>OY776288.1:639337-1239337 GCA_963675345.1 Trididemnum clinides | reverse complement strand
ACGATAGATATTTCTAAGTAAATCAAGAAAACAAATTTTAAAATTAATTGTTAACTATGACGTCATGTAAGATACTAAAGAAGTGAAATTTGTAGAAGTTGGTAAGCCGGGTACTGGTTTTCCTTATAGCCAATAACCCCGTTTCTCGGTCAAAAAATGCAATTTAAAAAAAATCATCTTTCATTGTGATGTCATCGTGGCGTCACCAGCCCCCTTGTGACACTCAAACCGAGGAAGTGATCAATCCTGCCAAGTTCGATGCTTGTAAGCCAAGCAGTTTCGGAGAAGTTAAGACAGACACACCGACTGACAGATAGAATTGCTCTTTATATATATATTGCACTAGCCGGCTTAGCCGGCGTTGCCATGCAGGGCCCTCCATCAGTAATGTCGGGGTTTAGTATTTCGGTTCGATCGGTTGTACTGGCTTCACGCATAAGGCTTTTGTGTGAGCAGTAGCGAAAAGTTAATGAATTTTATGCACTTTCACAATTCCCATACACGAAATCACTTCAACTTTCTTTTTTCTATTTTTTCTCTTTCTCTTTTTGAGTCAGTGGTTTTCAAACTTTTATTGATGCGATGCATCAGCAGAGTGCTGGGTATTGTTTTGCTCGATCATGCTCTATATCTAGGTGCTGATCTTTGTTTCTTTGAACATCACTCTTTACAACACTGCGCAGCGCCGTTTAGATCAAACTCCATGTTGAAATTAACCCTGTTCAGCCTTCCACAGCACACCGAATTTAAATCAAAAGTTATTGGCACAAATTCAAATTATTGTGCGACGCCCTGCAAAATTATGGCGATGCTTCAGGGCTTGGCGAAGCACAGTTTAAAAACCTTTGCCCTAAGTCATATAACCAGTGGTGAAAGTAAGCCGAAACGGACCGGTACGCCGTTCCGGTAAAAGATTTGCTGCCGGAACGCCGTACCGGTAAAAAATTATAAGTTATCAAGTTCAATTTATGGCATTACTTACTCTTATCTTGAAACCGGGTTGACACAATACATTTTAACACAATAGGTTTTATTTTATTACAAAGTTATTTAAAATTTTCAAGTCATAGGCCCATCGCAATAAGTACAGTAACTTGAACCAAGCACTAGTTTTCAGAGTTGGAGAATTGCAAATTGCAAACGTTTTGTTTCACAAACGTTATTAAATCTAAATTAACCGTCAAGTCGCGATAAAAAGTTAAACTATTATTGAGCATCTTTTTAATATACTCTGAAAAATGTTTTGGACAGTAGCAAATAGATTGGTGTCAGAAGAAAGGTTCTTAAAAGTGATACAAAATTCCGAAAGATAGTTCTTTATAGACAATGTTATGCGGAAAAGAAAACAGTGAGCTAGAATTAAATATTAATAAGAATCCAAATCCCTTGCAGAAAAAATGGTGAGCCAGCTTGTCGAGGTTAGAGCAAAGAATTTTAAAATGAATAAAACTTTTTTGCCATTTTGAAGACAAAAATAAGATAGATTTTAAGCATCATGTCCAAAGAAATACCGTATTCTAGTAGTGTTCCAGTAGCAAAGTACAGTAAGAATGGATTGATTTAACTATTACTTGTTTGCCTGTTTCATGGTGAAAATTTTACTGAACTCGAGTTCACAACGTCCGACCCGGACTCATAGCTTGTGGACTCGGACTCGTAAATTTCAGTTTTAATGAACTCGGACTCGGATTTGGACTCGTGACCTAAGGACTCCACTCGGCTTCGGACTCGTGAAAATCGTAGTGTTCCCAACACTGCTGGTTTCAATGCATACGCACTACGAAATACGAGTTTCATTGCATACGCACTAAGTACTCAGACCAGCTCAGACTCGACTAAAATAGAAAGCAGTGTTGTGGAAACAACAGTTTAGTAGTGAGTCTTCTACTTACAGAGGTTGTTTTAAATTTTTATGGATTTCAAGTTATGGATTCCTGTTAAACGAATATCAAATAACCGATAAAACATAACGAGTATTATATTTTAAAAGCTTGATTTTTAGGAATATTTCCAGCCTAAAGACTATACCTTTATAAAATGCAAAGAAAAATTAATCATTATTGGAAGAGAAAAGAAACCAGTGATGAGACTTTGAGTTCAGTAGCAACTAAAGTTCAAAGAACGGAGAGCAATGTTAGTATGCCTACCCAAAGTGGTGCAATCAGCGATCCTCTACCTGTGCATCAAGATCAAGTTGAGGAAAAATGTTCCACTGCTTATCCGTTAATTTGGACTGAACAACAGTATGAGGAATTTAAGCAAAAAAACAGTTGGATGTACGCTAGTGATGGTAAAGTAGGATGTACTCCGTGTCATGAAGTCAATAATTTGGGAGTAAGAGCATCTCGTGGTGTTAATATTTCCACTCAATGGGCAGAGGGCAATGTCACTTTTTATGGTAGCACAAGAACGGTTCAACTTTCATCACTTTGAAAAAAGATCTGTGAGCACAGAAACTCAAAAGCGCACCAAGATGCTATTAATATTCTAGAGACGGCAAAGAAAGATGTACTCCTTAATTTAAATGCACAGAGTGAGCAAACTGCGTTTCAATCCACAGCGCGAGTGTTCAGGACAGCTTATTATGTGGCAAAAAATAGCAAACCTTTTACAGACTTTGAAAAATTGATTAACCTTCAGCAAACCAATTCTATAGACATGGGACGTGTCTTACACAGTAAAACTGTAGCTGTTGACATAACTGAACATATATCTTCACATATGAAGAAAAAACTTTTAACCAAAATTATAGAGAGCAGAAGTAAGATAAATGTTCTAGCGGATGAATCAACTCGCGTGGGTGACAAATCAACTCTAATCGTGTTTCTAAGAGCTAGTATTGATGGCAAAGCGGCGCCTATTAATTTTCCGCTAGATTTAGTAGAATTGGAAAGTCTGTGCGCTTCTCATATTGCTCACAAAATTGTGGGCTGTTTGTTCAAAAACGGCTACTCCATCGAGTTACTCCAAGAAGTAATCATCGGATTTTGCAGTGATGGAGCTAGCGTGATGCTGGGGACAAAGTCAGGAATCGGAAAGTTGCTCAAAGACAAATTTCCTGATATAATATTGTGGCATTGTCTTAATCACAGACTTGAGCTTGCTGTAGGAAATGCACTAGAAATTATCGGTGGTACAAATGACTTTCAGTCATTTCTTGAACATTTATATTCGCTAAAGAACAAGCGTGAACTTGACCAATGTTCCCATGATTTGCAAACGACCCTCAAAAGAATCGGCAAGGTGTTTACTATTCGCTGGGTCGCTTCATCCTTCAAGGCAGTATCAGCAGTCTGGCATTCTTTCCCAGCATTGGCGCAACATTTTGAAAAAGCTTCAAATGACGAAACGAGGCAAAGCACAGAAAAGGCCAGATTTCGAGGCATACTGTCCAAATTTTTCACAATAAATTTTGTTAAAAATTTAGCGCTGATGGTGGATGTCTTGAACGAATTAACAAATTTATTAGAAACACTACAAAGCCGAAATACCACGCTGCCAAAAGCCCACACTTTACTCACTGCGTATACAAAACGTATAGAAAGCCTTATTGCTTCCCCGGGGGAACATTCCATCATGGCTGAACAAGCAGAAAAAGCAATGTCATTTCAACAAGTAGAACTGAGAGAAGGAAGAAGCCCAGTAATAAATCAGGCTCAATTTATTGCGGCTGTAGCTGACAACATGAAAGAAAGGCTCTTCACGACTGCATCAAGCAGAGCACAGCCTAGCGTTCATGCAACTCGAAGAGAGAACTACAAAACCCTTTTTGGTCAAATTGATGCGTTAGATCCAGAAAAGATTGATCATGAAAATCCTCGTTTTGGAGAAGATGAAGTGAAAAGTCTATGTGGCACCCTTCGTCTCAACAACCAACAAACTCATCTTGCGTATATTGAATTTAAGGCAAGTGGAGGAAGAAGCATTCCTGACCAACTAAATAAGTTGATGGTGGCCGTTGACACCCTTTCACCAAGTAACGCCGACTGTGAGCGCGGGTTCAGCGCTATGAACAACATCATCACTGACAGCAGAAATGCAATCACTACGAACAATGCCGAGAAGCAACTCTTTGTCAGTACTGTGGGGCCACCGTGCGAGAAATGGAATCCAGAGCCATACGTAAGAACTTGGCTTGGAAAGGGAAGAAGAGCAGCTCATGCAACAAGCGGCATGGCTCGACAACAAAACTTGAAAAAGGCTAACTACTATGAACCTTTACGAAAAGTTTTTAAATAATTGAGTGTTTGATTTGGATTATGTGGTTATGTGCTTGGTTGAAAATGTATCGTTATGTTTGTGGTTGCAAACTTTCAATAATGAACCAAAAGTAACTTAGGTTTTGGGGATCTTTTGTAATTATCCCCCAAAATAGGCTATTTCAAATCGTGTCAATATAGTTCTCTGGCAAACCTTTTACTCTCCAATTTGCAGGCAACAGTACTACAGGACATTGTTTCGAGTCTCAGATTAGCGGTTCATTCTAATCCAGCAACAATTAGTTATTTCGGATTATCTAATATTTTATACTTCGTTAAAATTTAAAGTGTTAGGTATAACTAAGGCGTTTAGGATTTCGTGTCTGGATCAGTGGATGTCTAAGACCCATTTGCCTTTTTTGATCAGCAACCACAAAAAAATTATTTTACTTCCACCACTGTTATGAGCTTCTGGCATGCATAGTACCGGTAAGAAAAATTTTCTACTTTCACCACTGCATATAACCTATTGCAATAGACACCTATTAAGCTCTTTTCAAACAAAATTATTTCCTCTTAATCCAGTGCTGCAAATTGATGCTACTATTGCTTCGTTTTGATTTTTTCTTAAATTTGAGATTTTATTACATTTAACTTTGCCCCCTTATCCAGACCTCCCTACTTTTAAATAAAGATTAGTGTTTTGTACCAATAGGCCTATCCTTGCAATTGAAAATATCAGTAATGGGCTTTACCATTCATGTTTGCTATCAAAATGATAGTAGATAATTTTGCTGCCTGCTGCTGTTTTCACTACATAGTGGCAAGCATTGTGATGTCATTTAACACTACGACCTCACAGGGCGTTTTAAGCCATTAAAAATATGGATCGCTACTTACCACTTTTTCGTAAGTGTAGGCGAATTAATATAAACTAAAGTCTCTGACTTCGTGTATGATTCTTGGCCCTGGCATAATCGCTACCATGCAAAGAGCAAACTAACTCAAAATGAAGCACTCACAGTTGAGTTATAGCAGTAGCGGGAGCCCCCATTAATAATGTCGAGGTTAAGAATATCAGATCTGCTGGCTGCACCGGCCTCACCCAATTGCAAAGGAAATTGTTTCAACATTTAGATCATATGTAACTCGTCGCTTACATTTTGTTGCAAACGATCAGAAAGGACTATCTTTATCCCATCGTCTTTTTTTTGGGTGATCACCAAGTGTTTTGCTTAGAGTAAGCTACATAATAATATTTGTAGACTTTATTTTTCGATGAATCGTTTTGAATAATTTGATGGATAATGCCAAAGATCAATGCTTTCCAGAAAGAATAGACAAAATGTACAATAGGACTTTGTTTTTCTAGGAATTGAATTTTTGTGAAGAGCAGCCACCAAAGTTTTGTGTTTTTAACCGGTAGACTACATTTCATAATCATTGGGAGACTTCAGTTTTTGATGGATGTTTTTGGAAACGTCGACAGATAATGCAAAAAAACCATGCTTGTGAGAAGTAGTAGTCAAGATGTACCGAAGAATTAACTTTGTTTAACAATTGCAAGTTTGTTAGGTCAAGCAGGATAATTGTACAACTAAAAATGGAACATGATGCATGGCAACGAAGTTTTGATCAGCCATTATAAACTAATCCTTAGCTTTTAGTAATTGAAGTCACATATTACTGGAAAGTAAATTTCCTAAGCTTTCAAAGGATAGTAGTTGTTAGTACTTTATTGTAGCGTTGTTGTATTAAAGTCATCTGTTTTTACTGAGCTCACCACTTTTGGGAGAGGTAAAAATTTACACCACAGGTCTTAAAGTTCAGTTTTTATAAAAACAAATATTGACCGTACATATTATAGACTATCGGAATCGCCTCGAAATAACCTTTGATTTGAAAAGAAAGTTTGAAAATCAGTTGAGAAACGAAGTTACAAATCAGTTTTTAATAAACTGATTTTGCAAAAAGATTGCAATTTTTGAAAACATCTCCACATTATGATCTGCGTTGGCGAGACTTGTGTTAATCGTACAAGCATATTATGACGTCGTTGAGCATGTTTTTAACGTACAAGTGAAAAAGAGAAGAAAAATGCTTAGAGGGCTTGAAGTGCTTAAATGAAGAAACGCTCGTCGCATTGTCAAATAAGCTTTAATTGTTGCAAAGTTGTTTTTATTGAAAGCACCTTTTTAAAATTTCCTGAAAGAACGTTTAATCGCGTTTCTGCAATCAGTACTTTTTGAAAAAGAACAAAAACGGATTGTTTAATGAATGATTGATTGTGACGTTACTTTAGACCTTTTGCAATGAGGTAAGTCGAAAGATGATTTTCGTTTGAGAAAAAAAAGTTGTCCTCTGACAAGTAATGCAAACTTAAAAAATTAATTTTTGATTATTACATCATGATAACGTCACGAACCACCATATGACACTCACCCCAAGGAGGTAATGATCAATCGTATCAAGTTTGGTGCTTGTACCTCAAGCAGTTTCAGAGGAGTTAAAACAGACACACAGACAAATTGCGCTTTATACTATAGATTACACAGCAATTACTTACGCGTTACTGTCACTGTGAAGAAACAGCGGCCGACGTTTCCAGCGGCATCCAATGCAGTGTACAAAAATCGATAGATTCCCGCATGATAGCGGTCGAGTTTTGGAGTGCTAGATAGTACCAGCTGATCGGAAGCTGCGTAGGAAAACCAATGACATAAAATAAGCTGTTACTCCACATACAGTGGAAACAAAAATTAGCTGATATTCTGGAATAGAACGAGATGTAATCTATGAAAGTGAGGCTATAGTTTTCTTAGCATTTCGTGGTTCAACTGGCATGCCGTTAAGTAACGACTGAGTTGCGAAATACACTAAGTAAGGGAACAGCTAGCTCACTAAGTATTCTGAAGAAATCGTTTTTGGTCTTCCACAATGCTCCATGGCTTCTTTCAACTTTTGCTGTTTAGTGTAGCCTATCAAGCTCTCTACATACTCTTAGATCAACTCATTTTAACTAAGATGTTTTCTCATGAGTAAAGTGCAGTTTAATTTCAGGCAGTTAAAGGCAAAGTTAGCAAAACTTTGCTTTCAACTGCAGTCAAAATATTTTGAACAATATTTTGCCCCGAGCCATAAAACCCAGATTTACAAGTTCTTGCATCCCTCCATTTACTTCCGAGCTATTAAAAAAATCTAAATGGTGTAAAGTCACTCAAGGGTAATATGATTCACTGACCTGTTTTATCGTCTGTCCACTTAGGTTCTGTCCAGTTAGGTAATTGTACTCCACCGTCTAGGCACACTAGGTAAGACTCCACCATATCATTAGGGCAGGAATCATAAACCGGAGGTTGATCTGAACAAAATAAATTGGAGTTTGCAGCTGAAAATGATAAACAATCATAAACTGAAAAGCAGTGGCTGAAGCCATGAGTGTAGAAAAAATGTTTCACAGCGCTTCTCACCATCTATTGAACCATGCACACAACTGCTATTGGATTGCTTGGATATTTTGTAACCATCAGCACATTCACAGATTGCTCTCATCTCCGCTCCTTGCAGACACAGTTGGTCACATGGCAGATCATCGCAGGCATGGGGAAATTGATCTAAAAATGCAAACTGCCAGATGATGACATCATCACCATTGCGACTATAAAATTTGGCGGCGTGATTGGATGAGTTGGAAGGCTGACATAAAGGCGGGGATGATTGCATAATCGTTCGTTTAAACCTCACGATGATGTCTGCGTTGTTTTGCGGAAGACACATTACGGTGGATTTTTATGCTTGGCGGGTTCTAACGAGCTGTAAGTAAACATAAAAACTTCGAAGCAGATCTGCAAAATTGTCGACTGTTAAGCGTAGCTGTCCTTTGGGAATGGAAGATAAAGCTATAAAATTACCACGAGTGCCTTGCTCATGGCTCCCTAAATTAATGTTTCAAAACTCCTCCCTATCAAGTTTTTGTTCCAAAGAATAAGTCAATATTAGGGTGATGCAAAAAGGGGGGTTTTGAAAATTTTTTGAAATTTTAATGGGGCACCCTCTAATCTGATACTGTTTGCCTCAAAAACACTACATACAAAATTTGAGGTCAATCAATTGATATTTAGAGGTTGCTACCAGCCTTCAAAAATTCTAACATTAAAGTAAATTTTCATTTTTTTGCTACATTTTGGAGACTAATTTCCACACCACCTATTGAGGTATAGTCATGGGCGCGTTGCTTTTTTTTAAGTGGAAACTCCCCAGTAAGCCTATCATAACCACTAGCATGTATCATCATGACGATTTATTTCAGTGACATAATTGTTTTCTTGTTTTTGTCCGGTAGAGAAGATCTGAACTTCTTCACTATTTGCAAAAGGTATTGCTTTTGTTGCTCATCATTTGTGAGGATCTTGTTATATTCTTCCATTAGCTTCACTCCTCTTTCTGCTAAATCATTTGTTACTTTCATATTCATTACAGTTTCACGTGCTTTCAAATATTCATCATTAGAGTCCCAATTTTCTGCGTTTGATTCAAGGAAACTGCACGGGAGGCCAAGGATTTCAAAAAAGACTTTAGTGTGTGAAGTCACAAAATCATTAAGCTGCTTCTGTTCAATTACTGCATGGTCAATAGTGGTTCGTTTGATATTATTCTGCTCAGCAGGGTTCTCCAGAGCTTCCCTCATTTTGTTCTTCATCTCAATGGAGATCTCTTCATCAAAGAAAGCAAGTGCTATAAGCTCTTCAGAAAGATACCAGAGATGGTTTGAGAACTTTTTGAGTGCAATTGTTGCAATTTTTTCTTCGCTTTCTTTGTATTTGACTAAAGTCTTTAATAGTTGCAAGTCAAGCCGAGGAGCATAACGAGGAACAGGTGCTGTATACCAGGATCTAATATAAACTTCAACTGCAAAGCAACAGATGACCTTTCTCTTCCGACTTTGTCAAAGTGAACTGCTGTTTGAACATCCAGATCTTCATAGAATATATTATCTTTGCCATCCATCGGGCTCTATGACAGGCTCCTGGTTTTTTGAAGAGTATTCCTGAAGATGGGATTCCTCCAACAAATATTATACTCAGTTCAAGCAATTCCTTGTAATCATCGCGGGGTTGGTGCTCTTTCAGCTGGTTATTGGCAAATGTTATTGTATCATCTTTTATTTTGGCAATTTTGGTGGCTATGGTTTGGTCATTCTCAGCTGTCTACAAGGATTCTTTATTCAGTTTATCCCAATTTACTTTAAAACGTTTAAATATTTGTATATTTGGTCCAGATGAAGCTGGTAATGAGGGGGACACAACTGATTCTAAAACTATCTCCAAAATATGATGACGACAGGCAAGCCAAAGCATATCTTTGTCCATTTTGTGCTCAAGTGAAACACAAGCTCCATTTTTACGGCCAGTGTTCGAAGCTGTTGTGTCAAAACACATGCATTTTACCTGATTTAATAGACCACAGTCAAGAACAAGTTTAAACACAGCAGCTGAAGTGTTTTCTCCAGTGCCACTGCTGAGTTTTGGTACACCTAGGAGCTGATCAACTCCATTTCCTGAAACTAAAACTGGAAGCCTGTCAACAACTTCTTCTCCCGAAATATCTTCCAATAGTTTGCCATCCCAGTGGATAGTTAAGGGAACATCATTTTTTAATTCAGCTTTTAGAGCTTCTGAAATATCTTTGCGAAATTTTTGCTTTGCACGCCTGATGCTTGAATAACTGACATTAAATTCATCCGGATCATGACCTAAATTTTTCACAGTGGGAATCATAATCAATGAAGCACTTCTATCACTGACTTTAGCAACATCAAGAGAAGCTAGTAGCCTGTCATCCATTAATTTGACTTTTTTCTTGCTGAAGAGATTCTAGATGTTGATGGTTTTCTAGGATCAATTGTGTACTCTTCGTCTTCATCCTGGCTGGAGTTTTCTGCAGAAGTAATTGATGATGAGCCACTATCAGCAAGTTCAACTGTATTTTCAAAATCACTCATTTGTCTTTTTCTTTTAATCTCAAGTTTCTTTTCATTTTCACTTGCTGCTTTTTGAAGTTGTGAATATTTTTTATCCACACCAGCCATTTTTCCTTCACGCTTAGGCTGCCTTTGCAACATCAAAAACTTTTTATCTTCTTCATTGTCCATTAAGTTCAGAGCATCAGCATGGGCAATATCAAATAATTTATCCAAGTCATGATCCCATTTCTTTTGTTTATTTAGCAAATTTTGACTTTGTTTTTTCTTATTTTCTTTATTTTTCTTTAATTTCAACCATTCATTGTAAATAGAATTCAATTTCTCAATTACATGTTTTTTCAGTTTTGTTGGAATTCGCGCTTGTTCCCAGACTTGCATCACATCTTTAGCAGTTGATGTTAAAGCTTCTCTAACAGTTTGCTTACAATTTGTTTTATAATTCATGAATAATGACATTGCTTCTCTTTTAGATGGAAGAACAGAAGTTTTTAATGCTTCTATGGGCTGACCAACTAGCCATATATCTGTAATGCTTCTGGTTGGATGGCGAGACGCCATTGCTTACTGTGTATTAAAATGAAGATTGCTTACTGTTTATTAGAACAAAGAGAAGCACAACCTCCTTCTGTGACAGCTGTGAGGGTACTGAAGCTATGACGCTCTGTCTTACAATTGGCTCAAGTTATTGTGGGGCTTATAGCAGGGGGTTGAGGTGGGGACAAGTTTGGGAGAGCAGTTCTTCTACTGTATAAACAGAGTGAGACTAGCTTTTAACTCAATGATAGTGTGAAAATTATGCAGCAGTGATGAAATTGCTATTTTACAGTATCTGATTAGTAAATATAACTAGGTTATGTAACTTATATTTAATAATCTGAAAAATAAAAAAAAGAACAAAATTACAAACTTTGACCTGTGGTAGCATACTCTAAATATTATTAGAATTGAAAAAAACATTACACAGGGTGTTTTTATACCAAAATGAACAAAATTAAGGGGTGCCCCACAAATTTTGAAATGGTCACCATTTTTGCATCACCCTAGTCAATATGCGTTGGCAGCAATCCATTGCCGCCCCTTCTACACACGATCGCCTTCAGACGCAGAATAGCTCAACTGACTTTGGGCACGTGTTCAAGCCTCGGCTTTGCGCTTGCATTTCTGTTCACACTTTATCAGTTGCACATACGAACTGCAATGAGGTCAACGAAAATAAATCCTTACCCCTAAATCAATGACTGACTTACCAAACTGATTGTGGTTTGTTGAATTGTAAATCATGAGGTGCCGTGCTTGGTAGAAGTCAGTGTTGGGCAGAGTGCTTTTCACGCTATCCTCGTTCACACGGAATCTCTCGATCGACTCACCAGATGCGAAAATAAAGTAGATGTAATTACCGTCCACCTGCAATCTAATGAAAAAGAAGATAGTGGGCGCCACATTGTGTGGGGGGATATACAGCATTTGCACAGCTACACTTTGGGCTTCCTAACTTCAACGATCATTCATTTTTGAATTCAACAATTTGTTGAAGAACAGTGACGTACTATCAAAGTAATGATGAACTTTCATGGCCATCAAGACCAGTGGAGACCAGGCTATGGAAAAGGCCATTACCTTCAATTTCAGATGTTTACACCAAAATAAGGGTTTTCATTCATTTTCAAAATCTAATTTGAACCGTTCCCTTCCTTCTTTACCCCTTTCGAGACTCCTGGGACATATATGTCCCGCAGATTTTTTTAAACTGACTGTTGGAATATATGCTTCCCGTAGTTGCTTAGTTTAAGCAGATTTCAGACTTTTTTGAGATATATTGCTAGTTGGCAGTAGGGAGAAAGCACATGACCAAAATTCTCGCGCGTTTGCCACACTACAATATGCTATTTTAGCTCAAGTATTCACTTGCCAGGTTGCTTTGTGCTTTTTGTCACCCAAAATGCAGATTAGAAGAGTGAAGTTTGTAAGAAAAAGGCTTTATTATTTTCTAATGACATGCATTTCCGCTTTTTAGTAAAACTTTTCCAAAAAAAAACCCTGTTTTTCCAGATTTTTCTCGCAAATTTTCAGGTTTTTTAGTAGTGGGACGCTTTTCTCACAGCAATCTTTTAGTTTATTCTATAGTGGGACGTTATTGTCCCAGCAGTCTTCTGTATTGGAAACATGTTTTGAGGTGAATAAGTTATAACAACTATATAATGCACAAAAAGGAGTCGAAAGGAGAACAACAACACTATACAAAAGCTACTCTTTTCCGTATCGCAAGGATTGCTTCGCTATTTGTCATGAACAATAAAAAAATGCTTTCACAACTGTGTGTACTCAATGACTGCTGGGACATTATTGTCCCGCTCGTAAGGTCTACTGGGACAATAATGTCCCATAATAAAACAAACAGGAAATTGCTATTTTGTACAGACACCTTTTCAATAAGAGATCCAATGGCCATTACACTACGAAAAATAAAAAATAACGCTAAAACAACGAAAAAACAAAATCAGACTCGAAAGGGTTACTGAAAGACCAAATTTCTTTTTCCCAAATGTCGATTTTGTCATTAACAAAAAGAAAGATTTTTTATCTGGATATGCCCTCAGATGCCCTTTTTTGATCACGGGCCCTATTTTCCAGATTCTCCAAGTTTTTTTGGAAACCCTCATCCTTATATCACCATTCCCCTAAAATGCAGCACTGATTTGTTAATGAACGTACAAGGTCGCAATTATGAGCACTTAATGGTGCACATAACTCACTCCTGAATGGGACCATGGTAGAGTACACCGGGAATGTCGTATCGCTTGCGGTAGATCAGAGCTTGTTCTTGGTGGAGCTTGAGTAAATCAAATTCATAAATTTGATAACCGTTGCCGGAGAGGAGCAAGACGTTTCCTAAAATGTTAACTTCATTCCATTACATGGCCAGTGATGTCAATGCTACAAGTAATCAGCTGGCTATTTAGCACCGGAGCAAAGAGATCGACATAACGACCAAGAGAGTTGCACCAAACAACAGCCGCCTCAAAGTGGTGATGCAGTCCCCGACCCCCTTTGGGTTGGGCCGAAATGGCTGCTGGCCTTCGCCAGGGTCCCAGTTACCATGGGCATCCCCTCACACAACCATTTTTTTGCTATGCTGCCCCCTGAACGACAGCAGAACGGCAGCACACAGATTCTTCAAAATCGGTCGCCTGTCTTCTCTGTTTCTCTTCTCCTGCTCTTCTCTAGCCCGTCTTTGTCTCCTCATTCTTCTTTTTCTCTTGATGAGCGGTAACGTTCATCCCAACCCTGGCCTCATCTTTAACCGTTTAGTGTGCGCTGAAAATGTGACCTTGCCGGGCAAGTCAGTGCAATGCTGCTCCTGTTCCAAATGGGTCCATCTAAGGTACTCACAACTTTCCTTTTCCAAATTCAGAACTCTTCGCAGCTCTCACTCTTGGAGCTGCCGCCCCTGCTGTGTCCCCACTCGTAACACTGTGACTCCCTCCTCGGACTCCTCCGACATGTATATCTCCACTGTACAATTTAGCCCCCCTCTGCTAATGCTGCACTCCCGCCCCATTCTCGTCTTTAAACCTCTTATTCCCCGTCTGCCCATTTTGCATCTTCTTCCTCTGCCCCCTCACCACCGTCCCTTGCTCCTGGCTGTTCTTCTACGCCTACTGCCTCTTCTTTCCCCTGACTCTCTCATGGTTCTTCAATGGAATGCTGGAGGTCTCCGAGCCAGGAGCACTGAACTGCTACACTTTCTTTCGTCCCATCCTGTCGACCTTATCTGTATCCAGGAATCCAATCTTAACTCATCTTCCTTTTTCCGGATTGTTGGATTTATTGCTCTGCGTTCTGATCGCACCCACTCCCGGTCTGACATTCTCTCTCGTGATGCCATGCAGGCTAGCGATGGCGTCATCATTTTCGTCAGGCAGGGCTTATCGTTCTCTGAACTTTCTACCTCCTCTCTTTCTTCGCTCGATCCGTATTCTGATTATGTAGGGGTCAACATTTCTCTTAACAACTCCTCCTCGCTCTCATTTTTTAATGTGTACGCACTCCCTATTCGGTCTTCTCCGACGGATGGCAGAACCGACTCATTTTCTCATTCCATTTTTCCCTCCTCCACAAATCTGTTCATTCTGGGGAACTTCAATTGCCATCATCTCTTCTCGGACTCAAGAGGTACTTCCAAACCCCGTAGGGAGGAAGTATGCGACTGGGTCATCTCTTCTGACCTCCTCCCCATCAATGACTCCGACATACCAACTCTTAAATATAGCAGGCATTCTTTGTATGTCGAGTGTAACGATATTTCAACCAGATCAATTTTTTTTTCGACGATTTATTCTTCAAATTTAACGTTTCGCTCCCCTTAGTTACCGGGGAGCTTCTTCAGAAAACGGTAGATGTTAGTAGTGTAACATATAAACTGTACAACATAAAAATATAAAGATAAAAACATAAAATATAAATATAAAATAATATAGGTCGTCTTTATATTTTTATGTTGTACAGTTTATAAGTTACACTACTAATATCTACCGTTTTCTGAAGAAGCTCCCCGGTAAAGGGAGCGAAACGTTAAATTTGAATAATAAATTGTCGAAAAAACGAATTGATCTGGTTGAAATACCAACTTTTTTCCATCGCTCCTCTGGCAGTCGCTCCTCCCCTGACATATCCTTTGCTCCCTCCTCTCTTGTCTTTGTCTTGCCCCTGGGTTCTGACCACCTACTAATTCTTCTATCTATCCTTCTCTCTCCGGTCTATCGCCCCAACGAGCGTCCTCCTTCCTTCAATTTTCAGAAAGCTCGCTGGGATAGCTTTGCCTCCTACTTTGACTCTCACAGTCGGTCTACAGAGGAATACTCGTCTTTTTCTCTTTCCTCTGCTGCTGCTCTCTTTACCTGTCTGGCACTGAATTCGGTCAAATCTTCCATTCCTTTCGGTCGCATCAAACGCAATCCTAAAGCCTGATGGTCTGCTGAGGTGAAAGTTGCGGTTAGTGAAAGACGCGAGGCTTTTGCTGCCGCTCACAGAAGTGATGAAGATCGCCAGGCTTACATCTCCGCTTCTCGACGCGCCTTGTCAGTCATCGCCAAGGCTAAATCTGACGCATGGCAGACGACTTGCTCTTCTTTTGTATCCAAATCAAACTCCAAAACTGTATACTCCATTCTTCGTTCTATCGCTGGCTCTCCTTCCCCGTCTTCCTCTTCTCCTAATTTCCCAAACTGTTCTTCTCCGAGAGGATCGGCTTCGGTCTAGGTCGATTACCTAAGATCCCACTTTTCTGTTTCTCAGCTAAAGGCTCTGCGTAGCAGAGCCAGAAGTTACCTTTCTGAGCTCCATCAAGCCACGTGCCCTGAGGAGTCGCACTCGTCCATCTGCTCTTTTTCCCCCGGTTGAATTTCTTGCGGCTGTCTCTAACCTCTCCCTGTACACTGCCACTGCCCCAGACAAAGTTGTCTATCTTATGCTAAAGCATCTTCCTCGCTCTGGCATGGATTTTCTTTTTCACATCTTCAATTTCTCCAGGACTTTGCATTCGTTTCCTTCCATCTGGAAGACATCTTCTATTATTCTCATTCATAAAATAGGAAAGCCTCTCGACTTTCCTGCTTCCTTCCAGCCTATCTATCTCACCTCCTGCGTATCAAAGCTTTTTGAACGCATCATTTTATTCCGTCTACCCTTCTTTCTGGAATCTAATTCCATTCTCTCTCCCTGCTAGGCCGGCTTCCGCCCTGGACGGTATACACCAGATCAAATTCTGTTCCTTGTTCAGTCCATTTCGGATGGGTTTGACAAACCCAGTTCGGGCTCTCGGACGATCCTGTCTACTATCGATTTCTCAAAAGCTTTTGACTCTGCCTGGCATTCCGCCCTTTTCCACAAAGTTATTTCGGCTGGCCTCCCTCCTTGCTTTGCTCGTTGGACTCAATCTTTCCTTTCTGATGGGCGCGCTTGCGTGGTTTATCAAAATCACGAAAGTCGTTGCTTTCGAGTCCGCAAGGATCCGTTTTTGGTCCTGTACTTTTCTCTCTTTTCATCAATGATCTTCCGGCTTCTCTGCCTTCTTCCGTCAGCTGCTCTCTTTGCTCTGACCATCTGGCCATTTGGTTTTTCTCCCCTTCGGTCCCCAGTGCAGTTGAGGCCACACAAGGAGCTCTGTTTGCATTGGGTCGCTGGTCTGAGTACCGGTGTCTTCCTCTCAATCCGAGAAAATGTGAGGCCTCCTTCTTTTTAGTGGATCCCCACCAAGCAAATCTCCTCTTACTCGGCTCCCGCCTCCATTTTAATCAAACTCCAATCTTTCTTGGGGCCACCTTCGACCGCACTCTTTCCTTTTCTGAACATGTATCTTTGCTGAAGGCCAAGTTTTTCCCACGTCCCAAGGACTTATGCTGTATCTCTGCTTCCTCATGGGGCCCTCTAAGGAGTCCCTGTCTGTTCTGTGTAAAGCTGTTCTTCGACCCCTTCTCCCTTATGCTTCACCCGAATGGTTTCCTTTCCTAAGCGTTACCAATTTCACCAAATCGGAACGCTTCCACCGAGTGGCCAGTCGCGCGATCACCGGCTGCTTCTCGTCCTTCCCTATCCCACTTTTTCTCTCTGAGGCTTCTACACCTCCCCTACGAGTCATCCTGACTCATTTCACTCTTTTATCTTATGAGCGGGCTTTTCGTTTCCCAAAATCTCCTTTCCTATTTCATGTTTGGCCAGACTTGGAGTGAAACCAAGACTCTGCAGATCATCCTGGAGAGGTTTTGCGTCCACTCACCCGGCCATGCTTCCTCCCACTTTTCCTAGAAAAGCTCTTCTTGCTCGCTCTCTCTTTCCTCCTTGGAATCCACCCTTTCCTCCTCATGCTCCTGCCCTGATCCCCCTCTCTTTGGCCAAGGTGCAGCTCTCGCCCACCTTGACTCTCTCCTCTTCATCATTTGGCACTCTTGACAAACGGCTCTGTTTCTTTTCCTTTAGGCAAGGGCGGCTCAAGCATACTTGCCAACTGCTTTTTCTGTGGCACTGAGGCTACTCTTTCCTTATGAGCAAGCCCAGTATGCTCAAGTTTTTCCGCTGAAGCCTGCGCCATTCTGCACGCTCTTTGCTGGTCTCGGCAGCACCAACAAGTCTGCCATTTCTCTTCTTTTCTCGTCCTATCTAACTCTCGTTCTGTTCTCGCTACCCTGTCCTTTCCTCCATCTTTCTTTTTGCCTCAAACTCTGTGGGAAATCTCGTAGGAACTGCCTTCTCTCTCCTCCTGTTCTATCAGACTAGAATGGGTCCCCGGACACTCGTTTTTCCTGGGAAACGATGCGGCTGATGAGCTGGCCAGACGAGGAGCGCTACTTGCGCCCTCTGCAATCCCTTGTGGTCTCTCTCCTCTTATCTCTCGTATCTACTCTTCTCTTTTCTCAGACTGGCGGCGTACTGTCTCATCGAAGTTCTTTGACACACAGGTTTCCTCGATTGCCACCGAGGAACTTGTGCTCCCTCGTCACGCTCGCTGTGTGTTCTCTCGTCTACGCTGCAACGGACACTGCCTTCTGTTAAGTTCCTATCTCTCTAGAATTGGCAGAATCGAGAATTCTTCCTGCAGCGCCTGTGGACACTCGTCCCAGGACACCTATCATCTCATTCTGCCCGTCCAGCCACGGATTCTTTACGCCGCTCGCTCTTTGGCGACTCTCTGTCTCTCTACTACCTCTGGTCCAAGCCCTGGGGAGTTCCAGGCTTCTGGGATTCCATGGTCTTCCGCCATGCCCCCATCCCTCGGAAGGGGTCGGGTGATTAACAGCAACCTAGATGGTTATGTTTGTTTAAGATTTATGTTAAAAAATGTTTATAAATTCAAAAAAATTCAGAAAGTTGATCTCTGAAAAGAATGTATTGGCAACTGTTTCGGACACGAAAGCCCAATACATTCTATAAAAAAATATGAAAACGTCTTGTACAAACATTCAACAATATACAACGCCTTACTTTCATAGTCGATCGCGATCGCTCTCGGTGTCTTTAAGCTGCTTTGTTTTGGTTCGATTATAATCTGTTGATTATTCCCGTCTAGGTCCATTCGTCTCAACGCCCCGATTGCGGATTCATCGTCGGGTTGCTTGTGATAGATTGTCGCAGTCCAATATAAGTATCTTCACAATCAAACTGATTAGGAATTTCGAGGTACTAAAGTCCCACAGCTGGGTCCCATAACTCAGGGGTGGCCAACCTGCGCTGTACAAAGAGCCAAAATTGATAGAGGCGATCACTAAAAGAGCCGTTACACGACTCTTACTTTGAACTTGCGCGCATTCAGTATCAGCAGAAGGTGCTGACCTTTTTTTAAGAGATCACTCTTCACAACACTGAAGCACCGTCACACAGGCAAAGAGATGACCAGTTTTTTCAGAGATTATCTTCAAAGTCGATATTAATCTTGTGTGACTTTTCACTTGCCACGGAATCCAACATGCCCCCTCAGTTTACACATCACTACGCTCAATTACTGAACACAAAAGATGAGTGAAAAAAGCCGCAGTTCAGGACCCAAAGAGCCGCCGTTTGGCCACTCTTGCCATAACTAGTTGTTGCCATTACCTCTGTTATCATCATCAGTCACTATAAGCATTAGTTGTGATCAGAGGTGGTCAAAGTGATCTAAAAATCTACTTAGGTAAACGTACTGCTACTTACTTACTGTTACAAAAATTGTCAAGTAAAAGTAGAAAGTAATGACAGGTATTTTTACTTGGGTAAAAGTAAAAAGTAATTACGAATAAAACCACTTTAGTAGTAAAAGTAGAAAACAGTTAAGAGATTTTTGAAGATGCAGACTTTGCTACCAATTTATAGCTTAATTAACATCATTGATCAAGTCAAAGGTTCACGTGCAACGTGCAGGCAATTGCGTCAACATTAAAAAAGAGTCCAATCCAAGATACTCTATGTTATGAGGTTAAGCTATTTTTAGATGAATCGGAAAAGCGATTACCTTAATTTATGTTGATGACTTTTTTATTTTAAAAAACTTTGTAATTTGAGGCAAATTATTTTAGTAGTTATATGCTACTTTTCCTTGTGGTAATCAAATATGCTTAACCAGCTATGTAACTATATTTTGATTGTTGCCTCATGCTTTTGACACGTTTGTTTACAATTAAAAGTCGTTGAAATGTGAGTGACTCTATGAGACCAACGTTCTTTTGTATCTAAACAAAACCCTTACATCATAAGATATTTGAAACAGCGGTTCTTAACCTATTTGTCGTGACCTAAAGTTGGGTCGCTTGCTTTTTGTAAACATCTACAAAGAGAGAAACTTGTACAAAGCAATGATAAATAATAATGCAACGCCACTACATAGTAGTCAGCCCTCCTTGCATTTTTCTAAACAAAAAATTCCTATAGTGAAAACTTTGAGCTCCTGAAGACCGCAAAGTCGTGAAACGCTTCAAAGACTGTCGCAAGAACTGCACAAGGTATTAAAATCTGTGATAAAATGTGTGAACTTGATTAAAGCTAGGCCATTAAATCAGCGTATGTTTTCATGTCAGTGGACCGACATGCTGATCATCTAGCATTGCTTTTGCATTCAGAAGTTCGGTGGCTATCATGGGGTCCTATGCTGAAGCGTGTTAGTGATCTGCGAGGTGAAATGTTATCTTTCTGTGGCAACAGAATTTTATGGCATTAGCTGAAAAATTAGTGAAGAAGATTTCAATGCAAAGATTGCTTTTCTTGCCGATATATTTCACTCTCTGAATTGTCTGAATTTATCTATGCAAGGTGCTGGTTTTACAGTAATTGATCATGCTGCTAAAGTTGCTGCTTACTACAGAAAACTCATTCTCTGAAAAAGCTACTCTATGTGGCTCGAGATGAGTATAATATGTTCCCTGAAATAACAAAGTATATTTGTAGCAAAGAAGTTAATAATAAGCAAATTATAATTGGACACCTGGAACACCTTGCCCAAATGCTTGTAGACTATTATGGTCACGCTTTGTCGTCTACTAATGAAAATGGTTGGATAATTGATCCATTTGCTGGCACAGATCTGCCTCAACCACCCTCCTTGTTGATGAAGAATTTGTGGAAATAACGACAGAATCAACAAATCGTATTTCTTTGGCGTCCTTCAAAGAAAAACACCCGAAAGATTTACAAATATCCACTTTTGGGCTTCCATGTACAAAATGTATCCGACAGTTTCAAAGTTTGCGGTAAAAAAACTGATTCCGTTTGCGACAACTTGGCTTTGTGAGGCTAGATCTAATGCTATTTGTGTATTGTAAACCAAGCATCGAAATCGGTTTGATGTTGAAACTGACCTGCGGTTGTGCTTAAGTAAAGTATCGCCACAATTTCAAACGCTCATCGACGGCAAGCAAGCACTGCTTTCTCATTAGTGTGATTATAGAGTGGTTTCATAATTTCATAAATAAATGTTCAATGAAAAGGACTTTTTGCATTGTTTTCAATACAGTTCTGTCATAAAAAAATTTTCCTACGTATCTTTTAATTTAACTTTGTATCAGCAGATGCTTGGGTCGCAAAATTTTGCAAATTTGATTTTTTCAACAAACTTGGGTCGCTTTGAAAAAGCTTGAGAACCACTAATTTAAAATTTAGCATAACTAACTGAAGTCAAATGATGTTTTTAGTTAAAAATTTCAGAGGGTATAATTCAGGCAAAATTTTTAATCTTGGATCACATTTGCAGTCTGTTTTGATTATTTTAGAGATTTCACGAAATTTTCATAGGAATGCGTGCTATTTGGCAAGTTTTTTAAATATTTGCTAAAACTAAGATTACGCAATAACTTTTTAAAAGACCAATAGAAATTAGCACAAGCAAAACTTTTATAAATTTTTATAGGATAATTTTTCCCTTCATCCCTCTAGATAGGCCATTCTCTGGACAATAGCAGTAGCTGGCATGTGAACAAACTAATGTATGCTTATAAAGATAAAACAAACCGCAAAAGATTTAAACAAAATAGCTTTGAATAAAGCTTCAAAGGACGGATTCATTGCATTCTTTTACATCAAAAAGAAAAAACTAGAGCATTTTTATCTGGAATGCATCAGTAGTTATTTCCAAAACGATTAAATCTGCCCATCACGAATCGGCTAAATGCATTACGATCCTCCTTCAATCAGTAATAGATTTTTACTATAGCCACTGCATTGAAGATTCTTTGTCTTTTGCTAAAACTATGCCACAATCCAGAGCCATCTTGCTATGTTCCTTCAATATCTCCAGCCTAATTACTAATTCCTCTCACAGAAACCATTCAGATCTGTGCTGATAGTCAGTACAACAGTGAGTTGATTTCGCCTACTCTTCGTGGGTCATGCTTCATTGAGTTGCTAACCGAAGTTATTGCGTCAGTTGAAATCAGTTTCAACAATACAACGAACAGATTGTTGGTGTTGCCGTGGGCCCTACACTTGACCAAGCTTTACTGATATAGTTGCTAGACAGTACGAGAAGGAATTGCTTCGACGAATCAGCAAACCCGCTTGCTATTTCTACAACGTTAATGACACCTTTGCCACCTTCAACGAGATATCCGGCTGTGTCGGCTCTCTTGCTACACTGAACTCTTTATGTCCTCTTGACCTTCACAATTAAAGAAAAAAGTTGATAGCGTACTTTTCCTTTTCTGACGATTTTGTAGAGAAAGCGGACTAAAAATTCCTCACGTCGATATATGGAAAACCGACTTCCACTGAATAATTTACACCTTGGGATTCTTTTGGCCTCCAAAAACGGAAGACAAGCCTTATTGGTACCCTAGCACTCAGAGCTCTGATTATCCGTTTATCCCACGGAATACTGGACACAATCAGCAAACAAGTACCCAAATCAATTAGATTTGGCATGACAAAAGAAAGGAAAGTAGACCACCGATCCAAATATGCGAGGCAACTCTTTTCTCCCCCGATTGTGACTCGGCACTTGGTCAACATTTACTTGAAAATCAGGATTAGGTCGCCACCTACAATGACAGTCAATTTTCAGCGTTGGCAACATCTAGCTCGTCTTTCCATTTAGCCACCCTCGAAGCGACATTCATAAAAAAATAAACGATTCTTACTTTCCCGCCGAAAAGAATTTGTCTTCACCTTGCAATAGAAAGGTTATATATGACGTCACATATTCAGCGCGAAAATAGGAGACTGATCAAAAGGTGTTAGCTATGCTGAAAAGATATTGATCAAAAGCGATTTGATTGAAATTAGGCCTTTCTGTTGGGGAGTTTAAGCTCAGTACGGTGTATCTGTTTGTCAAACAATTGGCTTTAAGAGAAGTGTCATCTAAATATCATATATTCCTCTTTTAACAATAACGTTGTACCATTTAGAAACCCGTCAGTACATCAGCAAAATCAAAGATTGTCTGTTTATCATTTCCGGTACCGCAAGTTTTTCAATTACACTTTACTTAGTCCAGCAGCTTAGGCAACAACTCTATAGCAAGATGCTTCTTGAACGTCAGGAGTCACCAATTTTAGCGATTACCAATTTCGGTAAGTGGCAATCGTACTTTCAAATGATAATCGTTGCTGCTGGCTTCCTTGTTTACAAAAACAATTGAACAAAAAAATGGGTCAATTTATATGATGAATTGAACAGAAGCAAGGTTGAACAGTAAAAGGTGGAATAAATGAAACTAAACAAAACCAAGCCTATTGAATTGAACTGAACGTAGTTAGTACAAAGTCAACTAATTTAAGTAATGCGTAAAATGCAATCAGAAACCTACAGAATGTGCTCTAATTAATTGAACAGCGCAACCTATAGAAATCAAATCAGGTGCACAAATAATTGACGATTTGGGTACCCAACTCAAATTGACGGTTTGGGTACTCAACCCAATTTGAGTTGGGTACATTGTTTGCAATACGTAAAATGTTTTCAATATAATGTTTGTGGTTTATGTCGGTGTGAACCTTCAAACCATTAACTAACCTTGCATAACGTTATCTAATTAATCATTTCACTTGCGTGGGGTCGTTGGAGTGGATTCTTCGGTCACAAAAGGTGAGGGTGCTCTTGGCAGCAAGGTGTTGCTTTGGGGTAACTTAGTCTGTGGATCGCAGTCGATTCTGCGAGCCTCATTTTGCAGCAAAAGCCCGATTGTCTCCATTAGGTTCACCATCTGTCATGAACATGCTTGCGCCGCTTGTCCGACGCATGTTGCTATTGCATATGGAGAAAACGAGTTTATGTGACTGCAAATAAAGGGTTTGGTTTGGGGGACGGGACATGGCCCTGCTGAGGAGTCCAAGAGGACGAAACGCGTCCAGGGATGGTCTCGTCAAATTAGGTTGGGTACATTGTTTGCAATACACACTAAATTGTTTTCAATATAATGTTTGTGGTTTATGTCGGTGTGAACCTTCAAACCATTTACTAACCTTGCATAACGTTATCTGTTTAAATGTTTATTAAAAAACCGTTCATTATATCCATTTTATTTGAAAAAAACCATATCACTCCTATTCAGTGTTATTCAAAAATCCTTACAGTAGTCGGTCACTTGTGGAAAGCAACTTTTGATAAACTCTGATCACATGAGTGAAGTCTTTGTATAGGTCGACTAGCAGCTTGAGTTGCGCAGGATGACGAAACGTGCATTTTCGATAATCCCGCATACTAGAAATGGGGAAGTTATCTGTGTTTTATTCTGGCGATTACTTCTGATAAAAAAACAGAAAAGCCGTTCAAGTTTTCAGTCATTGCTTTAAAAGAACGCAGCAAATGCATTCTCTGGACTTTTATTTGAAGCTATTTTGAAATTTTGTGCCACTAAACAACTGTTCTAAAATTAAAGATTACTTCTGGCGCTAAAACTTTTTAAAATCAAAAATTATAAAAAAACCACCCCCTAGTAGTAATTCAGCCCACCTCGCCTGGTTAGCATAATGCTGTAGTTGGTCTGTCAATTTGTTTTCAAAGTTTTGAACAAAAAATAGCTTACTTCAAAGCAGAATTTGCCGATAATGAAAACTTGAATTTAAAGCTGTTTGCTAAGTTGGCTTATTGCATTCCTACACAACAAACATCAAGTTTTTAGCATCTACTTAAAAGATACAACTACTCAAGCAGCGTACTTTCTATTCACTCTACTCATGTAAAAGCAGAAGCAGTAAAAGTAAAAACTACTCCAGTAAGGAGCGAGTTACTGAAAAAGCTACTTATGTTGTTTGCTTTAGTAGAACTACTTCGATACTGATCACTTCAGGTTGTGATCATCACCGGATATTGTCCCCACCAATGTTATTTTCTCCAGCTGTTGTCATCACCAGTCATTATCATCACCACTCATTAAAATCACCAGTTACCAACATCACCAATCAATATCATCATCAGTAAAATGAAAAGAAGTTTATTTGATACACTACGCCTCCAAGATCTACAAGAAAGAATTACGCAAATTTACCGTTGGTGTAGGGGCAAGAAAAAGAAAAATATGCTGTATGTGGCTTACATAAAGTAGTACGTTTTTCAAAAAAGCAAAAATTGAAAGGAGTGTGTTTTTAGCTTTTGTTTTAAAATTTGCTCTTTTCGGTATCTTCGTCTAGAAAAATTAAGAAAAGTACATTAAAATTCCCTTTGCCGTCAATAAAAGTGCATAAATGTTGATTTCATTTGTTTTTGTTTCCATTCATTATTTACCTCAGCAAAGCAATGCAAGCAAGTTTATTTTAATCATCAGCACAAAAGAACCAAAAACAGACCAACAACAGATGAACCAGAAAGTATAACCCAGAACTAAAATATTCGTGAGCAAATGGGAGGGTTGCCGAAGGACCTTAACGTCATGTAGTCAAGTAGTTCACCCTCACCATAATAACGATTTGTGTCAATTAATTTATGAGATTACTAAAAGGATATTTTCTGATTCGGGAGAAAGTATGTAATTTGAAGGTCAGTGACGAGTGACGTATTTTCAAGAATTTTTTTTTAACTTTTGTGTGAATTGTTTTAGAGATGATACACACTCAATCTCATAATTTATAGAATTTCAAATTTTCACTCCACAGTATTTGCTTAAATTTGACAACGTAGTGTCTTAAAACAAGGAAGGCAATAATTTGAAGACGATCTTATTTTCTAGAGTGTTTGCAGGTTGCTGCGGAAAAATATTTCCAAAACGAGCTAGGATTTAATTTGGTGTGATATTTGTATCAAAATCTCACAATGCTGATCTTTACAACAGGTTGAGAGTAATGTAATTGATATGCTGTGGAAAAGTAATTTGATGCAAAATTTTATCCTAAACGTAAAGGATTTATTTTTATTTATTATTCAAATCAGATTGCTTCGTTTGCAAAAAAAGATCTGTTTTTCAGCCCTTCAAAACAATTTTTTGCAATATCTTTTACTATTTATTTTATTTTTCAGTTGCTGCTTTTTATTTAGCTTTCAAGTAAGAATAACTTCTATGCAGTTATGACCTCATAATCATTACTGACTATACAGTACAATTACTATAGTTTTATTGCCATGGATTTGATTAATTGTTATAGAGAATGCTGGGATTTATGGAAAGAAAATTGTGTCCAATCGACATGGTCCTCCCAATCAATAGAAGGGACCTTAAGAAATGATAGAACCACTAAACAACCGTTTCCACTGAACAAGCTTAAGTCGCTAGCGTTCCGATAGCAATTGCCAGTGGAACCCAAAGCTGCAATTTCTGATTTCCTGCGATTCTGAATTTGGGTAGAAATAGCCAATTTAGATACCCAAATCAGGTCTAGCTTCAAGCAAATGAAACTATTTTAGCCACAGCCGTCGCTAGCGCTCTACACCCGGTGTTGTTCAGATAGATGGCAACCTCTTAATCTAAAGACTGACCATTGTATGTAGTTTATTTCCATATTCAGGAGTGTATGAAATATTCTAAAAAACAAATGTAGTGCGGGATTGACGGTGTTTCTACCAATTTAATTTGATTTCACTTTGGCTCTCATGACTTGTAAGTGATTGGCCCAATACGATAATAGTTAGTTGAGAGGCCCCTTTAGGTCATACTTTCTTGGCATTGAGGCCAGCGCAGTTTTAACAGCGAGATGCCATGCAATAACAAAAAGCAGGGCTGCCATAAGTCCTTCTTTTGCAAGAAACATGATTGACAGCCGAAAACCCATAAAATGCTCAAGTATCCTTTTTTTAGTATTTATCACAAATGTTAGCATAAAAATCCGCAAACTAATTGATTAATTGTCTGATTGCTGTACAAAACAACGCATGTCGTAGCTCTATTTTTCGTTAAAAGCTCATTGAAGGCTTCAGTCACCACCAGTATTTTAATCCTGGAAAAAAGATGATGCTTTTTTTAGGCATAGAGTTGATTTGGATTCCAAAAAAGTATTCTTCTTTAGGGTGCTAAAATATGATCCCACCAACTAAGAAATCTGGCTACAAAAGCTTATGGTCGTGGCTGGATCTGGTTGTGAAAAATAGCGTCTACAGCATAGTGGTCGTGAAATCCTTTCGCAAATTGCTGTTAGTATGCATCTTCTTTGCAGCGACTTATCGGTTACAATCAACCAGTCTCCCATCCGATTACTCGCTATTCCCTTACAATTTACCATATATCCGTTACAAGCAGCTGTTAATTATCGCTGTTTTTTTGTTTGTCACAACCAGTTGTTCAACAAACCTATGTACGTGATCGACGACCATGTCTTGCACATGGATGTATTCATGCCCGTCTAACACAGGATAGTCCAGCTCTGGTCTGAACACTGTTTTCCTGTAACTTCCGCTTGAGTCAGCCACTGAAATGTAGCCGGAGCCAGAATCGGAAAAATAGAGATTGCCGGTGATCGGGTCAGCCGCGAGGCAGTTCACTGGAAAAAAACGTAAGTTGATCAACAAGATGGCGCGTATGCGTCCGCTCCGAAAGCGGACGTTTGACATTTCGTAAGAAAAGTGTCAAAACCTTGGACATTCCGTAGGAAAATCTTGGCGATTGACCCGTTCAACGGTGAATGGTAGATCGCGGCGTCGCTTGCGTTTGCCCAGAACAGCGTCTTCGACTCTGAATCGATTGCCATTGCTGTAATACTGTACTCAAAATGGAGCTCTGTGAGAAGAAAAATATTTATTCGCGGTATTGACATGAAGTATATTTGGAACTCACGGATAGGAAGTCGCGAGTACTTTCTCGAGTCGTCATTAAGGGGAACTTGATATATTGCTTGCATTGTTACGTCATGAACTAGAAGAATGTTATCACCGAGAAAATCTGTAACAACAAAACAAAGTAATCATTAGGTAACAGAAGCATTGCCTTGAAACCAAAGAAAATGTCGGTACAATCTAATTTACTTTAATTCTTAATCCCACTCTAAGTGGTTAATTAATGATAAAGCATTTTGAAGTGACAATTTGCAATCATATTTTAAACGCATTCGACCCTGGTTCTCCTAAAAAGACGCTCCACCTTACCCACAATGCACTTTGTTTCTCCTGATTTGATGTAGCCAAGTCCACATGCACATTTCCTCTGGCTCCCACTGGCAGGCAAGCAAATGTGCTCGCATGGATCCGTCTGTTTGTTGCAGGGATTTGTTAAGACTGCACAACAAAGATGTTGATTAGCAAAAACAAAGGTCATGAGATTTTTTTGCTTTTAATTGCATTGGGTTTTTAAACCTCCCCGATGCATTTTTGCTGAGCGCCAAGTATAAGAAGATCTATAATACTGCTTTGGCTATGAATAATCATAACTTGTCAAGAAAATTCTACGTTTATCCACCCTAGAGTGGACACTTTAACCGCTACATTAGTATTCGCTCGGACGGTTTGATTTGCTGATTAGGAGAATTTTCGATCATCGCCCTATTAAGCAAACGAAAAAAATAAATGAACTTATAATTTAATCTACAAGTGCCGATAAACTTGAAGCTTATCAGCAGTGCGTTGCGATAGACTCAGCGTAAGACTTGTTGTCGTAAAAGTGTGAGTTGAGCGCTTAGAACATTACGTTAACCGGCGCGATGGCGTAGTGATTAAAGCATCCGCTTAGCAATTGGTTGATCCGGGGTTCATTTTCTAAATCGAGTCATACCAAAAGACTTTAAAAAATGGTTTTCAAAACTTTCCTGCTTGGCGCTCAGCACTTAGGGATAGTGTGGAGAACAGGCTGGCAATCTCGCTTGTCATGTCATTGGGCAAGGCACTTTACGGGATGCCACCATCTTTATGGTAGACAGGTGGTGGGGCCAAGTAGTCTACCCGCTGTGGTGGCCCAGTCTAACTGAAGAATAGCAAAAAGAGCTGATGGGAAGCTCATAACTTAAAAAACTTCTCCAAGAATGAAACACCTTGCTCATGCAAAGAAGAAGAAAATGAAGAAGAGCTACAATGCATGCGAGCTGATTGTTGCACGCTACCTCGCACTTCCGGCTTAAACTGTGACTCACTCAGATTTACTGATTATTTGAAGCCCACGAGAAATTTCGCTATCTCCCTAACTTTCTTCTCTTTATTCTCTTCTTTCACCCAATGTTTGGAAGGGGAAGAACCACTATTTCTTGCTTCACAAACACTATGTCGGAGGCTTCATTGCTTGTCTGTTTTATTTAGCCAAACCTCAATAATTGTTAACCGTTCACGAAGAGCATCCAGCTTACAAAGGATGATGTCATTGCATCGAAATAATGTAAGCAGTGACGTGATAGAGCACTGACCTGCAGAAAATCGGTGATGACGCTTGAAGTTTGCATAGGTGAAAAGATTGGCGGGATCTTGCTCCACATTGTACCTCCCTCTTACGTTTCCAAATCTGTCCATTATCAGAATATGGTTGTGCTGCCGTGAGCTCGTATTCGGGAGAAAAACCTCATCCACCAGGTAGACTGTATCCTGTGAGCCCAGAAATCGATTGTGGCGTCACAGAAAAGCACGCATTGTAATAAACTCACGTAATAAACAGAAATCCCCCAAATATCGCCGAGAGGAATGTGAAAAATCTGCTTCTGTTCCGATCCGTCCAAGGCGCTGCTCAACATCGTGGATCCGAATCCGGAGGATGCCGACCAATAAAGTCTGAATATTTGTCCAGTTAGTAGCTCATTTTTTCGATAACACACTGCCACATAGGTCTCGGTTATTGTCGTTAGGACCAGAGCAAGCGGAAACAAAACGCATATTTTCCGGGCTGGATCGTGCTACCTCTCCGTTTACCCAGAACACGCGTTTTCATCATGGCAAACAGAATAATCCCAAAATCTGTTGTTGCGATTTTGATTGCCATGGACCTGATCAACCGTAACGCAAACGGAAAACAGTTGGTAGTCGATGAGGAATCTGTTTAGCAAGAGCCTAGGCATTTTGTTTCGGTTACGTAGACCTAATAACACAAATTATTTTTTTACAGTGGTTTTGGTCACCTTTCACCTTCATAGTCAACAGTGATGGTGTATACGTCACTGTAATCGGGACTTATGTATATTGTAGTGACGTCATTTCCTGTCAGGTCGCATCGCTTTATTCCAGAAGAATGAGGTGATTCAAAAAAAGAGAAGAACAGCCACCTGGAAATGAGAAAAAAAGTTAGCACATTTTAACCAATGTGTAATTGTGTGCGTGTCTGTGATTATTTACGTGCGTGTGTGTGTGTGTGCGTGCGCGTAAATAATCACACAGAAGCACACAATTACACAATCCACACACAATCCATTACACATAATCCATCACACACAATCCATCACACACAATCCACTACACACAACCCACTACACACAATCCACTTTATGTAATCCCCCCACAAAATCCGCCATACACAATCCACCACACGCAATTCACCTCACCTTTTTTACTTCACTTCACTCCAAGCAATCTATCTTAGTCTACCCACCCAACCTAATCCACTCCATATAATTGATCACAAACAATCCACCCCATACAATCCATCCTACAAAACCCACTCCACACAATTCTCCCATAGGCCTCCACAAGGGGGTCAACGCGACCATTTGCCCCTCTTGATTACTTTCATATAAAAATTTGAAAAATTATGATCATTCAGTTGGAAGAGGTTTTTACTGTTGGAAGAGGAGTTTGTGGCGTCAGGGATCTCTTCCGAAATCGTCAATGACCATGTTCATTCGCTCTCTCTTCAGGCTGTTCACTTGATCGCGGTGAACATTTATCCTGCAGATGCCGGATAAGCGTTTATCATTTATCATTGACCTTGATTATATCTTTACTCTACGCAGTGTGTTGAAGGACCTTTCCACACTAAGTAATGTTGCTGGCAGAGTCAGTGCGGTAAGAATAGCTTTGAGCACAGCAGGAGACAGAGTCGTCTGCTTCACAAGCTCCCAACATGTCCATGTCAATTGCTTTCGTAACAAAAAGATCTTTTCACATTTTAGCCGTCAAATTTAGCATAGCAATGCCTCCCTGCATTGTTTCTGCGGATGCCCATGTCCACCCCATATAATCAATCTCACTCACTCCACCTCACACAGTCCGCCTCACACAACGCATCAAACAAAATCCATTTTTCATTACACTCTCACCCTACTCGCTTACACAATCCAACTCACACTTCCCTCCTCACACGACCCACCTCACACTATCAACCTCACAAGATTCACCTCACACTATCTACTTCGCGCTATACGACTTTACAAAATTTGCATCATATAACGCATATCCGACAGCACCACACCATACAAGCTACCTCTCCATTGAATGGAACGCATATCAGACAGCATCACATCATACAAGCTACCTCTCCATTGAATGGAACGCATATCGGACAGCATCACATCATACAAGCTACCTCTCCATTGAATGGAACGCATATCCGACAGCATCACATCATACAAGCTACCTCTCCATTGAATGGAACGCATATCGGACAGCATCACATCATACAAGCTACCTCTCCATTGAATGGAACGCATATCCGACAGCACCACATCATACAAGCCACCTCTACGTTGAATGGAACGCATATCAGACAGCACCACATCATACAAGCTACCTCTCCATTGAATGGATTGCCAACCCTCGCAGTTGCTCGCTTTCATTTTTATAAACTTTGGCAAAAAAATTGAACGATTGTTCGGCCACCATTATCCACCGATGCTGATGGTCTGCCCAGTACAGATTCCCCGTCGGATAATCCGCTGCCAGCTCCTGAATGCTCATGACCATCCCCTTCATGTGCTGAGTCACTTCGTTGGTTTTGAGAGAAAGAACTTTGAGTGTGTTGCTCCTGAGCATAAACGACCGACAGTATTTGCTTTGCACCTCAAAACTTTAGTTTTTTTATTTCTATTGAATTTGCCGGTAACCAGAAACTGGTTGCTTCAGACTCGTCGATAATCATACAGTCCCTTAAGTGCGATTCTAATCCAACCTCGTCATCATTAAATGGCTAGATTTAGCATCAATACTTTATTGAGATTGAGAGCCGCTTCATCCAGCAGTGAAATGCCGAAGCTCTTTGTTGACTTACGATCCTTCTAATCGCTTTTGAAAAATCAAACAGTAAACCCGATGAAATCTCTAGCAAATACTTTGAAACGCTGCGGCTTTTGATTCAGTTTTTTGTTGTATGTAATAAATTATTGTTTTTCCTCAATGCTTAGCATCTCAAAAACAAATAGAAAAATACCCGCTTTCGGAAATATACTGCTATCTTCTAATCAGTTATTTGCCATTGGAACCACATCGGAACATTATATTGTAGGAAACTTATCTCGGGTCCGCAAAACAGCCTTCAAAATCGTAAAAAGCAAGTCAAAACCCACCCAAAATCAGTAAAGAATATCTTCTTTCGGATCTTCTCCGCAGTGATCGATCCGATGTAGCCTATTTCTGTGGAGTTGTACAAAGATTTTTGGGAGCCAATTGGATCCGCAATTCCTATTTCTGGATCAGCAGGAAAGGAATGAATAGATGTGAATCCAGTTGCATTCCGAGTAGTAAATAGGAGCAGATGATCCGTTTCTAAGAAAAAAAATGTCTGCCTTTTCTATTGCCGGAGCGTTGGTGGTCAGATGTTACTATGATAATCTAAATTCTTATTTATGAAATATGAGATTCCTTACATTGCCATGACCAGTAACCGGTAATGTTAATACTATATTGCATGCTAGATTCGATATTTCTGCTTAAGCGTTGTGGTTACTCGACAATTAAAGTTTTGGCTTCAATAATCTACCGTACATGATAATTCACTTTTATCTTCACGAATTGTTCTTTGCAAACCGCTTTTTTGCTAGAAAAATAAGTGGAAGAGCTAAAAGGTTTTTTTATCCTTACTATGGCCGGTGGCAAAGTGGTTGAGATTGCAGTTTTGCTGCTTGATCACAAAGAATAGCATTATGACACAATAAACTCAAGTGGTGGCTTTATGAAGTAGAAAACTCACGACACTTAGTAAAGTTGCAGTATTGCCAAGGAATTTCTGGATCACTTGTGTAACACCAAAGTCCTTCCAAGACTTTGCTGGGATTCCTAAACAAATGATTATTCAAACATAAGCAGTTAGTATTACGTAAACACAACAAATTGAATTTAACTTGACATAGTCTTTGTTTGAGCTAGTTCTCTTTTTTTGCTCAGTTATATGAGCTCATGCTCTGTTCGCTAGTCTTTAGTTGGTTCGGGCCACCGAGATTAGTTAGTTCCTCAACCTTGCCATCTGTCTGCCACAAAAAAGGGGAAATTCAGTAAAGTGCCCTATTCACAGACACAAGTAAACCCGTCCGTTTTTTTCAAACTAATCTTTTGGTTCTGAGCACCAACTAGGGAAGCAGTGCCTACCGCTATTACAGGATAGTGATGTATTAAAGAAAAATACACTAAGTCGAAAAAGTTAAAATGAAGAGTTTACATGACGAAGTCCATAAAATTGATTGCTTTTTTGTTTGCATCACAATTGGCAAGACGCAATCGCGCATGTTCGTGATCGTGAACTTGCTTGCTCGATAGCTACTAGCCAAGTGGTTGAATCAGCTTTTTTGTGAAGGATGTTGGGATAATGGAAATGATATTCAAATTGCATTGACTTTTGTCATATTATAATTTGAATAGAAAGATGCTCCTTTCCTCCCATAACGTTTTAAAGCTCGATAGTTTATCAGATTTAGCAAATTCTGTTGTAAATCAAAAGTTTTTGGCTAAATTTTTTCTCGAAAATAATGCAAAAATTTTATTTGTGGAAAGAAAAAAATTAACCTAAGCTACTCAAAAAGGACATGGGCGATGTTTTTACTGTGTTTCAAAAAACTCCTTGGCAAAAACTTTTTTGAGATATGGACCTACTCTTGTTCTTTTGTTCTAGTGAAGAGCAGAGTTTGAAGAAAAATCCAAGTAGATATTGATCAGGTTTCTGTTGAAGACATGTTTTAATCCTATAGTGTGGTCTTAGAGTTGTGGCGTCACCTAGAACATCTTTGGGTGCCTGCAGTGAGCTACTTTTAAACAAGTTTGTATAATCGAACTCTATGTTAAACACTTTTATCGCAAATTCTTAATATTCAATTCTGGAACGATTATGCTGTAGCCACACCAATTGAGGGAGATTACATTGCAGTGATTTTGCGTACAGCTCTTTCGTTTACAGTTAAGCGGTGGTGGATGGAGTGGAAATGAATCAAGGCTTCTTTCCGATAAACTTTCCATATATGCAAAGGTAGAAGCCGTCTAAACTTTAACCAAGTACGCTTGCTATTGGGCAAGCCGTGGAGAAGCTGGTCTGTGCCTTAGGCTAAGTTTATTGTATAAATGAAGGCAAAAGCCGTCTCGTCAGCGGCTTGGAGCTTCAATCACGCACGCTAGAAAACACTTTTTTGATATGCTTTAAAGGAAGCCAGTCATTATCAGCATTGCTAAGTTAGTGAAGAAGAGTGAAAGTCAATCCTTAGAAAATGGAGAAATCGACCATGTCAACTTGGGAAATGATAATTATTTAAACATCAAGGATGATGCAGTTAATGGATGTTTAGCATCTTGTGTGCCTAAAAATAATCAAGAATCTGATTTTTTATTCCTCTAACAAGTAATATTGGAGAAAACACAACCTGATTTATTTTTCATAAACGCATAAATCTCACACGGTTTGCTAATGCACAGTGCATTAAGTGTTGGATTTATTTCGATGTTTTTTGACTAAAATTTCTGAAGAGAGTTGGAAAATGAACGCTCTCTGAGGAACTGTTGGTGCAAAAAAAGCAGTTGGATACCATTGATTCTAATGAATTCAATCTATTTCTTGATGTGTATTTTTATTGGTGTTTATAAGTCAAAACGTGAAAACACTTTTTAGCTTTTGAGAGGAAGGTCAATGTTTATTCAAATCAAGAGTATATCAAGGTATCAACTAATTATTCTTCTGCTACTGCAATTTGATCATTGTCATTTTCGAAGGCATAGTAGATCTACGCATAAGCCTCTTCTATCCATCAAAAATCTACTTGAAGAATGGGAAAATGCTTAGTGAGATGCTTATATTCACAGACCCCACACAAACATTAAATTAGCAGTTGGTAAGTTTTGGAGGGTGATGCTCATCTCGGTAGGCTAGAACATTCCATCAAAACTAGAAAAATATGGCATCAAAATGGACCCTTTGCATAACCTCCACTTTTTGTGGTGCTTACAAAATTCTGATATACACCAGCCGAAAAGAAAATGCTAGTCGAGAAATGAATTAACATTTTAGAGACGAGATGAATTTATTGAAAAAAATTAAAAATTCTGGAAAAACATTAAATGTGGTAACTTTTGCACCAGTTTTCTGTTGGTTCGGAAGATGTTGAGCAAGAATAAATTATTGGTACCACCAGCAGGGTAGGAAAGATTGGCTGATTACCGTTATTCGATGGCGCTATTCTCTGTTTTTCATTATCGATAAGCGCTAATTTGTTTTTTATATTAAATATCGAATATTAATATTTGTCCTTTTTATTTGTTGAGCGTTCTTTATTCGATATTTTTTTTAAACTTTATTAGGATAGCCAACTTTTGATGTATTGCAATTTTTAAGTTGGTTTTTGCCAAATTTTTACATTTGACGTTTTTACTTAAAAATTCCTAAAAAAAACGAGGTGAAGAATCTATTCCGTCATGTTTTCTAAATTGATGACACTGAATTTTGCGGAAAAATGACTTCACATTGACATTTGGCAAACCAGATAAGATTTTGTGGACCGGTAAGGTATACTTGTTGATAAACCTTATGTTTCGGCTTTGGTGTAGGTACTGTTAGCCTCCTATTGCAGAAATAAAATTTGTTGATGTAGCGCAAGCATCAGATTTAAAGTCAGAATGTATTGCCCATTGATTTGCTGGGAGCCAGATTTGAGGCTTTAACTAATTTGTCTACTTTTAGCTTTCAATATGCATCTGCAGTAGTTACCAATAGAAAAGTTTGCATATAATTTTTACAAACCAAAACCTTCAGTGAAACCGGTAGATATGTCGTAAGCATTTTCTAAAGTTTAGGTTGGTTTCATGATCATGATTTAGGCTACTGTTATTGGAAATTATCTTATGCTAAACATTAGTAGCACGGTCAGATTGAGCTCTTTAGACTTTGATATCCGGTATGTTTGTAATTCAAACGGCACCACGGATCATTTAAATCAATATTGGGCAGGCGAGCGATGCCGGCAGCCGAGGGTTGCCTAACCAGCTGACTGCCTTGCGTCGTCATAGCAACTCCGGCCCACTGGTATGAGTGTGTTCGTTATTGTACGTGTAAAGTAGCTTAAATGTAGTCAGCGTCTCTATTCATTGTCTTAGGTTAGGTTATGTCTCATCAATTTGTTTTTGGTTATTTTTGTTAGTTTACACGAGACATAAATTTGCCCTTTATAGAGTCACCAAAGTAAGTAAGAGCATTTAAATTTACGATAGGGAGAGCAGAAAATGGTCCAAAATGTTTCAAATTTAGAGCAGATCACCTTGCTTTAAAATCAAAAAGAAACATTTTTTAAAAGTTTAAGTTGAAGTATATAATATTTACGATGCCTTTGATATGGTAGTACATAATATCTGCGTTATCATCTGTTAGCATAAAATAGAATCGTCAGGTATTGAGCTGGCAAGCTAATTTAAGATTTTTGTTCGAGATACCATAAACTTCAATTAAAGGTTGTTATATTTATTTGAATGACATCAACTAAACTTGTGTAATTTGAACCGCTTCTGCAATACTACGAATTGTGCTACATTATGTCTTAAATTCCTGTTACTTTGTTATGTGAGTAGTCCAATTTATGTTTTTTAAAATGCTAGTATCTTGTCAAATCTTCATTATTTCCAAAAAAGGCTTAAGGGCTAGATCAACATTACGAGAGGCCTACAACTTTACAATTGGTCAGCAGTAAGGTTAATTATAGCCTCGCTGGTTCCCACTTAGTTTTCGCGACTGTAGAACAATTAAGCTTAACAAATTTAATGCTATTTTTTCTTTTTCGTTGCCATATTAATACTAATACCGATTCATGGTAAAGTATTTTGGAGCTGCTAATGCTATCATATTTATATTTTCTAAAAGAATCTGGAGAGTAAAGCAACAAGGCATTTTTCAGCACCGTGTAGTCCCCATAGCAGTAAATTGTTCTTTCTGCTACAATACACAACAAGCTCTACCCATGCATTGGTGATCGGCACATGCCCAACGATCTAGGCCTGGGGTTCCCAACCTGTGGTACGCGTACCACAGGTGGTACGCGGAAACTTTTCAAGGGGCACGCGACATGTTTTTTCAACAATGCAAAAAAAATTTGTTTTCACAGAAATTTCCACGCAGAGAAATGTAGTAATGTGAATTTGGCTCCAGTTTATTTTCTTTTACTTCTCAATTGCAATACATAAACATTAAACATCTACATACAGTATATGTACGATGTAGCATACTGTTACGTGGACTAGATAGCTCGCTTGGCGCTTTTTTTCTCTCTATAGCGTAACTGCAGCAGCAGCAGCAGCAAGCTGCAACACGATCAAATATTCTAGCTCGCGTGTTACACAATATATCCAGTAGTAATGAGCTCACAATTGGTTAAAACTTATTATGATGTAACAGACGCGAAAAGAACTGGTTTATACAAATTTTTGTGGAAAGAAATGTGATAGGCTTATCAGTAGGCTGGCCCATTTTCCTTGATGTTTTTAAAATTATTTGTCGGTTTGAAAAAGTGTTCCATTTTGCTTACTAATATTTGCAAGCCAAAAATTTTTGTTGAGTTTTGACCTTTGACCCTGGTTCACCCAAGGTGATATGCAGAATTTTTCTTGAAATTGGTCAAATTCAAAGTGTGTAGCTGTATCTGATCAGGAGATTTTCCAAACTTTGACCTCATAATTTTGATGTCATTTTCTTTTTAGACTTCCGCTTAGAATATCTTTACTCTGCTTTAAGTCTGAATGATGTCAAATAGAGTATGTTTGTTTTGATATTTTAGTTGATTCTGCAGCCAGCTAAAGTGCTGGAGTTGTCTTTTTCCAGCATTTAGCATCAGTTTACTAGTTGGTGAGCAGAGAAAAAGCTTCTAGGCAATGGCTTTCCTACTTGTGAATTGGAAATAACAGTTGTGGATTTACTCGATGCTTAGTGTACAATGTAGGCTATCCAGCATATCTTGGAACTTTTGGTGTGAGAATGAGATGAGAGCAGTCATTATTGGTAAGCGCAAACCATGAAATAGGACCAGTAGATCTGCCTACAAAAGTTGTAAAAAATGTATAACTATATATGAGCAATAGGCGTACCAATAACTTCAACTATTCTGTTTCTTACAGAGAAAGATTGTCAGGTGTTTGATAAATAGCTCATAAATTAATTTGTGTAAAATGACAACTAGGTCAAAAGGAAAGCTAAAGATATGGCTTTTTGATGAATGTGTTGTGAATGATATCAGAGGAGCTAAACCACCAACAAGCAAAACTGTGTACCTGCATTTTCGATACTTACACTCTGAACTGCAAGAAAAACAGCCTGGAACATCTTCTCTGCGTGACTATGCTAAAGTTGCAGTTGAGAATGTGAAGCAATGGTGGTTATATAAAGCTGGCATCCCAACAAAATCTAACAACACTCTCATTGACATGATCTTAAAAATTCACAAAAATTGGACAATTTTGTTTAAGCAGCGATTAAAAACAACGCAGCAACAACTGGACAAAAGAGATGCCTTTTCAAAAGAAATGAAGAAAACATTTTGGGCCCCTGAATCAAATTGTGAAAAGGGATTAAACGAGGAAGATAGAAAATTTTTGGAGAATATGAAAAGCAGCATAAAAGGTGGAGTTTCATCATTGGATAGAGTAACAGTGGCTAGAAACAACAAAAAATAGAAAAGGTTTTGCAGTTGAAAAAAAGAAAATGCAATGAAGAACAAAGGAAAATAGATTACGCAATGAAATCATTTATTGCTGATAAACAGGAAAAACACAGTAAAGATAGTACATCAAGTGATGCTGGTGAAGAGGACGCTGACTTTCATTTACTTGAAACATCTAACAAAAGAAAGAAACAACTGCAAGAAAAGCGGCCTGCTGTTAGTCTAAATCTTGATCCAACCCAGTGGAGTGAAACAGTCAGCCTTGTGGCAGACAAACATCATATAAGCCACAGAGCACTAACAGAAGTAATGTCTGCTGTTGTTAGCTATGGTGGTGGTAACATCAATGACTTGTCTTTGTCAAAAGAAACAGTGCGTAGACACCGTAATAGCATGCGAGAGCAAAGGGCCGAGTGCATATTTGAGAAAAACCTTAAAACAATTCATGATTCAGAAAGTAACAGATATTTGCTACGCTAGGATGGAAAAATGCTGCAAAGCATAGAACATGTTGGAACATCCAACGAAGTTATTGCAATTCTCTTGACTGCAACTCACGAAAAAAGTGAAATTTTACTCAAGATTGAAAATTTAGATCAAGGACATAGCACAGCTGCTGAGCTAACTAATACAATTTTGGACACTTTAGACAACTGTAACATTGGGAAACATTTAATCATTGGTTTACTGTTTGATACAACTTCTATCAACACAGGAATTCATAAAGGAGTAACTGTATGCTTGGAAAGAGCATTTGGCAATAATCTTTTGCAACTGGCTTGTCGATATCATGTGCTGGAACTCTTGTGGAGTGGCTGCTTCTTTAGTTTATGGTACAACGAAATCACCAAATGAAGTAGCTTTTCAAATCTTTCTCGACCGCTGGCCTAGTCGTGATAAACTGGACTTCCAAGTGCACAAAGCAAAAAGTAGGAAAGAAAAGACTGTATGCGAAAATGTCATTGGTTTTTGCCAAGCTGCACTCGTTAATGATGCCTCCAGAAAAGACTATCAAGAAATTTTAGAGCTGACTGTCGTTTTTCTTGGTGAGTATGTTTATTTTATGTAGATGCCTCTACATGTAGAAACAATATCATATTATGTGGTTACTGTGGTAATTAGTGTACTGATAGATTTATGATAATGTAATGTTGCATGTGATATTGCAGGAGGAGAGCTGCCAGATGAAAAACAATTTAGAATGAAGGCACCTGGAGCAAGGCATCACGCTCGCTGGATGTCGAAGGTGATCTACACTATTAAAATTGCCATGTTGCAGCACCAACTGAAAAATGACATTCCAGAATGTCTATTAATGAAAATTGTGGATCTTGCGAAGTTTCTATGCCTGTACTATGTCAAGCCATGGTCGAGAGCAACCTTGCCCTTTCAAGCCCCAATTGAGGATTTAAATTTATACAAAATGTTGCTCACCAACATGAAAGAACACAAATCTGAGGGATTTCGACAGCTAAGCCAAGCCGTTGTTAGCAAGTTTGAAAACCACTTTTGGTATTTGACAGAGCGTCTGGTCGTCCTTTCGCTTTTCAGTGATGCTAGTGTTCAGCAAAAACAAAGTATGGCTAGAGCCATGAAAAGATATGACAAAGAATTTTCTTTCAAAAGCGCTGTGAAGCAGATGCCTTTGATAACACCTTCCACTCAGCTGAAAGATTTCATTGGTCCAGAGTCATGGTTACTTTTCAAACTTATCAACGAACAACCAGCGTTTTTGTGGAAACCGGCTTCTCTCTGGGAGAAAGATAAGGATTACATTCGCATCAAATCACGACTTCTTCATCTAAAAGTAGTCAACGACTCTTCTGAAAGAGCACTTGGACTTGTCACAGACTACCATCAGTCTGTGGTAACAAAATCACGAACTCAAAAACAATTCCTTTATCAGGTGGTAAAACACCTTGGTGAAAAACAAAACAGTTTCTTGTTGAAACCAAACGCAGAACGTTGCACCAAAAAGATTATGTCCAAAATGTGGTAAAATTCAATAACTTCGTGTGTGCAATATTTATGCCAGCGTATATGGAGTTGTTTAAGCAAACCAAATTTGCTCGCCAGAAGTTTAGATTACTGCTCGTATCATGTTCACCATCGTGTTAGAGAGTAATAGAAGACGGTGGTTGAGCAGTTTTGGGGATAGGGTAAATTCAATATTTTTAAAACTTTCAGACTATGTGAACCAGGGTCAAACGTAAAATTTTTTGGGGAAATTTGGTGTCAGAGATACATTTACAAAAAGGAACAATATTACCAACTAACAAAAGAATTAAAGAAAAAAAAATTTTTTTCAAGATTTTGGGCCAGCCTACTTATTAGTGAAGAACCTTCTCGAAAGTTTTTTCGTCAGTATATATACTGACTTGTGCTTGTGCCTCATATTTTCGTTTATTGGTGTTTGGGAGTTCATTCAGTGACAGACCAATAGAGGCTTAGTGAATTTTGAAATAAAATTGTGCTGTCCTAGCTAGCTACATTTTATCTGCTGTTCTACCTGACTATATTTTTCTTTGCTGTTGGAATCTGGCTGTTATATACTGTATGCTCGTGAAGCTGCGATAGGTGCTCGGACCTAATTTTTGTACGTCAGTTGAATACAGAAGATTGAACCCCAGGTCTTGCTGTGAATTTTGTCTTTCTTTTCCAAGCTAGTTAGTAAAGCATAATTGAAAGTGCTACTCCCAACTGCCTTTCAACAATCTTTCCTAAGTTGGCGGCATAGATTCAGGAACGCATACACACACATTCTGCTGACTGAGTAGGTACAGTGGTGTAATTAATTAACTTACTTAATTATTTTTATCGATTATGTAACTTATTGTATATATTTAATATGTAAAAAGCAACATTTGGTTTTATTTCGTATTATTATCGTGTCAAATCAAGATGCCCAAACGACAATACAGCGATCAATATATCAATTTTGGTCTTATTGAATTGAAGAACAGGGGAGAATCTGTGCCACAGTGTGTGGTGCGTATGAAGACATCATCAAATGCATCAATGAAGCCAAGTCTTCTACAACGCCATCTCCAAACTAATCATGCAAAACAAGAAGGACCGCGATCTTAATTATTTTAAGCGACTTGGAGAAACGCGAAAAAACAACTAGACAAAACGGAGAAGCAATATCAGCAGTCGGTAGGGATTGTGACAGCCTCCTATGAAATTTCACTTCTTGTGGCGAAGAACAAAAAGCCTCACACAATAGCTGAGGAACTCATCATGCCTGCAGCAAAAGTGCTGGTGAAGCATGTGATTGGCAATGAAGCAGTGTCAAAATTAAACAGTGTTTCGGTGTCAAATAATACAATACAGCAGCGTATTACAGAAATGTCTACTGACATCAAAGAACAAGTCATTACGGAAGTACAGGGTTCAAAATATGGATTTGCCATACAACTGGTCGAATCAACCGACGTGTCAAACTGCACACAGCTTCTGGTCTATGTGCGTTATGCTACTAAATATGCAATTCGAAGTGAAATACTATTGATCAATGAGATGAGAATTACAACAAAAGGAAAAGATGTGAGCGAGCTTGTTGATAATTTTTTCAAAAAAAATGGTCTCCAATGAACTAAGCTAGTTGGTAGTACCACTGACGACGCTCCGGCTATGCTTGACAGAAGATCTGGGTTCCAAGCTCGGGCGAAGGCAGTGTCTCCATCTGTCACTTTCGTTCACTGCTTCTTACACCATTTCGCTCTCGCTGCTAAACTTCTATCTACCGATGTAAAGACAAGCTTGAACCTGGTTGTTAAGATGGTAAACTACGTTGAGACATCTGCTTTAAAATAGTCGTCTCTTCAAGTTCACTGTGAGAATGTCGGATCAGAATACACGTTATTGCTGTTTCATACGGAAGTGAGGTGGCTGTCTCGAGGGAATATAACTATGCGTTTTGTTGTGGGGAGAAAGGAGCTGCTTCAATTTTTGCAAGCAAAAGATCACAAATTTCAGAAGATTCTTGAAGACGAAAACTTCGTTCTTCACCTTGCCTACCCGTCAAATATTTTTGAACTTTGACACCGGTGTAGTGTAATTTTTACCCCTTCCAAAAAGTGGTAAGCTGAGTAAAAGCAGACATCTTTTGCAACAAAATATTAATGTCAAGATGCATATCATCTAAATAATGAAGCAATTTCCTTTTCAGCACGGTAAAGCCGGCGCAGCTTCTAAACCTCGGCATTATTGATGGGGCTCCTACTAATGCAATAACTTAACTGTGAACGCTTTATTTTGGGTAGTTTGTACTTTTCAGGACTAAACAACATGAATGCAGTCAGAGCTGATAGTTCATACAAATTTGCCTACAGCAACGAAAAAGTGGTCAGTAGCTGTCCTAATATTTAATGGCTTAACCCTAATAATACATATGAATTACCTTGACACCTTCCCACAACTTAGATATGCTTTCAAGCACTTGCCGGGTTTAAGAGATAACCCTGTTTAGTCTATGGAGGTCGCCTATGATGAAAACAGAGCAAATAAGACATTGCCAGCACGCGATAATCTTGGTAGACATGTAATGGTAGCCCACTCGCCCATAATATTTTTTTTATAGATGGCGTTCCAAGAAGCGTTAATTTTTATTAAAAATACTTTTATAACATCTTACGCTATACCAAGGTCCAACAAGCGAAATTCATTTAAGTGATTTAAACATGCTTTTTTTGTTCTGTCTTGAAGCCTTTTACGAAGCACTGTTACGTCATAGTCATAAATGACCTCACAATGCTTGCCACCATTTAATGAGAACAGCAGCAGACAGAAAAATTATCACGGCTGCCACTCGTGGGAATTTATCCCTGCGGTAGGGGTTTTCGGTCAGCTGTAGAGAGTAGGAGATCCCTACGATATTTTTTATTGTGAGTAGAGAATTTTTCGAAATCTGTTATGAGAGGTAGAAATTTTTCAATTTACGCCTCAAATCACGCAATTTTTGTTTAGCTGGATTGAAAATATAGTTGCCAGTCTTGAAAATTTTCACAATGTTTTGGGATTTTTTTGAAAAATACGTTGAAATAGCTGGCAATGGTGCCACAACTTGAGATTTCAGCAGATTTGGTGAAGTTGGGGCGATTCTAGAAATCGATAACCTATTTTCTTGCCTTAGAAATCGACGTTGAAAGGACAGGATTTTCGGAAATTTAGGACGAATTATAACACAGCCAAATGTCGAGGCAACCCTATTCAAGAATTTTAGGATTTTGTTCATCATCTCTTTGTAAATGGAAGCATAGTAGGGACAAGTAAGGATTACTGACCTTTTGCAGCAGGGATTTTTGGAAATTGCGAGCGGCAGGACTGAAAATTATTCACTATCATTTTGATAGCAAACATAAATAGTACACCCCATTACTGATATTAGTAATTGATAGGCTCTTTGTGTCGGTACGAAAGACTAATATTTATTAATATGTAGGAAGGTCGGGATCAAGGGCCAAGTTAAATGTAATAAAATCCCAAGGTTAACAAAAAATCAAAATAAAGCAACGATAGCAACAATTTGTGACACTGGATTTAAAGAGAACGTTTTTGTTTGAAAATAGCTCAATACGCGCCAATTGAAATAGCTTGTATAACTTGAGGGAAAGGCATGGCCTTTTTTATGCTATGGCCGAATTAAAGCAAACAGTGCAGCCAATGAACTTAATATCACCAAAATAATTACAAAAAGGGGCGCACCAAGTTGACAAATAGGCCTACCACTTAAAGCTCATTATTTTATAGTCAAAACGATAACTGGTTGGGCGCCACCATCAATTTTGATTGTGTTTCACTCCTCTTTTACACTCTTAAAAAGTACGAAAAATAGTTTGTGACATCATTCTTTCTTTGTATTACCAGTCTTGATTAATACACTAGGATGATCACCATTACTTGGACTGGAACTAAGGCCTATATTCTCTAAAACTTTGCTTTGCTGCTCTCACAAATGCTTGCACAATGAAGCCGGTGCAACTATCTTTATTGATCCGTTTTAACGCGACACATGTGATGGGTATGCCCTGCGGGGGTAAAATCGCACCATGCTTAGAAGAAACATTTTTCAATTTTGCTTGAAAATAGCTTTATAGAGCTACCGGAATCAAATCTAAAAATTTTGGAAAAGCAAGAACTCTTTTAACTCCCCTGGCCACGCCAAGCAAGGGGGAACGAGCATGCAACACAATGCGTAGCCTGCAAGGATTTGGGAAAGTTTGAGAGGAAATCAAAAGAAAACAACATCTCCACGTGAAATTGCAACACATGAAAGATGTTTTGGCTATTTTGGTTGAGAAAAGCTTAATATCAGAAATGTGTTTTCTACTTCCAAATCAAAGGAAACGCAAGACCCCTTTGGGTTCGCGTAAGCAATGAACATAGCGCATAGACCTAAGGCATATCTAGGACCTTGAAATGAGAAATTCTATTTGTAAAAGGAGCACACTAAGACGAGAAAATCTAATGTGCAGAAGAAACGCTAACTTTTGTCCACTGTTTTTTAAGTGCCCGGTGGGTGAAGCAGGCTTGGCCGGCTGAACAGTCACTCCTAATCCCAACGCTACTGATGAGAACCCTGTGGGCGACGCCGGCACATGCTATAAAGCAAGGATTTTTTCCTTTGCTGATATGCTGCCTCTTAAGGTATCTATATCTTTACTCAAAAGCAATGTAATGAAATCCTAAGTTGAAGAAAAAATCAAAATAAAACCATTAACCTATGGGTTTGAAAATCCAAATTTAGAAAGATTTTTGTTTGAAAATAACTCGGTCTAATCGGCGCCAACTAAAATGTCTTGAATGACTTTGGGGAAGGCATAGCCGCTAGTTTTGCTATGCCGGAAACAAGGCAAGCAGCGCAGCCAAAGAACTTAATATCACAAATACAAATACAAAGGAGCCGTACCAAATCGCAAAAATAGGCTCACCAATAATTAGTTTATTTCTTTGATTGTAAAAGCATCCAGCATTTGGCCGCCTTTTTCATTGTGTTTCAATCCTTCCCCCCTGACACTTTTTAAAAACTGTATTGATAGTTTGTGACAACATTTTTTCTGTGCGAGTATTATCGGTCTTAATTAAGAGAACAAGATCATTATCATTACGTGTACAGGAAATGCGAAAGTGCATAAAAAAGCATTAACTTTCCGCTACTGCTCACACAAGAGCCCAATTGCTAAAGCCGGCGCAGCCAAGTAGCCCTTGTGTTTGTTTGAAACAATATTTTTGCGCTTTTTGTGCAATTTTTGTTTTTACAGAAACTTAGAATGCTTTAGCAAAATAGCAAGTAAATGTCTAAGCTCACTACACTACTGTTTATTGATGGCATACTTATTTCAACACTTACTGATGCAGAATAAAGTTGCTTAGATGGGCTATTCTGCTTGGGTTTGATTACTGTTTTCCGCTTTACATTTTGTTATTTCTTGACAAAAGTGATTCAACGCATTGTAATGCAAAGTAAATGCAACAATTATTTTATAAAACAATCGAAAATCTTGAAATGCGTCACACAAGATTAAGCCACAGAAACTCTTCCTCCGGACAGTTTAATATAGCATCCCCTACTATTTCTATGACAACAGCTTAGTTAAAACTTTACCTGCAATAGTTATGGTGTCCTCCATCTGAGGGAATAAAATTGCGAGCATGGGGCTCTTTCGCGTCCCATCGTTGACAGGGAATTCCCGAACTTGTGACATTGAGAGTCCCATTGTATGAATAAGTCTGCTCACGCATACACTCTGTGACGTCATAAATTGCTTTCTTAATCATAAAAGCTAATATTTCAAAGATTTTGAGACTGAAAACTACCCTCTAAACTTTGGGTCTGCCTAACTCGTGCTGCAGTGTCACCCTCTAACTTCTAACAGTTGTTCCCTCTTGCAGTGCTACATAGATTGCTAAGGTGTTGTGCGAATCAGATTGATTCGCTATGAACATAATCGATAAGCGCGAATCAAGCGATTGGACATGAACCTCAGTGCAATATATTTCTTTATGATTCGTCTGTGGCTCAATCAATTCAATTTGGTTTGGTCCTGATTGTTAAACATCTCTATCCCTTTGATGGTTGCAAGTTAGGCTGAGCAGCAACCTAACCCGGGGCAGCAATTAATTGCGTTTTTTATTCTGCGGAATTACAAATTTAATCCGCTAATCTGAAAATAAACTGCGGTGTTATTCCGCGCGAACACCATTAACCACCGACTTTAAAAATGATTTCAAATTTCTGGTTTAAAAACCAGATGCAATCTTGGTAATTCCGAAGCTAGGTTGCTTGACGGCCACGTACTTCATTGTAGTCAACATCCGAGCCAAAGGCAAATTTTAGTAAGCCCAAAATATATTTTTTGGGGCTTGGGTTTTCTCAAATTTTTTGCATGACTTTTTTTTTGAAGATCAATATTTCCTGACACCCAATTACCTTAATTTTGTTGGTTGATTTTTTTGTAGATTGACGATTTATAGTCGTCATAACTGAAAACGCCTGCAATGCTTGATCGGATTTAAAAACTTTGAAGGGCATGGGTTCTAAGCTCCCGGTCTACACATCGTTGTTGTTACCCAAACTACTTCGTAGTGGGATCATAGCAAAAGCCTGAAGCTCCAAGACCCAGGCAACCATGGCCTGGCTAATAAGTAGTAAAAAGAGAAAGAAATGCCTAAAAGATTGAGGAGTAAAGAGTCCGCAGCAATACGGGACGGAATGAAACGAAAAGTGCCATCTCAGTCAAGTGACCGCAGGCTCAGTCAAGTGACCGCAGGCTCAGCGCAAAAATTTCTCAATTCTGGAGAAATAGGCTTTCACGAGAAGGCTGCGTTCGTTACAAAGAAGGTGAGGGAGGACACATCAACCGTAATAAAGAAGCAGAAAATTTTAGTAGAGGATTGGGAAGGCTGGTGGTAAAAAACAGTTCACCTTCAGTTCAAAAAAAGAGATGAGTAAATAAGGAAAGTAACAAGAGGGAGTCCGCGAGGAACTGTGGATGGCTGAAGCAGCTAACCACGCCTAGCTAGCTTATATGTAAGAAATAAATAATGGAAAGAAAGGGAGTGGAAAATTGCTGCCACATATTCGAGACAGTGTGACAAAGAAGAAATGAAACAATTATCATCTGGTGTTTTTTCGCTTTCAATAACGCGCACAACTTTAATCTTACGTTATTTTGTCGCAACAATGCAGTTGTATCGCGAGTTTCGTTTTGTTTCAAACTCAGATTGCAGTTACAAACTTACCTTCAGTCCATGTTGTTGCGCAGTAATTGATGACGATGTAGGCAATGATGCAATAATTAAACAATGAAAACATCCTAAAAGGTGCACTGGATAACTTGTGGCAAAAATTGTTTGAAAAAGATTTTCATGACGCTCTCATCAACAGCGACATCGTGCCACGAAAAGCTGCTGACAAAACAGCTTTTTTCCAAAACTGTATTAAGGCCCTGTGTCTCCAAAAAAATATTTCAGAATCACTCTACAAACTTGTTTCTATTCATTCGACTAACATCACCACCGACTGCATCAACGCGTCACAATGATTTTGTTCTCAAGGCGCGGATTGAATATGGGGCAATCTGGCTGACCATGTGATTTACTACAAACTGTCTTTTTGCATAAACAAAGCGATTTCTAACAACTGAAGATTATTTCTTTGTTGTATTTCGCCAATTGAGTAGTCAATTATCGACAATTAATGATTGTTTGTCTCGTCATAATGCTCTGCTCTGCCCAAGAAGAAAATATTTTTTAAATGAAATTTTTTAGTTTTTATTTTTGACATCAGAGAAGCGCTCGCGTACGCCCGTAGGCAATCGACGCCATAATTCGATGTGTGATACCCAAAATGATTAGTTTTATGACGATCCAACCATTTATTACTTCGAATAATAAAATTCCATCGGAAGCTATTGCCGTCGGCAGTAGCTTTGTGACGGGTTAATTTACCAACTGATTTTTTAAAAATGTCGATCGACCCTCAAACTGTCTCCACTCCCAATGAAACCAAGTAAAGTTCTGACAGTTCCCTCAGCGGTGCTATTGTTTCTTGACACTTACACTCTTTTCTTTTTCCCTAGCTTGTTCCCGTTCTCCGTTTTGAACTTGTTCCACTTGCATCAAAAGACTATGTTTATTCAATGGATTTACTTGTCCCAAAAAATTGTCACTTTATAATTACCAAGTTGAAGTTAACGCTCCAAGTAATCTTCCAGAATTACGTAAGAGAATAGTATTGAGGGGGGAGGAAGTAAAAGTTTGCGTGTGGTGTGGGTGCTGCGCCATTAGCCCCAACTCTATATATTACAACAAAGGTGTGCAATCTTGCGCCTGGGAGATGAAATTGGGCGGCCCGCAAAAGGATGTGGCCAGCGCCCCACAATAGATTCATCATCAAAAAACAGATTTTCTGTTAAGAAAGCCTCCTCATCCCAAGTTTGACACTAAAAAAATTAGGTATTCATTAGAAACTTTGCCTTGAGATTGAAAACCAAAAAAGCCATCTGTTTGAAGACTGCGATCTCTTGAGGGTGATATTCAAAAAAAAAGCTTTTGGGTCACTGCTTCATCCAGTTTAGTAAAATTAGCCCGGTTGCAAAAAGTAAGCACATCTCCCTATTACACCACCGCTGGCAATATCATGAGATGGAAGCTTAACAAAAGCGCACTTGGCGTCGAAAATACGATTATATAATTTATAAATATTGAGATGACGCTAAAAGTGATTTGCTACGGTTATCACGGTCACAAAATACACTGAACGACAATCAAAATAGCGCCATTTAATAGGGGCATTCTATGGCAGGATGGTCACAGTTGGCACCCGTGCTCGTGGCACATTTAATGCAGCTGTGCACGTACGCACATCGGCCTCCATTTTGGCACAATCCCCGCTCGTTCCACACTTTGCACAACAATGAACGGCCCGACGCCACATCAAAAGGTGCTTCCCCACCGTAGATGGTTTGAGCGAGGTCAGGCTGACACAGCAGGCGGTATGGCTTTTGCTCCTACAGAAGAAAGAGTTAGAAAGCAATATATCGCTACCTCCAAACATAGGAATTTCTCTCCGCTCCATGAAACAACTCGCATCAACACCTGATCTGGAGTTAGGATCATCATCACTAATGGCCCAATGCAGTTGCACTACCAACGCTGCAACCAAGTTCGAAATTTCCGTAAAGTGCTTTCCAAAAAAAGCGCAGCAACTCAAAGGCATGTGAGCATCAAAACTTCCAATCTCTCAATGCAAGTATTGAACTCACAACTTCCACATACAAGCATTAAACTGTTAGCCTTCCGGTCGGAGCATTAAACCCTCAACCTTTCGATGTGTGCATCGAACACTCAACCTGCCAATGCGACCATGAATTGCCAACCTTCTGTAGCAACCTTGCTTTGCAAATTTTATTAAAAAGCATGAAGTCCGAAATTGTCATCAACTTCGTTTTCGCTTTTTGCAAGAAGTCACAACCTTTATTCTTAGTGCGGTATTTTATTTAAGTCACTGAGAGCTATTGCAGATAGATACGTAGAAGACAGACAAATAGATAACTAAATGAAAATTAAGATAGATAGTTTAAAACAACTATTAATAGCAAAACAACAACCTAAAATAGGCTACAAGAACAAGCAGTATACTTTAAAACGTTCAGCTGCAAAATGTGGATTTTACTTTGTTTTTTCCGCACTTTCCCAGGCTTAGACCAAAGTTCCTTAACCCTTTAAGGATTATAAGAATTTAATTCATAAAATTTGAAACAATGCCGCAATTGTTTGGTAACAACGGAAATATAATGAATTTGAGACAATTGGTTATCACGTCATAATGATATAACAATCAACAATCATGTGACATATTTGTCACTTGGATTCTTAAAGAGTTAAAGCTAACGCGTAAGTTACGCGGACAACGCTCTGCTTTTTTACATGCGTTGAAAAATAGCTTAGCTTGTATGTTTGCAATGCGATTCAATGGAGTGTGACTTGCTTAGAATTTAAATGAAAAATTAAGAGTCAAATTGTATGAGTTAGCAGAAAATGTTGAATTATAAGGCTTGTTTAAACGAAACAATATGAAAGTACAAGATTTTTTAAGCATAAAAAAGTAAAGTTACTGAAAGTACTTCTGCGCTTCAGTTAATGAAAGCTGAGCAGGAAACAAAAATATAAAGTTTCTTAGCTTAACAGTTTAGCTTGAGCAGCAGTGAAATCTAGTGCTGCAAAAATAGCGGTCGCTAGTGTGGCGTTAGCGTTTACTTAACGTCTGCATTGTTTTCATGACCTAGCAGCAACTGTAGAGGGCGTTACTTGGTTTGCGCAATAACGGTAGCTGAAGTTATCCTGGTTTTTTACAAAATTAGTCGCCGCTAGCGTTAAGTCCACCTCCTGCTCAAATAAAAGTAACATCGCTTCAAATGTGCAGGTCCTGAAGATGATGCATGCTATCAACAGCAAGACCAAAACCAATGGTCTCAGCAAGAGCTATTAGAGCAGGGCTACTCAACTGGCGGACTGCGGTCCGAATTCGGACCTTTCAAGTGTTAAAACTAGACCTCAAGCTCCAGGATGAGTGACAGTAAAAGCAGCCATGGATTGCAAAAGGGCTCATGCCTTTTTTACCAAATTTGTTGACTTATTCTCAATACTAAGTTATTTTCAGACAAAATATCAAAAATTTTTTGCGCCTTAGGCGCAACTGCACATTCTTAGCATTGACTAACGGTAGGGTTACCATATCTGGAAAAGCAAAAATCGGGACAATGGATGGCCACTTTGCACGAGGCCAAATTTATGGGATTTTCAATTATTCCTATAACAAAATCGGGACGCTCAAATTCACTTCTTGACTTGATTTTGGAGGTAGAGGACGATCTTCTAGAAGAAAGAAAAAAGGGGTGATCTCCAAAAAAAAAAAAAAAAAAAAGGTAATCACATGTCTGGCAGCACATTTTGTGTCATTTTCAGGCCGAAAACCGCACAAATTCTGCAGACAAACAGGTGATGACCTTTTTTTTTTTGTTTTGGAGATCACTCCCCATGTCATTATGTCCTGCCTGGCCGAGACTGAAATTTGCACACCCTTGATCAAACTGTTCTGTTTGACTGAAGCAAAAAGCGGGATTTTCGATGAAAAAAGCGGGACGTATGGTAACTCTAACTAACGGCACCTTAAAAAGGGCTAACAAACAACACGATCCGCATGAAAAACAGGAGAAAACCTATTTTCCAGTGCTGAAGGTCTGTTATTCATGCCAGTCTCGTCCACCAAATTTGCCTCTGCAATTTAACTGATCAAGGGTGGTAAAGCTCAAAACCCAGACATATTCCGCCTCCTATATTTCGAAGCACTGCGGCCTTAAATGTGTTAAATGGCTTTAAAAACTCTACACAGCCTGCATGACCTTTCAAACAATCCCAACAATATGGCAACTGACCACTGTTATCTTGGTACCAAAACCTGGCAATGCAGCTGATGACTGAAAGAGCTTCCAGCTCATATCGCTGCTGACCTTTTCTTACAAGCTTTTCGAGCGGTTAGTCTTGAAGCGTCTAGAACCTGTTTTTGACCCCAAAGTAGGCTTTAGGCTAGGTCAATGCATAACCGATCAAGTGTTTCAACTAACCTATGACGTTGAGCACCGCTTTAAAGAAAATAAATCAGGTATTGTGTTGGCAAATCTTACTCCGCACAAGATTACCAACTGCATGGTACCAGTGCCAAAACACCCCACTACCGCCATTGATTTGGTGTTACTTCTATGGGCCAAGTTTTAAGAGCTGGCGAAAAATAAGAAACGCGCTTTTTTTTACAAAATTAGCAGAATAGAGCACAATAAGCTCATATTATTTTTGATTTTGATTATTAGTGTAAACTATGAGAAAATTCAAGTATTTTTCTGTATTTACTGGTAATGATAGTTTCGTTTTTGTCATTGCAAATCAAAAATTCTAGTGCACCTCTGGAAATACTAAACTTCTTCAATTGGACCTTCGTTAAAATTAGTTGAATAGCTCTTTATTAGAGAGTATCTTGCAATGGCAAATCTTTTGGAAAAGTGTTTGCGGAGAAGTCATGAAGAGGCAACAGCAGAAAGAAAGTAATATTCAACTCCTTCAAAAAGAAACACAAGTCTCAAAGCAAACCGATTTCTACGTTGCTTTTCAAGGCAACCTTAACAGAGCTGTCATTAGAAAATAGGCGGAAATGAAATGCATCAGCTCTTTTACTAACTCAGATCATCTCTTTTCCCTCCTTTTTCTTAGAGCAGCTCTTTTACCAATGCGGCTCTAAAATAGCTGTTCTAAGAAGAAATCCATATTTTTTAGCTGGCCTGAGAAAATATGACATTTTTTAATGTACGTGACAATATTTTGAGTAAAATTCGAACTTGCGACTGCTGCTTTTAGCGCATTAACGATTATCGGCAGCTAGCTTTTTGGAAAGAATTGGGGTTACTGTTTATCGCGCCAAAGTTGAGAGCCTTGAACGGATAGCGCTAGCGCCAACAATACTTTTGTTAACTTGCCATACGAATTGCGCAAAGTTTCGGACGAGCTGGTGCGGACGACTGAGTTTAGGAAACTTACTTTAAGATCGGTGGTAAATATAGATTCATACACTAGACAATTGTGGCCCATAATTACTGGGATTGTATCTACACTATGAGGCAAAAATTTTCTCTTTTTTGTTTTTGTTTAATAATCCTAATGTTTGGGGCAGTGGCAGTACATGAAGAAAGATTAAAGACAACAGCAAGAAATTCAGCAGAGGAGAAGGGGCAGAAGAAAAAGGAATGAGTCTCGTCAGGGCACGTGACTTGGCGAAGCTCGGAAAGGTAGCCTCTGGCTCTGCTACGCGAAGTCTTTGCCTGGGAAACAGTAAAGTGAAAGGTAGTTGGCGAATACTAAAGTTGACTCCCTGGGAGAGGAACAGTAGGGGAAGTTAGGAGAGGAAAAAGAGCCAGCGACAGAACGAAGTAGAGAAATCACAGATTAGGAGAGAGAGAGACGGGCATGTTGCCTGCTATGCCTCAGCCTTGTCTGTGGATATGCCTCGCCTGATATTTCTCAGCTTTGAAAAAAATCTCCAATAAAAAAGGTTGATCTCCAATAAACTAGAGAATGGCCAGAAGCAAGGAATTTTGCAAAAGCTATTGTCGAAAATCTTTGATGTATCTATGCGACAAACTTGCTTGCTAAATCCCAAATTTTATCTAGTTTACCCCAGTTTGAGAACCCCTGAATCTTGGAGTAAAGTTTTTATTTAGGAAAAGCAGAGTCATTGTAGTTCTAATGATTTTTTTTCAATTTGGTTTCTATGACGCCTACAAAAATACAACAAGAGTTCTACGACCCTAAAAAAGTTGAAGAGCATTGATTGATATTGTAAAAGTGAATTAAAGTTTTCATTTTCTTTTTATAATAAAAATCTTGTTTGGTGGAAGATTTAAATGTTCTCACTTGCTTTTCTCAATTTTAAGCAGTAACTTTTACTAACTTGATACAGAAAAGCATTAAAATGCAATCGACAAATGTTGTAAGTGGAAGCCAGGGATGTACAGGGAGAACGTAGAAGAATATGTTGAGGAAGCAAGAAGACTGGAGGTGAGAGGCTGATGCTCAAAGCTCCTCCTCAGTACTAATTTTACCAAAAAACGTGATTTTGTCTCAAATAAAACTTAAGCTTCCCTCTTGCGAAAATGGTGGTTGCACGCTCGGAAGCCGAATGAGATGATGCAAACCAGAGGTTCTCAACTCGTGATGGGGAGGATATGCAAACCAGAGGTTCTCAACTCGTGATGGGGAGGATATGCAAACCAGAGGTTCTCAACTCGTGATGGGGGGATATGCAAACCAGAGGTTCTCAACTCGTGATGGGGAGGATATGCAAACCAGAGGTTCTCAACTCGTGATGGGGAGGATATGCAAACCAGAGGTTCTCAACTCGTGATGGGGAGGATATGCAAACCAGAGGTTCTCAACTCGTGATGGGGGGAATATGCAAACCAGAGGTTCTCAACTCGTGATGGGGGGGATATGCAAACCAGAGGTTCTCAACTCGTGATGGGGGGAATATGCAAACCAGAGGTTCTCGACTCGTGATGGGGAGGATATGCAAACCAGAGGTTCTCAACTCGTGATGGGGAGGATCTTTTTGAGAGTTTGCAGGTGCTAGGAATCCCCAGCTCAACGATCTGCTTTAGTTGTTCAGAAATATCAGAGAAAGAGTGTTCCAATCAGTAACGAATTTAGAGAAAGAATGTTTTTGTTTTATTGTTTCATGCTCTTTTTGACCTCATAGCAACTAAAAAACAGCCACCACAAATTGATTTTCATAAAATAAAGTTAAACAAAAGAGCTTTCTGACACGAGCTGATTTTTAAAAAGTCCACCACCCTCTTTTTAAACAGCAAATCCCGCGCTGCTACTCTGCCTCCTCTTTTCCCAAATTCTCGATCAAGCGTAGCTGAGGGTGAACAGAAGTTATGACCCAGATTTTATGAACCCGATCAAGACATAAAAGCATTTTCGCTTGAAAATAGTAAAATAATCTTTTTCAAAAAGTTGATATTCAAAAAATTTTCACCTTCGTTCTGGCCAAAGAAAGAAAATCAGCTTAGAGGTCATCCATCAGATTTCAAAATTTTGAACCCCACTACTTTCTTCTGGCTACGCCACTGTACACTAGTAACCTTATCAATGGATATCCTCGGTATTTTCCCACTTGTAAGATTCCTTTCGCGCCATGACTGCAAACCCCACGCACCGCGTACCTAACTAAACCTTCACGTATGCCTTGCAAATGTCTTCTGTGAATTTCTAGGTGTCCATGCGCCCTCAATTTAAAACCATTGATATCAACCATGTAGACCAATTTTATAATCTTTGACTTTATCTCTGTGTTGGTTAAAAGTATGATATATTTCATATCCTATGGCTACAGGTAGTTCATCCTTTGATCTTAGCGAATACAGCCTCTGCAGAAAATTTTGCTGCGTTTCCATTAACCACAAATTTTCGTTAATCTTTGTCAGCGTAATAAAAAAATTTTAATGCAAATAAATTGCAAAAACTATTGTATTTTTGAATAAGCAGATTGAAAACCAAAATTTTGTGAAAGGCCAAGCAACATAAACTACGTATTACCCTATTCTGCATAAATTCTAAGGTTGCAAAAGTGCTGAAAGTTTTTAAATCATTTTTGATTCTGAATTCCGGTTTTCTTCCATCAGGTTTAGTTTTGTGGCAAATTGCAGTTAAACTTTTCGACAACTTGTGTTTTTTTGGCCTTCCCATTAAGATTTGTAATGTCATAAAAATGATTGAGCACTTGAATTAAGTTTTGATAAAATTTAGTGGCATCGTAATAAAATAACAGTGACTTGACCATGAGAAGAACATAACGAATTTACTTGATGCATAAAAGTTGAACGTCTGAAATGATTGGCAAAGACTAGGTTGGCGTAAAATTTAGATCATAGTTATTGTGCTTTTTTAGGAATAAACAAAGCCTTATGTGCACTCAATACTTTACTCCTCTAGTTTAAGAGTTTTGTGTTACAACAATAATTTCAAGTTTTGATTTTACAACGAAAAAGTGCAAAAACGATCCCAACAGGTTTTGTTACATATGCAACAAGGATATCTTTCCCAGTCACGAAAGAATATCGTGGTTTACAAATTAAGTATGCTCTGCATTTCTTTAAGCCAACTAGGGGACTAGAACAAGGCGCGTGCTCGGAACATGTGTTTTAAAATATATGTGTAACATGAGCTGCAATACATGTGTCGTAAAACATGCATTGAAAGCTTGAGATTATGGAGAGTCAAGAAAATAAAGCTTTTTTTTGGTGTTCCTAGGGTATGGATAGAAGGAAAAGACTTTGTTACTGACTGCTGTTTCTGTATGACCAACTTACAAGATGTGCTGATTTTTGAACAGTAGAGAGGCGTTTTATGTATTGTTTGATTTACTGCTGGAAGTCTTCGTTTTTATTTCAAGAACAAAGTAGAAGAACAGACAACATGTGAAGTCCTCTATGTATTTTCCGCCATAAAACCTGTACCACATGGTCCCAGAAATCCTGCTTTGGAACCATCTGAAGATATAAGTAAAATGCAGGGTTTTTCATTTACAGAAAGCGAAGCAAAGCGAGCAATACACATGGAATTTTGAGCGAATACTTGAGCACAGAATACTTGAATACTGACCACACGGCACAGCTGAAACTGAATGACCTAAAACGAGATTTTAATCTTATCGAAAAATCTGTTGAGCACCTAGAATCACAACTTAGGAAAAACAACTTACAAGCTTAACACACCAAATATTTCTAGTATCAGAATAGAGATGAAGAGTTTAAAATGTATTTCAATCATGACGAAGACCATTTCTTGGTATGTTGTCAAGATTTTTCAGAATCATCATTAGCTGTGGGCATTCATACTATAAAGCGCAATTCTGTCAATCTGTGGGTCTGTTAACTGCTCAAAAACTACTGAGTGTAAATCATAAAACTTCACACGATTGATCTTCAATTCAAAATGAGTGTCATAATGACGTCACAATCACCGAAGAACGTCACCATCACCGAAGAAGTTCAGTTAATTTTTTTTTGATATGCATTTTTTGCTATAAAAAAGTGGTATTGCACTGAAACGAAAGCCAACACCCGGCTTACTAACTCCAAGAAATTTCACGCTTTTGGGAACAAAGATGACGTTATAATTAAGGATTTATTGTAAAATTTGTTTCTTCATTATCTCCAAAAGTACTAAAAACATTTTCGGGAGTCTCCAAACGCGATTAAAGGCTTTTTCGAGAGATATTAACAAGATGCTTCCCATAAAAGTAACTATCTGACGATTTTAGCTTTATCGACGATGCAACTCGCGATCAAACATTTAAGCGTTTTTTAAGAATGCGTTTTCTTTTTTTCTTGATTCTTCAAAAATGCAGTATTTTGTCATACTGCTCAGTGACGTCATAATGCTAGCTTATTTAAATCAACTACAGGCTGTAACTGCATTCATTACTATCCACTGTCAAACTACTTACTTTGAAAGCAAACGTGGATAGAAAATCCTGTTACTGACACACCACCTGCAACAATACCTTGATATAGGCCTATCACTGTGCTATAATACCGGTTCAAAACTGCTCTTAAAGTAATGCTGTGGCTAAGAAAGAAAATTGTAATGACTGAACTGCAAATGGAATCCAAATAAACAGTACATTTGTAAAGTGCCGCATCTGACCACAAAAAAAACCCTAAGTCTAAGATATATTAATCACGCGTAGCAAAGTGGAAAAAATGCCAAGATTTATCAAGAAATCTTGCACAATTCAGAAAAAAATACTGTCTTCTTAAACACAAAAATTTGGCTGGTGGATTATCAACTTAACCCATAATCTAATCCAGTGATGTTACCGAACTATAAATGCTGGACGCCGGGTAACTTCACTCTCTTCTGGCTGCGTTTATACTGAGACCAAGAATAAACAGGCAGTCAGAAGCTTTCGGTTTAACAACTAGGCCTGCAATTACAAAAAGTTACAAGTAACCAGCTTATTGGATACATTAGGCCCACTACATAATCCTTCAAATAAGAGCGAAAAAGCTGTTGCAAAAATAAACTTCTTTGTTTTATGTACCTGTGACCTTAAACAATTGACTAATCGTGTGAATATAGCAACTACTTTAGCGTCCTTCCAAAACTTTAAATTTGTATCCGGAAGTGCTTGGTGAAGGGAACGGATAAAAGTTGCGAAATTAGTCGCTGCTTGTGAGTGAAGGCAATCTTAATTTAGGAGCAGAAAAGTTAGGATTATGGGGGTTATACTCTATAAAATCAAGAAAGAAAAGATCTCAAGCACCATGTGAAATTGCAACTACGGAGAAAATATTTTGCATGAAAATGGGACTAAAGACCAAACGGGTGATCACATGCTTTGTTCTATTCCGGTTCCAAGACACATAGATACCGCCGAGGAGCATGGTGCCACAAATATCATTTCGAGAAGGGTTTCATCAAGTCGTGAAATAAGCCCACCACCAAATAACTTTTTTCTGTATTTGCCAAACAAAAATCATTACGACACCCACCACCATCTCTGATTTTGTACCCCTATACTTACTGGAAGACATGAATAGAATTTGTAAAATGATAGAAGGTCTGCGAGCAAAACCAGTTGTAATCTAAACTAGGCTGATTGGGATTGGGGGCACGGGGGCTGGAGTAGGGGCACGGGGGGATGGCCTCGCTTATACCAACTTTTCGTTCGGGGCCGTTCAAGTATCATATGACGCCTCCAGTGGCGAAGCAAACCCCATATTGTCGTTCATATGATGGGGGGGGAAGGGGGAATAAGAGATATCGTTTTATGAAAAACTTGCAATTATTTTAAAAAGAATCGAAGTTTTTAATCGTTTAATCAAAAAGGATTTTACGGAAAACCCGATAATTAAAGTTTACTCAAGAACTTTTTTAATATGGCGCGCCACATGAGGGAGAAAGGTTTACAAAAACATCATGACGTGTCACGTGGGGGATTAAAATTGGACAAAAAGCGTATTACGATTTGTGAACAGGCCCTTACTGCCATCAGATATGATACTTTTGGCGAAGCCGGCTGAACCGATATTTTTACTTTGAAGAAACTGATTGCTATTCTTTCCGAGCGATGCCAGACAGTAGTCCATATTTCGATGGAAGGCGATTATTTTTGAACTCACGTGTAAAGACCTTAATAGCTGCATTTCTGCCCTAAATGGCAATAAGATTGGTGCTGTTCCAATTGGGCATTCAGTGGAGCTTAGTGAATGTTATGAAGATATGAAATTTCTTCAGTATAGCCAAAACAAATGGAAAACGTGTGGTGACCTAAAAAGGATTTCACCAATCTTTGGGGTACAGGCCGCTTACAAAAACATCCATGTTTTTATGTCTATGGGACTATGGTTTATGGTCTATGGTCGCCATTACAAACAAATTAACTGACCGTCTAGAGTAAGTTTTGTTCCTGATTTAAAAATTTTTAAATCAACTTACTTATTCGATTCACAAAATATTCTTTTGCCACCTCCCCATATTAAGCTCTGTCTCATGAAAAACTACACTAAGGATTTGGTAAAGATGGCCCAACCTTCAAGTTCTAACAAAAAAACTTCCCTGTATCTCGGAAGCAAAGCTATGAGCAGGGGCCTTTGATGTGCCGCAGATCCGCGAGCTGACCAAAGACGATGGTGTTACTGCATGCATGAGTGCAGTGGAAAAAAGAGCCTGGACAACCTTTTGGAAAGTAATTTTAAACTTTCTTGGAAAGTATAGCAACCCTGATCACACAAAGAAGAGATTAAGGAGCCACTTGAAAGCTTTCAATTCCTTGGATCCCGGATGTCTATGAAAGTGTACATTTTGAGTTTGTACTTGAATTACTTTCCTGACAATTGTGGTGACTACAGCCAAGAACAGGGAGAGTAATTCCATCCAGACCTTTGATAAATGGAAGAAAGGTGCCAAAAATACTGGGACGTAAACATGCTTACAGGTCACTCTTGGTGTTTAAAAACCAAGCATCTCAATTTCACGCATAGGAGAATATCTTTAAAGCGACACTTCTCTTCATCTTAAAACATTTATAGCTACAGCGATAATGTATTCATCGTCGAAATATCATCATATGCCTCACAATGTTTTTTGTGTTGAATCTGGTAATGACTTTGTTTTTATTTTGTCTACTGATGTTAACAAGTCTTTAGCCGTTGAAGCAAATTTGTGAACTTTAGCAATTACGAGTTTTTAGCTTAAATTCAAGGAAGTGCAACCTTTCATGCCAACTGGCCAATTTCAAACCAGGAGAAAAGTTTGCGGGCCTGTCAGAGTTTGTAAACAACAAAATTGACTTAAGATTGTGTATTGCTAATAGAGCATACAGCTTATTTTTCACATTAGCTAAATTCATTTTTGTCCAGTTTTAAAAAAAACTTTCTTTGAGATGATTTTTTGCAAAGAGAAAATATACGTAATTGTACATCCAAATTAAAAATTCAGACCTTTTTATTGTTTCACCTAAACAATCGACATTTGTAAAGGGATGATTACCAAAACTTACATCAGCCGTGGGCCACAAAATCCTTCCACCGGCCAGAAATATTGACGCCGGGGGACACAGGTTGCACATCCCGGGTTTAACATTATATCTTCAACTGTTAGGTTAAGCGCCGTTGAACAAAATTACGTGTCAGTAATATATCTGCGTTAGTTGTAAATGCATTTACTTCAGCGGTGATATGAATTTTTGTATTTAAAACCCTGTCAGTGCAAAAATCTTGCATGCAAATAAAAATACTACCGGTATCTTGCAAAAATTAACAGCATTCGTGATTACCTATCACAGAAATTAGTTTCTTTGTGACATGAACACAATAATGACTAAAACTAGCCTATGTAAAAATGTGATTGAGAAAAAACTTGACTTGATCGAAAAAAACTGGTTGCATTTTTTCGTTCATTACAAAAAAAATGAATCCGAGACATTTAAAAACACTCTTGACCTTTGAGAAGCAATTTTCAAATGCAGCGCAGTGTAATCAGCAGTGCAAACCCTTAAAAAATATTGGGGTGAAGAAAGAATACCAAACGTCAGTCTTTGCAATTATTTGGAGAGACGCTGACCCGGGATTTACGCCCCTGCTCGTTGTTTATCTACTTTGATATCAAAATTTTACACACCAACTATACCTTAGGTCACGATCAGGTATAGATAGTTAGTAACGACTTCAGACAAATGTCAAAATATAATGTTGAAGCCAGCAAAAAATACATTTTTTGGTTTAGTTAGAAGGTATTTTCATAAGTTGCAAAATGCAATTTAAATTTTGAAAAAAGATTATCTATAGCCCAAGATACAAGCTTTACATCAATGGCATCGGTACTTATCTAATATAAAAAATTTGCTCGCGCCATTTCGACGGCCATTTTTCTAATCGCTCTGTCGCTAAATATTTCCGCCAATGGCTCGATTAATTATTCGTTGGATGTTAGAATTATTCCTTAGACAAGCTGATGTAGTGCATGTCTTTCACTGCTCACCTGCTTTCAAGCCAGATTTTTTCGCTGGAGCAAAGCAGTACTTAAAATTACGGATTCCCTTACCGATGAATATTATAAATGGTGGTTTGATGGAGTTTTCAACTACAAACGTTTTCTTTTAAAGTCAGAAACAATTTCCGCTACGTCATGGTAGTTACATAATTACCACAGCATCGTGGCAGCCGAAAACAACGCACACCTACAGCTTTTGAAAAAATTTGTGCGCGGTTGCTGCGCGTAAACAAAATGCGCAGTGAAGTCTGCAGTTATTCTTGCCTTAAAAAGCTCTCACCTCATCCTCACGTGTCATCAACAGGTCATCGATCATGGACTCGAGCAAATTCTGTATTTCGAGATCCTTTTCCTCTGCAGGCATGTACATCTTTGATATGCGGTAATAGTTGTCCATTGTTGTGTCATAAAAGCGTTCAAGATCAGACCACGGCACCAGCGGCATTAGTCGTTGCATCTCCCCCATCAACTTGCATCGGAAGTTCTGCTCCCGTAGGCACAGCCGTGGGTCACGAAGCTCGCGCGAAAAATTCTCCATGAACTCGGCGTACGCTTCTCGGTCTTCTTCGACTTCAAAGGAGCGTTGGTGGGGCCGGGATGGGCTGTATCGGGAGGAGGCACGACTATAGTGAGGGTCCCGCTCCCCAAAACCGGATCTTCGGATATCTTCACTTTGATATGAGCCTCCGTCATCGTAATACCTATCGTGGTCATCGTAATCGTCATAATTATCTAAGTGATCGTCATAATCGAGCAGATCTTCGTTCGATTCGATGTTGTTACAGTCATCAATCAGACGATTGAAACTCTGGTCGACCTCCGCTAGCCTCCCATGCCTCGAATTTCCTGTGAAGCGGGGTTGTGGCCCGGGATTAAACCCGCGAATCTCGTTGCTTAGTCGCGGCCACCTGGCTGCTGGATTCAAATCTGGATTAAATTGTCGAAAAGGGGGAGGATTATGTCTAGGGGTGAGCATTGGGGGGCCGTGATGTAAAGGTGGCCGAAAAGGGGGCATCGATACATGTAAGGGTCTAAAATTATGATCTTCCCTCCCAGCTGGGTTCCTTGGTCCGGGGGCCGCCATTGGAAGCTGCATCATGGGCGAGATAGCCATGGGTGGGTAAGATGGAAGCACGGGATTAAACATTGTTGTAGGCATCACGCCGTGAGCGCTTTCTAGACTCGCTCTGTGCATTAGCGGACGATAAATCGCATCCCCTGTGCTTGGGTCAAACGCGAAAGCTGATTGTTCGGGCGCGGGTTGGTTCGGATTAGCGCGACTCATATGATACAAGTTTTCGGGTGGGTTCGGGCTTGTCGTTTTCTTGAAACTCGGTCTCCCCCTGCGAACCTGGTCTGAACCCGGCTTGGCTTTTGGGGTCGCTTCTTTTGTTTGTTCAACGGGTTCCGCTTTTTGCTTTTTTTTTTCCTGAATTGGAGCGTTTATGATTGGTCTGACGAGATCAGGTGACCTAAACGACTCGTTTGAGCGAGACGGCTTAGATGCTTTCTTTCTCTGCAGTGTTGATGTGTTCCTGTTGCGCTGCAGCGGTTTGCTGGGCGTAGTGAGCAGGCGCGAGAGTAACTCGTCGTCGTACGCATCGATGAGCGCCCGCTTATTCGTCGCTACATTTGCGGAAGAACCTTCCGGATGCTGCTCTTTTTTGGTTGGAGATTTTGCAACAAGATCTTGAGTATTTTGCTTTTTTAGGGCCACAGGAAGTACATCTTTTGAGTGTGAAGGTACTTCCGCTTCAGAGAACCGGCGTTCACTTTTGTTTTTCTTCTCTTCACCCCCTTTCGCCTTCGCTGAGTTTGTTGAGTTCATGCAGTAGTCGCTTGATGCCTCGGATTCGAACCCAGTATCTCTTGCGTTATCTTTTAAGTCCTTTGTGATGTCATCATCTACATTAGACGAAGCCGAAATGGACGAGGTAGTCATCTCGACAGCATGGCAAACGCTGTTGTCTTCTTCTTTCATATCGCGATGCCAGATAGTTGGTTCGTGTACGCGGGTTACTGCATCTTCACTGATAGCGTCTGGAGATAGGCGAGACTCGCTTGCATGGCAGTTTCCACCTGGAGAATTGTTTATCGCGCTTATTTCATTATGACGAGTTTCATCGTTGGCCGCTGAAGCTTTATGTAACGTCACACTGCTTTTCAGCACTTTGCTCTTATGAGGATCGTCCACGTCCACTGGAACGTCTTGATGCGAGTGAGTCCCAGCAGTCATCCGGAACAAAAGTTTCGCGTTCTTCTTTTCTTCTTCCGAACATTGGGCTGATGGCGATCTCGTTTTATTTTGAACACGGTCGTTTGTGACGTACTGCGTGCCAATCGGTTGGTCGTACGACGACAGCGTCATCGATGAATCGCTTTTGTCTTGGTAGGTAACTCGCACCTTGCAATCACCGTTCTTGCCCTCAGTTTGCTGCGTCGCTTCCAAGTTTGTTTCGCAAATGTTTTTCAACTTTGCTTCTTTGTTGGTGTTTACGCAAAGTTGTTTGTACAGATCGCGCATTATTTCAGCGTTTGGTAATTTGTTGTCATTGGAAACCTTGGTCGAATCACGTGATGCGGGATCGCGCGCATAGGGCAGGGCGTGGCTAGGGGGGAGAATCCGACAAAATGAGTTGGTGAGAGGGGTCAGGCCTTCGTCACTGCTGTCTGAGGAAAAGTCGCTCCCTGAGTACGCCCACGAGCCTCCCTCACTGATGTCATCATCGGATGGGGGAGAAATTAGCTCCCCGTCAAGCAAAGAGCAGGAGTCAATGACATCTGCAAGATCGAGTTCGATACGCGCAGAGGAGTCGGACATCGACGTCGATTCGTCATGGTCTGAATCACTCAAAGATGTGTCACGTGACGATGACCTCACATTTTTGGTTTCTTCGAGAAACTGGTTCGACGTAGCGTGATCAAAAGCTTTTCGCGAGCTTTCATCTCGATCTGCTTGTGATGTCATCAGATCTGGCAAATAGCAGCAACTTGACGTCACAATCACCGAACTGAATGACAAGGAAGGTATTGCGTACCTTCTAACGTCAGAGTGATCTAGCAGTATCTTTATATGTGTTGCTCTTTGATGGAGAACTGAATTTTTGGAGTTTGTTGTAAGATCCAATTGTTTACCCGGTAAGGCTCCTGTTAGTTCTGGGTTTTTACTCCTGAAAAATAAAGAAATCATAGAGTTTGTTTTTGAAGAAAGTTGTGGGGCGAGCTGGTAGCAAAGAGACGGGACGGTTCCGATAACGTATTGTTTCTGGTTTCATTTTGCTGTACGAGACGTGAGCAGGAATTGCATCTGATCAGAAATGAAAACAAACCAACTTTTGGATTACCTGCTCGGTTATGAATCATTGCTTTCTTTGATGTTCTGCTGCACTTTGTCCTCGTTTGCTTTGCCTAAAACAGCATTAATTCAAACCATGATATAGTGGTTCATATTCATGATCGGCTTCCGAATTTTTTCATGAAGCGTTCTCGGCCGGGCTGAGGAGCAGCGCGGTGGTTGGCAGAAACAAATCAAGATTTGGAGCCCGATGCTAATCGTTTCGACTGGACACAGCTACTGGTAAACTCTGTAAATTTAACCTCACCTACATGGTTTTGCGAAAAAATAAAAAATAGTATGCGCTTGCCTCTAGTCTTCCAAATATTTCAAGTCTCCTCCATGCTAGTGGTGTGTTCGCAGCTTTTTGATCGCCAACAGACCAGTCAATCGTTGCGGTGATCGAGCGGTTAAAGCAGGGGTTTTAAGGTTTGCCTCAATACCCTCAAGGGGTATTGATATTAGATTTTGGAGGTAATGAGTACTTTTATTGCAAAATAAGAGATGCATTGGATTGCATAGCAATTGAAAAGTAAAGGGAGTTCAATTTTATGTAAATCCGATTAGGGTTATTGGGGCTTAAAAACTTTAAAACCGCTGGGTTAACGTGTTTGCTCTGCACTTGGCAGACCTACGTTTTCTTGTTGTGTCATACCAGAGACTATGATATTCACAGCTTCCCTGCTTGGCGCCCAGCAGTAAGAGTAGTAAAAAAGGAGAGAAGAGAAACTGAGTCTACTCGGTCATAATTAGAAAGCGCCATGGGCCGCAAATGGCCTCTCGGACGCGAACCAACCAACCAGATCGCCACTGCAGTGAGCCGTCGTTAAAAATGCATGATAGCGATTAATCAAAGGTTGTCACGTAGCTTACTTATGGATAGGCGATCAGTTGACCGAAACCGTCCTCAAACTACTCTGCATGTGTTATCCTATCTCTTTATTAATTTTCCAACTTGGCTGTTACTGCCACTCCCAATGCTTTGATGATACGCTTTTTTATTCAGAAGTCTATCTCTCATCCAGCGAATTTGCGACGCAAGTATCAAAACTGTAAAGACAAATATCAAAATCTGTGGCGTAGTGCTACAGCAAAATCGATTTCGTCTCCGTGGAACATCATCAGTGGTTCTGTTCAAATCAATTTGGTTAATAAACAATATGCGCAGATTTTGATATTTGTCTTTATAAACTCAATGCTACAACTTACAGTTGATTGTTTTCCATTATTCAGTCATAAACAATAAACACTTCACGATTATTTCCTCAACTAACCAACTGCCTTTGTGTGACGTATCGACGTGCTCGATCATTGCCCAGAGCTATGTTTAAGTGACCTCATAATCATAATCGCGATTTAAGTTGAAAAATGAAAGTAGAGCGCGAAAGTAGTCGCTAATTTCGGTAATTGGTTTGATTCTCATAAGGATTGTGACGTACTGAGCTTGAATTCAAATGATGTCATCAATGTACTGTGAAATCTATTAAGGTGTTCAATGCCAAGAGGTCTTACTACTTGACTGAGACCGAACAGTTGAAAACTGCGACGAAATTAGCATTCCCGTATAGGCTCGCAGAAGCCAGCATGAAATCGGCTCAATGAAAACAAGCAGCTGAACTTCGAAACAAAATAACACTTTGCAGTAACGTCATTGAATGCATCGTCATCTCTAGTCGTGACGTCACAAAAGATTTGTCCAAAATTATTAAGAACTTTCTTTGCGCTTTGGTTCGTTTGTGAAAGATCACTCGGGAAGGTTCCGAAGTTAATGATGTCATGTTGTAGTGATTAACCCTCCTCTTCCTTAGGATGGAGGTACGGCACGAACTGTAATTCAGGTTCACGCCGTCAACCCAATTGAAATTAGACTAGGGGAAAGTTGGCAGCCCATTTCGAACTAGTCAGAAGCCCCACCACCAACAAGGCGGATTGCCACTGGTGGGTACTCAAGAGTCGCCTTTTACAACATGCTGGGTTAGCAACTTCACAATTATAACCCGGTGAAGTACGGGTACGCCACCTGTCTGCCACATAAAGGTGGTGGCGTCCCGCTAAGTGCCTTGCCCAAGGACACAGCAAGCAAGCTTGACGGCTTGTTCTCCACACTATCCATTTTTTTATGCTGAGCGCAAAGCAGGAAAGCTGTGAATAGCATTTTTTGAAGTGTTTTGGTATGACTCGACTTAGGTAATGAACCCCGGGTCTACCGACTACGAAGCGGACGCTCTAACCACTACGCCATCGCGCCGGTTTAAAAATCATGTCATCGTTCTCATTGATTATGACATCATAATTCTTAGTACATATTTTGATGTCGATATTTTAGTTGTTAGTGTTACGTCATAGGCATTGCTTTGTGAAAATAGATTTACTGAAAGCGCTAATAAACCATCTTTTCAGAATCAACTTTCGTTTTTGTGTTTATTACTAACTCAACCTCAACAAGAATTGTTCATCAAATAGTAGTAACAGTGAGCAGCAATGATTTCATAAACGCACAAAAGTTTTGTTTGTTTTGAGAACTTCGAGCAAGCTTCACGCTTAATGAGACATGTAGAAATACCCCGCAGTCGCTAAAACTTGCCATACCGGTCGAAGGGCACGTGACGCGACTCTTGGTTGCTGCCATTTCGATAGTACATGAATAACACGATTTACGAACGCTGCTTTTCTAATTGTTGCAGGGCAGCGAGCTTCTGGAAGCCGTGCTAGTAATGACCGCGTTCGTCTCAATCGTTTGAAGTCGCTGAAGAACTTGCAGTGTTTATACGTCACGTCCAATCGATGAATCTACTACAGCTGTGGTTCTCAAACTTTTTGCGATGCGACGCATTTAAAAAAACTTGCGAGACTTTGCGACGCATCAGACAGCATCCTACAGTTTAGTTTTCCGTACTGCGAGATAAATGTGACCCATAATCTACATAAATAACTGCCCCTATGCAGATGCTCCCGAGATTTTGGATTGGTCTGTGATCTTCAATCGTAAACTTACGCTCTTCTAAGTTTGTAACTCTCATCGTTCCTGTTTTCGTCCAACATACAACTGAATGCTTTATTCTTTATATATTTTTCACTAATTAAGTTAAACTTCTGCAATTTGATTCTTGAATAACAAGTCAACCGTTGCAACAGTGTATTAAAAACACTATTGTGAAAATGTCAGAAGAACTAAGAAAGGAATCTACAATCAAAGTTCTTTTGACGCAATAAAACCTAGACGTAATGGCACAAAACCAAAATATTCCGCGACGCCTTTGGAAAATTGAAACGACGCACCGGGGCGTCGCGACGCACAGTTTGAGAACCACTGTACTACAGCATACAGCGTGCGGCATAAATATTAAAACCAAGTTTAACTTTAATAATTTGATTAGCATAGCCCAAAATTTTATAGTTTTCTTATTTTAAGTGTCTGCATACTCTAAAAAATAACGGTGCTACTATATCGTGAGGTCTACGACATACGTCACCAGTGGCGACTCCAGCTTTTTGTGGCTACTCGGGTTCATCACCAACAGTGTCGCAAAATATTGCAAAAACAGCAAATATGCACTAAAACTACCGAGAAGACAAAAATAGTAACAATTTATCTAGCCATTTAATTATTGCAAAACGCCTTTATTTACGCAGTTGTAAAAAAAACGCATGCTTTTATCAACTGTGCCCGATTTCAACAAAAAATTAAGCAAAAAAGTGTCTGAAATAACGCATTAATCGCTGGCATTGTTGGAGCTCGGGCAACTGCAATCAAGCCCGAGTTAGATTTGATTCGAAAAATGCTTGAAAATCGTTTTCTCTCTCGTTATTTCCCTGCACAGCATGTCTGGCTATTTCCCTTGAGCCAAAGCTAGACAGAAGAACAGAAGACCTGCTTGCAAATTGCTCTTTTATTTACCTTTTTCTAATAGCAACTCGGGCTATTTCTCGCGGGCCCGAGACCCGAGTTCATCAAAAAAATTAAGCAAAAAAGTGTCTGAAACAACGCATTTAACGCTCGCATTGTTAGAGCTCGGGCAACTGCAATCAAGCCCGAGTTAGATTTGATTCGAAAAATTGCTTGAAAATCGTTTTCTCTCACGTTATTTCCCTGCACAGCATGTCTGGCTATTTTCGTTGAGCCCGAGCTAGACAAAACGTTGAGCACAAAAGCAACTGCCACCACAAACACTGGTGGTTTATGCGATGTCCGGCTTCTTCTTTGGACTTAATACAAATCAATATGAAAAGTTTTAAACTTGCTTCGCAGAATTTAACAAAGTCCTCCCTCATTTCGTAACTCAGGCTCAGCCCGAGTAGCCAGAGTGCCGGAGTCGCCTCTGTAAGTCACCTACCGAGATGCAGGGTGAGGTCTACCGCTTGTCTCGCACCTACCTAGGTGTAAACCGCATGAGGTTTGGGTTAGGGTTAGGTTTAGGGTTAGAACCACTGCCCTAACCCCAACCCTAAACCTAACCCCAAACCCTAACCCTAACTTTAACCAATGATTTATTTGTGTCATTCTTAGAAGATGTACGAAGTGTGTATCGTTAGAATAAATTTACCTTTGTGTGTGGAATGTATGTGTGGTGTTTGGAATTATTATTGCTATAGTAGTAAGTGTGTAGCTATAGAGGGGTGAGGGATAAATAATTCAGTGGTAGACCTCACGCTATAGTAGTCACCGGCGGTGGATCTCACGCTATAGTGTGATAGACCTCAAGCTATAGTAGCACCAAAATGACCCATATGCGATCCACTCAAAATGTCGCCCTCCTGCTTCAAGCAGACGCTCAAATCGATTTTTCACAAATTCACAAGTGACACGAAGGTAGCTTTGAGGCATTTTCCTCCATACCTTTATCAAAGTTTTTTTAACGCTTCCAGAGATTTGTGATTTTTGTTGCAAGCTTCTTTTTCGAGCCATAATCAGACCGAAAAATCGAGCGGATTTAAATCTGGAGAGCATGGGGGCCACATATTTTTGCCCCAAAATTTTTTTAGATTGAGTCTCAACTGGTTTGGAGTTTTTTTTGACGTGTGGGAGCTCGCTCCATCTTGTTGAAAAGTGAATAATCGATTTTTGAAATGTTTTTCAAGATCAATTTTCATTGGTTGAAGAATTTTCTTAATGTAAACGTCTGAATTGATCTTGCAGTTTTTTTCAACGAAAATGAGTTGTCTCTTTAAAGCAGGCCTGCACAACATACGGCCCGCGAAAGCATTTCAAAGTCGATCAACAAACGAAGTATGTCTGCCCTCTGTATTCCGTGTGTTGTGTGTAATAGAAAGCACTTTGAATAAATCTTTTCCTTCAATTGTTACTTAACAGTTATTGGTGCTATAGCGCATAATCCTACGTTTGTTAGAATTTGTTGTAGGTTTATAGCTAACGATCTTAACCTCGATGATTCAGAAAAGAGCATTAAGAACAGAAAATTTTGGAATTTTTTACTAGGCGATTGCGCAGGCAAAGAAAGAAGGGTGCTACTATAGCGTGAGGTCTACCGACATAAGTCACCTACCGAGATGCAGGGTGAGGTTTACCGCTTTACTCGCACCTACCGAGGTGCAAACTGCGTGAGATTTGGGTTTGGGTTAAGATTAGAACCACTGCCCTAACCCTAACCAATGATTTATTTGTGTTATTCTTAGATGTACGAAGTGTGTATCGTTAGAATAAATTTACCTTTGTGTGTGGAATGTATGTGTGGTGTTTGGAATTATTATAGCTATTGTAGTAAGTGCGTAGCTATAGAGGGGTGAGGGATAAATAATTCAGTGGTAGACCTCACGCTATAGTAGTAACCGGCGGTAGATCTCACGCTATAGTGTGGTAGATCTCACGCTATAGTGTGGTAGACCTCACGCTATAGTGTGGTAGACCTCACGCTATAGTGGTACCGAAAGAAGTATCAGATACGTGTACAAACTAAAGAGAGCTAATCATACAAAAGTTCAACATGCGCATTTGCTTCTTTTTACAGTTATAGCTTCAGTGTTGTTTATTGCTTGGTAGTAGCCTGTGTTGTGTTTTTAGTTGTAGCCTGCAGTTAAATTTTGTTTTTTAGTACCGTACTTAACCATGTCTGAAGGAAAGAAAAGAAAAATAGACAGCGAGCACAGAGCGTTTAACTCTGAGTGGACGAACAAGTACTTGTTTGTAACCTATGAAGACAAAATAATCTGCCTGGTGTGCCGAGAAAGGATATCAGTTCCCAAAGAATATAATTTGAGACGACATTTGGAAACACAGCATCCTGCTATTGCTAAATTAGATCAAAATGAAAAGAGCCTTAAAGCAGCAAGCCTCATAAAAAGTCTTGGCAAGGAACAGCAATTTTTCAAAGTACTCGGCAGCGAAAGTGCAAAAGGTACGGATTTAAGCTTCAAGATTTCAAGGGAAATTGCTGTTTCTGGTAAGTGTTTTACAGAAGGGGAGTTTGTGAAAAAGTGTATGTTGCTTGCTGTGTCTGAGCTTTGTCCAGAAAAGCTGCGAATGTTTCAAAACATCAGTCTCTCACGCATGACCGTACAAAGGAGGGTAAGTGATATAGCTGCCAACTTCATGAATCAGTTAAAGCAGAAAGTGAATGAATTTTGCTTTTATTCATTAGCTATGGATGAAAGTACAGATTGTCGCGATACAGCTCAGCTTCTCATATATATTCGAGGCGTTGGCAAGAACTTTAATATTACTGAAGAACTTGCTGGCATGCAATCAATGAAGGGCCGTACTACCGGGAAAGACATCTGTACTGAATTAATTAACTGTGTAAACAACAAGTTGGCATACAGCTTTACTAACTTAGTGGCCATTTGTACCGACGGTGCTCCAGCTATGTGTGGAAAACATACTGGAGCAGTTTCTCTCATTCAGGAGGCCTTGTGTGGCAAGGTTTTAAAATTTGGACACGTAATGTCTGTGGTAGTTTCAATTGTAAACTACCTTCGCGCTCGCGCTCTGAAACATAGAACCTTTCGAGCATTTCTGGAAGAGGTGGATGCCAAATATGAAGACCTAGTATATCATACAGAAGTAAGATGGTTGAGCCGAGGAAGAGTGCTACAACGTTTTGTTGCTTTGAAAGAAGAAATTTCACAGTTCCTTAAAAATGATTCAAAAAAATTCGAAGAGCTTGAAAGTGAACCCTGGAATCACGATTTATTCTTCCTTTGTGATATTACTGCTCATCTGAACGATCTCAACATGCAGCCTCAGGGAAAAGAACTAATAATATTTCAGTTGGTAGGAGCAGTGAAAGCTTTCAAAATGAAACTACATCTTTTCAAAAGTCAGCTCCTAAAAGGTGAAATGAGTCACTTCCCTACATGTGCACAATATATTCCCCAATCCCAATATGTTGAGCAAGGAGAAAAATACGCACAGCAAATTGAGATACTGTTTCAAGAGTTTGACCGACGACTCACTTTCTCTCAGGAAGATAACCTCCTATTTAAACTGGTTGAAGACCCATTTTCTGTAAATCCAGAAGAAGTGCCCATACAACTGCAGATGGAGGTAATCGACTTACAAAACTCGTCAGTGTACAAGATTAAACACAGAGAAAGCAGCCTGCTGAACTTCTACAGAAGTCTGAACAGTGATAGATATAAAAATCTTATCGGACTTGCACAGAAAACGCTGAGTATTTTTGGCAGCACTTATATTTGTGAGCAAACTTTTTCGCTTATGAACATGAACAAGAATAAGCAGCGCTCTTCTTTGTCTAATGAAAGTCTGGAGGACATCCTAAAAATATCCACTTCTCATATGCATCCAGATTATGACGAACTTGTTGCCGGAAAGCGGTGTAATGTTTCGCATTAGTGTCTGTGATTAATGTGTGCATAAGTTTCTAATAAATTTTTGGTATGCCTAATAGCGTTATAACTAGTAATTTAATGCAGAGATAATATTCATGCGGCCCTCGGCAAATTTTCTGTAGTCAATGTGGCCCGAGCAATTTTTGAGTTGTGCAGGCCTGCTTTAAAGCGTTTAATTGTGTACCATGCAAGCGATCTGGAGCATTTCAGTAATCTAGCTATCTCCGTGTTTTTTGAACCTTTTCGGTGAAGGTGTATGATAGCTTCTCGGAGGTCAGACTTCATAAGTAAAATAAAAATCAAAAATTTAGGTTGAATATTTAGTATAAAATTACCTAAAGAATAAAAATGCCAAGTGTTAAATGTTAACTTCATTACCTTGTAAAGTTACATTACTTTAAATGTTCGTTTTAATATTTATGCCGCACCCTGTATGAGAATGTTGTCAGTTTGAAACCTACAGACTGAGGTAGCTCATTTTAAGTTTGCTTGGTGCAACAAACAATTGAGCAACCAACCATCCTACCATAAGAACGAGTGATGTTTTCCCTACTGTTGTTGACTTGGTGCAGCCAACTTGCTTTATTATCACATGATACGGCTTAATTACGACATTCCTCACTTACAAGCCGATACTCGTGATTTCCGTAGGTTTTCGACCGCAAGTTTTGTCGCGCAGTTTCTTCGACTGTGCATTAATTTTGACCATAAAGCAAACAAAATAGAGAGCATGAAATCAGAGGGGATATGGTTCAAAATTTTGATTGCCTCTCAAAGTGATTTGTAGCATTTTTTACGTCATAACCGATTTTCCCAACTATTATTCATCTAACCTGTTTAAGAACGAGGCGCTGCCTTTCTCCTCAGCAACGGCACTGCTTTCTGCTTAACTTTACGCACCTTGAGTTCATATCTCGCTGGGTCTACTCAATTTATCACCAATTGTCTCTGATATCACGATTCTCCATTCGATTTTTTTTTCTGTATAGCAACCATCGCGCTGTCATCGACGGACAACCTGCATAAAACTTTCGCCGATATTTATTGCATCACTATACTCGACTCCACCTGCTAATTGCAGTTGACGAGCTTCAAGTGAACAATAACTGTGTCAAAGAGCGATTTACAGCGTTCAGTGAATTGAAACCAGTTCAACTAAAAGCCGATCACCGTCACAGCGTCAACTGAGGTCCTGAGCTGAAATCTCGGTCTGGCTCACGTCACGATGTGTATTAAAAGAAGCAAGATTTTATTAACACAAACGTCACAGTAATGAGTTTATGATGTCATCACACGTAGTGAGTGTTTCTTCGTTCCATGAAGTAGGTCGTGATAAACGCCATACTCGCGACAACCATCGCCCCCACTGCCGTGATGCCGATCAGTGCGAAAACAGAGTAGGAATGATCTGAGAAAAATTAATTCACGATCACCATCAAGTCGATTTCCTTGGGTCATCTCATTAGTCAAACACTCCGCGTCTTCATACGAGTCATACTTCTCAATTTCATATATGTCCCAATTTCATAAAGCTACTTTCCAATTTTATATAAAGTACTTCTCAATTTCATGTATTCCCACTTTCATGTACTTCCCAATTTCATATACTTTTCACTTTGATATATTAAAATTAAGTAGTACTTCGCCAGATCAGCCAGCGTGACTACCATGCTACAACGGAAGACCTCCTTACACTATCATAAAGATGATATTAATTAAGTGGGGATGGTAGAGTAATCTATCGAAAACCGAGATCTAACCCTCAATGATGATGCTTGTCTTAAAGAAAACTAGTCGGTGCTCCACTATAGTAAGACAGCATACGTAAATATTGACTTTCAGTGAGATTCAAACCAACGATCCGCACCAGCTACCCTGGGATTTGAACTCGGGCTTTTGGTGACGGAACGCTCTGACTGAAAACCCCGCCTTAACATCTCAGGCATCGTAGCATTTTTACATGCTTCCCACATTTGTGGATTTCCCTCTTTCAAATTCTTTCCACTAGTAATGACTCCTTCATAGAAACAGCAAAGCTCTAGCAACTCCTGAGGACATGAAAATAGTCAAAACTTTAACTTTTAAGCAAACCATGTTGCTGTGTTATTGAATTGATAATGTTGTTTTAGTTTTTGCATTTCTTGCTTCTATTGTTTTGTTTTAATTTCACGTTCATTTTGGGCAACATTTTTTGCACATTTTAAAAACAGCCATCAGAATCGAGAAATAGTACAAATTTTGTGCAAACTGGTTGGCTGCAGGTAGCTAAGAAAGGATATCCCAGCTTATAATCGCTGCAGCCTACCCCAGACCTCTGTAGTGATTGATAGTATCGTTTCCTAAGTTGTGTAAACTGTCATGGTTTCTGTTCTGTTTACAAACTCTAGCATCATCACACATAAATTTCATTGCACCCTGCCATTTAGACCTCAGCAAGACAGCAACACCACTTTAGGCCAGCAGTTACCATGACGTAGGAATACGCAACATAGCACATATGTACATTACATCTCAATTACTCCCCTCTTTTTTTCAAGTAATGTTCAATATAGTTTCCCCGGAGAATAGCCGTTTTATGTTGCCGAGTGCTTCTTCCAAGACTCTTGTGGAGAGGTTGGTTCTCATCATTGAAGCAAACTTTTCTCGGATTTGATGAATCGTCTATTTGGGCCCAACTTGGTTGGCATATAAGCCTTAGGCTGCATTGGCACATAGCGGTTTCGCAACTAGGTATCAAACTTCTTACCGATATTTAGAGTAAGTTTTGAAATGAGGTTTCGCTGCTTGATACTGCGTGCTAAGAAAACATCGCTCTGTTTGCCCTCATTGTCAAGCAGCAAAACCTCATCTCAAAATCTACTCTAAATATCGGTAAGAAGTTTCATATCTGGTTGCGAAGCCGTTATGCGCGAACGCAGCCCTAGAAACCTTTAGTTTGGGCAGAACACGTGACCGCTAGGTGATTTGATTTGATAGTTGCGTCGTTTCCCACGCCAACTATCAATCTTTTTGGGTCCCAGTTTTTTGATATGTGATCTTCTATTTGTATTTCTTGTGCCGTTCTGAGGAGTGGTAATAAACAAGCTCCTTGGTCATATCGATCTTGCTCCATGCTCTTCATAGTGGTTGCGGTGCAATCCCAGTAGTCAAGTTTGTCTTGCCAAGGTTGTTTATATTTACTCATCTTGACTGGGATGAAACAGCGAAAGGATGCCCAGTTCAAAATATCTACTGGTGATAAGCTATGAGCTTTAATAGCGTGCAGCCTTGTTCAAAGGACCTTATCAAAATCTTCACGGTCAATATTGCCGCTTTGACTAGTCTTGTAGACAAGAGATTTCATTGCTTTAACAGCAGCTTTAACGTGTCCATTAGACTGTGGAAAATAAGGAGTGCTGAGAGCAGCAACAACTCCCCATCTTTTTAGAAACTGACGGAATTTGCTGAATGCAAATTATGTTCCACCATTTGTTCTAACACAAATCGGCACTCCTGCATCAACACCGCACTTTCACGAAGCGCTGATTACTTACGAGAACTGCGATGAACGTTCATGACGAATATTATCGATTTTAATCCATCCAGATGAGCGATTGACATAAGCAAGATGAGATTTTCCGACATATTTGAAGAGATCAGCATACGTTTTCAGATGGTCTTGATGGTAGTGGGTCAAATTTCAAAAGCTATTGTAGCAAACTCGGTAAGTTTCCTTCTCTCGATTCGTTGACGGAAACAGTGCCGTTTTGTTAAGATAACCTTTCTTTCTGGTTTAGGAACAGCAATGCAATGACCGTTTGAAAGATTAAGACCGCCTACTGTAGTAAGATGATCTTTTAGTTTTTTAATTGCTTGTACTTCTGGTCTGGTGTTCGCATGTGTAAAACCACTTTGAATTGCTTGAATTAATTTCTGTAAAGCCAGATCAGAAGAAACCGCTTGTGTGATTTTCGTTTGTGTTGTCTTCGATTAAAGAATCATCTTTGCAGAAGTCTCTGTATAATTCCCTGCAAAGCGCGCCTGGAATACCGTGGTCCACACAGTCGTTAAGTTGTTGCCAGCAATTTTTTCATTGTCTGAATTTCGAATTCTATTATGTGCCAACTATAAAGTACGAGGTAAAGTAAAATTTTGTAGCGTTTAGAACAAATCATACAGCAACGAAAACGTTTTTGTTTTTCAAAGACAAATCATACAGCAAGGAAACAATTTTTTCCTTTCCAAGACCAATCAAACCAGCAGCGAAAACACGGTGAAGTGCTATCTATAAAATAGCCTTACATGTAAAATAGTGCTTCGTATGAAATATGTTCGGCAACGTTCGCGATAATTCGAAAGCGGCGAGATTTGGTTTACAGCGAAACAAACCTTAGGTCCATCTATAAATAGCCAGCACTTTTGCCGTAAACCAAATCTCGCCGCTTTCGAATTATCGCGAACGTTGCCGAACATATTTCATACGAAGCACTATTTTACATGTAAGGCTATTTTATAGATAGCACTTCACCGTGTTTTCGCTGCTGGTTTGATTGGTCTTGGAAAGGAAAAATTGTTTCCTTGCTGTATGATTTGTCTTTGAAAAGCGAAAACGTTTTTGTTGCTGTATGATTTGTTCTAAACGCTACAAAATTTTACTCTAATCTTGTACTTGGAGTGGAAATAATGGCAATAGCTTCGACCTATTCCCGATCCACTGTAATTCCATCACTGCTGGCAATGTAATCAAAAAAATTTACGAATTTTTGAATGAACGCAAACGTTTTGGGGTTGGAAATAATGGCCCGCTGGCGACACCTGTCAAACACTTGAATAGCGGTGTTCAAGTCACTTTGTGGCGCGCCATCACGAGTTAAGGTATCGCCAACAGCTTTTTGATGTTTGGTGTGAATTGCTTCGTCGCCTTTGGCGCAATATTTGTCTTGTAAGAAGTCAAATTCATTGGTGCTTGGAGAAACTAAAACCGTTCGCTACGAGGAATAAATATGGCGAGTTCCTTGACCCCCTTTACCCAAAGGTGCTTGTCAGTAGCCTTTGCTGCGTCGTGAAGTATTTGGAGCTTAATGTGACATTTAAGACTGCCACACTTGGTGTTTTCACAGTGCTGACGCCAGACATATTTATTTAGTTTTTGTATATCTACACAAAGTGTTATGCTGCCTTTAGATTCTGGTACTTTTACTATGGGATTTACCCAGTTCGTGGGTTGTGTGACTGGTTTTGTTATCTCGGCAGTCTTCAGGGCTCGCAATGCTTTTTCAGGGAGGCGTGTTCATACAAATGATATCTGGGGGGGAGTGGAGAGTGCTGAAGAAATGGCTCGTTGTTGTAAGGATATGACCATACGCTTGCTGTTCATTTCCTTTAATTATGCGTTCGCGGAAAAAAACGTCTTGATATTCCTTTAGTAGTGAAAACGTGATTTTATTGATTTCTTGCTGGGATGGTTATTTGAAAAAAGTGAGCTGGTTGCTTTCAAATTCTATAATTCTGATGACAGCTACAGTTGTTAATGGCACGTTTAAGCGTAGGCTTATAGGATTAGGATAGTCTAAAAATTGCGTGGAATACAGCGTGTTTAAAAATTGTGTTAACTGGGAGAAATTGTTTTTTAAGAAAATGTAGGTAAAGTGTTCAAATAGTTTATTAAACGATTTTAAACTGTTCACCATCATGTTCAACACACAAAAGATAGCGTTTGACAGCACAGTTTATTACCTTGATGCACATTTCTCGGGAAATAGTTGATATGACAACCGGTATTGTGGCCTTGAGATCATCGATATCTCCAACTTTTGAGCTACAGACGCGCTCTTTTACCATGCCCCACAACCAGAGACGTAGCAACCGCCCCCAAACCCCCAATTGGGGGGGGCCCAGGCCAACTTTGGGGGCCCAAGTTAGTCTGAAATTGCTTTTTGGCTACGTGACTATTTTCAGTTCAGCAGACTTGTTTACAACCGATTTAAACTGTAGGAAGAAATTGGCTTGTGACATCATAAGTGAATGCAACGTCATTTTATCTCGCAGAATCTAGAATATTTCGATTGATTTTCTGGTAGAATCTTGAATATTCGATTGACGTAACAATGCCGTTGTTACGCAACAATCATAGAATGGTCTGGAATTCTGTTTGGCTATAAATACCGGGACAATATATATACACTGCAGAGTGCAGATAAAGTATTTTATTGACATTGTATAGAATGAAACGTTCAAAAAGCGGTGCTCAAAAGAGAAAAGAAGCAGCCACTGCTCGAGATGCTGTAGCGAAATTGCCCAAGATGACAGATTTTTTCAAGATTACTGAGCAGAGTAGACCTGGCACTAGTACCGATAGGGATGAAGAAAACTATAGTGTACAAGAAAAAGAAGACTATGACGATCAGCATCAAAGTGATTGTGAATTTCCAGAAAATGTAAGTTGTGATTTACCTGCCAATACGCAACCTTCAATATCAAAAATAACTGAATCTCAATTTACCCCTATCCCTGATGACCCATGTAAATGGCCTGAAAGTATTTCTGATGCTCAACGATGTGATATAGTAAAGCGTGGACCACATCAACTAATAATGAATTTTCCATATAATAACACAACTCCAAGGCGACGTTTTTCCTCCAACCATTATAAACGTGTGTTACCTAATGGTGAAAGTGTTTCACAGTCGTGGCTACTTTATTCTGGGGAATCAGATCAAGTTTTTTGCTTTTGTTGTAAGCTATTTGGAAAAACACTAAGCCCCTTTTGTAGTGGTATAAATACATGGGAGGGTTTTTCGAAAAAACTGAAAGACCATGAAAACGGCATTTCCCACCAAGAATGCTGCAGTCAATGGATGTTGCTAGCTGAAGGGATAAGAAATTCATCCACTATCGACAAACGCGAGATGAATATTTTTTTCAATGAAAGACGTTTTTGGAGAAATGTTTTAGAGAGACTTATCGACATTGCCTTGTTTCTATCGGAAAGGAATCTTGCTTTTAGAGGATCTGAAGAAGTCTTAGGATCTCCTCACAATGGAAATTTTCTGGGTATATTTGAGCTTTTGGCAAGAAGAGATCCGATCCTAAAAGAGCTTCAAGACAGAATCAAGAATAAAAACACCAAAGATCACTATTTGAGTCCTACCATACAAAATGAACTAATTGAATTGCTAGCGACAGAAGTTGAAAAAGAAAATTTACAGCAATTGAAATTGGCAAAATATTTTTCTATAATTTTGGACGGCACTCCAGATATGTCACATCATGAACAAATGTCTGTCATTCTCCGTTATGTACTATGTAATGAAGAAGCTGCTGTTGTTAAAGAAACATTTTTTGGCTAAATGAGAATAAGTGACAGTACTGGGAAAGGCTTGTTGGACGCTTTCTTAGAAAAAGCGACCGAACTGCAACTCGAATTGTCTGATTGTCGAGGTCAGTCATATGATAATGGTGCTAACATGAAAGAAAAACATTCTGGGGTCCAAGCAAGAATGCTAGACATCAATCCCAAAGCTGTTTACGTGCCCTGTGCAAACCATACCCTTAACTTAGTTGTTGTTGACAGTGCTAATTCATCGACGGAAGCATTGACATTTTTTGGAGTACTTACAAGGTTGTATGTGCTGTTTTCTTCCTCTGCTCAGCGTTGGGAAATTTTGAAGAAACATGTGGAGCTGTCCATAAAGTCACAATCTGATACTCGTTGGGAAAGCAGAATTAAATGCATCAAACCTCTTCGATACAATTTAAAAGAGGTGTTGCTGGCACTGAAAGACTTGGAAGCCATTTCCATAGAAAGAAAAGATGGAAGAGCTGCCTCAGAAACAAAATCGTTGATAGCTCATTTATCAAAATGGAGTTTTCTTTTGTCGGTGTTTATTTGGTATGATATCCTATTCCAAGTCAATAAAGCAAGCAAGATTCTTCAATCGTATGGAGTCTCCCTTCATACAATGGAAACGGAAATCCAGGCAACTGAAAAGTTTTTGCAAAACTATCGCACAACGGGTTATGACAGTGCCGCAACATCTGCTGTTGAAATAGCACAGGAATTGGATATTGATCCTTCTTTTCCTCCGTCAAGAAGTGGAAAGAAAAGAAGATTGTTTGATTACCAAGGTGAAGAGGAACAACGAGCTACTCCTGAACTGAAATTTAAAAGCAACTTTTTCTATCCATTAGTAGACCAGGCTATTATGTCAATAAAGGAGCGCTTTAATTTGTTACGTGAGGTTTCTTCCGCCTTTTCGTTTTTGTACACACGAGACAAACTTTTGCTTGTGCAACAAGAAAATGCTCTTCTTACTTGCTGTAAAGAGTTCCAAAAAAAGTTCGGTGACATTGATTCTGATGAAATGAGCGCTGAGCTACAACGATTTGTTTTAATTTTACAAAAAAAACGCAATCTCAATACGGCTCAAGACTTTCTGAACTATCTTCTAAAGACTCATTTATTTGAATTGTATCCGAATGTGTACATCGCACTTCGAATCTTACTAACTTGCCCCGTGACTGTTGCCAGCGCTGAAAGAATCTTCAGCAAATTGAAACTGATCAAAACTTTTAATAGAACGTCTATGACAGACAGTAGACTATCTTCATTAGCCATGTTGTCAATCGAAAATGACTGCGCCCGATCTCTTGATTATGACAATGTCATAACAGCATTTGCGAACAAAAAGGTTCGCTCCAGACTATTTAAATGATACTGTGTTTTTATAACTTTTTCATGTTTTTCAGTGTCATTGCTTTCGTTTCGCAGTGTCTGCATAAATGTCCTACTGAACTCTGGCATCGGTGCCGAATTTTTTATGACTTGCACCTTCGGTATCGGCATGCTTTATTCTGACATTAGCCTGTTTACTTATGTACAAATTGTGGTGTATTTTCTTAATGCAGCTTTTCAATTTTACACCTCTAAAGTGATATGACCTGTGCGCAGGGGCTCTTGCGCTTACTTTGGGGGGGCCCGAAGTTGGAGTGCTACGGGACTGCCCACAACCAGAAGTGACAGGGTGTTAGATCCAGAAATATACAGGCCATTGCAATAAACCACTGCGACCCAGCCAACGATTAGGAAAAGTTTGATGGTGAAAAGTACGGACAGTGCGAGCGAAATGAGGCGGTGCACCATCTTGTCCTGCCTGTCAGATTTGCAGAGGCGTGCATCAATGGCAAACTTCTGCAGCATTTTCAAGTTGACATCTGAATTTACCTTTGGAGAGACTCTTCTTGCCTTCTTATGGCGTGTGGATTTTCTGTGCCCCAGTAAATGGTGTTATGTCGGTTGGCTATGGCTTACTAAAAAAACGTCGGTGGTTGTTGCATTTTCGCAGCTAGAGCTCAGAGGCCCATGGTTTTTCTCCACAAAAAACGAAATTAGCTTCATTGCAAACAGATCGTTTTGCAGTTTTGTTGTGCAGTTCATACGCGCTAATTAGTTGTGAAAAGACGCGAGCGCCTGAATGAGCTGGAAACTGTCAGTAAATGCTGCTGAAGAAAGCAAACTGCTAGAGTTTTGTTTTAAGTTGAGAAAAGGTTGTGTTTTCCAAATAGAAATTGATATGAGTAGTTGTAGATGAAGTGAGATTGAGTGCTCAAATCTACAGTTCGCTCTAGATAAAAGGAGAAATTGTCTTCAAAAATTGCATAAATATGCATTAGCTATCATTCCAGTCAGCTAAGTCTAATCAGTTACCGGAATTTAGCTTAAATGATTCATTTACAGAAGATGAATTCTGTGCTAACCAGTCATTACATTTTTTTTTGTAGGTTTGGATGATTATATAGATTGCCTTATGGTCAATAAATACGTCATTTTTGGTTGCGATTCTGGGTATCAAACATGTAATGAAGAAGTTGTAGCACAACGGCAGCGTTCTCTCTCTGTTTCTTGTAGATAGAGTGTTTTTCTTCAATTTTTCCTGGTGAATACACGAGGTATGGAGCGTCCTATTCGTCAACTCACTTAAATACCGACTTCAGTAAAATTTATACAAATTTATTTAAGTAAACCTTATTCAAATAGAATACAAAACAAAAAATCAGTACTTAAATATAAACACAAATTTGATAACTATATCACAAACTTCAGATGGCTCCCACGCCGATGTGTCCTTCTTTAACTGACACGTCGGCATTAAATTCAAATCAAGAGTTGTAATGTGAAGTGATGCGTGGAAATTAATGGTGCATAACAACTAATTAAGTGGAACAAGCGAACGGAAACGGAACAATAAAGTAATGCGTAGGGCTACAAAGTATCTTCTTTTCGATTACCTTTTGGAAATTACGAATTGTTGCAAAAATGGTTATCATTTACAAGCAGAGCTGACTGGACTTCATCCACCAATTCGGTTATATGTAGCAAACATTTTGATTCAAAATTCTTAAACCTTGAAGTAAGAGCAAAACTCAACTGAAAATTGAACCCATTTTCCACATTATTGAATCCATTTCCCACATTATACTCTGAAAAAGCGCTAAAGTAGCCTTCAAGTCTTCAAACTGTTGCTGCATTCAGAAACCTCCATGAAAAGCAATATCAACCCGACCAGTGAAAAAGTTTCAATAACAAGGACAGGGTAAAAAATTTGATGATTTAACTGAAAATGTTGCCTAGCGGGTTACCAATATCATAAGGTAGATAGTAATGTACTTGTGTACGATTCATGTTTCAACGAAAACAAAAGCTTTCCTTTTATAAATAAAGGTAAAGAAATAACCAGCGACTTGCATGTTTAATCACAATGCAAAGAAAATGATATTCGACTTCCACAGTGGTTCGCAAAGGTATAAACGCAACATTGACAAATTTTTCAATGCTAGAAAATTTTTCTTCTTATATTCGTACCTGTGCTTACAAACCATCAAGTTACATTCTCCATGAATTACTGAAGAGGCAACCTTATTAGCCAAAAAAGCAGTGCTCCATTCTCTGCTGAAGTGATACGATTTGCACTGCTCTTACAATACACTTTATTACAGTGTTATGAAATTTTGCCGGAACATTTACCGCTTCCATTATTGAGCCTATCGGCTTGGCTCAAATCCAACGAGAGCGGCTCGGATTTTATCAGAAAAAAAGCAATATCAGAAAATGTTATCATTATGGATGATCAAATGTATTTTCCCAAGTAAGTGTAATACATTGGAGGAGATTATTTGGGAGCTGACAGAGATAGAAATTTTTACAAAGGTGTGATGATTTTTATCATAAATGACTTAAAAAATATCCAATTCTTAAAAAAGCTGTTCCAAAAACTCAAGTAAATGGAAATTGCATAGCTAAAGTAAAAACGATAAAAAAGGCCATATTTCTTTGACTTTGAATAGTTCGACGTAATTTGTGTTTTTTTCTGCAGTGTTAAATTGTACCGTATCTATTCGTATATAAGTCGCACCCCTTAATTCTGGCTCAAAAACCAGTATAAAATTTTTTTGTCTTTTATTCAACCGAGATAATATCTAAAAACCTTTAAAATCATTTTCTTCCTCATTCTCATTCTTACCAAACGGTTCTTCCCACTATTCTTGTGGCACATCTTCCTCAGTCTCCCACGATGGTGATATGTATTCATCAACATCCTCTTCTTCACCCTCCCCTTCTTCACATTCATTCCACAGGTAATCGTCCTCGCTACCATCCAAATTGTTAAAAATGCCACTTTTTAGATAACTCTTTCTAACCATTTCATGAGGGATATCATCCCAAGCACTCTTGCCATGTCATTGCTAAAACCTCGAGTATAAGCCACACTCTTGTGCTCAAGTCGCATTCCCTAATTTTAGCTCAAAAGGTAGTACAAAATTTTTGACTTAAACGTGAAAAAATACGGTAAATTAAGATTTGGTAAATGCAATCTCGCGTTTTTCTTTTAATTCATTTAATGGTTTAGTTGTTGACAACAGTAGACCTATAGTGTTGAAGGAATGCTAAAAACTATATTCAGTAAATTAGAGATAGGCCTCTTTAGAATGGTCACTCAAAATGCAACATGTAAGGCCATATCTTCAGTAGGTCATGGATTGGCATGACCAATTTTATAAAATGTGGCTTCATCGGTAAATACCATACCATTTCCAATACCTGGTGTAAAACTTTGACAGTTTTGTGTTTGTTTCTGATCTAATTTCTAAAGTTCTTTTTATTTTCTAATATTGTTTTGATTTTCCACCTTAGATTTAAACCCGGACCGTTTGGTATTGTGTTAGCTACGGTGCCACGCTAACCTGCGAGAATTGTCGCCTCAGGCTTGCATTGGTTCACAATTAGGAAGTGCTGGATTTTTCGATTGACTTATTTAGTGTTTAGTAGTAGTTGCTCGTAATTATTGCATTGTAAGAGAGTCTTAAGAGTTTAGAAATAGTATTTTTTCTTATGGCATAAGAAACCATTAACTTGGAAGTTTATCTTTAGATATATTGATCAGTGATTATTTGTGTGTAACTGCTAATTGCAACCCCGTATTGACCTAGTTGAGTCATAGTTTTTGATAACCTCTTGTCTTTTGATTGTCAAATTAATTGCTGGAAATTTGGATTCACTCTCACCACCCTTAATAAATTTGGAATTGGAATAATCAGCGTTTGATGAGATGAAGACAGCGCGTCAATCAATTATTAACTTTGAAATTTCTTATGTAGCGTTGTTACTGCTACACCTGGCGACATCAATGTCATTTCAGCTAGAATCTGTCAGCATTTCACAAGACGCTGTTTCTACTCAGCTGTCAAAGCCTGAAAAATTTGCTTGTGGTATGGTTGCATGCCGAGATCTTTGGAACGAATTTGTGATACTGTTGGGTGTGGAATCCTTGTTTCCAGGCCGCGGAATCCTTGTTCCCAGACCGCATCATCTGACTGGGGTGTAGATTGCGGCCGGCTGTACACGAGCAATGTTCACGTCACTTTTTGCGTGTCTTGATCCGGCCAGCATTTCCTCTGTAGTTTTCTGCAACCAATCCAGCCGCTACAAATTTGGCATAAATGCGACAAATTGTAAAACAACTTGAAGAATCGCAATCGGTAAATTGTTTACCAAACTCTCCAAGCACTCTTGTTGGTGGACTAAAAACTCCCATCAAGCTTGCAGCCTCTCTTCTCTGCTTTAGAGAAAGTCTATCGGTCATTGGAAGCAGAAGATCATTTACATATAGCCTATCTCTTTGAAAATATATCTGTAGCATGCAAGTGTTAACAAAATTTTAAAACATCTTGTTATTGTTATTCTTCCAGGGTAAAATAGTGTATAGAACAACCAAAATAAAAATGCTTTTTTATTAACTTTTCGCAGGGTACATATCCCAAGCTTCATCAGAAAAAGTTTTTAAGTTTTATTTGTCATATTTATCCTCCATTCACGAGAAAGCGAATTGTATCGCTATGTTTTGGACGGTAAGTCCGCACTCGCTTGGGAGTTGCCTTTTTGGAGGTATATGGGCCACCTGTCTTCCACATAAAGGTGGGGTGTCCCGTTAAGTGCCTTGCCCAAGGACACAACAAACGAACTTGCCGGCTTGTTCTCCACAATCTCCCCTATATGGCGAGCGCCAAGCAGGGAACTGCGAATGCCATTTTTTAAAGTCTTTTGGTATGACTGGACAAGGGAAATGAACCCCAGGTCTACCGATTGCGAAGCGGACGCTCTAACCACTACGCCATCGCGTCGGTTCCAACGGTGCCCAATGTGGTAAACCAACTTCAAGTGAAAGCAGGCACGATCAAGTAATATAACACTGTAATTTTTGCAACTGACTGACATAATGAAAGTTCGAAGTTATCATTTTAAAGTAACGATGACGTCATAAATATTGACTGAGAGAAATAAAGACAATAATAACTGCGCAGTAATCTCGCGCTTAAGAACCCAACCTGAATCGAAATGGTTTGTACGTATTTACCTGGTAGGTGCGTGGGTAGCGTTTTTTAACTTTTTCTGTTTCAATCACGCTATAGTAAAGTGCAGTAATACTGTACTACGCATTACAATAAGCTCTTTAAGCCGTGACGTTGTGTAGCAATGGCGTATTTTCATTTGCCATAAGTGTTCTTACGGCAGCAATTGCAAGAAGCTTGATACTTGAATGTAGTTTGAATGAACAACCGTACCCAAGTGTTTATTCGTGAGAGGTCAAGTATTTCTATATAGTCGGCTAGCGTTAGACCAAAGCATCAAATTTGTACGTAATCGCAAATAGGAGATGAGTGTACTAGGTTGTGGATTGAATTTTGCACGCATACATTACGCTTGTTGTATAAAGCACATTTCAAAGTTTTCAAAATGCCCTCAAACGGGTAACATCTTAAGCAAAGCACTGAAGTGTGCAAGTATGCTACAGTCGACGATGTATGATGTGTTCAAACAACAGTGAACGGGCTGTCACAGATCTTTTAAGTTTGTTTGTTGGCTGTTTGTTTTGGTTTTGTTGTGACTTTATTTTAATTGTGCAGAGGGTCCAGAACCCTTTATCTGCCCCTGCTATTTGTTATGCTTTAATGCAGGGCTTCCCAAACTGGGGGTCGCGACCCCTTGGGGGTTCGCGTAATGATGTTCAGGGGTTGCAGAGAGTATATCAATTTTACATAAAGTACTGCATATACTATAGTTTTTGTAGTAACTGCACATACTATGCTGCATATACTATAGTAACTATAGTATATGCAGTACTTTGTGTAAAATTGGTATACTCTCTCCAACATTTGATGATCGTTAAAAACTATTGCAATTGTGCTAAACATCATTCTTGACTTAGCTGTAGATTCTACGTAAATAGGCGTAGCTATAGCTTCAAATAGTGGGACTTTGTTAATTGACAGCGGTTGGACTTTTGCGCATTTGTGTCACGTGAAATAAATGGATGAATAACTCTTTTGTTTCGTCACTTCGGTATCACGTGGAATAACTGGATGCATCGCTTTTTGTTTCGTCACTTGAGTTTATGACACACCATAGCGCTGTGCAGACGAGAGGATAGTAGCTAAATATTAAAAAAAACTGATCTAATCAATGGATAGCTGGTTAAAAATAATCGAACGATAACGGTAATAAACCTACTGCAGATGATGTTGAAGCAACGGTAGAGGCAGATGCAACACTGACTGGCAGATCGATGAAAGTTCAATGAGAAAAACGAGGCTACGTATTATCAAAAACCTATAACGGCAGTTTTTGCAATATGGTTTCGCTTTCATATCGGAAAACAATGAACACCGTCCTCTTTGTTTAATTTGAAAAAAGCGTTGGCAAGTGAGAGTCTTAAGCCGGCCAAGTTGAAACGACATCTTCACACCAAGCATGATTCTCATCGCAACAGGCCTGTGGAGTTTTTTCATCGCTTTCTGCGAACATGGAAAAGACAAAGGCAATCATTTGAAGGTAAATGTGTAAATGAAGGGAAGTATACACAAGCATCGTTTGAGGCTTCCTTGTTGATTGCAAAGAGTAAGAAACTACAACATTGGCGAAATTTTCTTCTATCAGCTGCAATTGAAATGAGCGCAATTGTTCGCGGCAAAAAAGAGGCCAATGAAATGCGAAAAATTTCATTGTCATACAATACTGTGTCCAAGCGAATTTCCAAAATAGGCAAAGACCAACACGAGCAACTCATTCTCTGCACCAATCAACAGCCGCCTCAACGTGGTGGTGCGGTCCCCGGCCCCGTTTGGGTTGGGGCGAAATGGCTGTTGGCCTTCCCGAGGGTCCCAGTTACCCCGGGCACTCCCCTTTATTTTTTCGCTATGCTGCCCCCTGAACGACCGCAGAAGAGCAGCACACAGCATCTTTAAAATCGGTCCCCTGTTTTTTCTTTTTCTATTTCATTTCTCCTGCCCCTCTCTTGCCCTTCTTCGTCTCCTCATTCTCCTCCTTCTCTTGATGAGCGGTAACGTTCATCCCAACCCTGGCCCCATCTTTCCCTGCTCTGTGTGCGCTGGAAATGTGACCTGGCGGGGCAAGTCAGTGCAATGCTGCGCCTACTCCAAATGGATCCATCTAAGGTGCTCACAACTTTCCTTATCCCAATTCAGAGCTCTTGGCAGCTCTCACCTCTGCCGAATCACTGTGACTCCCTCTTCGGACTCCTCCGACATGTATACCTCCACTGTGCAATCTAGCAATGCCTCTGGTAACGCTACTCTCTCGCCCCACCCTCGTCTCCAAACTTCTTATCCCCCATCTGCCCATTCTATATCTTCTCCCTCTGCCCCTCCACCACCGTCCCTGCTCACAGATTTTCTCCTGCGCCTCCTGCCTCCACACCCCCCCCCTGACTCTTTCAGGGTTCTTCAATGGAATGCTGGTGGTCTTCGAGCCAGGAGCGCTGAACTACTTCACTTTCTTTCGTCCCATCCTGTCGACCTTATCTGCATTCAGGAATCCAATCTTAATTCCTCTTCCTCTTTCCGGATTGCTGGATTCTCTGCTCTGCGCTCTGATCGCACCCACTCACGGTCTGGCATTCTCTCCTCCGATACTACGCACGCTAGCGGCGGCCTGGTCATTTTTGTCAAGCAGAGCATATCCTTTTCTAAGCTTTCTACCTCCTCTCTTTCTTCGCTTGATCCCTACTCTGATTATGTAGGGATCAACATCTCTCTAAACAAATTCTCCTCGGTGTCATTTCTTAATGAGTATGCCCCCCCTATTCGCTCCTCCCCAACGGATGACAGAACCGACTCCTTTTCTCCCTCCATCCTTCCCTTCTCCAGAAATCTCTTCATTCTGGGGGACTTCAATTGCCATCACCCCCTCTGGGACTCAAGAGTTACCTCCGATCCCCGCGGAGAGGAAGTATTCGACCGGGTCATCTCCTCTGACCTCCCACTCAATGACCCTGACACACCCACCCTTCTCTATCGCTCCTCTGGCAGTCGCTCTTCCCTTGACATATCCTTTGCTCCCTCCTCTCTTGCTCTTTCCTGCTCCTGGGAGGTGCTACAGGACCTTGGTTCTGACCATCTACCAATTCTTCTATCTATCCTTCTCTCTCCGGTCTTTCGCCCCAACGAGCGTCCCCTTTCCTTCAATTTTCAGAAAGCTCGCTGGGATGGCTTTGCCTCTTATTTTGACTCTCACTGTCCTTCAGCAGAGGAATACTCGTCTCTTTCTCTTTCCTCTGCTGCTGCTCTCTTTACCTGTCTGGCGCTGAATGCGGCCAAATTTTCCATTCCTTTCGGCCGCATCAAACGCCATCCTAAAGCCTGGTGGTCTGCTGAGGTGGAACAAGCGGTTAGTGAAAGACGCAAGGCTTTCGCTGTCGCTCACAGAAGTGATGAAAATCGCCAGGCTTACATCTCCGCTTCTCGACGTGCCTCGTCAGTCATCGCCAAGGCCAAGACTGTGGCAGGGCAAACGACTTGCTCTTCTCTCTCACCTAAGTCTAACCCTAAATCTGTACACTCTCTCCTTCTCTTTATCGCTGGCTCTCCTTCCTCGTCTTCCTCCTTTCCTAACTGTTCTCCTCCCAGGTAATCGACTTCGGTTTATGCCGCCTACCTAAGATCCCACTTTTCCGTTTTTTAGCCAAAGGCTCTGCGCAGCAGAGCCAGAGGCTACCTCTCTGAGCTCCGCCGAGCCACGTGCTCTGTGGAGTCTCACTCGTCCTTTTGCTCTCCTTTCTCACTTGCTGAATTTCTTGCGGCTGCCTCCAACCTCTCCTCGTCCTCCGCCACTGGTCCAACCAAAGTTGCCTATCCCATGCTAAAGCACCTTCCTCGCTCTGGCAAGGATTTTCTTCTTTACATCTTCAATCTTTCCTGGTCTTCACATTCCTTTCCTTCCATCTGGAAGACATCTTCCATTATACCCATTCACAAGATGGGAAAGCCTCTCGACTCTCCTGCTTCCTTCCGGCCTATCTCTTTCACCTCCTGCGTATCAAAGCTGTTTGAACGCATCATTCTATCCCATCTACTCTTCTTTCTGGAATCTAATTCCATTCTCTCTCCCCGCCAGGCAGGTTTCCGCCCTGGACGGTCTACACTTGATCAAATTCTGTACCTTTCTCAGTCCATTTCGGATGGGTTTAACAAACCCAGGCCGGGCTCTCTGACGATCCTGTCTACTGTCGATTTCTCTAAAGCTTTTGACTCTGTCTGGCATCCTGCTCTTTTCCACAAACTGATTTCGGCTGGCCTCCCTCTTTGCTTTGCTCGTTGGACTCAATCTCTCCTTTCTGATAGGCGCGCTTCTGTGGTCTTTCAAAATCACAAAAGTCGTTCCTTTCGAGTCCGTCGAGGTGTTCCGCAAGGATCCGTTCTTGGCCTTGTACTTTTCTCTCTATTCATTAATGATCTTCTGGCCTTTCTGCCTTCTTACGTCAGCTGCTCTCTTTACGCTGACGATCTGGCCATTTGGTCCTCCTCCCCCTCGGTCCCTACTGCGGTGGAGGCCACACAAGGAGCTCTGTTTCGATTGGAGCGCTGGTCTGAGCACTGGTGTCTTCCTCTCAATCCGAGAAAATGTGAGGCCTCCTTCTTCTCAGTGGATCCCCACAAAGCTAACCTACAACCCAACGTCCTCTTACTCGGCTCCCACCTCCGTTTCAATCCAACTCCAACTTTTCTTGGGGACACCTTCGACTGCACTCTTTCCTTTTCTGAGCATGTATCTTCGCTGAAGGCCAAGTTCTTCCCACGTCTCAAGGCTTTACGCTGTATCTCTGCTTCCTCATGGGGCCCCTTCCAAGGAGTCCCTCTCTGTTCTGTATAAATCTTTTCTTCAGTCCCTTCTCACTTACGCCTCACCCGGATGGTTTCCCTTACTAAGCGCTACCAATATCACCAAATTGGAACGCCTCCACCGAGCGGTCAGTCGCGTCATCACCGACTGCCTCTCGTCGTCCTTTATCCCTCTTCTTCTCTCCGAAGCTTCTCTACCTCCCCTACGAGTCACCCTAACTCATTTCCTCTTTTTTCTTATGAGCGGGCTCTTCGTCTCCCAACCTCTTTTACTATTTCAGGTTTGGCCAGACTTGGAGTGAAACCAAGACTCTGCAGATCGTCCTGGAGAGCTTTTGCGTCCACTCACTCGCTCATGCTTCCTTCTACTTGTTCTAGGGAGGCTCTTGTTGCTTGCCCTCCCTTTCCTCCTTGGAATCTGCCTTCCTTCACGGTGGAGTCCATCCTTTCCACTCCATGCTCTCGTTCTGATTCCAGCCTCTCTCGCCAAGGTGCGGCTCTCGCCCATCTTGACTCTCTCCCCCCTCATGATCTGGTGCTTTGGACAGACGGCTCTGTTCCTTTTCCTTTTGGTAAGGGCGGCTGCGGCGTTCTTGCCAACTGCTCTCTCTGTGGCACTGCGGCCACTCTTTCCTTTTCGGAAGACCCAGTATGCTCAAGTTTTTCCGCTGAAGCCTGCGCCATTCTGCACGCTCTTTGCTGGTCTCGGCAACACCAACAAGTCTGCCATTTCTCTTCTCTTCTCCTATTATCTGACTCTCGTTCTGTCCTTGCCACCCTGTCCTCTCCTCCATCTTTCCTCTTATCTCAAACTCTGTGGCAGATCTGGCAGGAACTGTCCTTCTTCTCTATTCATCATTATCTGACTCAGCAGTAACCGAACTTCTGCTGTTTGTCTCGATGCATCAATGCGAATCAGCGTTTTCAACGTTGAGGGCAATCAAAACAAACTATCGTTTCAGCCTAAGCAACATTGAAACCGCCTTGAGACCAGTATTAACAAATATTGAGCCAGGGTTGGACATGCTTTGTCGCAGAAGGCAGTCGCACTTATTACATTAAATGTGTTTGCTTTTTGTTTTGTTTCCAATAAGCTACCTAAGTGTAAATTAGAAGGCTTTGAGTACCGGTAGCTTTCTTATTTTTCCCCTTTCAATGATTATCACAAATGCATATTTTGTACTGTTTATCATTTTAGCCGTGAAGGGTCGCGGAAAATTTTGGGAGATTAAAAGGGGTCGCGAGCGAAAAAGTTTTGGGAGCTCTGCTTTAATGAACAATGGAGTGCGGTAGCACAGCGGACTGCTGAGCACTAATTTTTTATAAAAATTTCTGCCAAACATAAATCCGCATTTTTTGACTGATTTTTGCGTACTAATCCGGGATGCGTACTTATGCGGATGCTTACTTAGACGGGTGCGACCTAAGCGGGGGGTTATTGTACGTGAAAAAGCCAGTCAATATTGTGGCTGTTACTAAAAAATGATAAATTCAAAACGGTATAGCTTGATAAACTTGGGTTAGACCATCGCCATCCGACTTATTTATAATATTGGGGGGGTACGGCTTAAGAAAACCATGCTTCATGGGTAAGACGTCGAAAATAGATAGACAATTTTCACAATGCGGGAGTTACTCCAATCAATTAAACGATCTAACTGCATATCATGTTCGCATGCGGCATCTTGCTCTGGACTTTGCTATCTAACAACTCGTTGATGTTCAGCTGAGAGCGATTTAAGATTTTGTTTAGTTTTCTCAATGTATATATGTTCGTAGTTTGAACAGGGAACGAAATAAACTAAACAAGTCTTTTCTTCATCAGTATGTGCTCGGTCCTTGGGAAAGGTAAAGCTTGACCAATAGTACAAATAAGTCGCATGGATACTTTGACTCCTGTCTCATTTAAAACTGGTCTAATATTTTCTGGTATGCCTAAAACAAAAGCTATAAAATGCCTACAAAAGAACTTTTTCTTCTATTTTTGTTAGAATTTGACAAAAACTTAAAAATCTTGTTTAATGCTGTTGTAGTATTTTTTTTTTCTTCGGTCGCTGACATAGAATTTGTCTTTAGACGGTCTTCAGAGCTACTCTGCACGTACACAACTATTACTTCAACAAGCAAGATGGCGCTGAAAACTGCCTCTTACAAAGCATAGTGGCTGAATAACGTGTGTGGAGAAATCAGTTTATAAACTGTGTTTTTTATAGAAAGCTTCTCAAAACTTTTGAAGCTTTTACAAAGTTGGATGAAGGGTCCAGATGTTCTGATGCGCTTCAAACTGTTGTTTTCGACAAATTCCTTGTAAACCGAAACAGAGTAATACAGCAAAAAGCATAATTTGTGGTCCGTGGACTAATAAGAAACTTTCAAGCTTTTTATTAATTTTTCGTTGTTACTACACATTCGCTTGATTTTATGTTATGTAATGTTGCTTATGCTACTATGTGTGTGTATTACAATTTGTGTTTTACTGAAATAGAGCAAGTCAATTATTTGTTTTCAATACTGGTTTGCCCTCCCTTGCTGCAGCTCTTCTATATTTTGGACCCACGAGCCGCTTCTGCTTCCTACTTTCATATGCTTGCCACTTTCCTATATTTCTCATTTCATGTGGAAAGGTGACAACAATCCAGACTTCGTGGTGTTTGATCAGGAAACCGTGCGATAATGGTTGCACATCAACCCCGTTCCAGTCCACTCCAGGTCTTAGTAGACACGTTAGGGAGGAATGAATAGTTATTGACTACCTACGAACATCGTGACTAGTTACCAAGAACAAACCTTCGAGTTCTCCAGGGAGAATTGAACCGCCAGGCTTCAGAACTTTAACTTCTGGCTCCACTTTCATTTCTGTAACAAAAATTCATTGGTTAAAAACTTACTTCAAGAAACGCTGGAAGGGGGCATTTGAAAACTTCGCCACCACGACTCCACGTCGTCTGCTCAGCCGTGGCGCTAAATAATTTCCCCGAAGTGCTCTCCAGCGACAATAAATGGTTTTCTTCAGTAAAGTTTTGATATAAATATTTGCGATGCTGACAGAGTATTGGAAAAACGAAGATCTGCGCTAGCCGGGGTCCAGTTCTGGCGTCATTTGTTAGCCTACTTACTTTCTTCTCGGGAAGCCGACACGTTGTTTCCTTTTGGGGGATCCACCATTTCCGCAATAACTCCGGAAGCTAATTCAATGTCAGGAACTTTAAGAACTAAAAAATAAATTATTCATTTCCTGAGGTCATATTTTGTAACTGAACGGACAAACCAATTTTACGCTCGCAGATATAGCGAGCAATGACGTCATTAACATCTCTCCATTTAAAATTTCCGGTAGATGTTGCCAATGTTCCCATGATGACGTAATTTTCGGATTTTTCTTTAAAATCGGGTTCGTTCAAGTCCCACTGCGCTGTAGCGCCGTCTAGCTGCTCCCCGTCTTCCCACGAGAAGTTCCAACTTCCGTTTCCGGTCCGCGTAAGGCCAATATAGAAGGCGTATGGCTCACCTATGCATACAATTAATATCATGATGCCGTAGTAGTCTCGAGCAGTGATAAGATAATGGTTCTCATGTAGGATTGATGCAGTTACAGCAAGTTAGAGACTGTTACTCATTAGTACATTTACTCATTAGTAGTTACTGATCACAGCAAATAGTTATCTCAAGTTTTATTAACCTACCATACGGAGCCAGGTAGGGAATCAATCCCTCGACCACCTCTTGCACTTTCACGTTCTTCAACATTACCAGCCGGCCGCTCATATTGTGGCAAGCATCTACCGCCATCTGGTGGTTACCACTTTGATGTAGCTCCACGTAGTACTCCATTTCATTGTACACTTTCCATTTCGGCCCCGTTTTGCTCAGTTCTCCTGATACTAAAGGCGTTAATGACATAAACAGGGGCAATACAATGTCCCTAATGATGTGAGGAACAAGTTTTATCATGATCTTCAAAATCTGCAACAAATAGACACAAACTGTGAAACTCAATAGCACCGCTACATACCGTTATTTTCTTATGTTGCTTGCAATTTAGCTTTTTTGCCCTTGCAGCAGTGGGTTCGAATCTTGGTCAATTTATTATTCATCCTTTTAATCCATTTGCGAACATCAAACCCAGAGGGATTTGGCAACAATTTTTGAAGCAAAAACTTATCCAAAACATCGCAACTTACTTTTTAGAATATTTCCGATAATTTGTTCCGGGATTTTTACCATAAACTAAATGTGGATACTGATTGTGTAAAGGAATTAGTGAGGTGTATGACGTCACAGAGGAAGTTGTGATGAAACTAAGTTATGTTTGTTGAAACCACCTTTGAAGAAAAGAGGTTTTGTGAAAAGTGGTCTAAACCGCTAAACAACGCTTTTTGGTCAAGTTTTACGGAAAGTTTCAAAGAAAATCCTAAAAGTTTTTTCAGTTGTGCAATCCTACTCAAGGAAGCTGATATGTGCGTCAGATGTGAAATGCTTGTGGAAGAAACTGCTAACCTACTTTACTCGGCCAAACGACTAGGTTAAGGGTTAATTTCAAACAATTGCTCTTGCGTAAACCACAAGACAGCAATGGTGTTCCCAAGTGGTTTGCTGATGCAACGCAACTTTAACCAAGGCTTCAAAAAGCTATTTTGTCACCAGCTCTTCATGGCGCTGTAATCAGTGGCGGGATTGAGTCAAAGAAAAAAAGAAACTGATGAAAAAGCAGTTTTTTGATACTTTTTTATTGCATTTGTTTTTTAACGCTAAAACATATGTTAATCATCACTGAGTAAATTAGGTTTTTGCCCCCCACATTACTCCTATTGCTGATGCAGGACAGTGGCGTACGCAAAAGGGGATCCTATGCATGCACCCCCTTCAGGAAGAGTTAAACGTCATTTACAGCCATTATTTGCAAAATGATGGCGTAGTGGTTAGAGCGACCGCTTCGAGTAGGTAGACCTGGGGTTCATTGCCCTTGTCGAGTCATACCAAAAGACTTTAAAAAATGGTATCTGTAGCTTCCCTGCTTGGCACTCGGCCTTTATGGGAGGTTGTGGAGAACAAGCCGGCAAGTTCGCTTGTTGTGTCCTTGGGCAAGATACTTAACGGGACGCCCCACTTTTATGTGGAAGACAGGTGACCGGAAATGGCAACTCTCAAGCGAGTGCGGACTTACCGTCCAAAACATAGCGATACATCGCTTTCTCGTGAATGGAGGATAAATATGGCAAATAAAAAAAAAACAAAAAAAACGTCTTTCTCTCACCCAAAATCAAGAAATTTTTAAACGTGAGTTTCAGCCATTATTCTTGTAACAGTAGCACGCACTTCCCCTAATTTATTATTTAAAACATTAATCTCCAAAAAGAAAAAGGTGTTCACTGCCAACGTCCTGTGAAATTAGCAGAGAGCCATTCTCGCCTCCTTGCCCCCTTAATATATTTCTGCATACGCTCCTGATGTAGAAAATTTGCAAATACCTTTTTAAGTCTTTAATGTGACTGACAAGGGAATTGAAACCGGAAAATGAACCCTGGACACGTTGTTGCATCCCATAATGCCACATTTATTGCCCTGCCCTTGCTCGAAACAGCCTTGATCACATCCAAATTCTCGATATTTAAAACCTCTAGTTTTTCCTAGGCACTATGATTGCCAGCACCAATGAGAAATGTGCCAAAAAAAATGTTAAAACCCATGCTTCTCCAAACCGCAATAATGAAGCCACCTACCCAGCACATCATAAAGTTACACACCCAGCATATAATGAAGCCAGGCACCCAGCATGTCATGTAGATACACATCCAGCATATCATGAAGCTACACACCCAGCATTTTATGAAGCTACACACCCTGCATGCCATGTAGCTGCACTCCCAGCATATCATAAAGCTGTACATCAAGCATAACATGAAGCTAAACACCCAGCATTTTATGAAGCTACACACCCAGCATGTCATGAAACTGCACACCCAGTATTTCATGTAGCTACAGATCCAGCATGCCATGTAGCTGCACACCCAGCATGTTATGACACTACACACGCAGCATATTATGTAGCTGCACACCCAGTACAAAATAAAACTACACACACAGCAGGTCATGTAGCTACACACCCAGCATGTCATGTAGCTGTACACCCAGCATGCCATTTAGCTGCATACCCGGCATATCATAAAACTGCACATCCAGCACGTCATGAAGCTACACACCCATCATGTCACATAGATACACACCCAGCATGTCATATAGCTGCACACCCAGCATGCCATTTAGCTACATACCCAGCTTCTTATAAAATTCCACACCCACCAATCATTTAGCTACACATCCAGCATGACATGAAGCTACACATCCAGCATGTCATATAGCTACACACCCAGCATGTCATGAAGCTAAACGCCCAGCATGTCATAAGAAGCAACTTTTGGCACCGACCAGTCTCACTCTGCTTTGTAGGTGGTGGGCTACCTGTCTGCATTTGGTATTCATAGCTGGTTCCAAATGTTCTGCCGTTTTTCCTTCGCCTGATCTAGATTAGGTTTGCTGTGTATATGAAATTATAACCGTTCTTACAGTGCCTCCATCCCGAGGAAAAGGAGTACACATAGCAATATAGCTATGGCGTCATCTTGGTTTTAACTATCCCTTCTGATTTTTGAAATTTTTCTAATGCTCAAATTTTTCGGGCTGTAGTCCATAAGTATGGTGGGCAACAATAAGTGGATTAGCAGTCAGTGAGGCCCGGAGATAATGTAGTTGCGAGACCCTTTCAACATAAGGAAGGAATTGGTAGGCTAAAACGATTACCGCACTGGTATCATATTCATTAATGAACATAGACGTAGGGGAATATCTTTTTCCAGAAGGAGGGGAGAAAACACTTTACCCTAAATATTGTGTGTTGTATACATATGGTAATATTTAATTAATGAAACTTTGTAAAAAAGAATACTTTAGTCCAACTTATACTGTAATTTCCGCTTAATAAATCCACTTCCGTTCCAAGCTTTTTTGGGTTTAATAAGCGGCGGATTCAATATGCGGCGCCGCAAAGGTTAGGGTTAAATAAACAGAAGATCATTACAGTACAACACAAAAACATATTTACATGTATTAACACTCATGCACAGCGCGAAAACATTGGAGTTTGGCAATCCAAATTGAGAAATTGGAAGGAAAATTGGATTTTTTAAGCGGCTCCTTTTCAATGCGAAAATCCCAAAATAAACCCGAAACAAACCTCAGCTAAACCATAATTTTTATAAAGCGTTGAACCTAAACTGGAACTGCTTGGAAAAAATGAATTTTGCTGAACCTGAGCCAGTGCGATATTCTTTCCACTGATACTCTAATTCCGCAAATCCATTCAGAAAATAGTCGACCCTAAATGCATAATTATGCAGTTGTTCCAACTTTGCCTGATACCCAAAAGCACAATTTAAAAAAATACATAACCAAAATCTTATTTTAGATAAATGCAAGAAAGCAAAATGTAATTGAAATTTTGCTAGTACGATTTTTTTTATGATTTCGCTTACTTTTTTCTTTTAAACTTTATAGCTTACAAGCAGACTGAAGTGAGTTCATTTATATTAATCGATTTATCCTTATTTGTTTTCGCATTTCTATGTATAACAATAAGTTGCAAAATTCTTCACAAAATACGGAGTTCAATGCGAGTGTATGAGGACAGAGAAAGTTTCTCGATCGTAAGTCTTAATTTCTCGTCAACAAATTTTCTGTAGTTTGAATAAAACTGTTGATACGTTTTTGTTATTGTATTTTTGAAGCTATTGCGTTGAGAGGAAACAGATTATATTGTCGTACTTTTGACTATCAACTAAATTAAACTTCAGTTTAGTTCGGTTTCATTTAGATTTTTCCGACCTACTAAATTTATTGCAGAAATCTTACGCTATGAAGCGAAACTTGTCTACGTGTTTGACATCACGATGACGTCACAATTAAAGATGTCTTTTTAAATCGCACTTTTTGACTTAGGAACGCGGCTCTCAGCTTAAACGAAAGCCAGTACACGACTTACCAACTTCACCAAATTTCATCTTTTTAGAACCTCATCTGACGTCACAAATAACGATTAATTGTAAAACTTGTTTTTTCTAAGTAAAAAAACCAGAGCCAGTATACTGCTGTACATATTTTAATTAGGACGTTTCGCTAAACACTGCTAGCATTGTCAACCAAAATAGTGCAACTGATTACTTTAAAATTTGATAAACTACGGTCAAGTGTAACATTTATGACGTGACAATTCAATTATGAAAAAAGAAAACAATAGCTATTACATACTTTAGGGTCAAAGTTATTTCGTGTTAAATTAGTGAGACAATGACTAGGAATAAAAATAAAACAAAATTTACACATTAAAAAGGTATAGTGGGTGTGAAGCTTCATCTGAGTTCAATTGTGGCTGCAATTGTGGCTTGACCCACTATACCTTTTTAATGTGTAAATTTTGTTTTATTTTTATTCCTAGTCATTGTCTCACTAATTTAACACGAAATAACTTTGACCCTAAAGTATGCAATAGTTATTGTTTTCTTTTTTCATAATTGAATTGTCACGTCATAAATGTTACACTTGACCGTAGTTTATCAAATTTTAAAGTAATCAGTTGCACTATTTTGGTTGACAATGCTAGCAGTGTTTAGCGAAACGTCCTAATTAAAATATGTACAGCAGTATACTGGCTCTGGTTTTTTTACTGAGAATCGTCAAGAGATCCCAATCGTTTGCTCCTAAGTTTGTTTTTTCTAATTCACTCAAAAATAGGGTGACCATATTTTCATTATCAAAAAGGAGGACATTTTTTGATAATAATTATTATCAGCCCTACAAGTTGTTCTGCAAGGTTGGAAAAATTTTTCTGGACATTTGTTGAACATTGACCGCTTTTGATGATTATATTTTGATAATTAGTACAAATACAGTAGTTTATTTTTTAAATTTATTATACCAATGAACAAAAAAATGTAAATCGGACAGCTTTTTTATGTTTTGAACTGTCTTCATGCATGTCTAGGCTAAGTTTGTCTTTATTTGCTACAGAAACAAAAGTTCTGTAGCCACAAGTAATCCATTCTGCTTCGAACTCATCTCGTCCTTTTCTAAAAAATGGATACTTCTGTTAAAGTTCTTCAGCAAATTTTGATTTTCTTTTTGGCATACCGCATTTATTTTTTTAGCTTTTTGTTTTGTTTTTTAAAAATCACAGCAATGTTATTTACAAACAGTTCAACTGAAAATATTGCTTGATTTTTTAAACTAAAATAAATATGTATGGAAATGGTTTATTTGAAATTAGGTCAATCGACCAGAACAACAAAGCAAAATTTATCTCCGTATCTCCACTGGATAAAGTACAAGAAATGTAGTTTGGAAACTTACCGGTATTCGTACCGTTTTCCATGTAATCTTTTTCTTTCAAATCTAAAGCAACAGTCAATCTGAGGTAGACCGTTAGGAAACTCCCTTTTATCATTACTTACCAGTTGAACTTATTATCACTTGAACTAATATGCAGTGACATAATTTTTTGATCACAGGATAAAGGTAAAAAGGGAATTTTTGAACGACTTTGGATGACCAAATTAGTTTTTATCAAAAAAGGAGGACAAAATAGGCATTTTTAAACATCCTCGGAGGACCAATTACTTTTTACCAAAAAAGAGGACATGTCCTCCAAAAAGAGAACGTATGGTCACCCTACTCAAAAAGTACCGGTACCGATCGTAGAAACGCGATCAAACGCTTTTTTGAAAAACATTAACAAGGTGCTCTTGATAAAAACAAATCTAGAACAATTGAAGCTGCATTGACGATGCAACAACAGATTCTTCATTAAAGCAATTTTAGCCTTCTAAGCATGCTTTTTTTCAATTTAACAAAAAATGAAAAATTGCTTAAAAACAATTACCAACATCATATTGTACAATACAACAATCTATTACATGTCAATAACCAGCGATCGATTTTGACCTTTTTCGGTCTCATATAGTGTGTAAAAGACACACAATAACAAAAAGGCGAAGCTTAAATCACTACAGATTTGTCATTGTGTGCAAAGAAATGATGCAATACAAAGCAATACAATACAGTAATACCTGTTTCAAGGAGGCTCATTCAAGGACATACACATAATATGGACAAAGAGTCATATCCGTAAGCCCTAATAGGGATGTGGGATCATCATTAAGAGTTAGACTTTACGCTGAAGGCAGATCCCTATAGGAGATCGTCTAAAATTTGCTAGCTAGCAACTAGTACTAAGCTAATTCAATTGTGATCCCACACCCCTATTAAGGCTTACCGACGTGACTCTTTGTCCATATCATGCGTGTGTTGTTAAATAAGATCCCCTTGATTTAGGTATTGCTGTATTTTACTGTTTTGTATTGCCTCATTTCTTTGCACACAATAGCAAATTTGTTGTGACTTAAGCTTAGCATTTATGTTTTTGCGTATTTTTATATCCGCCTGATGAGACCGAGTAAGGTCAAAACCGGTCGCTGGTATTGGCATGTAATAGATTGTTGCATTGTACAGTATGATGTTGGTAATTGTTTTTAAGCAATTTTTCTACTAATCTTAGTGTGATACTCTTAAATAGGGGACCGCCTGAAATTTGCTAGCTATCAACTGGCACTATCCATACTACGTACATGTTTTTCTGCTCGCTTCAAACTCACTCTATAATGTCATAATGCGTCTAGTACAATCAAGACATCCTTCCGCTAGAAGAGATCAACATGTGATGTTTTTCAAAACTACAAAATTTATACAAAACCAGTTTAGTTAAAACTCATTTTTGACCTCATTTCTCAACCGATTTTCAAAATTCGTTTAACAAATAAAAGTTAATTTTAAGGCAATTCCAATGATATATAATATGTATCTTTATTATTTGCTTTTATGTAAAAAAAAACTGAATTTTGATACCAGTAGTGTAACTTTTTGCTGTCTCCTAAAATGTGGTGAGCTAAGTAAAAACAGATAACTTTGGTCTATAAGAATTATAATTAGGTACTACCAATTAGTGTCGTTTGAAAGCTTAGAAAATCTTTTCCAGCAATATGTAACTCCAATTGGTTAGTGCAAAGGATTAGCCTATAATGATACATCAGAAATTGGTTTACATACATTATTTTCTATTTTTAGTTGCAAAATTTTTGTATTACACTAAAGTCTTCAAAAAAGTTGTTTTTTGCTACGATTTTGCTATTATCCTCGCAAACATGGTTCTTTGGCATTATTTATCTCAATTTCCAAAAGCATTTATCAAAAAATGAAGTCTTTAAAATTGTTAAAGATATACTACCGGTCAAAAACCTTCTAAACTTTGATGACTCGGCTTCACAAACTTGAAATTTCTAGAAACACTGAGTCTTGTCGTACATTTTGTCTTTTCTTTTTCAAAGACATGGATCTTTGGCTTTATCAATCAAAATTTTTAAAAAGATTCATCGAAAAATCAAGTCTCTAAAAATCTTAAAACCTAGCCTGCTCCAAGCAAAACGTTGGTGATTCCTATACAAAAAAAAGGGGGGGAAGATGGTTCTGTTTTATCTTTTGCAACAAAATATTATTGTCCACCTACATATCATCAAAATTTTGAACCTTGAACCAATTTTCCTTGCAATTATGTGAAGCCAGCTCAGCCGGTTGATTTGATATTCTTGACCTCGACATTAATGTTGCGGCCCCTGCTATAGTTATAACTTACCTGCGAGTGCTTCGTTTCGGGTAAGTTTGCTCTTTGCATGGCTGCGTTTATGCCACGACCAAGCAACATGCGCACAGCCAGATGTTTTAGATCGTACAAATAGGCATACCGTAACGAAAAAGTCGTAAGTAATGGTCCTAATATTTAATAGCTTATTCCTTAAAATACATATCAATCACTCCAGCGCCCACTTCCCGTATCGCACAACTTTAAAATTATTTTGCATGCACTTCATGCAATAAATGAATAAAAAGTTTTGAAAACTTTGGCTTTCAATTGTGAGCAGGTCGACTTCTCAAGTACCAAACAGGCAAGCAACACGCAGCAAGGACCTTTAAAAACTTTGGGAAAAGTTATAGCAGCTAAGTGCAACCCCGTGTAATGTTTTCTCAGGCTTAATCGATTGCCATTACAAAATCGGTACTTTTGATTTTGAAACAAGAATTGCCTATGTCGACAGCAAATTAACTTTTTATTACTTTTATCACAAATATCTATTGGGTAAAGTCGGCAGGGTCGGTTGAACCAATATTGTTAACCTCGACATTACTAATGGGAACCCTGCTATTGTAATAACTTAATCGCGAGTGCTGCATTTCGGGCCAGTTTGTTCTTTGCCTTGAATGCGTTTATGCCATGACCAAGTAACATGCACCCAGCCAGATGTTTTAGGTCAAACAAATAGGCATACGATTACGAAAAAGTAACAAGTAGTGGTCCTGATAATTAACAAAATTTGGTTGAACCCGGGTGAACCGGTGTTAGAAATCCGACGTAAATGACTGGTTACGTTGCTGGGCGACACCGACAGATCCGGTTAGTTTGTTTGTAAATAAAAAGCACAAAAAAATGAAATGCAACGAAAACAAAAACCTTTGAAACATTTTGTAAAACAGCTAAAAATGTTGACTCAAAGTCAAATTGCCAATTGGTTTTATTCTTGAACCCAAATCGAAACGGATCCTTTAAAATTTGAAATGGTGAACCAGAACTAAACCTGAACTACATTTTTTATGAAACTTTGAATCCAAACCGGAGTTGAATCGATAAAAGTAAATTTTGCTAACCCTAACAGGAACAATATTTTAAACAAATCCACCTTCTGGTGACTACTCACAAGAGAGTGCAAGTTAAACCAAAAAAATTAAAATTCCGGCTGCAAAAAACGCTTATATCTCTTTGCCACGCTATCAATGCAAGGCACTCTGGGCCAAAAAAGAACAGCACCCCACCCCGGTCTGGGGAGCACCGGTGCCTGTAGGTTCCACACAGTGCCAATATCCATAGTTCCTGGGGTAAAAATTATTCAAATGCGGGCAAGACTTGGTTTTTGGAGCAGAAAAAATCTCAAGCCTAATTGTTGGAGTAAAAATGTAACACTATAAAAAGATAAAATCGATTGCTTGACAGGTTAAAAATATTTTCGACTGTGGGTTTTGCCCGTAACGAACGAATGCTTGTTATTGTTGAAAATCCCTCAACTTTATGATTAGGAAAGGGAAGAGTGACCTCAGCTTGGCTCTGAACTGACTGGACTATAGGAATCAACTGTTGTGTCACCGTAGTTGACTGCAGAAATGCGGCTGTAATTACTAGCTAATAACGCTGGCTAACTCAGTCAAGCATGACGGATTAAACGGCAGTGCCCCAGGAAGCGATTTAAATTTCATGTAGTGGTAGCTATTCAAACGCCCTATTCCAGTGTTTCCCAAACTATGTGCCGCGGGTTTTTTTAAAATACTTATATGAGCAAGCTTCGGCCAAAATTGAGTAAAGTGATGGTCAACATAAGTTCGGGAAACACTCTCCTGTTCCATCTTTAATAAATACTAGGCTATTGCTGTAATAACATATAGACCTATCAGAGTAAAACTTTCTACTCCTAAACCGTAAATTTTTATCATCTCACCAGCTGCCACAACCAGTCATTATTATTATATTATCACGGAATAGAAATTAAAATGATAATGTTTACCGGCAATACATACCAATCTAATCAAATAAACAACTCTACCACCTTCAAGACTAGGTGATACGGCGAAATTAACTTAGTTGGCATTGATGGAACCCATTGCATACAACAAGACAATATTTCAAACGATGTACTTGTGAACTGAGGGTTGAAGAAAATAGTAAGGTCTATTTATCGCCATGTATTTCAAATGCACATCTGGTTACTTAAGTTTTAGGGTGTTAGGGTGTAGCTTTAAGAATATGCTTAGTTTTTCGAGGTCCCAGGTTTGAGCTCCGCTAGCCCGCCATCATCCCTCCCCCCACCTTCTCCTTCATCAACCACTGACTTTAGCACCGGTTGAAAATCACTCAGTACTCGCATGAGCATGAGAAATGAAAAGAAGATGCTAATATTTAGTCGACTACTAGCGCTCGACCCCACATCCACCTGGTCGCGCTGGTGGGCTGCGGGCTGGTTAGTATTTCCGCTTTAATAGCCTACGTTACAAAATAATCAAAATGTGGTGTTTACTGTATTGACCTTCTATTTGGTGCTTAGAAAAATGAAATATGAGCCAAACTTACTCCTTAGAAAATGTTCTGATGTTAAAACCAAGGCAGTGGAAGGCAATAAAAATTCATTGATATTTCATTTTAGATCAGTGGTTCCCAACCTTTTTTGCTGCTCGTACCCCTTTTTCAGGTCAGAATATTCTTCGTACCCCCAAAAAATTCTGGTGGAATTTTGGAGATATATATTGCTGAATTATATTGGTTTTATTGGTCAATTAAACGTTAAACCTGTATTTACACAAAATTGCAAAAATCACACAAAGAAATAAATTGTCAGTTATTTTGTTTGTTACTTCTCAGCGAGATATTTGTTGTTGCTTCATTGATAAAATTCGCTCAAATGATGGTTCGATTTTACTAGTGGCAACACGTAAATCATCTTCCAGTTTTAGACGATTTCTGTACTTATTCTTTATATACATCATGGTTGAAAAGCTACTTTCGCAGTTATAAGTTGTTGAAAAGGGAGTTAACACTGTCATGGTTTCCATAGCAAGACTTGGAAAGGCTTTCATAGCAGCACACCAAAAATCTTCTAACTTTGATTTGTTAAATATTAATAGCAGTTTCAATTCTTGGCAGCTTTTCATTTCGATGAGGTTCTCCTTCAAATTATCATCATCAGACATTTTTGTTAAATCAAAAAGAAATGGATTTATAATCCAATGCTGGTAATAATTCAATTCACCAGCAGAAAAGTAACCATCGAAAGAATCAACCAGAATCTTTAAATGGGAAATAATTTCATTTTTGACATTTTACAGCAAAGAGTTATTTACAATTTCATCAAGAGAAGGAAAATTAGCAAGGTTTCCATTTTCAATTCTTCGAGACCACAGGGATAATTTTAGCTTAAAAGCTTTAACTTTTTCACAAGCTGTAACCACATTTATCTGTTGCCCTTGAAGCGACAGGTTTAGCTCGTTTAGGTGATGCATGACATCAGCAATATAAGCCACGCTTTGAACGAACTCGTCACTTTCAAGTGAGGCAGCCAGATTAGAATTTCGATGTTGTAAATACAACTTGATTGTTTCTCGAAGTTGAAAAAATCGTGACATCACTCGGCCTCGAGATAGCCACCTTACCTCAGTGTGGTACAGCAGAATATCGTGTTGATTTCCCATTCGGGCGCAAAAAGACTGAAAAATTCTGTGACTCGTGTCATTTTTTCTGATATTATTGACGATCCGAACACATGTGTCAAAGACATCTTTCAAACTTTTCGGCATACGTTTTGAGGCAAGAGCTTGTCTGTGAATCATACAGTGCGTAACTTTTAGTGTCGGTAATTCTTGCCTCAAGAGAGCAGCAAAACCGGAACGATTACCTAACATGGCGGGTGCACCGTCAGTACAGATAGAACCAATCACACTCATATCTAACTCATGTTTGAAGAAAAATTCTTTCACCAAATTAAAGATATCGAGTGCAGTTGTTGTTGTTTGCAGTGGCTTGCAAAACAGAAAGTTTTCACAGACAGTTTCACCTTTTGCATATCTAACCATAGCTAAGAGCTGACAACATTTTGCAACATTTGTAGATTCATCTAATTGCATGCAGATTTTTGTTGGACTGCTTTTTATGTCCGTAATTACTTGTTTCAGAATGTCATCACTCATGTCTGAAATCCTGCTCGATATAGCATTGTCAGAGAGAGGTACTTGTTGTAATTTTTGTTTTGCTTCTTTTCCTAAAACTATACCAGCCATTTCTAAAGCACACGGTTTTATAAGATTTTCAGCAATTGTGTGCGGTTTTTTGTTTTTAGCAATTTCATATGCTACTTTGTAGGAGGCAAGTAGCAGTGGCTTATCTGCTGGTACGAACCCCATCTTTGGAAAAGTTCCACTCGAATCGAAGCGAACTCTTTTAATTTTTAGTGACTCCGAATCTTGACCAGGCTTAACACCTCCATGCTTATTGTTGAAATGTTCTTTTAGTCTTGAAGGTTTCATATTCGCATTGCAAAACAAAACGTTGCAAAGAATGCATTGCGGTCTTTCATCTCCATCACTGCTTTTCGTCATGGTAAAGCCAAAATGTGTGTACTCTTCCCTCCATTTTCTCTTCTTTGCTACTGAAGATTTAGCCATAATAAGCTTATTAAATTTTAGTGACTAAAAGATTTAGCTGATTGAAATTGATCTAAAATTGTAAAAATACATATTCTACACATTAAAATAATTAAATTGATCTAGCAATTATTCAACAAATCTAGCAATTAAATGGCTCGGTGGCTCAAGGATCTTCGTACCCCTTGATGTTCAGTCTCGTACCCCTTGGGGGTACGAGTAACCCGGTTGGGAACCACTGTTTTAGATGTTTCGGCGCCTTGTCTTCGCTGTCAGTAGCCCTGGATTAAGTTCACTCGAAGAGTTGTATCAACAAATTGAGAACAGTATTCCTAGATCTCCTGTGTGGCACCCAACAATACGAGTAATGTTGAGAAGGAAATATGAAACTGAATGTGCTTAAACTACTTGGTCATGATTGAAATATGTCCAGGCACTTAATTACCGATACATTAAAAAGCCCCAAAAACTTTATGATATTTAATGCATTCAATGCCTTACAGCCACTGATGAAAACATAAAAAGCTTTCAAAAAAACAACTACTCCAGCAAAATTACCGCGTGGACTTTATTCGAAATAGCCCGAGTAAACGCCCCCAGTGCGCATTTCTTTCCCTGGTAGTTCACCTTACTCCTGCCTGTTTCAAATCTTTCCACTCCAATAAAACCAAAGTTTGCGCGTCCCGGATTATCGTGAGGCGCGACTTGTTCCAAACAGCACTTTCAATTCTTACCGTTAAGAAAAGCAGACAAAAATCGTGGGTTGTTTGTGTGCGCTAGAAAAGAATGATTTATAAAAGGAAGCGGGCATAGCATAAACCACCATTTCCAATTCATTATCAAATCACCAAAGCAGGGATGTAGAAGCGGAAGCGTTGGAAGCGGTACTTTTTCTGTGGAAGTGGAAGCGGAAGCGCAAAAAATCCACCGCTTCTGCTTCCACATAGGAGGGAAGAATGGAGAGAGAAAAGAAATTGGTTCTGCTATCCTTTGTAGAAGAACGAATAGGAGAAGCATAAACATTAAGAAATGAGAGCGAGGAGGAGTCGTTTAGAGAGATGTTGACCTCTACATAATCAGAGTAGGGGCCAAGCAAAGAAAGAGAGGAGGTAGAAAGCTCAGAGAAGGATAAGCCCTGCTCGACGAAAATGATGACGCCGCCGCTAGCGTCTGCGACATCAGTAGAAAAAATACCAGATCGGGAGTGGGTGCCATCGGATTGCAGAGCCGAGAATCCAGCAATCCGGAAAGAGGAAGATAAATTAAGGTTAGATTCCTGGATACAAATAAGGTCAACGGGATGAGACGAAATAAAGTGTAGCAGTTTAGTGCTCCCGGCTCGGAGACCCCCAGCATTCCATTGAAGAACCCTAAGAGAGTTAGAGAGGGGAAGAGAAAGCAGGAGGTAAAGAGAAACAGCCAGGAGCATAAGGCGGTGGTGAGGATGCAGAGGGAGAAGATAAAAAGTGGGCGAAAAAAGAATAAGAAGTTTGAAAGTGAGGGTGGGGTGCAAGTGCTGCATTAGCAGAAGAGGGGCCAGATTGAGCAGTGGAGGTATACCAGCTGGAGGAGCCCGAGGAGGAAGTCACACTGCTGGTAGGTGTAGAATCTCTAAAAAAAGCAGGGAGGGCAGCTCCAGAAGTGAGAGCTGCCAAGAGTTCTAACTCTAGAAAAGGAGAGTAGTGAGCACTTTAAATGAACTTAGTTAGATCATGTGCAGCATTGCACTGACCTACCCCGCCAGGTCACATTTCCAGCGCACACTAAACAGGGAAAGACAGATAAGGGTTAGGATGAACGTTGCCGCTCATCAGCAGAAGGATAAGAATGAGAAGAAGGGCAAGAGAAAGGCAGGAGAAGAGAGAAGACAGGCCGATTTTAAAGAGGCTGCGTGCTACCCTTCTGCGGTCGTTCAAGGGGCTGCACGGCGAAAAAAATGGTTTGTGTGAGGAGAGTGCTCGGGGTAACTGGGACCCTCGGGAAGGCCAACAGCCATTTAAACCCAACCCAAACGGGTCGGGGACCGCACCACCATGTTGAGGCGGCTGTTGATTGGTGCAGTTCAATTTTGCTCGCTTTACATGTACATACTATATATACGACAGAAATTTCGCACTTCACTATCCAAAAAGATCGGAGTCAATACGTGTTTTGGGAACGGACAGAAAGTCGGTAATGATGATTAGAGTTAAAGTTAACTCAAAGGCAGAGTTAGTTAAGAATAAAGAGGGAAAATCAACGCTATGCGGTGTAATTTGTTGTTGTGACGACAGGTTATTGTCGAGAGCTGTGATATGTGGTCATACGATTTAGATCTGAAAAGCATTAGGTTAACTGTTGTAAAAGTAGTTGTAAGTAGTGAAGGAACTTGTAATAACTTTCTATTTGTTGAAGTGTTTAATTAGTTTTTGAATTGTAGTAACAAAATATTTAAATTTCTTGCAAGCAGTTCGTGATTTCTAAATTTTTGTTAGTGGGAGTTCCGTGACAAACGCAATAGAACATTAGGGGCTCCGCGGTGACAAAAAGATTGAAAAGCACTGTTCTACATTCAACACGAGTTCTGATATCTAAGAAAAAAAAACACAGAGTAGTTCGAAACAATAAGCTCAAGCGAAGTAGGTAAAGTAATAGCAATAAATGAAGGTTTTTGTTTTCTCAAAATAATGAAGTGTAGGAGAAGGCAGGTTACAGACCCACAAAAGTAAAAAAAATTGTCAATGGTCGTTTTTTCGTTTTTTGTTGGTGGAAGCGGAAGCGGCGGAAGCGGAAGCAATAGGTGTGGAAGCGGAAGCGTTTGAAAAATAACCGCTTCCACATCCCTGCACCAAAGCGATGTAGTGTTAGTTGAGTCGGTTCAAGAGACGATTCTTTCCCAAGACCATACATGGACGGGACAATGTAGCGCGTGGGACCACCACGTCAAGTGACTACATGCCAGGCTTGTCCATGGGAATGGGATTCCCATAGGAATCCCATGGGAAATGTCCCATGGGATGGGATGGGATGAAACTGCACGCATTACATTTCCCATGGGACCTATGGGACAGTAGCCATGTGATAGCTTTTTGATAACGTCATAGATAGGCAAGCATTGGTAAGGGATACTAAACCCTAAAATTTTTGATGATCTGGCCACTTTGGGCGATCGAGCTCAAGGCCACTCCCAACGGTGCAATCCAACAATCGAAAGAGAAGGGGCAAGGCAGAAAATTTCAGTTTTGAATAAATTCGCTTTTAAATGAGGTTAGCCTTGGTCCTAATTTAGTTTTAGCGTTAGATTTGAAGTTTGGTGGGCTTGATGAGTGAGTTAAATTGCATCTTATTGAGAGAGCTAGATTTCTGTCTTACCCCTTGTCTTTCAATTGCTAAATAGATAGGCAAATAGTTTCTGAAGATAACTTGAAACTTTAGTCATATTCAGTGAGTGGTTTATCGGTGTTTCTTTGATTTTAGATGGTTTTTGAGAAAAATCTTAGATGGTGTAATTTTGTCCTCTCTGTGGTATAGGAGCTTCGTTTCAATCTGGCAACACTGCTTTGTGCATCCTGGTCGTTGATGAGCAGGAAATTGAAAATCTGCTGAATGAGCACAGTGACTCGGAATATGAGTGGCGGAATGATAATGAATTGTGAACTCTTCTGAACTTTAAAGTTAGCAAAGTCAATAAATTTTGTCGTTTTGTATTTCTCTTTGTACGTGTAGTCCTATCTGGTACACATTATACTTAAATTTTCATAAATTTAATAACTTTTATTGAATTGTATTTTGATGGGAATCCCATGGGATGGGATGGGATGGGACAGGCATGAACTGCTATGGAATGGGATGGGATGGGACAGAAAAATAAGTCCCATGGACAAGCCTGCTACATGCTTTATTGAAATATTTTATGATTGCACATTGCTACAGTGTAATCGAAGTCGTCGAACGATGTCCAAAGAAATCGTGAATTGATTTTCATCGATTTAGCTGATTAAATCCTTCGAAAGAATGCACTTATGACGTGATAATTAACAATTGTTTATAAGCGTTGTAGCGACCTGTCGAGTGTTCGCGACGTATCGCTTTGAACTTTGCGTCTTTCCTGCTCTTTTACAAGTAAGCACAACATTACAACTTCAGAAATTGGGTTCACTATCATTTAGGCATTGCACTCGACCTTGTTTTTTGGCAACGGCGGCGTTCCAACCCGGCTGATCATTACGGTGATGATGTGTGCGCCACACAAGTCAACCAAAATCAATTCTATCTTTCAATTTTGCGCTGGCTGTTAAGCAAAAATGAAAAAATTAATTTGCAAATATTTGTGAACAATGGCATTTTCATTAAGTATCTATAAGATGATCATCATAGATCTTCTTCCTCCTCTTAATCCTAAGAATGAAGAAATGAGTCACGATGTGAAACATTCAGTTCCACGCAAGCAAATGGAGGAAACATGATGATCAGATTGAAGATCATTAATTTCAAAACAATCATGAATGTAGACTAGTAGCTCCAGCGCCAACAAGGCGGATTGATATTTGGGGGTGACCGATGGCGTTTTTATGCAACCTGCTGGGTGAGCAGCTTTACAGTTAGAGCGAGGTGGAGTGGGGAATCGATGTCAAATCCACTAAGTTCAAATTTTTGAATCTAAACTTGAGTTGCGATATAATTTTCAGTTGAGGACACGTCAGCATAATGATGGCGACCGCGAATTGATGAGTTGGGGTTTTGATAAAATTTTGGCAAGAAGGGTCTCGTTCTAGCCCCTGCTGTTATCGCTTCATGAAGACTGCGTCGCGCGGCCGCGACCATCAAGTGCCACTTCATTTGAAGTACTTTTCATAAGATTTGTAAACAAGCGGACGGGTCGTGCTGCTTTCATCTTGTTTGCTTATGTCATAATCATTTGATCGAGCGAAATTTTCATTGTTTCATCTAGATTGACGCGACAGCGCGAGCGTTCCCATGCCGCTGTTGCCCGCGTTGTTGCTCCACCTCTCCATACACAAACACTGCCAGGAATTTGACAGATGACATCATAATCATAAGGCGGGCCGCACGATAACAAGTCTATGATTTTTGAAATATTTTTTTAATTTGTTACCGAACAATGGTCGAGCAGCTGTCTACTATCGCGACTGATTGTTTGTTCATAATGAAATGATAAGCGGAGTAGTTACTCATTCTGGATTCAATTAAACAGGTTTTGCGAGCCTGGGCTCTGGTTGTGTCGTGGGGCGTGGACTTGGCCTTGCTCAGTAAATATTCCCTTAAGGTGTGGCGATCACGTGACCACGCCCATCTTATTTTAGATCGCAGTTATTGTGTTGCGACAATTCGTGGGAATCCATCGGCTTGTTGAAAACTTGTCACTTCCATGACGTCACAAATGCAAATATAAAATGGCGACTTTGAGAAAAAACGTGCTTCTTCTCCTGCTACTTCAACTACCGGTTTGCAATTTGAACAAGCAGCCTCTGATTTCAAAGAAGTTGCAGTGCCTCGATCTGATAGGTTCGGGATTTCGTATAATAAAAAAGATTTATTAAAAAATAAATACAGAATGAATACAGAAACATCACAAACCACAAATAAAATTTCGTTTACTGGCAACACATTTAATTTCTATTCGTTGCGCGGTTTAATACAGACCCGCGAATTCTTCAGCGCGTTACTAATTCGAAAAGTGTGTCGAAAATTGAGAGTTACGGTTAGCTCTGCTGCATGGCAATTGCACTAAATGAACGTCGGCAGTAAAGGCAAAACAGCACCCCTGTGTTAAAGGCACATCGCGATTTGATCTCCTCCTTTAAGGAAAGTTGTAATTGATCACGTGCTGCTGTCCCTTCGCTTTTCTCGACGAATTTCTGTATTGAAAGATTTTTCGCTTTTTCTTCGCTTTTTACCGCGCTGTCGTCGCGATTTTGAGCGGTTTCTTTTTTGCAAGCTAGTAGCTCCCGTTGCTTCCGGTTGAGGAGCTCTTTTGGGTTCAGTCACTTGTTCGGATGTATTTGTAAGAGTAATGCTTGTGGTGCTTGACTGCTTTTTCGTCCTCCCTCTTTTCCTTCCTCTTCCCCTCTTTTTAATATTCTGTGATATCTCCATCACTATCTTTTTTCGTTTTTCAATCTCCTTTTGCACTTCAGGGGGGTTGGTAGTTGGGTCAAACGCTTCAGGGTCGTCCCCCACCATGTGATTGTAAAACACTTTCCCTTTTGCATAATTAGCGTGATTCGCAAAAATCTGCGCGAAAATTCGCTGTTCCCTTTCTCTCGTCGCGTCATCTTTTGATGATGACGCGACAGAGAGTGTGTTTTCGCGAGTCGGGTATCGAAGAAAGGTCATGAACATGACCTCTTGCTGAGTAATCGAGGTGCGTGGACCCCTCTTTGGTTTTCCATTCTTCTGAAAAGCTATCAGCCAGCTCCGGAAGCGGACGTTGGTGAAGGTGTCGTAATAATTGTCGCCGAGTTTCTCGACAAAGCGACAACTTTTTCTATTTTTTTTCTAAATAAATAAATTTTTTTAAAAATCGGAAAATGAAAAAGTAAATATACGAAAGAGTTGTGGACCAAAAATTTAAGACGATAGGAGAGGAATAAAGATCGATGCAAGAAATCCGGATGTTATTGTCTAATTGTGCAAGGGAGAAAAGGGACCGAAGATATTGAGGGAACAAAACTGCGAAAACTCGCGGTAAAACCACAATAGCTGTAATCTTATAATGAAAGAATTGGCTACGTCACAATGCATGCTTGCAATCGCCCACGCAATCAATGGACGCACGACCCGAATTTGGCGCGATCTTGGTTCTATGTTGCCCTCGAGGTCAACGATTTTGTTTTGCGAGTTCGCGCGATAAAGTTGCCGTGTGCACAGCAAGTGCGCATGCGCGGAATAATTTCGTCCGAAGTTGTTTCGCAAAGGGGAGGACTGGCTCATTCTGGCCTGCTGGTCAAACTCGACGACAAACTCACTCGAACGGTCAGTGTCCATGCAGGCCTTTGTAGCGAGGAGACAGCACCCGCAGCACACGCCGTGATTTGAGTAAACAACGAAAAGTTACAAGACTCAGAAGTATATTTAGAAAAAGCTTGCTACAAAATCTGTTATCCGAGAAGTTTCGAGTGGCTGCATTGTGACGTCATGCAATTTGAAACACAACGAGACTTGAGTTGAATTTAAAGAGATTGACCTCTAGCAGACGGCGGCGCGAGCGAGTTCGAGGTCGCCATGATTTGCCACTGGTCAGACGTGCAGCTGGCCGACAACTGACAATACACTGTCTGTGTCGTAATAATCATTTATAAGGTGGTCTAATCTGGACTATTTCACTGTATGGGTTAATCACGCAGTACGAAAGAATTGAAACAACGTTGGATTGTTTGTTGGCAGTTGATCACGTGATCAGACGCCGCTATGGTCGCGAAGTGATTGTGATGTCACAGCGCAATTTTATTAACGAGTATATTTGCTGCGAGCACAAAAATCGAACCGTGTGATTGAAGCATTGACAACGCACCTTCGCAACCAGCTTCCCCTTCCTGTTCATACAGATGAATCGATTCGTCGCCACTCCTTTGATTGTTACTACGCCACCTAGTGATACCGAGCTCAATTCAAGTTTTGCTGAAAAATCATTTAATTAAAAATGCATATGCACCGATCATCCCTCGAGCCCATCCATCAACCCCCGACACTTTCCCACAAAACAATGACAACCGCGCGACCAACGCGAGGCCATCAATCAATTTGTTTACATGTTTCGATCAGATGTGCAGTTGTTGCGAATATCCACGCTTGGCATCTGATGTCGCGATCATTCCATGATGGCGATCAATCACTATGGTGTCTTCGATTGATGGGGCGTCACCTAGCAACTACTCACTGTATTTATTTCCCGATTTCCCGTTTGCGTCGATCTTCTTGCCTCTGATCTGAACCCACGCTCCCGTGACTTTCGAATATATTTCATAAATCCTCTTGGTGGGGGGACTGAATCTGTCTTCTCCTTCGATAATTTGCTGCTGCACGTGTCTGTGGATATTGTTCCGAGCGGCCTGTTGTGAAAATGCGTTCGAACAGTCATGTACTAGTCACGTGATAAAATGCATTTAGAATATTTTCGATCATCAGTGTGATACGAAAGCTGCTTCAATGGGAGCAGCCATCCACCAGCACTTTCCATTATCCTACAGCTGATCTCTTAATTACAAATTGTTTTGGGCGGCATTTGACCCCAAGGTCGACCTCGGACAAGACAGCTTCTCACTGTTTTTTGCCGCGTTCCAATTGTGAATGAGCAACTTTCGCGATTCTATTCGCCTTTATTGCCATGGCGACAGTGACATCGGTTATTAGCAATATAGATGCACCGATGGAAAGAAGGAAGGTAGCTACAACTTGACCGACAACATATGATGACACAGATGTTATCATAATGCGGCGTCTGCTTAGCGAGGTCACGTCCGCTTTGTGAGTGAATGCAATTGATGTGAACATGACGTAGCAATAAACATTTGGTCAGGTCAATTGTCATGAATTAAAGCAGATAAATATCAAAGCATTGTGACGTAGGCACGTAATACGCGGGCGTAGTGTAGAAAGAGCGTCTGCGTAGCGACTCCTTTATTTATTGCATCGACATATTACTTAAAATAAACTTTTATGCGGCATCGGTGGAAGTTGGGGCGGCATTATCTTAAGGTCTTGTTGTTTCAGCCCCCCCATTTCTCATCACGGGGCGCGACATTATAGCGCGCGACATTTGAGTCATACAATTAAACTTTCTTCTATCAACAAGCTAAAATGTTAAATATGACATCACAAAATATAGATGTGTCTCACAAAGCAATAATCTATGACGTAACAGAAGCGGGTTTTAAATCTTTGTTGCGAGTGTAATGACCTAGTGAATCACAGATTCATTTGTGAAGTGTAAATGGGGGTATGAATGGGGGTACGGATCCGCATGGCCCATCAAAGAATTTTTAAAGGGGTGCATTGAATCTTTCCTGACGGGGCACATCACGCGGTCAGTGTGCGCTGTATATCGTAATGGAGGTAACTTGATCGCATATCGCTGTTCGCGGTCAAGCAGCGCACTTCACTGCAATGTTAAGCCGCGAGAGAACATGACAACCACTCGACACGCAGACACAATTTCCCAGAGAAGACCTCGGACAATACTTTACGCTTCGCTAAGTGTCTATGGTCAGCCGACGCATGATTGCGCGCGTCACCACAAAGCTACTAAACTCGCAACTTCGTGGATCAGGTCGCGGAGTTCGGTTGCATTTTTTACAATCACGATCTAATAAATCGCGCGCTCCCCTGACTAATCACACCTGCTACCCCCGCAATCACCTGCCTCACGTAAACAACTTTCTCGAATAACATTCATCGTCTACTAAAGTGACTCACCGCGACTGTGACGTGGACAATAAAGATGAGGAAGCTGCATCTCATGGTGTTGATCTAAAAAAGGATGGGTAATATTGTGGCGGAAAATCAGTCCATCTTACAACTGAGCGTTGAATGTTTGAAGGCTGATGGTTAGCATTGTGACCTAACAGTTCCAATCGCAATCTGGCCATGACTTGAAAAATAACGTAGTTTTGAGATCTAGGATCTGAACCTAACTTGATCGATGAAGCTAGAAATTACAACGCGACCGATCCGAAACTCCCACCAGAAGCTGGTAGTTCCGACCTCACAGCCTATTCGATCTCAAAGCGTTTTTTGTTGAGTCAGTTCACGAAATAATAAGTCACAAAAGTTTTGTAAAATTACTCACACTTGTACAATGCTCTTCATTTTACCCCATCATTACCCTCAGTGATGTTAAAAGCCCGCGAGTTCTACGCGCGTCGCAAATTGAGGCGCATGGCATCGAATTAAATTATAGAAATGATTTGTGACGCAACCAACTTTTGTTTGTTGTATTCACAATTACTCAATTCTACTTCTGACATAATACACGATCGACTTTATGACCACATTTATCACAAAATTACTTACTTTCATATTCTCAATTTATCGCTCAATCTTTTTAAACTTTTCAGTAGTTTTTACATATATCTAAAAAATATTAATTCGATAAATTTGTTCATCGAATAGTGATATCACAATACACTTCGCTCTGACTACAACTTCAAGATACTAAGTCAATCAAGTCACTGCCAGCTGTTTATAAAACAGCGATCGAAACCGAAGAAAAAATGATGTCTGTCATTATTGCGTCAGAAGAACAAAATTACAATAAAACGATGAAATTTTGTCATAACATATATGGTGTAATGTAATGGCTTAATCATGAAATCGATCTGTCTACTCTCTCGCCAGATCGTGATCTAAAAGGCTATGGGTTCGAATTCTGAAGAAAAAAAGAGAAAATTTCACAAAAAAGTTTTCATTTTCTGTAAAAATAACATCGCTTGCCCCAAACAAATGAAAACGCGAATTTATCTGCTTGTAAAGATGTGAAAGTGCAAGGATCGAAAAAGTTGCTCGCAAACAAAATTAAACCACTGTAGAGAAGTTATTTTGTTCAACAAATGTAATTTGATCCAGTTGATGTCCGATCTCTTAAACTTATTTGCTTAGTAGTCCCTCCCCTAGCAAGACGAGCGCCATGATTAGGAATAACTCTTCTTTGAACCTGCTTCGGAGTTACTGCTGGTAGAGTAAGTCTAAGTAGGACATTGCGTGCCTTTTTCAAAAGCACAATCACGTTAAAACTATGCTGGCTTTGAACTCGCAACCTCCAACTTCTCATCGCGCTAATGTATATAATCTACACGATATGCACCGAGAGATTTCAAACGGAGATGAAAATTATTGTAATGTCGTTATAGCAACCACTCACTTAGTTCAGCACCGCGAAAGCGCGATGGTCATCGTCCTGGTGTCCAGTTACACTGATATCTCTGAAAGGTGTGGTTATTACGTAACAGTGTGTGGGCATTTCCCGCTTTGTTATTTTTGGCATAAAAACTTCCAAACTTTACTCGAACCACGAATATGGCGCAATCGCGTCGCGCGAATCCCAAGGTAGTTGTTGATCTCACAGTGAGAGAACCGCCTAGAACAATGGCCACCACCTTTTTTCCATGTAATAGGCCTAAGTGGGTGCTACTATAGCGTGAGGTCTACCGACATAAGTCACCTACCGAGATGCAGGGTGAGGTCTACCGCTTGACTCGCACCTACCGAGGTGCAAATCGCGTGAGGTTTGGGTTAGGGCCCTAACTCTAACCCTTAACCCTAACTTTAACCATAGGCGTAACCAGGGGGGCCAAAGGTGCCATGGCCCCGGAATTTTAAGTCAAATTACAAAACAGTATCAAGAAATAAAAACAGAAATTTTTTTGCAGGTACATTAGAGTTTATTGTTGACTTTTAGCAAGGGGGTGGGTCGGGCGTGACTTTTTAAGTTTTTAAACTTTCAAATGCTATCAAACAAGATGTGTACGTTTTACACACTAAATATCGCCGAAGTTTTTCTTCTATGTTGCAGTCGAGTGATGAATTGATGATCCAAGTTATGGTAATTGCAAGAAATAAACGTCTCGCTGAGCGCTTTCTTGTTTCGTTGTAATGCTGACTACTACAAAGACGTTGCTTCTTTTATCAGAACGTTCAACCTACCAGTGAGAGTGGTTTCCTTGAAATTCCTTGAATAGTGCGTTATACGTTACAATTGAAGTTGAATTATTAAAGCCGTCCTTGATAAAACTACATTAGATCAGTGAAATCGCATTCGCACTGTCTCAGTTTTGTACAGCAATTTTTATAGTAGCAACGAGCATAGTTCACGAAAGGCAAAATGTCGTTATAAGTAAATGACGTCACATCAAAAGTTGCAAAATTCGGGCCCCTCTCAATTTTTTTCTCGCTACGCCCTTGACCCTAACCCTAACCATAATCCTTACCCTATCCAATGATTTATTTGTGTTATTCTTAGAAGATGTATGAAGTGTGTATCGTTAGAATAAATTTACCTTTGTGTGTGAAATGTATTTGTGGTGTTTGGAATTATTGTTACTATAGTAGCAAGTGTGTAGCTATAGAGGGGTGAGGGATAAATAATTCAGTGGTAGATCTCACGCTATAGTAGTAACAGGAGGTAGATCTCACGCTATAGTGTGGTAGACTTCACGCTATAGTAGCACCCCTAAGTGTTCTTTTATTCGTGCGAATTATAAATATCGATTCATTGTTGCCCTTTGCAGTCAAACTTGGTGGCCTACCGAAAATGTTTTTCAAATGCGTGTTTACCACTGATTGGATAAGGGCTGTTTCGTTTTAGGTTCAGGCTACAACTAGATATTGCTATGGCAATAGAACTCTGGCGCGAGACACAAAAACTTCTCACTCGAACTGTTACTGCTCCCTAACATTGAGCAAGGTGCAGAGCTTCACTGCTTGCTTTGCACAGACAGGCTTAACCACCTTAAGCCCCGTTTTTCCCCCAATTTCTTAGTCGGTTTCATAAAAGCTCTCGGATTTGTTTAACCCAATTGATGGCCAAAAACTCATTAATTTAATTTCTGTTTGAATTTATGTTTTCCTAAAGATTTGCAGATGAAGTCTGGCCTCTCGCTGTGTAGCGGTTTGACTCTACAAAGTAGCTGGCACCCCTATCAGAGGGTCACAGCACTTAATTCATCTTGCTTTTGTGTTACCTACAAATATGAATCTTCTGTTGAAACGCATTGCGTTGTTGTTATTTATATACGTGTTTTTGTTTTGTTTTTTCATTTCCACAAATTTTGTTTTGACATTTTTGCCACCGAGTAGCGCTGTTTCTGCTGCTTCAAACAGAATTGAACCACCTGCCCTGATTCTAATTCAAATTATATCAATGCATTAATGAGTTTTTTAAATTTCTTGTTAATTTCCAGGTTAAGATATCGATAAAATCACTAGACGCCTCCAACAGGGCAATTCGTTTTCAGTTATGTCGAGTAAAAAATATCGGCCAAACCAATCTCGTCTGCCTTTACCCAAGCTGTGAAATTTTAATGCAGTTATGAAAAAATTTATATTTTTTGAAAAAGAAGTAATATTTGTGGGAGCATACCGCAAAATTGTCGTAAATTTAGGGGTAGACCTCGCAGTGGTATAGGAAGAGATGTGCGGCGAGTGAGGTACGCGCAGGGTGGTTACTTCATAACAGTAGCCATTTTAGACTGAAAGAGGCTGTCGTTTTTGAAAAACTGATCTCCAAAAAAATAACGTTTTCACCTTCGTTGGGTGAAAGTTCACAGACGTTCTGATCACAGAGCGAAAGTTCACAGATGAAGTTAAATGCAAAAGCTAGGCTTTTGTAAGGAAGCGTGAACTTTAAGCGGTTCTCACAGAAGCTCTCATGCGTAGAGGGACGTTAAAAGTTATCAACTTTTTGTTTTTTGTCTCCAAAACTGGCTTTAAATATTCTAGATTTGCTGTCGACGCTTGGCACTTCAATAAGTAAGAACTGGTACTTTAAGACTATATGTCATCGTAGTATTCCTGAAGCTGGTAAAAACCTTTTCAAATTAGAATCGAAGGTTCTCCACCCTCAGACAAAAATTACGTAATGTACTGAGTAGTGCATAGTGTCACTAACGTATTTGAAGATAGGCTTTTTGTCGTCATCTCACTGTTTGGTCCACGCCAACAACGCAAGATTAGCTCCCAAACACAAAGATGTTATCAATCAATCAATCAATCAATTTTATTTTATTTTTGTCCAAATCAGCACACATAGAAATAAATGATTGATTGTTATGATCTCAAACCTCAAGGGATAAAAAAAAACTTTCAAGAAATGTTGATCTCCTTAGCCTCCCTTGAAATTGCACATTTGGCGCTACCCCTCTTCACACATAGTATTGCTCTTTATCCTTCTTTACAAAAACTACCGCTCTTTACAATTACTACTGTGCTTAACAAATCCTCGATATGCAACTTACTCCTCCACAAGTTGATCTCAAAAACATTGGTTTTTCCACCAAACTGTAAATGCGACTTTGCTCCCCCCCTCTTCTCTCTTTGAGTAATCGGCGGTGCGCCACTGATCCGCACAAATCTTTGTTGTGTAACGCGAATGTTACAATAGAAATGTGATGTTATGTAACATGGTGTTCTAACTTCTGCCTTCTTTCTGCGCTTTCCACGTGTAGGCAAACAATATGACCGCAAGCGTGGTGGCCCAAGTGAATGATCAATCATTAGAAGGAAGCATGATCTACCGTCCCATTGCAAGAGTGCAGTCACCCACCCCGATGGGTTAGGTTGAAATGGCTGTTGCCAGTTGGTTTCATCGAAGTCTTTGGAATCAGAGACACTTTCAGTCAATCATTTTTATATTGTGATGCCCTCTGTATGGACCGCAGAACAACTCACTCGCTTTACACTCCGTCGTCGTTTTCGCTTGCCTTACTGCCTTCCTCAAATAGCTTTATTTCTATTCCTACTTTGCTTCCTCTCGCCTTTTCGTCTTTCTTCATCTGGTGACAAGCGGAAACTTTATTCCAATCAGGGAAATACATTTTTTGCCTTGTTTTGCACAAATTTACGTGCCTGCAGGCTATTTTCATTAACTCTTTGCAGTTAAACTTCTTCTGTTTTATGAAGTTGTCTTCTGGGTTTTACATTTGCCATTCTTTGAGGAACACTATCAGCTATCAGGCACTGTGACTTCCACTTAGGAATTTCCCGACATGTTTAACCCCACTGCAGGGTGTAGCTCAACTTCTATTTTTTTCCTAGACCAGGGGTGTGCAATCTTTTTTAATGGTGGGCCAAATACCAATAAGCACAATATTCTGCGGGCCGCACCTTCAAATAGGATAATATTTTACCCAATATCAAAAACAATATTGCCAGCGATAAAAATAAAACTGCAATAATATCAAAAACAGTAATACCAGTATTATTCGAAAAAAAAATTCGTTTAGTAATTAGTTAAAAAACAAAAATATGTCATTGTGTAATCAGAACATGGCAATACGATTTAATCTTTGTACAAACAATTTCTGTGAGACTTATGCAGCTGGCTTTTTTTCTGAACCACTCTATTCAAATTTACTTTAATTGAGGTGCTTGCAACTCTAAGCCCATTTTCCAAGTGTTCGTCTGTCATTACTGATCGATAGGGAGATTTCATAAAACCCATTTTAGAAAAAAATTGTTCACACAAATAAGTTGAGCCAAAAAGTGCCATTTTGGAAGCCACAAATTTTCTTAAATTTGGGAACTTATCTTGGTCAAGAAATTTCCGGTAAAAATCACCAAGATTCATTTCCACATACTTGGCCTTCAAGTCAGTACTCTCCTGAAGATCAATCAGTTCCATTTGGATATCAGTGGGGGCTTTGTCAATTTCTGTGTGAAATGGTGAAGAAAATATTTCAAATAAATGTTCATGGGATCTGAAGTCTTTAAAGCGAGCCGAAAATTCCTTAAGCAATTTTTCAAGTTGATCTGCAAATTCGGTTTTCTTCTCTGGAAGCATTCCCATTTCTTTTAAAGTTGGAAAGTGAGAGAGATCCGCATTTTTTATGTGTGCGTGCCAAAGTCTCAACTTGTTCATAAAGCCTTTTATGTGACCATACATTTCACTCGCATACTGGGCTTTTCGTTGCAGCTTTGTGTTGAGTTCATTCATGCGAGTAGTAATATCGACCAAGAAAGCCAGATCACACAACCAACTTTTGTCTTCCATTTCAGCCATTAGTCGCCCCTTATTTTTTAAAAATAGTGCGACTTCGTTTCGCAGTTCGTAAAATCGTCGCAACATACCACCCTTGCTTAGCCAACGTACCTCGGAAGAATAAGTTAGATCTTGATGTTCGGTGTCGAGATCATTCAGAAACTTTTGAAACTGCCGGTGATTTAGTCCTCGAGTTCGAATGAAATTTACTGCCTCATTGACCGGGCTCAAGACATGTTTGAATTTCAAGGATTTTGCGCATAGATTTTGTTGATGAATAATACAGTGGAAAATTGCTATGTCGTCACTGATATTTTTCTCTTTCAAAGCAGATTTCAAGAGACCTACAAATCCAATGCCAGTTCCGGACATGGCTCGAGCACCATCAGTTGCGATTCCGCATAAAGTGGATAGGTCCAAACCAAACTTATCAAAAGCATTGAGAACTTCACAAAAAATATTAGCACCAGTAGTAGTATCCTTCATACACTGTAGTGACAGAAGTTCTTCTGTTTCGTTCAACTCCTTGTCCACTCCTTTTATAAACACAGCCAACTGTGCCGTGTCCTTTGCATCGGTGCTTTCATCGATTGCGAAGCTCCATGACACAAAGTTTTTCACTTTGTCTTTAAGCGTGTCACAAACATCACCAGCAAGTTCGTCAATGCGCCTTGCTATCGTCCACCGTGACAAACTTATTTTCTCGAACTCCTGTACCATTTTAGGACACATTTCTTCTGCGACATCAATAAGGCACTTTTTCACAAAATCACTTTCAGAATACGGCTTCATAGTTTGAGCTATTCTCTGTGCAATTAAGAAACTGCATCGAACTATTTTTTCATTATCAGTTTGCATTTTTTGAAACATCAAACGCTGGCTCTTCAATTGTTCCTTCAATTGCTTAACTTTCAGCTCTCTCTCACGTCCTTTCAGCTTTCCATAAATACAGTCAGCATGTTTTGAGTCATAATGTCGTTTAATGTTGTACTCTTTATTAACATTTACAGTTTGATTGCAAATCAAACACAAGGGTCTACTGTCTGCATTTTCGATAAAAAAATATTCAGAAGTCCATTTGTCATTAAATTTTCGCATCTCTTCCTCTACTTTCCTCTTTCTTGTCTCTTTCGAATTTGCGAAATTTGCCATTGCGGAGTGATGAATTAATTGAAACCAAGGTTTAAATTTGCTAAACTCTTGTATATAAGTTGATTAGAATTAGACAAAATCAATAGATATGCTGAAACCAAAATTCACGAAGTTAAAAAGTATGCAAACAGAATGGACAAAAAACGAACGAAGGACATCTTTGCTACACTAGGCTGTAGCCATGATTTAATTGTGATTAAACCGTGGTTAATTAATTGGTATAGCATGTTAAACGCATAATTTTTACCTAATTTGTCCCGTATTTTTCAAAAATAATCAACTGATAAAACTAATTAACGGACCGACTTCCTTTCGAGATTTCAAGTTAGCTTAGCTGACTGGCTATTGATAACTGGCTGGACTCGCTAGACTCAATATTAGCTAACTGGCTAGACTCAATATCTTCGCTACGAACCACCTCTTCATTCACTAGCACAACTATCAACCATAAATTAGCTACGCGCTAATTCCTCAAGCCACGATACGAATGATTCTAATTCTAAACTAAATTAGCAAATCGTCAAAAGGACATATCTCTACGATTAACTAATAATTTTCTTCGTCGTATCTCTACAAATCTCACTAGATTCTGAAATTTTTCCCAAGAGGTGAGAAGAACAAAAATTGAGCAAAATTAACCAATTACAATACATGGAACGTTCTGGCAAAAACATACGCAATAGTATATGTCTATAACGTCACAAGCGAACAATATTTAGCTGAAAAACTTGTTTCTTTATCATCTTTGCTGTGTAGAGAGTAACCTTTAATTGGAATATATTCTTGCGAAGCGGTTAACTGTTAAATTATTTAACTTTATTTTAGGTTTATTTCTGATATTGATTTTATTAAGCACCTCCAAAAAACGTGTGAAACGTTCGCGGGCCGCACTCTATTCAAAAACCGCAACTCTCCGCGGGCCGCACAATTTTCGGACGCGGGCCGCATTTGGCCCGCGGGCCGCAGTTTGCACACCCCTGTCCTAGACAATTGTATTCTCATCCTTGTCTGGTGACTTCTCACTCCCCATTTACCATGTCGCTAACTTTCCATGAAGAATATTCTCTATCCTCCCTTCTCTTTCTTCTTACCTGCTACCCTCTCAGGATTGTTCAATTGAACTCAAGTGGTCTTCTTGGTGGAGGTATCTCCATCTGTCTTGTAGTCCTAATTTTGTATTCAAGAATAAAATTTAAGCTCCTCTTTTATTTTCAGGATCTGATTTAGCGCTTCAGCGATTTGATCGCACTTACTTCCGGTCTGGCACTCTCTCTCCTTTGATAACTCGCATGCTGGTGGTGGAGTCATTATTTAGTCATGTTGGGTTTTTCCTTTACTGAATTTTTCATATCTCCTTCTTTCACTCCTGTTAAAGATTATGTGAGGTCAATTACTCTTTAAATTTTTCCACTTTTTTCGCAAGGTCGTACGTTCCAGCTTCTTGTTTCTTCTAGCAGCACGCTAGACCGGACTCTCAATTCGCTCTGGAAAACTTTAACGGCCACCATCTTCTCAGGATTAACGAGGTACTCCGAAAGTACTAGAGAATGAGGTATTTGATTGGATATTCCTCTCAACCACCGTGACTCACCTACTTTCTTTCTCAGCTTTTTTGCTTCCTTGTTCTCGGAGTGTTTCATTGCCAGTTTTGATCACTTTCCTTTATTTCTCTTCCTTTTATCCATCACTTTAATGATTACTCCGTATCTTTCAATTTTCACTATTACTCACTGAGATGACTTTGCTGTTTTTGCACAAGACTATTCTCAGAAGCTGCCGTCTTAGTTTCTGCTTTTTCTCACTCACTTTTTATATATTTTCGATAATTATCTGAAAACGCAATTTTTGTTTCTAGCAAAAAGCTCTGCGCAGCAAAGCCGGACTACACATCTGAGCATCGTAAGTCCACTTGTTTGCAGGAGCCTCTTTTCACTCTCCTCAAGCTTCTTCACAGTTTACACGACTGTCGCCTATTTCTTTACCTCCATTGGTACCTGCAACACACCGTAGTGTACCCCGTGCTAAAGCACATTCCTTGCTTTGGAATGATTTTCATTGCGCAGACATAGCAGAAACTTTTCACATTTCTTCCGCATAACACGACAGATAAATTGGATGGGAATAATGCGCTTATTTAGACATTCTGTCAGTCGCACCCTCGTTCTTTTTACCATACCACTCTTACTTACCAATCTCTTCAATTCTGTTTCGCAAGCAATCTTTGATAATTAAGCTTCATTACCCTACTCATTGAATAACATACAGCTCCGTACTCACCCTAGCTGGGTCTTCTCAGTCTCATCTCCTCTGGCTACGCATGGACGAGGGGGGGGGGGAGGCTTTTTATAAGAGTAAAGACGGGTCAGCACAATTTTTTCTCTCCGACCAGTTCTCCACCAAAATCTCGGACTCATCTCGTTTCTAGTTTTTAGTAGTTATTGCATCAGAGGGCGCAATTCGAACCAGGATCTTTCGCGCAGCGCTTGCTTGACGCACGGTCTCTCTCCGACCATGCTCGACTACGCGCTACACAGCACCTTCCGCTTGCGCATCGGATTCGTGACATACCCAAGGCCTTACAGTAACCAGATTTCTACTCCTTATCCCAAAATAAGGCCAGAAAACAATGGATATTTTTTCTGGCCAGGCTTCTGCGCTCGTATCGCCACCATACAGGCGAGCGCGCAGTTGTTGCCTCGCCTATTGCAGAACAGACCCCTCAGCCAAGTGATATTTCAGGAACAAAGCTTGAAGTTTATTTACTAACAATCACGAGAACAAAAACAGCATAGCACCATTGGAGCGCATGCGCAGACTGTCACCTTCAACGACGTATAGAGGATCCGAAGCGGAGAGCAGAAAGAGAACGACGTCACACTTTTTTTCCTTTCTTCTGTTTCTTAATAGGAGTCTGAAAATAATATGTTAATGACGCCAGCACTATCGAAGTTCGTTGTGGGGATTGATGGCGCAGCGTGTGGCTGCTGCAGCATAACTCTCTGTAGAATAGTGTTTTGGAAGTTGCCACCCCGGCAAAGGTTGGTGGTAAGACGTCAAATTCAAACTTTCCCAATTGCGCCAGGTGACAAGTTCGAACCCATAATCTGCTCCCACTGCAAACCACGTAATTCAGTCACTGACCAACCAACTGGGGAGAGTCCGGAATATCTGGGACCATCGGGAAGATCAACAGCCATTTCGATCCAACACAAAGGGGTGAGGGACCACACTACCACGTCGAGGTGGTGTTGCTGGGTTCTCTTCTTCCTCCCCTTCTCCCAAGGAGATGGCATCGGTTTACGCCAACTACCTGAGACCTTACTTTCCTGTCTCTCAGTCAAAAAGCTTCGCGTAGCAGAGCTAGAGGCTACTTATCTGAGCTCTTCCGGGCCTCCAGCCCCAAAAGAGTCTCGTTCTTTTCTGCTATTCGCTCATCTTCACAGAATTTATTGCGGGCTACCGGCTTCTCATCTTTCACCGCCATCGACCCAGACGGAGCAGTCTGCCCCACAACCTGAAGCAACTCGCTCGCTCTGGCATGGATCTTCTCCATATCTTTAGTTATTTCTCATCTTCGCATTCCTTTTTTTCCATCTGGAAGTCTTCATGCATTATCTCGTGCACAACATAAAAAACCTCTTTACAAAGGCTTTCTTCTACCCGTTTTTACCTACGCTTCACCAGCATGATTTGCATTTTTCAGCTTTACCAACATTGCCAAGTTGAAACAACTTCACCAAACTGCAGTCGCGCCATCACCGGCTGCTACTCGTCTCTCTGTCCCTCTTCTCTCAGAGGCACCCCTACAAATCACTTTGACTCATTTTGCCCTGTCATCCTATGAGCAAGCTCTTGATCTTCCAACCACCTTTCCCACTTCAAGTTTAGCCAGACTTAAAGAGTAAAACCTAGACTGCTTTCTCCTCCTTCGGGAAGACATTCTCTGCTCGCTGTTCCTCTTCCAATTGGAACCTGTCTTCCTTCAGCGTAGACCTCAATCTTTCGTCTCCATACTCTCGGTCTGACCTCCTCTCTCTCGCCAAGATGCGGCCATCGCTCACCTCGACTCTATCTCTCCTCGAGATCTGGTGGTTTGGACGGATGGTTGTGTTTCTTGCCAACAGCTCAGGTTGTGCCGCTGAGGCCACCCTCGCTTTTTTGGTATGCCCAGTGTGTTCAAGCTTTTATGCTGAAATCAGGGCCATTCTGCATGCTCTCCGCAGTACCATCGACACTGCCAGTTCCCTGCTCCTACTCTCTGTTCTTGCTACGCTTCCCTCTCCTCCTTCTCACTCTCTGGCATCCTTTCACCCCTCCTCCTTTACAATCAAGCTTACCATTGATCCCCGGTCGCCTATTTCTTAGAAATGACCCGGCCAGGCGAAGTACGCTGCTCCGGCCACCTAATGTCCCTTGTACTTTTATATTTTGTTACCTCTCGTACCCACTCTCTTATCTTCTCAGAATGGAGGCGTACTGTCTCATCAACATTCTTCAACACACAGATTCCATCACTTTCCACTAAAAACCTTGTGCTTCCTCGCCAAGCTCACTGTGCTCCCTCTAGTCTTCGCTACAACAAACACGGCCTTCTGTTAAACTCTTAATCTTTCTAGATTTGGCAGAATTGTCGAAAATCCTTCATGCAGCGCTTGTAGTCATCCGACCCATGACACCTCTCACTCTGCACTACCCAGCTACAGACTCTTTGGGCCGCTCGCGCTATGGCGCCTTTTTTTCTCTACAATTTCTGGCACAGGCGATGAGAGTTGCCCGGCCTCACGGCCCCATGGCACCCGCCCAGCCCCAATCACTGAAAAAAGGGTCGGATAACAACAACTAACTCACCGCAATCGCTGCCTTCTTGCCGTTCGACGGAGTTTTGGTCTGAAACAAGATTTGATTTCAACCTTAATTTTACGTGTGTAGAATCTGATTATGGTTAGAATTACGTCCATATCCGGTTCATGTTCAGATCACCTCTGACATGAGCAAAAATCGGCAACACCTCATACAAGAGTGGATCGCATTCTTAAACCTTGATTTTCAGTGGTTCTTGATTGAACTTTTACCATTGTCACCAAAAAAAGTTTGTCAATGCACTTGTCGTTTTGCGCACAAGGGAAAAACAAAGAAAATGTTAGAAGAAGAAACTAATTCGATCACCAGTTACTACAACGCCATCGTTAGCTCTGCACTCGGGTCGTTTCATTAAAGTGACGCACTTCCAGCAGCAGGTCCAATGATCGATTCGTCCACCCCAATGAAAATTACGGTTAAGACATGACCACTGTGGTCGAACTCTGCGTTTAAGCGGCCATGAAATGTACTTCACGCTGGTTTGCGTGCTTGACGAACGCAACAAAAAAATTTAAAGAAAGTAATATCAGGCAATTCCAACCAGAATGTAAAAGGTTCTTAGCAGATACAAGCACAAGACAACTGGTACCCAGCCCTGAGGACAAAAGTGCCATCAACAAAATCCATACCACAAATTGGTCATTGCATTGCGTGCGTCGCACCTTGGCCATATCAACCATTGTCTACCATACTTCTGAACCAGAAAACCAACCAAATATGTAAATTGATCCAACTTTTGGGATTGGGCGACCGCAAACTGGGGCTTTCATACCGTTACTTCAAAGAAATTTCTTTTTTGACGTACGTCCTTATTTTGTTTTACATTCAGCAATATGCAAAACTTTTTAACTTTGAGAATTCTGCTTTGAAGTCAAAAAAAAAGGCCTTCAACTCGATATGTATTCACAATCGTCTGCCTCTGCCAAAAACTCCTAACGACCGTCAAAAACAAAAAAGTTTTACCCAGTCGTCCTTAATTTTGGTTGCAAGTCGAGAGTAGCCAACATTCAATGATAACTGCAAACAACCTGCACTACTTGCATAATAATTCAAAATGCCTAAAATCTTTGGTAAACAACTTCGTACAAATGTCTGAATTAACTCAAGAAAACAAAAGATCAACGTGGACACGAGCCCGCGATCTCGCAACCGTAAAAACAGCGATGAAGTACGGGCGTGAATCCACACTGAATATAATGGGCGATCCGACCTACCTCAGCAATTTTGTTTTGCTTCTGTTGAAGTGGGGTTTTTCCTTCCTTTTTGTTCAATTGCTTCGATGGATAGGACTTCTTATTCTCATTTTGAATTTTCCGTTCCTACACAACACGGTCGATCAAGCTACATGGCAAAACGACCTGACAACAGACATACCTTTGGGGCAGGAATGGTTTCCTCCTCTTCATCTGATTCATCTCTGCAACAATTGCCTATGTCATATCAAGCGATTTTTCACGATGCGACAGCAATTGGAGCGATTTATGTGCGAAGCACATAATGTGGCAGGCCAAACCGGCATTGGTTTGTGATTGATGTGGCGTTGAGACAAAAGTAGAAAACTAATCAATTTCAAAAAGTTGACCTCAAGTATTTGCCGCTCCAAGCGTTTTCTTCTCGAAGAAAGCCGGGTTCATGTGCTCTTCGCGTGTCAAAGGTCGCCTAACAGTAGCGTATTTAGAGGGATAAAAAAGCTGTTATAAGTGTGCTCCACAAGAGAACTAATTCGCAACTATACTCTGGATCCGTCCTCAAGTGGCTTGAAACGGTGTGTAGGGTTGCGAATCGATAGGTCGCGCTTTCAAATTTTAGATAGAAAAACGCGGCCTCGGAAAATGCACTTAACGATGATTTCCTTTGTAGAGGATTCTAACGAGCACTACAAGCGTATATTGAAAGCATATCAACAGCTGCCGAGGCCATAGAATGCCTGCAAGCGCTAGCGTCATATCTCAACCTGAACGAAAGTGAAATTTCTTTCTGCTCCTTAAACTCCTATCAGGCTAATTCTCGGTCTCGCTGATCCCTCGCTAACTCCTGTGTTTCTATCTATATTCCAACTTTTCTTTAAGGTTACCTGTTCACGCACTCTGTCTTTTTCGAGATACATTTTGTAGTAGAGCCTAGAATAAAATTATTCAGTGAGAAAGTTTTCCGCATCGAAAAAACTCACGTGCGACTATTAGGCTGTGTAAGTAGATGGCTCACCAAAAAACTCACTTCGTGTTATTTACAGCCATATCAACCGAAAAAAAGACTGCTTGGTTGCCCAAGATGTATGCAGATTAAACAAGAATGCAATTTGGTTTAGAAATGAACTAGCTGAGTCACAATTCAGTTTATGCGACTTAACTGGCCGATGTAGCGCAAGATCATGAGGCTTCTAAATAACTCCTAGAGATGATACCTCCGCGATTTTCCCAAAGCGAAAACCGATTAAAAATATGCAGGTATCAGCACATCATAATTCTATCTAACTAGCAGTCAACTTGTAAAAAGCGATTAAAATATGAAAAACTTCCAAGTTTCATTGAAGTTTACTGTAAATATAAATCAGTTTTGCTACCAGCAAATCTGAACAATCAAGATAAATATACTTTTTCTGCCGTAGCATTGTCCAATATAACCACAGTAACAGCTACAAGATCTGCAAAGTCCATTCCCTACATGTTGGCCATAACTGACATCGACCGAAAGGACAAAAATCATGAACTGAAATATACGGCTTGTTGTTGTAATTTTTCAAATGCGAGCAGAACTGTTTTAAGTACTACATACATACTACGCTTCGTAACTGCAAGGCAGACTGTCTGCACCATTAACAAAAGTTAACAGCAAGCTACACATTGTTACCACTCTCTTTACAGTTATCATCAAAGTGTTTCTAACGTGAAAGTAAAGCTAATTTATCCCCTTTTTTGACAGTAACATGTGCCCCTTCAATTCTTCAGCAAACTTGAATTTTTGTAGCTGCGGTTCAAGTCCCCCCTGTTCCTGCCTCTTAGCCTGAATACCCTACAAACCACTGAAAACTTTCTTCACTTACACAGGAGTTATTCTTACGTCGCAATATTTCAAAAGTGTAATTCAAATAAGAAATACATAAAAGAATAGTTATTGTTGTAGCCAGGTGCTAATTTTAGTTTTTCTAGAAAACCTGTTTCTTGTCGCCAAGAGGCAATATAATGGTACTAAAGGCAGATAAGACACAATATCTTCTCAATCGCTTGATATTACAATCAAGTAAATACCAGTAGTAATTACCGAGTTATGGAAAAAGCCAATGTTCGGGCACCACCAAAGTCTTTAGAACCCCTCCTCCAAACAACAACACTAAAAAAATTTCCCTTGAATGCCACCATGAAAAACTTAGGTTTCATCTTCTGGCTTGAGCCAGGGACCTCTCTCGCTATCGCTGCAATGTACATAACCTTTCGTAGAATACTTCCGGAAATGAAAACTCTGCCCAGCGCCGACGGTCACCAGACTTACTTTTCATCTTGCTACAGTTCCTTTACACCACTCTCGTTTACTATTCTTACTATTCACATGTTCGTTCATACCGAGGCGAACTGTTCATAAGGCTTCATGTTTGCATCTCGAGAAAGAGATTAAGTAACAACTTGTTTATGGTATGCCTTCCATTAACTTAACATACAAATACGTAATGTTAAGTCAATTATATGCTACATGAGCAGCTCCTTTGTATGACCTCTATAAAATGAGTAACTCACTCATCATCATCAAAATCTTCTTCATCCAAATCATCATCCTCCAGTCCGGCCGATGCATCGAATCCCTGAACAAATTTTTGTATGAGACAGAATTCCTGACCGGCCACAATCAAGGCATTGGGTTGGCTACGCCCGCCTGAATGGTGGTCAGGTGTTCCTAGTCTTGGTGGATATGTGTTAACTGCACGGCCTGGCGTTGGTGCAACGCGAATCATCAATTACCCTTTCAACGTGCCACTAATTACCTTGATCCCTTTTGGTGGGGCCATTATCTCTTCATCAATGCTCTCGTCATCCAAAGAGTCATCCTCCTCTTCTTCTGTTAAAAGTAATTTGTTATTGAAACAGCACAGCACATGTGGAGCGAGACTGCAGCGAGATGCTTGAAAACAACGCAAAGGTTGAGCAGGAAGTAAAACGATAACCGGTTTAATTCCGGCTTGTACAGAGCATTATCATATTGAACCCAAATTTTAAAATCAGCTGCTTGTTGGCACCGGTAGGTTTGTAACAAGCATAAAATACGAAAAGAAAACAAGAGTGATACACATTCCATTACCTCAAAATCAGGAAGCCATAGCTACTTACCCAACAACATGTGATTAGCCACCAAATGAACGGGTCCTTTGCCTAAAACACAAATCGCAATAAAAATACTCCAAAAAGCGTTACAGAAAAACTATCAAGATGAGAACTTAGTTAACTCAAGCATAAACAAGAATTTGGGAGACTGCAAAATGATATTCTGGTCTTAATCGGCGGTCAACCATACATATCAATGCAGTAGCACAAGCTGTAGTTGTAACGTAAAGCGTCAACTTAAAACTAAATCGTAATTCCGCGACTTTTGGCAGCAACTGTGATGCACAGATCACTGTGCCATGCTGCCAGCAAAGCTGACCTTTCGCCGAATTCATTTTTTCACACACATATTTATAGAAGCATAGGAAAAACAACAGGCGTCAGGTGTACAGGTGCGCTTTTCTGACATGCTTTTTTTAACTCCTGGCACACCAAACAAGTGATAATTAACGTAAATTTAATAAATACAATGGACTAATGCAAAAGGTCAAGGCTTTTTGTCGGCTTTCGGGGACTTCGCCAGCAGAAATACCTAAACACAAACCAATAACTACGCAATCACAAAAATAATTCAATGTAGATTTCATAACAGCTAGACAGCAAATTTAACGCTTTACCACTAAATAGAAAACGTGAAGCGACTTTACTCCATATGAATGGCCAAGATATGCAAGCCGCTCACGGCTGCGGTTAAGTCAAAATAAAACGCAACATTTTTTTTGCTGCCGGCGCCGCTTATCTGCAGGCTTTGAACTGATCGCAATGGGATTTGACGGCCGAATTAGAAGAACTATTATGAGACCAGAAAAATGATCCTTGCGAATAGTTGGCTACTTGTCAGACTGAAGTATGACGCGTTCTTGTTAGGAGCACCAACTATGGGAGTGACCCGTTCATTAAACAGCATTCGAGTATGCAAATAAAGCAAGGTAAGGATTACAAGATGAACACCACAACACCATTCAAGCAAACAAATTAAAACACAAATATCAATTCGGACACCGCTTTATATCTCACCTTAAACTTCATCACCATTTTTTCTAGATTAATTTTAACAAACGGTAAAACAAAATGTGCTTGAATATGGAACACATCTAAAGACGAAAATTAGCAATACAAAAAAGGTGGACAAGAGCAAAGTTCAGATACTTTTAATCAAATTACAAACTTTTTCGATATCTAAATTTCAATATTTTCCAAAAATTTTGCTTTTTTATTCGGCTACTTTGAATATCATTTCGTACTTCGTTTTAGGGTACAAACGACAAACTTGTGGATTGCTTTGTTGTGTAATGACTGATAAAGACCCAGAATTTAAAAAGAAAAGCAGATAATAGTAACAAAAAAAAGTGATGTGCTTAACGCAACAAGTTATTGTAGTTTTCCAACTACCAGATTTCAGTTGAAATGTTTCACAAAACTATAACTCCTCCGTAGGGGTCCTCACAAAACTTTTATATGCACAAAGGTAACTTATCATACCTTTAATACCGAAAAACAAACGAATATGCAGCAATCATGACTAAAACTAATTAGCGTGCACGGATTTATAGTAGTTCGCAAATAAGCTAAACATAACGTCATCGAGATTGTAAGGCGTGAATCTGCCTGTCTTCATATTTGCTGTGATCAAACGTTAACGCTCTAATTATGACAATACAAAGTTTTCGCTTGCCTGTGAAATCCCAAACTCTGCGCCCATGGTCCTAGTTGGAAGAGCAAGCATCTCAAAAAAAATATTCGTAAGACAGGGTAAAGGATACAAGGGAGTGACAATAAACGAGGACTATACTGAAGTCAAAAAATGTTGATCTCATAAATTTCGCGCGGAAAAACTGATTTGGTGAAGTTTGGTCTCCTGATTGTTTTATTTTTTTTCTTAAATCGGTAAAGAAATGAGTTGATGCAAGTCAAAAAATATATCTATTGGTTGAGGCGCCAAATAAATAGTGCAAACTAGGGGGTCCACAAAAAAGTACGTCATTTTAATGATGCTGGAAGACGACATACGTTTTTATGGCATAGGAATTCAATTACAGCGTTAGTTTTGATCAAACAAATTAAATTGCAGTTCTCCAAGATTTTTTTGTATTTGTGCAAGATTTTTACCGAAATGATCATTTGCATTGACGAGAATATTGTAGATCAGTATTCTTATATTGAAAACAACTTTCTTTGGAGTGCACACTGATTTGAATACTCGAACCAGTACTTGGTAGAATAAGAAAATTACATTGAGAAAACTCTTTTACGTGGCTACAAACTACCAGATCGCTGAATCCCATTACGTGAAGATAAATAACAACTTTATGAGAACAAATGGCCACATACTGCTACGCATCTGCTGCGACCGCAATAGCCGTTATTGTTGAATGGTATGATTTGTTCACTACTGATATTTTGAATGCCCACATTTGTGTTGGTTAAGTTGCTATCACCTGCTAGGACTACCATCTCATAATCTGTCACAACATTTCAAAAAATTTGATGTTTTGTCGCTATTGTCCAAGAGTGATTCTTAATCCTTTATTGAACAATTGAGCTAAACGAGGCACTTCTCAAACTTTCTCCTTGAATATGTTCGAACTAATAGTATTCTTTACTGTTTATCGATAAAACTTAAAAAGTTCTATTGATTTATTCCACCTAATGTGAACCTACAGGACGCGGCAATACAGGACGAATTTTCAAACACACAATTATTTGTGTTTACAATAGAATTGAAAAAAACTACGTAAACAAAGTTGATTTTAATTTGATATGATCAGGCTTGGCAAATTAGTTGGTTTGATTGAGTCTTTGTCTGAATAATAAATGAAGTTTAAACTAAGCACATAAGTCCTACTACTGTAGCTATAAGTGACCAGGTGAAAAAGAGGTGAAACAAAGCTGACCAATAAGCAGAAATTAGACACAAAATCACAAAACATCAGACCTAATTTCCTCAGCAGAACTGTGCTTCGGCCACAGCAGATTTGATTTATTATCGCGCCCGACAGCTGAACGAGTGCAACTGGTCGCAAACACATTAGGTGCGTGCATGTAGGCGCGAAACAAACTCAGTGTCAAATTGCAATCAAATTTAACTAAGCATTACAACATCTTGCACGTTGAAGAGTTACAAGTGGCCTGTGTGGCATATATCGGCACATTAAATTTACCTCAAAATATGATTAGAGCAGAGGTTCTTAAACCTTCTCAGACATGCCTCCAGTGATAATACTCACAAAAACCACTGCCCCTTAATAAGTGAAGAACTATTTGTTTTGCAGATCTAATTTTTTCCAGCAATCCTGTTCCCACAATTGCTTTTTCAAACGACTTGAAAAATTTCTTTTGGAAATCAATTTTTTCAAAGATGTTTCTATCTCAGTTTTGATCTCCAAAACATGAAAACAAAACAACATGAAAACATTTTTATAAAAATCTTCAATGCGCTGATATTGATAAATTTTTGTGCAACTGGAACCAAAGGGAGGCGGGGCCATGGCACCGTGTCCTGTGCCTCTCTTTATGAGCCTTACATGCCTCTTATTTTAAGTACCCCGAAGTTAAGACCATTTAAATTCACAAGCGCCTAGTCTTTAATTCTTGGCTGAAGGCACCATCCTTGACTACAATATGAAGTGGGTGCACCAATCACAGTGAGATTCCCAGAAAACGTGAGCATGGATCCTTGACCGCAATATGCGGAAAGCTGGTCCACTAACCACAGAGATTCCCAGAAAACATCAATAGGGTCTGTGACTCTATTAAACAATATCTAAATAAAACTCTCGGATGAAGGAGCCAAGTACTAGGGATATAAAAAAAAGAAATATGAGCACAAAAAGTTTCCATTGAAGCCATTCCTTTGGATGCATCATTTATCACAGTACTTTTTCTACTAAAATGCTTGGAAACTTTAATTGCTTTTTGTTTTACAAAGATTTTAAAAACTCTACGAATTTGAAACTCCCTGTAAAATTAAGTGCATTAAACAAAGATTAACCTTGTAATGCAGTGGACGCCGCTTATTAAGCTCACGGTTTATGAACCCACCCGCATATTAAACCCAAATTCGTCCAGCCCCGAATTGTTCCATTTGACTGTGTATTAACAAAACTCGCTTTATATGACCAAAAACTCGTTTAATAAGCCCAAATTTTCTAAGCAATTCTTTTAAATTTGTTTAAAAAGCTTCATAACTAACAAATTTCATTACCTAATTCTTGATTTTTTTCTGTATGGATAAACATCAAGCATTTTGGTTACTATCTAAAATTCTTGTTTTGCCACAAACCCTTCATGTCTAAAATCTGATTATGTTTTACATGCAGCAGCCTGTGCCTGCACGATAATGTGTTAAAAGATAACTCAATGAAATAATGAAACAACGTCACAATACACAAACTACAGTCAATCAGAAAAGCGGCAGTGATCAAGGGGAAGACCCACTGCCACAAAAGAACACCACTTATTACAGTTAGCCACAAATATTTTAGTTCAAAATATTTAGAAAAAGTCATCCGTCGGTTAACAAGCCCAAAATCGTTTGGTCCCGAGGCGGACTCAATAAGCGGCGTCTACTGCATATTGTACGTTAAATCAACAGGTGCATGAACAAACCTTCAACAAGCCGAAACACTGCAGGAGGAAAAACTGTGATATCTGATAAACCAATGCTTTCATTCAAGCCCGTTCGTAATGAACAAATATTTCCCTGAACTTTACTTTGTTTGAAATCAAAAGATGTAACTTGAACAACGTTACGCTCGTTTTCTTTCACTTCTGCACCGAGGCAGGCCTAAAAATACACAAATTTAATAACAACAAAATAGCTTATTTTTAAGTTTAACTGCATATTATTCTAAAAAAACATCTTCTAATAACCAAACCATCTTCTATCGCTAAACAGTTATTCGAGTAAGCTGGAGTAATTTGGGACAAATTACTACTTTTCAACTATCATCTACTCCTTTCATACTTGCAACCTTGATTTAACTACTTTTTATGAATATTTGCACATTTATTTACCACTTTGCAACACCACATGTTCAAGCAATTTTTGGATCTGAAATTGAGTGGACCTGCTGTCACCAGTTACTTCATGAAAGGGGTAATTCAGGACAAGGTAAAAAATCTTAAAATGTTGAGAGTAATTGAGGAAAATGTCGTGATAGCTGAAGATACTGTTTTGATAACATTGTTGCTTACATGTAATTTGCAAATTGGTTCAATCCAAATCCAATCATAATCTATTGTCTAATTCACAGTCACTTTTATTGGTTACATTTCACTCCTGGTAGAAGTGTTGCTGGATTGGTTGCATGTCATTACGGTGCATCTACATCGGCAAAGTATCACTGCTTGTGCAGTCAAGCAAAATTAGCCTAGTTTGAGTTGCAAAAAATTGTACACAATTAGGCAAGGTTGAAGTCAACATTTTTCTTTGAATTATGTGAAGCATGACTGGATTTATATTAACTCGTCCTGAATTACTCCATGTTCCAAATTACCACAGTTTACCATACTAATAACATAAAGCTTGTGTTTAATTTGCAATTCTATAATGCTATGCATTCTAAACTTGTTCAAAAACGCACCAATGATAAAGGCAGCACAAAATCTAAAGCAAAGACGTTTCAAAAACATCTACCTTGACATAGGACTTGCATCAGTTGGCACAAAGGAAACAATGTACTCAACTGCACTAAGTCAGTGGTAAATTTTTCCTTGCTTCCAAGGAGTTTGAAAACTCAATAGAGAGTAAACATGTGTTCTGCCTACAATCTAACAAACATTACATTGTCGCAACACAAGTTCCAAGGTTGATTGATGTTGCTCAGCAAAACAATTCAAACTTGCCAATTAGGATATAGATAATTTGCTACTAACACTAATGAGTGGTCCACTGGTTATGACTTTGGTTAACAGATTTGCTTAAATGAGTAAATATGAATAAAAAAAATCACATGCATCATTACTCAATAAAGAATAGAGTGAAATTGTAGCCTTAATGATAGGTTTACAATGGAAGTACTGGTACATTAGAAAAATTAATGATATTATGGGCAGGTAATATTGACAACACTTTAGCCTAGAATGTTTGCTTCCACCAGCCTCAATGCAATTTCTAGCACCTAGCTAACCTCATGGTCTGCAGGTCGTTGCATATAAGCCACAAATAGTTACTATCACTTGACATTGATGTAGCCTTTTGGAATGCAATTATAGCAGGAAAGTGGCAATTCTGTAATCAAAAGGTGGCTAATTGACCAGTAATTGGGGCCTATGCATTTAACAGTACAACAGCTACAAGGAAAAATGTCTTTAGAAGCCAAACAGCTATTTGCTATTTAACAAAAAAATGTTATAAATCCCTCAGAACTTGCTATAAATGTACACAGCATCAATGGCCAAGGCTATCTGTTCACAGATACTAATCAAAATAATTTACTCTCTTCAGGACAAGTTGCTCCAATGTACCATCATCTTCACCTTCATAAGTAACACAATTTGCTTTTGATGTCAACTTTGCACCTAAATATTAATAAAATGATCAGCTAAACAAACTACAAATAATTCAAACACAACTTGGAAGCAAAGTAAAATAAGTAAGTACAAGGGTTTGTGTATGTATCATTAGGTGGGTTTGTGTGCAGTAAACTTGTAATTGAGAGCAATGAACTCGAAATTAAACCTTACAATTGCTATGTTGTTTTGCAATTAGGAAAGGCACTTTATGGCAATTTCATCTCATTAGTGCACTGTACCAGCTGCATCAATACTAGAACATTATCTCTGAAGCAAGTCTAACCATAAAAATGTACTAGCACAATTGACAAAAAACTATAGTGTCACATAACAATATAAGTATATAACAAAAAAATTTTTACTCTTTGAGCATGATGTCAGTAATTGCTTAGCAACAACTTTAAAAATACGTACACCATAAGTATTCTTTGGTTGTATTCAAAGTGTTCATGGTTCCCTTTAAGATAATTTAAAAGTAAGCATTGACTGTTACACAACAAACACAATCAGAATATTTCTAATACAAATATCTCAAATGTGTCTCCAATAGGATCTGGTCAGAGCATAAAGTAAGCCAGCAGGTTACATCTAGCATAATCTTTGGGCAGTGGCTATTTTGCAGTCAACAGCATTTTACCTTCAAAGGTTATTGTGCCATTAAGACATTTGTTTTTGGTCAACTTTATTGACGTATTAAACCTGGGACTTTTGGTCATTTTTGATTGGTCAATTCAAATGATTAATTAAAAAAGCTTGTACCCCCAGTTTAGATTCCTTCCTAGTGTGCACCACCTCATATATTCATATATCAGGCCCCCATGCAGTGTACCCTGCCCTGCCAGCCAAGATTCCAACCCAAAACCATTGCATTTCAAGGCAGCTGCGTTTGTGCACTATCCTGTACCACAGCGTCACCCACAGTGTAGTAGCAATTATGGCCATTCCAGCACACATGAATGGTGACGGCAAAATAGCCTCAGAGGGCAAAATACTGTCGATGGGAAAAGAGCCACTTCCTGATCTTTACCACAAAACTACCTTTAGTTTCAAATACAACCGCAACAGTTTAACGTTTATCACTAATGCTCTTATACCTATGTAGTAGTCACGCTTTATAAATCCTTCTTCGATTTAATCACTTCAAGTAGTTGGAACTACCACACTAGAACTGTACCTAAGACTGACTGATTGGTCTACTTGGTAACAATTGCTCACATCTAGTCGCACTTGTTCACATCGCATTAATACTAGGTGAGATGAAGCACGTGTGATGTTGTTGGATATAAGTTCACGTGAAATAGCGGAATATGTTAATTTTTGTAAGAAGTATGCTGTTATTCCGGGAGGAAACAATATATGAAACAACTAATATAAAAATGATCTTTATTGGCATTTCGCTTAGAAGATACGCCAAATTTAATGAAAAAAGAAACACTGCTCAGCGTGGTTTTCCAATCTTGAGCGCAATCATCAAAAATCAAGCAAATAATGCGATTGTTTTTTTCATATTGACAAAATTTAAAAGGCAAAAGATTGGTAAATATTGGCTAAATAAAAAAAATCTAGTCTGTATCATCGCTAAACTAAAACATAAAAAATTCACAAACTGATGGCATGGCTGTGAGCAAAAGACGACAAATTTATTAGTGTCACAGACAAAATCCTTTTATACAATTTTTGATTAAAACTGTTTCTAGACCTGGTAAAACTGCAGGTCTCTTTATATATCAACTATTTATAGTTGCTGGAAACCTACATTTATAATTCGTGTCTTTTGTGCTGTAAGCAATACTAAGAAATAATATCTAAAATAACCATCTCTATGGAGTTTTCATTAACTATTTCCACGTGCTCGCGTGAGAATTTCGAGGATTTGCAGCACTATAAAACCTTGGCACCTCTGTCATTTTAGCATTATTCTCAAAATCAAATATGGACGAAATATGTAATGTCTATTTTAAAGTTTAAATTGTTTCAGGAAGTCGCATACAGTCAGTAAGTGTATATATTATAAGCTATTGTAATTTATCGTATCGTGTAATTCTTGTGAATAAATTTGTGATGAAATCAAAACTATAATAGTATCAGTAATAACACAGTACATTTATTGTGGCGAATTTTGCTAAATCGCAGTTAAAAGGCCGTAGGCTTAACTGTGGATAAAATAAAGTGCTTCTCCTAATTCTCTCATAATTATTATTATTATTTATTGTTGTACTGTTAATGCCATTGCTATTTGCTGTTTGATCTTTCTATTTTTCTATGTTTTGTGCCCAAATTCAGTGTGAGGTTTGGCTATTTGTTAATAATTGTTTAATTATTTTAGAAAACCTGTAGCAGTATCGACGCCATTCGTACATGATTGATCGGATTTTTTCGTCTCTGAATTACATTTGATACAATCATCAATAGTGTCTTTTGATACCGCGATTGAGTTTGCGCTATGCACTAAGACCTTCCCCCAAACCGTGTGACTGGGATAGCAGCAGTCACAATTAACTTTCAGCGACATATTTGAAAGGTTAGACAATGCCGTGAGAGTAACAAAAACAAGAAAAAATTCACTCCTTTAAAGATGGGTAAACAGAGTAGACCATCACCATCCGACCTACTGATAGCATTGGGGCACAAGTTAACAAACCATGCTTTAGCAGTAAGAGGTCGAAAGCAGTTAATTTCAATTTCAAAAATAACGGAGTTATTCCAATCAATTATATGATTTAGCTCTTTTGCTCCCGCGATCATCAATTGATCATCTCCTGTTTTCAGTGTTTCCCTCAAATTTTTTCAAATTGAGTTACAAGATAGTTTACTAAAAAATGAATTTGTGACTTTATTTCTCAACCGATTTTTATAAAATTTTCAAAAGATCATGCTTAATTCTTCACACATCGGATGATGTAAAATGTCTGCCCTAATTCTTGGATTTTCTCACCTAAAAAGATTAAAAAGACCAACAACCCAGTTGCAGATGACAAAACTTGCCAAATTTTTAGCAAGAGTCAACTATCTTGAAATCAAAATGAGATTTCATGTTTGCCACAAAACCAAACCCTTTGTCATTAACACAGTCTGAAACTAATCTTTTGTGGCACCATTTGACAAAATTTCAAGCAATAACAAAAAATTTACCTATTAAAATTTTCAAATTTTTTGGGGGTTTTAAAATCACCCAAAAAAATTTGTAAGGTAGGTAAACAAATATAAATTTGGTGTGTAAAAATATGATATGTTGCTAAATACCAGTCTCATTTGAAAGCTTTCCAGCAATATATAACTTTAACTTTTTCGATCCCGCGGGCAGTCGAATAACCGCCTGCGATCTTAAAGCGTTCGTGCCCGCGACGATAAATATAACGTCAAAAGAAATTCGTTTTCATACGCGCTAATGATGGTGTATGTATCGCGCGAGCGAAAGCACTTTATATATAAAGCCAAGTGTTCTTGGTAACTTTCTGCTTGTGGTTTGAAATAGAATTTCTTTGCCTTCTTCGCTTCCGCGATGGTAAATATAAAAATTTGATGGAAACACTGTTCAGTTGCGCGCCAGTGTTTGAAAATGGCTCGCGGAAGCAAAAGAGTTAAATAGTCTAGGCGAAGCGGTATATCATATTTACTGATCAAAAATGGGTACCGTACACCATATCAGTTCAAAACTCCCAAAAATTGTTCGGCCTATTTTCATTAAATTATAATTTTTAGAAAACCTACACCCTATAAAAAAGATAAAATAAATTGCAAACATTTCACCACTATATTCGTCGTTTTGTATCAAGTTTTCAAGGAGACAAAAACTAAAATACAAGTTAAAAAGCTAGCAGAAAATGGGCTTCTCTAAATCAAAGTTTGCTGTGTCCCTCTTGTTTCGCAACAAATGGGAAGAGTGTAAAAAAACTTCTGTTTCATTGTTAGTGACAACATGTTATATTTAAACCTGATATTTTCTGAATCTTGAAGAAATTCCCTCTTTAAAAATGCATGATGTTACATGGTTTAGGCTAACCTCTAGCAGATAATGACTGATGGTGTTTTAGGTACTAAGTTTAACTAATAAAATTTGGTATCGGTCAGTACCGGTTAACAAAAAGGTCATGGGTCTCAGAAAGTTGCAAATTGTAAAAAACTTAAGCTTTTGGGTAAGTTTTGATTGACGTACCTTGAAAGCTTATTTCCTTAGGATTATCTAGCGACCATTTGTAAAAAATTGGTAGAAAATAAAATCTGTAGTGATCTTTGAAGTTAGGATACTACTTTAATTTCGAAGACAACTCAACACCTTTGAGAGGAGGGAGGTAATTACCTTAAAATTTGCAATATCAAACAAAATAAAAATTTTTTGTTTTTATTACATTTGAAATCTTCAAGAAATGGAGATTTCAATGATATATAACACTTGATGTAGAAGAAAACAGATGAGTAATGATTTACAAACAAACTTGGGGTATTTCATGATGATTAATCATGATTGATTATGACAAATTATGACAGTTTTTCGCATTGCCTCCTTACTAATATTTTTTTTGCTTTTCGCGTGGTAGCGAAAGAGTTAACTGCATTATAGATTCGCAAAGAGCAGGTTGTTCTAGTCTAGGAGATCTTAAACTTTTCAAGCCGCCCCCATCTTCACGCTAGTATTCATGACTCGTGCCCCACCATTTTACAATAAGAAACATGAAAAATAAAACAGAAATTTATTTGTGATTGTCCTTCCTCAATGAGAAGAATGTAACTGTTTTTTGGACACCAAGAGCTTAACTCGGGGCTTTGTAGAGGATAAAGCACATCGCATATCTGATAAACACGGGCTAACATATTACCTCTCGATAGCCAGCGAACAAATGTATGAAATAACAAGGGTCCTCAGGATAGAGTTAATTTCCTCGCACAGCTTGGTAAATAATGTAGTATTGACAGCACCTGCTTTAACGAAGTTGATAATTCCTATAGCTATTGCAAAGCATCCCGGTGGAAAGAAATTAGAAAAGGCTAGTTGTAGTAAGCTACCGAAGATTTCTCTCTCCGATTCCATTATGAAAACGCGTGATAAGCTCGCAAATGACATTGAATTCATAGCTTCACCAAGCAGTGAAGCTGTGAATACCATTTTTTAAAGTCTTTTGGTATGACTCGACAAAGGGAATGAACCCCAGGTCTACTGACTGCGAAGCGGACGCTCTAACCACTACGCCATTGCGTCGGTTCGTTATGTGGAATCCACTTCGATTGAGGAGGAAATGCTATCTCGCAGACCACTTGAAACAACTGCTAGGGCAGAAGATGTGTTCAAAGTTCTTGCGACATACTTTAATGATAAAGACATCAATGGAGAGAAGCTTGTGGTTGTCAGCACTGATGGCGCCCCAGCAATACTCGGTTCAAAAAGTAGATTTATTACTATTATGAAGCAGAATAGTCCAAGCACAAGTGGAACTCATGGTGACATTATCATAACCAAGGTCATCCGTGTAGCATTTTTTGCTTTATATACACTTTCCAAAGAAAGTGATGAAATCTTTCACCCCTTTGTAAATTATTCACGCCCTCCATGCAGTTTAAGAACCCAAACTCTAGTCTTTAACATTAATAATTTGTGTTCACCTAAACGAGATTGAAGATCTCGTTTGGATTGCCCATTGTAAATATATTCGCAATTAGAACAAGGGATAGAACAAATTAAGCAAATCTTTTCTTCATCAGTGTGTGCTCGAACTTTGAGGTAAGATAGCATTTGACTAATAGAGCAAATAGAATAGGAAATTCGTTAAGACGTAAGATATAGTGCAATGTTGAGTAATTCACTACGTATACACGTTTTTTTGTTAGAAACGAGAGTGTTTGCTCTGTGGATTAATGTTTTTGAAACAGTGAGCTGCTAATGTTTGAGCTGATGGGTCATGTAGTGAAGATATCGGTTGATGTGAGAAAACTGACTGATATTGCTAGACGTTTTAATTGTGAGCAAGTTCAGTTTCCAAGTACCAAACAAGGAAAGCAACACGTTGCCAGGAAGTCGAGAAACTTTTGAAGAAACATAGCGGCTATGTGAAACCCCCCCATAACTTTAGGAAAAAAGTCTAAAAAATATTTTATGTAAATTTTTAATTGTTTCAAACGCTTTTTGGGACGCTGACTACAAAAATAATTATCAAAATTTTGCATTTTGGTGTACCCAAGGCGAAAGTAAACAAAAATCTGTACAATCAAAATTTTGGAATATCAATGGTTTGACCACAATTTTTGATTTAATGAAATCACATTTGTGTCCAAATAGCAGTTATCCACAACTCAGGATGATACATAAAACGCAAGAAAACACAACTCGTACGTAATGATTGCCGACTAAAATAATCGTTTTTTACGCATGCACAAAAATGCACATTTGATAGACTCTTCTGTTTATAAGTTGTTGGGTCCTTTCAAACCAAATGTAAAATCCCATTATGATTTCACTCTACTTCCCTTGTTATCCCTTTTCCGTTACTTGAATGTTTTAGTGGAAGCGTTCTGCATTTCCTCGATAACATCTCCCGAGTTATCACAAAAAATTTCTTGTGAGAACACAAAAAATGTATCAAATAATTTCAGGGACATATCACAACCAAGGTTTTGATAACTTTCTATCAAATTTGACACTACTACTACATAATCATCTGTTTTATGGTTGCCATTAAAGCCTTCTACTGTCATTTGAAAATCTTGCCAAGCATTTTTTCCGGATCAGACATTGATTCCGCTAAATCTCGTGATGCCAACATTTTTTTTATTTGAGGTCCAACAAATAGGCTACACTAAAGCTTGCTTCAAAGATACTTGGAAATATTAAGCAAATGTATTTAATGCCTTACTTTTAGGTTTTAGCGCTTTTACAAACTGATTTACTAGCCCAAGTTTGATGTGTAAAAGCGGCAGAAAAATTTTAACTTGTTGAACGAGAGGTGCGCTTTTAACTTTGGGTGAACCCGGAATAAACTGTTCACGTGCTGACCAATCTTTCCTCATATAATGTTGTTTATCAGCCCTGCTCTCCCATAAACACAAAAAGCAAGAATACTTGATATATCCTCCTTGCAAACCTAAAAAAACGCTATCATTTTAAAATTTCTACATGCATCCCAATTATGATCCTTGTATTTGATCTATTCCAGTAAAATTTTGTACTTTCGTAATTTCTTGACAGTTAAAAAGAATGATGGATATTTCTAAGAATTCTTACCTTCATTTTAGTTTAAGAATTCTTACCGCTGCTACTGATACCACTAATATTGATGTTTCCATTGTGAAGAAGAACTGCTTTTAATTTCTACCTAGAAATATCGATAAACAAGAGCCAGTCTGGAGCAAAGGAATTAATCCTAGTCTCTTGAAACAGGCCAGGTAGATCAGCGCAATAGCAAACTAAAGGATGTTCAGACACAAAGAAAAATCTTGCAAAATTCACATGTCTATTGCTCAAGTTATAAATCTTGGTGGTAGAATGCAGCAAAAATCTTGATGGTAGAATGCAGCAAAATTTTCTGTCTCATGGCTTTCCACATCGTAAAATATCCTACATGCAGAAAAACAATCATAGTTGTAATTCGTAGGCTATCTCCAAATGTGTCGTATGACCAATGGACACTTTTGCAACTGCCTCTCTTCTTTCCTTCTAATGTGAATCTACAATTTGCGCGACAAAAGTGTATCATACAAGGCTTATGTTGGTCACCCATTTTTACGCCAAAATGCTCCCTGTATGCATTGAAAAATTTGGTTTTACGCATACTTTTGAGCTTAGCTTGTTGTGATCCAACATAAAAACCACATACATACCAAAAAAAGTCCCAGAAAGTTCACAAACTCTGTTTGGTTCATCACTTAGCTTGTAGAAACTCTAAGATATTTAAAACCTAGTTCTGGAAAAAAAAGATTGATTGATTAATCGAGCATTCACAATAGGAAGGTTGCACGCACGTGATCAAACATCATCAAAATTGGCTTTCGAAAAAAGTGGCTGACCACTTTGATTGTTTTTGCATTGAATCGAATAGGAGTGATACCATTTTTTGCTAATTAAATGGATAAGCTAGACCGTTGTTAAATGAATGTTAAATATGTTGTTTTACTGATGTTATGGAATGAATCAAAAGACTAAGTACGGTAAGAGATGCAAAGGTTTGTGTACGAAGTAAGTTCCTTCAGCAAGAGCGTGCTGACTGAACCCCAATTGCTGGGAACTATGGCAGTCACAAGGAAGAAAGCACGACAGTAATATTTTATTCCATCTATTCACGCAGCTGTGGCAGATAATCAAAAATCACGTCCTTCTGCCACGACGATCAACAACGAAAGAGAAATGACAGACAACCAGAACAAGTCTGTCCACCACAGCGATCGACGAAGAAAAGCACAATATCTCCAACCACGTGGTCGGTAACAAAATACTGCACGCGTCACCACGAATTAGGTCGCTGCACACTTCACATAAACAAAAACAACGGATAAACAACCTAATGGCGGGAAAGGCAATACATATTTTTAGACAGATGTGCCAAAAATTTTGGCATAATTAATTTGTCACTTTTATTTTTTGGCATATGTGCCAAAATTTTGGTGCAATTAATTTTTTTTGGAACAATGTGCCAAATAATTCTGCCACCCCGGCAAAAAAGGAATTGTTGGACCATATTTTCTTGAGGATGACAATGGGCATGCCATGATGGTCAAAAGTGGTAGTTAAATTACTGTTTATTCAGAATAAGTTTATCCAAAGTTTGCATTGAAAGTATGAATTGAATATGAAAACTGATATTTCCAGCAGGGATGTAGAAGTGGAAGCGGTCCTTTTTCTGTGGAAGTGGAAGCGGAAGCGCGAAAAATCCACCGCTTCCGCTTCCACATAGAAGGGAAAAATGGAGGAAGAAAAGAAATTGGTTTTGCTATCCTTTGTAGAAGAGCGAATAGGGGGAGTGTGCACATTAAGGAATGAGAGTGAGGAGGAGTCGTTTAGAGAGATGTTGACCTCTACATAATCAGAGTAGGGGCCAAGCAAAGAAAGAGAGGAGGTAGAAAGCTCAGAGAAGGATAAGCCCTGCCTGACGAAAATGATGACGCTGCCGCTAGCATCTGTGACATCAATAGAAAAAAAACAGATTGGAAGTGGGTGCCATCGGATCGCAGAGCAGAGAATCCAGGGATCTGAAAAGGGGCAGAAAATTTAGATTAGATTCCTGGATACGAATAAGGGAAACGGAATGAGACGAAATAAAGTGTAGCAGTTCAGTGCTCCTCGCTTGGATACCCCCAGCATTCCATTAAAAAACCCTGAGAGAGTTAAAGAAGGGGAAGAGGAAGCAGGAGGTAAAGAGAAACAGCCAGGAGCATGAGGCGGTGGTGAGGGTGCAGTGGGAGAATTTCAAAGTTGACAAAAAAAAGATAAGAGGTTTGAATGCGAGGGTGGGGTGCGAGTGCTGAATTAGCAGAAGGGGGCCAGATGGGTCAGATTGAGCAATAAAGGTATACCATCTGGATGAGTCCGAGGAGGAAGTCACACTGCTGGTAGGTGTAGAATCTCAAAAAAAAGCAGGAACGCAGCTCCAGGAGTGAGATCTGCCTAGAGTTCTGAATCTAGAAAAGGAGAGTAATGAGCACTTTAAATGAACCCAATTAGAGCATGTGCAGCATTGCACTGACCTACCCCTTGAAGGTCACATTTCCAGCGCACACTGAACTGGGAAAGACAGGACAAGGGTTAGGATGAATGTTGCTGCTCATCAGGAGAAGGAGAAGAATGAGAAGAAGGGCAAGAGAAAGGCAGGAGAAGAGAGAAGACAGACCGATTTTAAAGAAGCTGCGTGCTACCCTTCTGCGGTCGTTCAGGGGGCTGCACGGCAAAAAAATGGTTTGTGTGAAGGGAGTGCCCGGGGTAACTGGGACCCTTGGGAAGGCCAACAGCCATTTAAACCCAACCCAAACGGGGTCGGGAACCGCACCACCACGTTGAGGCGGCTGTTGATTGGTGCAGTTCAATTTTTCTCGCCTTACATGTATATAGCCTACTATATATACCACAGAAATTTCGCACTCCACTATCCAAAAAGATCGGAGTCAATACGTGTTTTGGGGACGGACAGAAAGTCGGTAGGCTAATGATGATTAGAGTTAACACAATACTTGATGCAGTATTGATTTAGCATTCTCTATTGTCCTACCAACAGCTTGCGCAAGTTGTCATACATATAGGTCGTTTCATTTGAACAATTGTTTGCTTTTTCAATAAATTTTTCTTTTGTATAACTTTGTTTGATTGGGTTAGCTTCGTTTTATTTATGCTATTGATTTGGGCCTTTTTTCCGCGGACTCGAAACAGTCCGCGATTTCGTTAGTTCCGTTAAAGTTAACTTAAAGTCAGAGCTAGTTGAGGATAGAGAGGGAAAATCAGCGCTATACGGTGTAATTTGTTGTTGTGACGACAGATTATTGTCGGGAGCTGTACTATGTGATCATACGGTTTAGATCTGAGAATCATATAGTTAACTGTTGTAAAAGTGTTTGTAAGTAGTGAAGGAACTTATAATAACTTTCTATTTGTTGAAGTGGTCAATTGGTTTTTGAAGTGTGGTAACAAAATATTTGAATTTCTTGCAAACAATTGGTGATTTCTAAATTTTTGTTAGTGGGGGTTCCATGACAAACGCAAAAGTACATTAGGGGCTCCGCGATGACAAAAAGATTGAAAAGCACTGTTCTACATTCAACACGAGTTCTAATATCTATGAAAAAAAACACAGAGTAGTTCAGAACAATAAGCTCAAGCGAAGTAGGTAAAGTAATAGCAGTGAATGAAGGTTTTTGTCTTTTCAAGATGATGAAGTGTAGGAGAAGGCAGGCTACAGATCTACAAAAGTTAAAAAAATTGTCAATGGTCGTTTTCTCGTTTTTGTTTGTGAAAGCAGAAGCGGAAGAGGTTGAAAAATAACTGCTTCCACATACCTGATTTCCAGCAAGATGGTGCACCTACCCACTGTCCAGATATAACTCTTAAATGCCTTTGCAAATATTTCTCAGGACGACTGATATCATGATGAACAGATTTTCTATGGTCCCGTATTCATCAGGATTTTATTTTTGGGGTTACTTGAAGAAACAAATTTATGCTAATAACCCCAAAACACTTCACTCACTGAAAGCAAACGTTTGCTACAAATTCCTGTTGATATAATAGAAAGAGTGATCGTAAATGTAAACACAAGGATAGCAGCTGTAAACCAGGAGCGAGAAGGCTAAATTGAATATATTTTTTATTAAATTTCACCAGTAAAACAATTTTAGAAGTGATTTTGTGATTAAAAAAGGTTTATTTGTCAAGTAGAGTTTCAGTTTGGGTCAAGTAAATTGTGGAGTATGTGTAACATTTCAGTAAAAGAAAAAAATTACGTGTAGTTTTCATTGTTGTTAAATCTCAAAATATTGAAAATGTAAGACTGAAATGTTTTTTTGACCACCCTGTATGTAAATGATCTAGGATGCTTGTGCTTTGTGTTGATTTCAGTTGTTACTGCACAAAATAAACTGATAAATTTTTTGTAGATTGTGCCAAGGCCCCTACTTATAAATGAGGGCAACTTGTGATTTTGCAACTGGGCTACTGTACTGCAATTGCTAAGTATGCCAACTGAGGTTTGATAGTTTGAGTAAATAGCCACAATTTGTTTGTTGTTTCAGTTCAAAAGGTGTAAGCTCTTGAGTAATTTGAAGCAGACATGCAGTGGTTGTAGGCCTGATGGCATAAGATAGAGTTGTGATTATGAAATACAAAATAATGGCAGACACTGCTGGCGATATTGTAGCAAATCTTGCAGTTATACAAAAACGAATGCTTCAAGCTGTAAAAGAAAGAAATCCTGTAAGTTTTTATTTTCTTGACTTGGCTGCAGTGCTGAACCTAGAACAATACACCTTTTACGTAGTCTTACTCATAGAACAAACCAAATTGTTTTGTGTTTCACCAGTTAGGTGTGTATGACGAAATATCTAGTTAGAACGTGGTCACAGAACAAAACACTGCATACCAAAAAGTGGAGCAACATTGAAATACAGAAAACCAGATTTACGAAAATACTGAAATTCATTAAGAAAAATGTAATTGATGACACAACTATTTGTAAAACTAAATTTACAGAGAACATTTTATTTGAAAATAACTTAATGGGCTCCTACTAGATTACTGTGAGTAAATTTGAGGAATTCTTTGGTGGTTTTGTTGCTATGCAGAAGCAAGGCCCAAGAACTTAACTCTACAAATCCATTTGGCTGCCACCATCAATGTTCACTGTTTCAAGCGCTCTCCTCTTGCTCCTTAAAAATATTAATGATAGTTTTTGACAGCATTCTTTCTTTGCCAGCATTACTAGTCTTAAGATGATCACCACTACATGTGCAGGAATTATGGAAGTGCCTAAAAAAAAACTCAATTCTATCATTTCTGTTCACACATGAGCATGATGGGTAAAGCCAGTGCATCCAGCTCAACTGATGTTTTTATTCCTGACATTTTTAACAGGGGGCCATGTAAGCCACGCCAGCAGAGCTGGCTAGTGGAAATATAAAAAGCTACCAACTTAAGTACAAAAATTGCCTATTAAATTAAGTTAAACTATGCCTCTCTTTAATAAACATGTTTGTCTGAAGATTGGTTCTTTGATTCCCTAAATTTTGGTACTGCTGTGTTTTCCGTGATTAATTTGATGTTTTTCTTTATTTTTGTTCAGTAAATTGCATTCCTGTAGTTAGTATTGGCTACAACATCAAAGCTGGTGCAAAGACACTAATGATTTTGTACCTTCTTGCATAATCTGATAAATTTCAAAGTGGGTCCAGTCCATCAGCAGTAGTAGGACAAATTGCTAGAAAACAAAATCTTAAAAACATAATGGTAATTTAATGTTAGAAATGGCAACCTTCTCATGTTTTGACAAGATTGGACTTATAAGCAACACAGACAACAAGCTAACATGAAGGCTTGTAGAGTTTCAGAAATCTATTTTTCAAGTAGTTTATGAAATTACAGGCATCTAATTGTTTAATTCTTGACTAGTTTTATAAGCTGTTTTTTATTTGAAGTTAACAATTAGGCTTTAAGCTTAATTGCATGAGAATTTATTATTACTAACTAGTGTTACTCAGGGTCTCCATCAGTAATGTTTGTAGAAAAATAACAGTTCATTTTGTTGTGCTGGCTTCATTTTTCAACCATATCTACCTTATATGGGAAACTGATCATATGACAGGAGCTGCATGGCTCTTGTTCCCCATTTTCTGGCTATGCCTTTGTGCTGTTGCTCACTTTCCTGTAATTTAGAATGATAACCAAAACATCAGAAAGTTATTACCAATAGGTTCAAGAGTATTATAGTGACTGGTGAAATCAGGTGACTTAATTTAGCTTAACGTAGCATTTGTTTGATCTGTATGCTACTCTGACTGAGTCCTTCACCTGTCATGTTTTTGTTAAAGCATGAGTGGGTCTCTTTCCCAATATGTAAACTTGCACACAATTCCAGTGGGCCTATTAAGCTGCTGTCACACAAACACATTCTCTGACCTCTATGCGATTTCACAGAGATTTCCTCATGGGTCAAATTTTAAATTTCATTTACCATACTTCTAATTTCATTACCATACTTCTAATTTTCTAATTGATTTCTACTCTTAAGTCAAAAGTTGTGTAGGTCACCAACTGCTTGTTATTTTGCAAGTTTTATTTGCTTTCGTTATTAAGAATGGAGAGGAAAGTTAAAAAGTCATTGGTCAGTGCCAAAAAGTGACTGTATCTTAAGGTGTTACGTTACATACAAATAAGGTGTTACGTAATAGGCCTATTTTACAACTTTGTGTGATGTGTTTTGTAATTACATTTTTCACCTCGAGTCCCTAGATGCACTGATGTTTCTTCATAGCTGTGCAGGCTCAGCAAAAAGAGCCTTTGTGAAAAAGCAGCATAGGCATTCCCAAATTTCTCACACCTTATTCCAATAGTGACATTTTTTTTCAACTCCGCATTTTCACACAGGGGTATTGTCTTTAATTTCAATTCAATTTTAAATTGTATTAGCTCTTCATAGTTTTACATGCTGATAGAGCTGTCGCATTTATAGCTGCTGGTATAGTTGCTGCTCATCTTGACTAAAACTTTGTTCCAGAATATGAATACTTATGGCATGGGTTTCAATTTTTAACGTTCTAAGGACTAGAGTTGAAGCAAGTTGACAAATGAATGTTTGATTTTATGGGAAGTTCTTAAAAAACAATGATTTAAACTCAATTCCTATCACAGTATGATCTATTAGCCGACTTTGTATTCTAATCATGTTGTAAACCAAAAGGCTAAGTACAGTCATACCTCACCTTTACAAACTAATTCGGTCATACCTCACCTTTACAAACTTTACGACAGTGAGACAAGACCGCAGAAAATATTGCACAACGATTGTAATTAATATAATACTTCAGTTGTTTGATAAATTACAAAATTTGTTGGTTCTTTGTTGAAGCTGTTACTTCTAAAAATCTATTTCGTAATTCCGAGGTTTCGTAAAGCGGGAGTTCGTAAAATGAGGTATGACTGTATCAAACTTGCAACATATAAATGCAATGTGAGGTAACAAAGACAAAGTTAAAGTGATCAAAGTAAATCAAAACCACTATTATTTTCATAACCAGAAAAAGAATTAGTATAGCCTTACCAACAGCGTACCAGTTTTGTTTCACAAATTTTTGTTCCTTTTAATAAATTCGCTCTGCAAAAATTAAATTTTTGGGTAGGCTCCAAAATAGAATCGTTCAAACAGTGTGTCCCACATAATTGTTACTAGTGGGCATCTCGAGTATTTACGATCAAAAATATGTTCCATATGATTTAGCATAATGGGATTCACCCATAACTTCAAGGTTAAAGGTCGAAGGTAACAGTCAAAAGTTTTGTTTTTGTTGCTTTGGCAAAAGAAATGGGTGTCCGGTAGTATTTGAAAATATAGTGGGCGAGTTTTTACTAGCTGACAAGCGTCTTTTCAAAGATAAACATGTAAAAACAAAAAATTTTTCTTCTTCAGTGATCACAAAAACAGCCAATTTAAATTAGCCATAACCTTTTTTCTAGTTGACTCATTTTTAAAAAAGTTTTTTTTTGCAATCAGAAAGAGAAGTTCTATCACTCTGTTAGATTTCATCTAAACCTGAGAGGGTGGATAAACTGCCCTAAGAAAGAGAAGTTCTATTACTCTGTTAGATTTCATCTAAACCTGAGAGGGTGGATAAACTGCCCTAAGAAAGAGAAGTTCTATCACTCTGTTAGATTTCATCTGAATCTGAGAGGGTGGATAAACTGCCCTAAGAAAGAGAAGTTCTATCACTCTGTTAGATTTCATCTAAACCTGAGAGGGTGGATAAACTGCCCTAAGAAAGAGAAGTTCTATCACTCTGTTAGATTTCATCTAAACCTGAGAGGGTGGATAAACTGCCCTAAGAGAGAAGTTCTATCACTCTGTTAGATTTCATCTAAACCTGAGAGGGTGGATAAACTGCCCTAAGAAAGAGAAGTTCTATCACTCTGTTAGATTTCATCTAAACCTGAGAGGGTGGATAAACTGCCCTAAGAAAGAGAAGTTCTATCACTCTGTTAGATTTCATCTAAACCTGAGAGGGTGGATAAACTGCCCTAAGAAAGAAAAGTTCTATCACTCTGTTAGATTTCATCTGAATCTGAGAGGGTGGATAAACTGCCCTAAGAAAGAGAAGTTCTATCACTCTGTTAGATTTCATCTAAACCTGAGAGGGTGGATAAACTGCCCTAAGAAAGAGAAGTTCTATCACTCTGTTAGATTTCATCTAAACCTGAGAGGGTGGATAAACTGCCCTAAGAAAGAGAAGTTCTATCACTCTGTTAGATTTCATCTGAATCTGAGAGGGTGAATAAACTGCCCTAAGAAAGAGAAGTTCTATCACTCTGTTAGATTTCATCTAAACCTGAGAGGGTGGATAAACTGCCCTAAGAGAGAAGTTCTATCACTCTGTTAGATTTCATCTAAACCTGAGAGGGTGGATAAACTGCCCTAAGAAAGAGAAGTTCTATCACTCTGTTAGATTTCATCTAAACCTGAGAGGGTGGATAAACTGCCCTAAGAAAGAGAAGTTCTATCACTCTGTTAGATTTCATCTAAACCTGAGAGGGTGGATAAACTGCCCTAAGAAAGAGAAGTTCTATCACTCTGTTAGATTTCATCTGAATCTGAGAGGGTGGATAAACTTCCCTAAGAAAGAGAAGTTCTATCACTCTGTTAGATTTCATCTAAACCTGAGAGGGTGGATAAACTGCCCTAAGAAAGAGAAGTTCTATCACTCTGTTAGATTTCATCTGAATCTGAGAGGGTGGATAAACTGCCCTAAGAAAGAGAAGTTCTATCACTCTGTTAGATTTCATCTGAATCTGAGAGGGTGGATAAACTGCCCTAAGAAAGAGAAGTTCTATCACTCTGTTAGATTTCATCTGAATCTGAGAGGGTGGATAAACTGCCCTAAGAAAGAGAAGTTCTATCACTCTGTTAGATTTCATCTAAACCTGAGAGGGTGGATAAACTGCCCTAAGAGAGAAGTTCTATCACTCTGTTAGATTTCATCTAAACCTGAGAGGGTGGATAAACTGCCCTAAGAAAGAGAAGTTCTATCACTCTGTTAGATTTCATCTAAACCTGAGAGGGTGGATAAACTGCCCTAAGAAAGAGAAGTTCTATCACTCTGTTAAATTTCATCTAAACCTGAGAGGGTGGATAAACTGCCCTAAGAAAGAAAAGTTCTATCACTCTGTTAGATTTCATCTAAACCTGAGAGGGTGGATAAACTGCCCTAAGAAAGAGAAGTTCTATCACTCTGTTAGATTTCATCTAAACCTGAGAGGGTGGATAAACTGCCCTAAGAAAGAGAAGTTCTATCACTCTGTTAGATTTCATCTAAACCTGAGAGGGTGAATAAACTGCCCTAAGAAAGAGAAGTTCTATCACTCTGTTAGATTTCATCTAAACCTGAGAGGGTGGATAAACTGCCCTAAGAAAGAGAAGTTCTATCACTCTGTTAGATTTCATCTAAACCTGAGAGGGTGGATAAACTGCCCTAAGAAAGAGAAGTTCTATCACTCTGTTAGATTTCATCTAAACCTGAGAGGGTGGATAAACTGCCCTAAGAAAGAGAAGTTCTATCACTCTGTTAGATTTCATCTAAACCTGAGAGGGTGGATAAACTTCCCTAAGAAAGAGAAGTTCTATCACTCTGTTAGATTTCATCTAAACCTGAGAGGGTGGATAAACTGCCCTAAGAAAGAGAAGTTCTATCACTCTGTTAGATTTCATCTAAACCTGAGAGGGTGGATAAACTGCCCTAAGAAAGAGAAGTTCTATCACTCTGTTAGATTTCATCTGAATCTGAGAGGCTGGATCACTTGACGTGGAATGACCAGTCTAACAAAAAACAGATCTGCTTAAAGTGTATTTTTTTATTGGAAATAGCTCATTTTTGTCTAAAAATTTTATTATCGCGTTTCAATAGCTTGTGTCATTTGAGAAAATGAAAAAATCCTAATCTTACATTAAAATGTTTGATAATGCGTCATCTAGCTCATAAAGTTTGTGAGTCGGTAGCTGGCTTTTGTTTGAACCAAAAATCAGTTACCTTCGTCAAGTGATCCGGATTCTCAAAACTTGTCTCTAATTGTTACGTCATCGTGACGCTACCAATTTCCTGATGATCGTGACTCCGTAGCAGTGATCTGTCGTTCTAAGTTTCATGTGTGTGTGTGTGTGTGTGTGTGTGTGTGTGTGTGCCCCGTCAGTTCAGAGAATTTAAAGCGGACTTTCTCCTGAACAAGCTGCAGAAAGTTTATTTCAAGTGCATTTGCCAGCATTTTAGCCCTATAGTTTCTAGTCTCTGTATCAGTAATGATGTAGTTAAACACAAACCAATCAAAGCTCATGTTTTTTGATAAAACAGCAGGTGTAATTTTGTTCGATATTTTCCAACGTTTCTAAAATTAAAACTATTAATATTCACTGTTTGTTAATGGTGCTGAGTTTATTTGAAAAAATTAGCTCTGAAACTTTCAGCTCACTTAATTTTTTGCCGAAAAGGCTTGTAAAATTGTCACACATTTGTAAAGGCATTGCTTTAAGGCTTTATGATGGTTCTAATATTGGTCAGTTGGGCATGAGGAAAAACAATAGTCTATCCTTACTCCTGGTTTAATTCAATTGTCATTTTGATCAGTGCTGAACTAAGTGAGTGAGCACTCACTTGTTAAAAGAAGGCAGTCAAAAAATTACGTCGCTTTGCCAGTCGTTTATTTTCAGGTTTCAAGCTATGAGCGCATTGTTGTTTCTTTATGTTTGTAGAAGAAATGCACTGCAACCTGTAATTTTAAAACTGGCCTGAGCACAAACGTTTTCCCACGGCGGAATGATGGAAAAGTACATTTTAATACGATAATTTGTTGTAGTTGCAGTGGCAGGTATTGGTGGTGGTTGCTGACTGAAACACTTTAAGGCCATTTCGCAGTCGTTCAAAACTTTCCATTTATCTTGTGTTTGAAGCCTCTAATAGGTTTCATCGATTAACTTGTAATGGTAAACTTTCATTGTACGTCATCTGAAATTAAATCAAAAAGCCTGCGATTTTATTTAATGTCAACTTCGGACAGTCGATATTGTTTTGACCTGTTAGGTCTTGCCAGCGCATTTGATCAGCAGTTCTTTCAGATGATGCTTTATGTTAAAGCCAATTGTTGGTTACCAACTGCGCTGATAAGACCACATATGTCGAAGTGGTGTAAACTGTCTGCAGTTATGTTTACTTCACTGTAATTTGGCCATATGACGCGACATTGCCACTGACAGGTGCGTCATAGATAGCTTTAGCCCAACATTTTTTGAAAGTAGTATTTTTGTATTATCAATCACTCACAATTGTTTGTCATGGTGCCTGTCTATATTTGATCCTTTTAGTGCACTCATTTTGATCTGCTTCCACATCAACCCTTTACAGAAATTATTGACCGAACGCTCAAATGGCATAATTAGCATAAGCCTACTACTTGCGTTGTCTGCGCGACGGGGAAAAATACTAAAATCGACTTTTGATTCCGATAGCCGAACACAGATTTGTAAATTTTCATCAGGAGGGTGTACGGGCCAAACGTATGTTGTATACGGACGACATCATTCCGATAGAGACTAATGCGCTTTCTGGCATTCAAACCTTGCTTTGTTAGTCAGCAATGTGACTCGAGGGATTAAGTGTAAAACACGTCATCAGAAGACTGCTGAAGGGTCACTCAGAGCGATGCGTTGCACACGGCCCAGCGGAACGGACGTTTGTATAAAAGCAGTATCTTGTGTAAACTACAACTTGTGCTTACCGTGGTGGCGAGTTTTGGTGAAAGCAAACTCGAAGATCGGTAGGTCACTTTACAGTATCCTCAAAAGTCTTCTTTCCATGCGGGTTCGATGAGTTGAATAAGCTATCATCAGGTGTTTGTTTTTCAGTGCTTTCCTGCTCATGAACCAACTTTAGTGGCTGTGAGTAAAACAAAACCTCTGAGCGCCATTAAAAAAGCGTATGACGCCGGACAACGACATTTTGGTGAAAATTATCTTAAAGAGCTCATCACGAAATCAACGAACCCGGATGTGAGTTTACATTTTTGTTTTGCTTCCCACCGCTGCGCTGTTAATGCAATCACGAGCCATAATGGCGTGGCTATCGGTGCAGACATAACCCGCAGTTGCTGATCACAGTATCAGGGTCGCTTCTTTCCAACGTTTCAATGAGATTTTACTCATGAAGGTTTTGCTTTCCAGGTGGATAAATCTGGCCCAACTCTATTGGAAAGCAAGCATATTGAAGTATCCCCAGTCGCATCACCTTGTTAGCTTTTAACGTACTACAAAATAGCTATGGAAGAGACTGATGATTATGATGTAATTGGTTAGATCAGCTCTGACCACTATGACGTCATTTGTATGTTTGCTTTTAGATGGCTGTGCTCTGTCCTGACATCAAGTGGCACTACATTGGTTCCTATCAAAAGAAAATGGCAAATCCACTGATGCGTGTCAATAATTTGTACATGGTGGAAACTCTTGATTCATCTGCGCACGCGGACGCGATCAACTCCCGCTGGAAAAACGAACGACCACTTAACGTGATGATTCAAGTCAATACAAGCGGGGAAGAACGTAAGTGGGACTAACTGCAATTTGTGAATTTGGAGCTCAACTTTAATGCGGGACCGTCGAGTGCTTCGTATTAATTTCATTCTGCCTCTCACTGCAGCATCTGTCGAACTAAGCGATCGGTCGTGTCGTGGTGTCGCCCATTGGCTGCTTGTGTTCGGAGGGCAACCCGTCAAAGAGGAGTACTCTAATGCAAAATGTTGAAATTTTGTTCTGTAGGTCACTAAGCAGCATAACCTTTGATTGCAATTAAGGATATTTTAAGTGGCTACCCAAGGAAATATTGTATCAACCCCCCGATCGCATTTTGCATGGGGAAAGTGCTGAGGCATGCAGCAAATTATCATGCTTATGATAACAATGCAGGCTTGGGATATAAAATATGAAAAGCTGTGACTCCGTTTGCCAAAACACCTTCAAACTCGAGCGTGATGAGAAGTTTCTAAATGTTACGTTGAACTTCTTACGCGGTTAGAACTGTATGGACTTTTCGCTTTTAATGAGGTTTCCGGTTAAATTTTCGCGGGAACAGCATGATAAAGTTGTTATAACGTGAAAATTTTTTGAATGGTTTAGAAAAAAGCGGAATCTCTCCGGCGGGATGTGTCGACCTCGCACGGCACATTCGCGACAGCTGCGATCGACTTCGATTCAACGGGCTTATGACGATTGGATCGCTCGGACACGATTATTCCCAGGGACCGAACCCGGATTTTGAAAGTTTAGTGGAATGCCGTCAGCGGGTGTGCGAGGCGCTGCAGATGAGCATTGAGAATGTGGCGCTCAGCATGGGGATGTCCTACGACTTTGAAGAAGCGGTGAGATGATGTAAAGTTTCGTATGGTTCCTTTTTCAACGTCCTGCTTCAAACTCATTACAGTTTCTTTGCCGCGAACTTGTTTACTATCTTTCCTGTTTTTACCCGCAACTTTTCTTCAAATGGCGGCGTGGACGAAGACCACGAAGCTTTAGGGGTGAGAGTCAAGATGTTTTCTCACAGCCTTAATCATAGACTATACGAGGAACGATCAGAAAGTACTGCAACCAGATTTGTTTTTACGAGATTTAGTTTTAAAGGTACACAAATTTTGTGTCAAAAGAAAGTACGTAGCATGAGCATTTCAGAGTTACTTCTCAATGAAATCTGCTTTCCAAACTACCTTTTTCCACCTTTTAACAAACGCACATATTTTATTATTGCAAAATTCTATAGATTGCGTTTATATCCAGTTTCTGACAGGCTCAGGCTTTTCCTGTTTATCATTGATTCGCTTGACCCGCCTCGTCTCTGTGCTGTAGTCTACCTCATTGCCACTATACACCTGCTTTGGCCCTCTGCTTATGTTAAGAGTTGTTTTTCCCTTCAACAGTAGGAATTCAATAACAACTCTGCTTTTGCCGAGATTGCTTTGTGTCAATCATGCCGGTTTTACTTTATAACGAAGAAGACACACAGGGGTTGCTTCAACTTTGAAAGGCAGGTTGCAGTAATTCAAACTTTGTTTTTAAAAAAATGCGTAACACTTAGTTACCAATCTCTAATCTGTAAAAGAATCAAATGTTAATTAAATGAAAGCTGCAAGAATTTAAATGAGTTGTATTACTTTCTGAACGCTCCTCGTAGAAAGAGAAATTGCCGTCGAAAGGAGTCCGCTGTAGGACCGTATAAAAACATGCGACTGAATCCAGAGTTTGGTGACCGACGCTCCGCACGAAGAGTTCTAGTGATGCACCAATCAACTGCCGCCTCAACGTAATGGTGCTATCCCCGACTCCGTTTGGGTTGGGTCGAAATAGCTGTTGGCCTTTCCGAGAGTCCCAGTTAACCCGGGCACTCGCCCCTAACACAAACCATTTTTTCGCCGTGCTGCCCTCCGAACTACCGCAAAAGGGAAGCACACAGACTCTTTGAAATCAGTGGACTGTTTTTTTTCCTCTCTTTCTTTCTCCTGCCCCTCTCCTCATTCTTCTCGTTCTCTTGATGGGCGCTAACTTCATCCTAACCTTGGCACCGTCTTTTCCTGTTCAGTGTGCGCTGGAAATGTGACCTGGAGGAGTAGGTCGGTGCAATGCTGCATCTGCTCCAAATGGGTCAATTTGAGGTGCTCCTTGCTCTCCTTTTCTAGATTCAAAACTCTAGGCAGCTCTCATTCCTAAAGTTGCCGTCCCTGCTTCTTCTGGTGGTCCCACATCTACTAACACTGTGACTTGCTCTTTGGGCTCCTCCAGCTTGTATACTTTCACTGTTCAATCTGGTTCTTCTCTGCTAATGTAGCACTTCCACCCCTCCCTCTTCTTCAAGCCTATCCTCCCTCTGCACCCTCCCCACCGCCTCATGTTCTTGGTTGTTTTTCTATACCTCCTGCTTCCTCTTTACCCCAGACTCGGTCATGGTTTTTTAATGGAATGCTGGAGGTCTCCGAGGCAGGAGCACTGAACTGCTACACTTTACAGTATCTCGTCTCATTCTGTTGACCTAATCTGTATCCAGGAATCCAACCTTATCTCATCTTCCTCTTTCCAGATTCCTGGATTCTCCGCTCTGCGATCTGATCGCACTCACTCCCGGTCTGACACTCCCGCCATTCTGCAAGCTCTTTGCTGGTCTCGGCAGCACCAACAAGTCTGCCATTTCTCTTCTCTTTGACTCTTTCTATGTCCTCTCCATATTGCCCTTCTGTTCCATCTTTTCTTTTACTGGCAGGAACTGGCTTTTCTTTCCTCATGTACCATCAGACTACTGTAGGTCCCCGGACACTCGTTTTTCCCGGGAAACGATGCAGCTGATGAGCTGACCAGACGGGGAGCGCTGCACGTGTCCTCTGCAGTCCCTTGTAGTCTCTCTCCTCTTGTCTTTTGTATCCACAATTCTCTTTTCTCGGACTGGAGGCGTACTGTTTCATCGAAATTCTTTGACAACCAGGTCCCCTCGGTATCCACTGAGAAATTGGTGCCCCCTTGTCACGGTCGCTGTGCCCTCTGTTATCTTCGCTGCAATGGACACAGCCTTCTGTTAAACTCTTTATCTCTCTAGGATTGGCAGAATCGAAAATCCTTGATGCAGCGCCTGCGAACATCCGTCCCAAGACATCTCTCATTTGATTCTGCACTGTTCAGCTACGGACCCTTTGCATCGCTCGCTTTTTGGCGACTCTCTGTCTCTCTACGACCTTGGGTCCAGACCCTGAGGAGTTGCCCGGCTTCTGGGGCTCCATGGTCTTTCGCTATGCCCCCATCTCTCGGAATCGTTTACCTAACAAGGCTCATGTTTCGATCGCTTTAGGAAAGCCCTCACCATCTATTCTTCCGTATCAAACCTGTTCGATTATCAGCACCTACGTTTGTTTCAGATCAAATCCGGGAGTACCCACATCCGCGTAGGATCGAGCATCTTCGGATCAAGAGATTATTTGACTAAGAAAGAGGACGGATGACGTGGCTACGTTTTATTGGTTGGTCCTTCATTACGTCAAGTTACTGCTTTTATTTGCATTTTCAAATTTATTTAAGTATGTGTTTGATGATGACGTCATCAAATTGTTTCAAACAGAAAATAAAAAGGTTGAACGGGGGTGCGATGGACGCTGTCTGTCGTGAATGGCTTGTTCTACACCTTGCTAGCTGACTCGTAACCGCAAGATCTAGTCCAAAAAGTTTAATGAAACCATTTCGATTAAATTTAATTACAAAGGCCTGTGAGTATTCTAATAAAAAGACATCGCAACTTTCGCCGTCGGCTTTTTTTGTCAATGCCTCAGTATGTTACTTCGCGCAACAGCTGCTGGTTTACAGCGCGCAGCGGACGCTAGATACGGTCCGACAAACCACTTGCTGGGTTTTAATTCGACGCAACTATAAGTACGAGCACCGGCACTGCACCAATCAACAGCCGCCTCAACGTGGTGGTGTGGTCCTCGACCCCGTTTGGGTTGGGTCGAAATGGCTGTTGGCCTTCCCGAGGGTCCCAGTTACCCCGGGCACTCCCCTTCATTTTTTCGCTGGGCGACCGCGTGGGGCGGCGCACAGCTTCTTCGGAATCGGTCGCCTGTTTTCACTTTTTCTTTTCTCTTGCCCGTCTTTGTCTCCTCGTTCTTCTTTTATTGGTGAGCGGTCGCGTTCATCTCAACCCTGGCCCCATCTTTCCTTGCTCTGTGTGCGCTGAGGGTGTGACCTGGCGGTGCTGCGCCTGCTCCATGTGGGTCCATCTGGGGTGCCCGCGGCTTTCCCTTTCCAGGTTCGGAGCTCTCACTGTTGGAGCTGCCCCCCTGCCTTGGCGCTGTAGCTCCCTCCTCGGGCTTCTCCGACATGTGTGCCACCGCTGTGCAGTCTGGCCCCCTCTCTACTGATGCTGCGCTCTCGCCCCGCCCTCGTCTCCGGGCCTCTTGTCCCCCGTCCGCCCATTCTGTGTCTCCTTCCTCTGCTCCATCCCTTGCTCCTGGCCGCCCTTCTACGCCTTCTCTCCTCCCCCTGATTCTCTCGGGGTTCTTCGGTGGAGTGCTGGGGGTCTTCGGGCCAGGAGCACTGAACTGCTTCACTTTCTCTCGTTCCACTCTGTCGACCTTATCTGCGTCCAGGGGTTCAATCTTGGCTCCTCTTTCTGGATTCTCTGCTCTGCGTTCTGGTCGCGCCCACTCCCGGTCTGGCGTTCTCTCTCCTAATGCTGCTCACGCTGGCGGCGGCGTTGTCACTTTCGTCGGGCAGGGCCTATCCTTTTCTGAACTTTCCGCCTCCTCTCTTTCTTCGCTCCATCCCTGCTCTGATTGTGTAGGGGTCGGCATCTCTCTTAACAACTCCTCCTCAGTGTCATTTCTTGATGTGTGCGCTCCTCCCCAACGGATGGCAGAACCGATTCCTTCTCTCCTTCAATTCTTCCCTCCTCCAGAAATCTCTTCATTCTGGGGGACTTCAATTGACATCATCCCCTTGGAGACCCAAGAGGTACTTCCGACCCCTGCGGGGAGGAAGTATTTTACTGGGTCATCTCTTCTGACCTCCCCCTTAATGACCCTGACACACTCACCCTTCTCCATCGCTCCTCTCCTGACATCTCCTTTGCCCCCTCTTCTCTTGCCCTTTCTTGCTCCTGGGAGGTGCTTCAGAACCTGGGTTCTGACCATCTACCAATTCTTCTATCTGTCCCTCTATTGCCCCAACGAGCGTCCTCCTTCCTTGAATTTTCAGAAAGCCCGCTGGGATGACTTTGACTCTCACTGTCCCTCTGCAGAGGAATACTTGTCTCTTTCCTCTGCTGCTGCCCTCTACTTCTCTGGCAATGAATACGGCCAAATCTTCCATTCCTTTCGGCCGCATCAAACGCCATCCTAAAGCCTGGTGGTTTGCTGAGGTGGAACAAGCGGTTAGTGAAAGACGCAAGGCTTTTGCTGCCGCTCACCGAAGTGATGAAGATCGCCAGGCTTACATCTCCGCTTCTCGACGCGCCTCGTCAGTCATTGCCAAGGCTGAGGCATGGCAGATGACTTGCTCTTCTTTTTCACATAGGTCTAACTCTAAATCTGTACACTCTCTCCTTCGCTCTATCGCTGGCTCATCTTCCTCTCCTAACTTCCCCAACTGTTCTTCTTCCGCGGAATCGGCTTCGGTCTATGCCGCTTACCTGCAATCCCACTTTTCCATTTCTCAGCCAAAGGCCCTGCGTAGCAGAGCCAGAGGCTACCTCTCTGAGCTCCGCCGAGCCACGTGCCCTGAGGAGTCTCACTCGTCATTTTGCTCTCCTTTCTCTCCCGCTGAATTTCATGCGGCTGCCTCCAACCTTTCCTCGTCCACTGCCAGTGGCCTATCCCATGCTGAAGCATCTTCCTCGCTCTAGCATGGAATTTCTTCTTCACATTTTCAATCTCTCCTGGTCTTCACATTCCTTTCCTTTCATCTGAAAGACATCTATTATTCCCATACACAAGATGGGAAAGCCTCTCGACTCTCCTGCTTCCTTCCAGCCTATCTATCTCATCTCCTGCGTATCAAAGCTGTTTGAACGCATCATTTTATTCAGTCTACTCTTCTTTCTGGAATCTAATTCCATTCTCTCTCCCCGCCAGGCAGGTTTCCGCCCTGGACGGTCTACACTTGATCAAATTCAGTTCCTTTTTCAGTCCATTTCGGATGGGTTTAACAAACCCAGGCCGGGCTCTCGGACGATCCTGTCTACTATCGATTTCTCTAAAGCTTTTGACTCTGTCTGGCATCCCGCCCTTTTCCATAAACTCCTTTCGGCTGGCCTCCCTCTTTGCTTTGCTCGTTGGACTCAATCTTTCCTTTCTAATAGGCGCGCTTCTGTGGTCTTTCAAAATCACAAAAGCCGCACCTTTGGAGTCCGTCAAGGCGTTCCGCAAGGATCCGTTCTTGGCCTTGTACTTTTCTCTCTATTCATTAATGATCTTCTGGCCTTTCTGCCTTCTTACTTCAGCTGCTCTCTTTACACTGACGATCTGGCCATTTGGTCCTCCTCCCACTGCGGTGGAGGCCACACAAGGAGCTCTGTTTCGATTGGAGCGCTGGTCTGAGTACTGGTGTCTTCCTCTCACCAAGCTAACCTCCAGCCCAACGTCCTCCTACTCGGCTGCCGCCTCCATTTCAATCCAACTCCAACTTTTCTTGGGGTTACCTTCGACTGCACTCTTTCCTTTTCTAAACATGTATCTTCGCTGAAGGCCAAGTTTTTCCCACGTCTCAAGGCCTTACGCTGTATCTCTGCTTACTCATGGGGCCCCTCTGAGGAACCATCCGCTTCACCCGGATGGTTTCCTTTCCTAAGCGCTACCAATTTCACCCAATTGGAACGCCTCCACCGAGCGGCTAGTCGCGCCATCACCAGCTGCCTCTCGTGCTCCACTATTTCTCTACGATTCACCGGGGCTTCTATACCTCCCCTACGAGTCACTCTGACTCATTTCACTCTTTTAGCTTATGAGCGGGCTCTTCGTCTCCCAACCTCTTTTCTTATTTCAGTTTTGGTCAGACTTGGAGTGAAACCACTGCAGATTGTCCTGGAGAACTTTTGCGTCCACTCACCCGCTCAAGCTTCCTTTTACCTCTTCTAAGGAGGCTCTTCTTGTTTGCCCTCCCTGGAATCTGCCTTCCTTCACGGTGGAGTTCACCCTTTCCACTCCATGCTCTCGCTCTGATCCCCCTCTTTCTCGCCAAGGTGCGACTCTCGCCCATCTTGACTCTCTCCCCCCTCATGATGTGATACTCTGGACTGACGGCTCTTTTCCTTTTCCTTTTGGCAAGGGCGGCTCTGACCTTCTTGCCAACTGCTCTCTCTGTGGCACTGAGGCCACTCTTTCCTTTTCGGCAGGCCCAGTATGTTCAAGTTTTTCCGCTGAAGGCTGCGCCATTCTGCGCGCTCTTTGCTGGTCTCGACAGCACCAACAAATCTGCCAATTCTCTTCTCCTCCTGACTGACTCTCGTTCTGTCCTCTCCTCCACCTTTCTTCTTATCTCAAACTCTGTGGCAGATCTGGCAGGAACTGTCTTCTCTCCCGTCCTGTTCTACGAGGCTACAATGGGTCCCCGGACACTCGTTTCTCCCGGGTAATGACACGGCTGATGAGCTGGCCAGACGGGGAGCGCTACTCGCGTCCTCTGCAATCCCTTGTAGTCTCTCTCCTCTTATCTCTCGTATCCACTCTTGTCTTATCTCGGACTGGAGGCGTGCTGTCTCATCGAAGTATTTTGACACGCGAGTTCCCTCGGTTTCCACTGAGGGGCCTGTGCTCGCTGTGTCCTCTCTCGTCTACGCTGCAACGGACACAGCCTTCTTTTAGGTTCTCCTCTCTCTAGGATTGGCAGAGTCGAGAGTTCTTCCTGCGGCGCCTGTGGACGCTCGTCCCAGGACATCTCATTCTGCACTGTCCAGCTATGGACTCTTTGCGCCGCTCACTCTTTGGCGACTCTCTGTCTCTGTACGACCTCTGGTCCAGACCCTGGGGAGTTGCTCGGCTTCTGGGGCTCCATGGTCTTCCGACATCCCTCGGAAGGGATTGGGTAAACAACAACAGCACCGGCATCTCTTTGTCGAGTGAACCATAAATAATCCACCTTTACTACAAACACTGCTGCATTTAAGGCATTGCTAATACTTTGCTTTGTGTGGGGAGTGAGGATGATCAAAAGATTGTGTTGTCTCTAACCAAAAGTGTTCGGGCTTTTTTCGTATTTTTAGCTTCAAGCACCAGTGAAGATGTTTTAGAAATCAACTTTTTAAAAGGATTCATTTTGTCCATTATTGTAACTTCTGGGAAGCGAGGCTTCAGTTACCAAAAGGAATTTTTTCGTATAGAATTTTTTAACTTCTAGTAATCGTTAGCTATTTACTAATCACCGTATTAAACGTACCCATTTTTTGTTTGTGTTCTCCGTCTTTTGTGAGAGCGCAGTGAGGGTTGTCCATAAAAGACGTAGGGTGGGGGAGGGTTTGTAAATTGTGGGAAGGGAGGTTCTTGGGATGCGTACGTTCCAACACTTCATCGCCAACTTTCGGTTTTGGCTTTTACTCATAAATTTCATTACTTGTTTATACGCGTTCAAGTATTAGCAACTGCAACCAGAGATGCGGAAGCGGTTCTTTCTCTGTGGAAGCGCAAAAAACATAGGCTATTTGACCAAAAGAATGACTTGGCCGAAACATTTTGTCCCTTTCCCGATGTGAATTAAACAGTAAAGTTGTATTGTAAGTCTAACTGAACGTGCGATATCAGTAGTGCGAGAGAACGAGAAGTACAACTCGCATCACATTTTATGTAGATTACGGGTAAGAAAACGGGTGTTCCGACAATTCAAAGTTGCGTTAGGGTTGGGGTTACGTTTAGAGTTAGGGTTTGAATTGGACTTTAAATTTCCTACTTTGAATTGTCGCAGAACCAGAAAAAGGTAGTTTGGACAATGAAACGTAGCCAATAATGTGATGATTTGATTAAACTTCACTGACTTTGGTTAGGGGGTTGAAAACGTTGAAAATAAATTACTCACGACGGAAACAACTTAATCATTTTACATCAGTGCTCTTCAACAGGGGTTTCGCAAAACATATAGTTGTGTTCCGTTAGTTTTAAGGGGACCGCCAAGGTTTTTCGTTTCTTACGAGTATTTATTTCATGTGACACCAGAAGTAAATATACTACCAGGAATACACCCGTGAAGTAACTTGCTCGAAGCGATCCAAATTGATAATCATTTAATAGATAAAATTATGATGCACCAGATCAGCCGAGCTTACTTTATTTTAGGAAAAATCGACTTCGCCCTTATACAGGCATTTTCAATTTTTTATTAAAATAGAATGATTCTATTTGAATTAGTCTAGTGTAACTGCAACTGGGTTTTATTTTCGCGAATGGGGTTCAACAAAAAGAAATTTTAATTTATTAACGGCAGTCATTGTTTGACTGGACTCGAGTCAAGTCCTAGTCATTAGTTAGTTTGAGGACTCTAGCCTAATCCCGAGTTCTAAGATTACTACGAATGTACACGAGTTCTTTGAAAACTGGACCCTGCAGAACAACATTAGTTGAATGGACTGAAATAAGCGGCTTGCAATGGTTGCTACCGAAAAATCAGTTGTCATACACACACTTATTGCTAGTTTTATCAAACCCGTTTCATCTGCATCTACTATCCAAATGTCATCAAATCATTTTCAACAGCCAATAAGAGTTTTGTCATTACTTAAAACTCGACAATGCATTTTAAATTCCTTTGTAACTTTTACTGAAAGCCTATACTAATTGCTAGCAGGGATTTGGAAGCGGTCCTTTTTCTGCGGAAGCAGAAGCGCGAAAATTCTACCGCTTCCGCATAAGAGGGACGAATGGAGAAAGAAAAGAAATTGGTTCTGCTATCCTTCGTAGAAGAACGAATAGGGGGAGCATAAACTTTAAGAAATGAGAGCGAGGAGAAGTTGTTTAGAGAGATGTTACCCTCCACATAATCAGAGTAGGGGTCAGGCGAAGAAAGAGAGGAGGTAGAAAGCTCAGAGAAGGATAAGCCCTACCTGACGAAAATGATGACGCCGTCGCTAGCGTCTGTGACATCAGTAGGAAAAATACCAGATCGGGAGTGGGTGCCATCAGATCGCAGAGTAGAAAATCCAGAGACCCGGAAAGAGGAAGATAAATTTATGTTAGATTACTGAATACGAATAAGTGAAACGGGATGAGATGAAATAAAGTGTAGCAGTTTAGTGCTCCTGGCTCGGAGACCCCCAGCATTCCATTGAAGTATCCTGAGGGAGTTAGGGAGGGGAAGAGGAAGCAGGAGGTAAAGAGAAACAGCCAGGAGCATGAGGCGGTGGTGAGGGTGCAGAGGGAGACGATACAAAGTGGGCGGAAAAAGGATAGAAGGTTTGAAGGCGAGGGTGGGGTGCGAGTGCTGCATTAGCAGAAGGGGGCCAGATGGGTCAGATTGAGCAGTGGAGGTATACCAGATGGAGGAGTCCGAGGAGGAAGTCACACTGCTGGTAGGTGTGGGATCTCTAAAAAAAGCAGGAACGCAGCAGGGAGGGCAGCACGAGGAGTGAGATCTGCCAAGAGTTCTGACCCTAGAAAAGGAGAGTAGTGAGCACTTTAAATGAACCTAATTAGAGCATCTGCAGCATTACACTGACCTACCCCGCCAGGTTACATTTCCAGTGCACACTGAACAGGAAAAGACGGGACAAGGGTTTGGATGAACGTTTCCGCTCATCAGCAGAAGGAGAAGAATGAGAAGACGGGCAAGAGAAAGGCAGGAGAAGAGAGAAGACAGGCCGATTTTAAAGAGGCTGCGTGCTACCCTTCTGCGGTCGTTCAGGGGGCTGCACGGTGGAAAAATGATTTGTGTGAGGGGAGTGCCCGGGGTAACTGGGACCCTCGGAAAGGCCAACAGCCATTTCGACCCAACCCAAACGGGGTTGGGGACTGCACTACCATGTTGAGACGGCTGTTGATTGGTACAGTTCAATTTTGCTCGCTTTACATGTACATACTATATATACGACAGAAATTTCGCACTTCACTATCCAAAAAGATCGGAGTCAATACGTGTTTTGGGGACGAACAGAAAATCGGTAATGATGATTAGAGTTAAAGTTAACTCAAAGTCAGAGTTAGTTGAGGATAGAGAGGGAAAATCAGCGCTATACGGTGTAATTTGTTGTTGTGACGACAGGTTATTGTCGGGAGCTCTAATATGTGGTCATACGGTTTAGATCTGAGAAGCATTAAGTTAACTGTTGTAAAAGTGTTTGTAAGTAGTGAAGGAACTTCTAATAACTTTCTATTTGTTGAAGTGGTCAATTGGTTTTTGGATTTTAGTAACGAAATATTTGAATTTCCTGCAAACAATTGGTGATTTCTAAATTTTTGTTAGTGGGGGTTCCGTGACCAACGCGAAAGTACATCAAGGGTTTTGCGATGACAAAAAGATTGAAAAGCACTGCTCTACATTCAACACGAGTTCTAATATCTATGAAAAAAAAACACAGAGTAGTTCAGAACAATAAGCTCAAGCGAAGTAGGTAAAATAATAACAATAAATAAAGGTTTTTGTCTTTTCAAAATGATGAAGTGTAGGAGAAGGCAGGCTACAGACCCACAAAAGTAAAAAAAAAATTGTCAACAGTCGTTTTTTGTCAGTGGAAGCGGAAGCTGTTGAAAAATAACTGCTTCCACATCCCTGGTTGCTAGGGGTGTTCGAAACGAGTTTTACTGGAAACGAATTTTTACAATAGAAACACCAGTTCAAAAAGAAATGAAGTTTCATTATAGCAAAAAACAGCTCGAAACGAAAGGAAACGAAATTTAGTGTCGAAATATTTCAAAATTTTTCCATCGTCACTCATCTGTGTCTTCATCCTCCTTCGAAAACTCAAGCGACAATGGTTAATGGCCACTCAGTGTAATCCATGCGGCTTTTGTGTAAAGCATGTTTGTTACAAGCGATGAGTCCAGCCTTTCCCGGTTTAATTTCGAGCGCGAACTCGACCTTTTTGTCGAACTTGAACTCGAAACTCAAGATTTCGTGGACTCGAAAATATTTAAAGCCAGTTCAAATTAATTTTCATTTGTACTACATCATTACAGTTAAATTTAAAAAGAATAAAATCTTTTTATGGGAAATTAAGGGTCTTATTCAGAAAGTAGGATTAAGCCAGGCTTTTTTCTAGAATTGTCTATTCCCAACGATTTCGTATGCTGCAAGAAGCTTTGGCGTTAAGCCGGGCTTAAGTACTTGTTTAAATCAGCCTTTTACAAGTCACTATTGCAGGTGGCTTAAATCGCGACTTATGTACGTAAAGAGCCAAAACCATAGTTATTGCTGTTGCTAAATTTGTGTAATGGTATCCAGATAGCTTAAATCAGTAGCACGGCTTTATAAGCCCGACTTTTGTAAGCTCGGCCTGAATTAAGTCTGCTTTCTGCCTATAACCCTAAATGTTTGATGAAAACGTTAGGACCCTAAAAATATCGATCTAATTACATTTTTGCAATGAAAACAGTCACAGTAGAGAATGGGTGACCTAACTGACAGTTAACTTTTTCTTAGTTAACAGTGAATTGCAGACATAGCCCTTGTTTTGATGGAAAGTGCATGATCACGGCAACTGCATTTAAACTGCAATTATTCAGATTCAAGAATAAAACTTAGTGCGGAAAGTTAGTAAGCGAGGATAGTCAAGCAAAACAGAGTTAGATGAGAGAGCATGTTCAATAATTTAACAAGAACCAGGTAGATCTGAGCAGCAGAACTGCTTTCGTAACGCAGCACTTTTTATTGGCCGCTTGTTTATTTCTCAACTTATTTAGTTGCTAGGCTGGTCAGTAAATAGTTTTCATTCATTTCAACTTTTTTTTTCAACAAAATTAATCCAAACTTGTTTCTTGATCACTTATTGTATAAACTTAGCGAAATGCCGCATGCTCAGTCTAGTCACGTGTATGACTGTTTTGAACTTGATAAATTTTCAGAGGACTCAAACTGAAATTTGAACTCAAAAAATGAAAATGTTGAACTCGAACTTAAACTCGATATAAAAATCGACAGAGTTCGCAGCCCTGCTTGTAAGCTTATGCTGGTGTATGCACAGCATGACACAGCTCAGGCTACGTCGACATCGGTAAGCTTGGACTCTCTGATAAAATAATTCGCCCATTTTGGAGGAACAAACTATGGGCAGCGGAGGTCTTACGAACTTCGTAATTGAATGGCTTCCAAATGAAGAAACCTTCGTGATAAAAAACGCTTTGTCGGTCATGCACTTTATTGATGATGAGGATGTTCTTCCTGATGCCGTAAATGCATTTAAGCTTCTTACGAAGGAATCAAAATTTCAATTATTCCTCAACGGCAAAGAATCGACATTTTGATAGGACCAACCAACAAAGAATTGCTTACTTTTCTAGAGGAAAAAGAGGGTTTAAATGCCAGTGAACCTAATTACGTTTTACTCGACTGGGACCCATTGCTATCGGTGGTCCGGGTGAGGTGGGATCGAACTCGCGTCAGATCTTTAAAGCAAGAGTGAGCGATGATTGTGACATACGCGAACGTGAACAACTTAGAGAAAAAATTACTGAACTAAAAACGACTTTACGACAATTCGAACTGAAGAACGAAAAGATTCAACTCTCTGAGAGTGAGGAGCCAGCGTGTCCGTTGGTAGAACCTAACGTTGAATTTGAGAATGGTCCATAGGAGATTTCAGTTTTTTTGAAAGCAGAAATTTTTGAAATTATCTTCAATAACCTTACAAATGCCTTAGAGCGTACAATGTCTTTGCATCAGAAAGTATTTGGCGATCATCCCTGAAACCGAAGCATTACTGACACATTTCAAACTTGCTGGCTGAGAGTTAGCTGACGCATCAGGAGGTGAAGTTGATAAGCCTACGAGGTATTTCCCTTTCTTTGTGACAAAACAGGAAAAATCTCGTGTTGTACATAGCGATGAAAAAAAAAAGTTTCTGCTCTTGTTTTGTTGAGCCTGACTTTTGTTTTTTTTGAGGCTTTCCTACCCATATGTTAAACATGTTTGTTTTTTACGAAGAGCAACGACCGCATGAGATCACACCACAATAAACTTGATCACTAACGTTTTAATCACAAAACTTCTATTTATTGTTGACCAGAAATATTTTTTGGTCACGTGGAGCTGATTTGGTTAGGTCATAGTAGAGCAAAGCAGACTCGTAAGTCGGGCCAGGCTTTTTGGATGGGATTAGGGATTAAGCTTCCTAAAAGCTCTGGTCTAATTCAGGGCCAAACCATTATAACTTTTTGCTATTTATGTGCAGCTCGGGAATGTGCTGACTTCTCTTGGTACAGAAACCTTTAGCGATATTTATCCTTATCAACTTCACTACAGCCTTACATCACAACGCCATTGCATTATCACTCATTTAAATAAAAAATACGGATATATAAATAAACTTTTGCATACCGCTTGATGTAGTCTTGCGTTTCGCACAACATGTCTTTCTCAGACAAAAACTAATGCAACAGCATACTTTTAGAGGCGATGTTTGAAAACAAAGTTTTGTGTGATACAAATGCAGCACTATATCAACTATGCTGCCTCTCCCCTACCGTCGAGCAAATTTAATCTCTCCGATTGTGACCAATTCGCATCTATTTTGTTGGTACTCGCATCCCAGAGAATCGCGATCAAGGAAAATAATGCTACTACTTGTCTGTGTAAAAAGATGAGCTAATTTGGGTTTCAGAATTCAGACTCCAGAGCGGGTCTGAACACAGCGCTGATCTACGCATAACACTAAAGGTTTTCTCTTCGCTGGAAGACAAAAGTAAAATAAAAAAGCTGGAAGCCAGTTCACTCTGCTGCTCTTTTTTTGTGATAACATTTTGAAACAAAAATTGTTGCAAAACAACACATTTGAAGGTAATTGAATTACTTTCGCCCGGTGTACCCCACTTTTTCCTGTACTGCACTTACAGAACTTTTGGCCTGCTTCATCAATACTAAGAAAGCTAGGTACCGGTACAGCGCTTAAAGTCTACTCGAGAAAAGGTTTTAAAAGCAAGTCGCTCTATAAGCATGGGGCTGGAAAACAACGGCAACAACAATGAGCTAATATTAGAAATATTGTTACATCACAAACAATGACAAAATGTCAGAAATAGAACTGTGAGAAATAACTGTTTGTTACAATGCAGCATGGTCTCTGAACCGCTTTTGTTTTTGGTTTATCTCGTCATCGACTGAACCTCGCTTGCTAACCTTTCAACCATTATGTGCCGCTAATAATCAGTTTCTTCTTTCCTTATTTTTTTGAGTAGATTTGAGAGATTTTTCAAACCAAACAAGAACCCCTTGTCAGGACCCGTGTGCTCGATGTCCCCGCCGCTCAAATCGCTGCTACTGCTGTTTGCAAAATCTACAAGTCGCACATCCACATGAGGGGGCAGTGTTGGTATTCTTCGGTGGTCGCAATTTGACGGTAAGGCGGAAAGTTCCGTTTGATGATCTTGGACGTCATAATGCGATCCTTCGTACATGATAACAAGTGAAGAACCGTACAATCGATAGGAATCAAGTTTGCGGATGACTTTTATCAACTCCTTGATCATGATCAGAATAAGGTCAATGATCTTTCCTCGTTTGTCGTTGTTGAGGAACATACGGAGTGTGTCGTACAAGCCATCGGCGGAGAGACCGCGTCCATAGAACTTGTCACGGCAGATGTAACGCGATTTATTGTAGACCTGTAAATCACTTAATGACTAATCGAACAAAAACAAGCGCCACGATCCGGGGCCTACCTGTAGACCTGACAAACGAAGCCCCAAACTAGAGGTGGTAGAGAGCTTGTTCTTTTCCATGTGCCGCAGTACTTTCTCCGTGGGACAGTTGTCACCGTAGAGGCGCGTACCTACTTTCAGATCGATGATGCAGGGCGCCTCAAAGTGGCTGCCCACGTTTTCAATCAATATATAAGCTGGAAAGTGATTGGTTAAGAATAATCACATGATATTATAAATGTGTGCCTACTGGTAGCAATGCGTGTCTATCACGATGGGTTGAAATTCCACTTTTATTTCTAATCGAAGACAACAATATGCACCTCTGTGAGGCGGTCTAAAGTGGTGTTTTTGGAAAAAAATTGAGGAATTTTATCAAGAATTCAGGCTGCAACAATACTTTTACGTTTTTGAGGGGTATTTTCCTGAAAACAGGGGGATTGAATTAGAAAAAGTTTAATATGTTCAATTCAGAGTATATTGATTACGTTTCAATGGTGCTATCTTTATCTGCTTGTGTTCACAAGCACATAAAGTATCAAAGTGATACAAGAGCTCAACAATGGACTTTGAGCAAATTGCAGTGACACTGTTTCGACCAGCAGGTCTCTTCAGTGCAGTTGGTGATCGACAAGTAGCTGGAAGCTTTAAATAAAGCATAGCTTAGATGAGGGATGGGCAAACTACGGCCCACCAACACTTATTGGAAACTTCCATGTATTTACTTCAATACGACAGGAATGGCCACACTTGCCGTAAACAATAGCAGTCATTATTGAAAGAGCCGTTACGCAATTCTTACTTTGAATTGGCGCATTTCCCAAATAGAGGTTGATGACCTTTTTTTTTGGAGACCATCATTTTCAAGTTATAGCAAGATCAAATTAATTGTGAAAGTGTTGCAAGATTTTGAACACTGGCCCTCGGCCTAAAAGGCTTGCCCACCCATGGCTTAGACCATAACTCTTGTGGAACCTAAACTTGGTTAACTGTAGTGGTCTGTCAATATTCTGCGAAGCCGCATCACTAGTGAATGAGTGGCGGTTGTTGCATGTGCCCTACTTCTAACAACTGCCAGAACAACCGCGCTGTCACAGACCAGTGGTCACAAGCCCTTAAAGTAAAGCCATTAAGTATTTTTTGTCAATGCCGTTGCTAAATAATGCATTGATAGATCATTTTCTACCAAAAACCTGTGTTTGTCCCCTAATTGCTACACTTAGACTTTGATGATACTGTTCACATTAGTATTTCCATTTGGGAAAAGTATTTAATAGTGGTAGGCAATGTTAGTTCAAAGCTTGAATGCACATGCAGGTGTTGTCCGTAGTTCAGGTTCCCCTGTTTTCTGTGCCAAAGAGAGAAGACCCTTTGTCGTCGCTGGTGTTGCCCGCGTGCGATCAAGGGAACGATAACGGTCGGCAAATTTCTTCTAATTGTTTGACTTAATTTTCTGAATGGATATACTCAACAGTTAGCGTATTGTTGTTTACAGCAGTGCTTTTTCTGGAACCAGCCATTATGACTTTATGTGCGCAGATGAGTAAAGAACAATCAGTGAACGTTCTTGGATTGTTTAGTTCTGCGATTAGCAATTATCACAAAATGAAAGGTGCAGAAACTGGTAGAAAGAATAGGTGAAACAGGTTATGAATTTTAATCCAAAAATAACAGCCAAGCAACTTGTTATAAACATACTGCGAACGTTTCGGCCCTTTATAACAAGTTGCTTGGCTGTTATTTTTGGATTAAAGTTATTAGTTTTTTCCCAACTATACCGTGTGCCGAAGGTTATGAATTATTCCAGGTTAATTATTTCCAGTGCAGAATGCAGTTCATAACAATCTTTAAATGATGTACTAAGCTGAAACAGACGGAACAATTTTTCTGTAATTAGAATGTTGGCAATTAGCAAATAGCCAGCCTACGAAGGTTTGTTACAAATAGGCTAGTTACAATATTACAAGTTGTAACTAAAAAATAAAAATATAGAAAAAGTTATTGGTGAAAAATTGTTTCTATTTCAGATGTATTCACTATGACTAGGCTTACCATACGTCCCGTTTTAGCCGGGACAGTCCCGGTTTTCAAGGCTTTGTCCCGCTCAGTTTATCCAAAGTCCGTTTTTTTTGCATTCAGTCTGCCAGCATAGCCAGACCTACCATGCATCCCAATTTAACTGTCCGTTCCGATAGGCAAAAAAATTTTGAAAACAAAGTCTAGCCTGATGATGATTTGAACCGGGAGTGACACAATAGCGGCAGTAATGCTGGTGTTGAATTTTTTTTTGGAGGACACCTCCATTTTGGGTAAAATTTACCTCTTTTCATTGGATATCAATATAGTCCACCGGAACTGGAAGTGTTCTCCAAAATAAAAAAAAAGGTCAACACCTGATCTGCTACCACAAGTGTGTCTGCACTACACCAGGTCAGCTATAGCAAAACCCTCTGATCAGGCCTGTTGTTCTCGAGCGTCCCGTTTTTTAATCACCAAAATATGGTAAGCCTAACTATGCAGATAAAAATAATGGCTGTGAGTGTCAGCAAGGGAAAGCCGCTCGTCTTTAATTGTCACATTAAACACTGGCAAATTGAATTCACTCGCTCAACTCCTAATGAACTTGAATTTGAAATATATCAGCGTGTGATGATAAGACGTTAATCGATTCGGCGCGTCAATCGATTTTACTATGATATTCCCTATGTAGCATTGTGTATGGTAAAGGTACTGCTACAGGGGATAAAACGTAAAAATAGCAAAGTGACGTAACAAAGGGAAAACTAAACGAAAGACAAGAAGAGCGATATAAAACTATCAAAACCAGAGTAAAATAGGGAGAAAAAAGGTCGGCAAACAGAACGCAAATACAAAACATCAGTAATAATGAACCATGGAAGAGCGATCTTCATTAAGTAGTAATCGATTACTATCAAATTTGGCAATGAGCTGCTGTTCTTTAATTTTTCACATATGTCGGCTGGCTGATCAAATTTTGGCGAGAACTGCGGCTTTGAAGTTGTCTAGATAATGATTCGTTTGACTGAAATGATTTGCCACAGGTTTATTGCAGTGATGTATAATGTCCAAGCGAGGACTATTTAAACGGGTTCTTAAAGGTTGTCCTCTTCCCCCGATATAGTTTTCTAGGGCAGTTGAAGCAGCTGATGTCATAAACAACGTTAATTTTGTAGTCATATCAGCCTGTTATATTATATTCAATGCCATTGGCACCAATATTTTGTCTACATTAATAAATTTGCTAAGCTTGCATCTTGATTGGATGCAGATGCAGGGGACTGTTTCAGGAGAGCTTTGAGTTGATTTAAGCAAAAAAACTAAGGGTGAGAAATTGCTTCAAGGAAGCTGGTTGTTTTGACAAAAGCTTCTTGCCTCGAGATGATTTTGAATAACTACTTAAATTGAGCCTGCTTTACCAAAACCGAAAACATTAATTGTCTTGTCTTTCGGCGGCCAAAAATTATTCCCGATGTTTGTCTGCACTATTTCACACATTGAAGATGCAGCTATTGCACAGCCAATTAGGATTTAGATGCCGACATTTAGAGCTATAGGGTTTCTGTATTTTTTTTTTGATTTTCTGTAGTTCCTATTGGTCGCAGTGCCACTTACCTCCGAAGAGCCATTGAGTGACTTGCATTTATACAAGTCAAAAATTAACAAGTACCTTAATAAGCAAATTCCTGAAACTGCCTACACCACGTTTTTAGGTTCCACATGGTATTTGACTGCAGAGTTGATGCATTAGCATTGTGAATTGTGAAAGCGACCGAATCTCTCCTTGCATGACATTCATATTTTGACAAATTCTTTTGATGGATGGAAAAGGTTGAACAAGCTAATCAGTAGCTTCAAGATTGTGAATGATATCGAAGACAGAGAAATGAGACTAATGGATGTGTTTAGAGATGTTCTCACGGATGATAAAAACGAAGAAAATTGATTATGCATTGTGTAGAAGATACAAAAAAGCGTTACCTTGATTTCAAGAAATCTCTCAAGGCCAAGTGTAAACGAACCAGAACCGTCGCCGATCGTGATCTTTTCCTTTGCAATGTGCGTGTAACATGAGCGATGACAATGGGGTCTTCTTTGGCAGAGAAAACAGAGGGACCCGGACATGGTGTTCGGGCTTTGAACCGAAATAGCGTACCGCTACTATACACTTTTTTCAAATGGGAATACTATTGTGAACAGCATAATCAAAGCCTAAGTAAAGCGATTTGATGAAAAACAAAAAAACATTTACCAATGTATTATTTAGCAACAGCATTGACCAAAAAATACTTGATGTGATCTGTAAACACAACCAGAAATATATAACACCATTGAAACGTAATCAATTTACTTTAAAGCTTTAGGCAACTTTGACCACCTCTGCTCATGCCTTTATTGTCCCGTGTCTAGATTGCCCCGATCCCATATTGCATCATGACCATATTTGCTAATGCTTACATCGTCCCGCGCCCATATTGTTCCATGTCTATATTGCACCGTGGCCCAATAGTCATGGTCAAATAAGAAATGAGCCCATGGAGCAATTGATTGGCCAGACAGTATGCTCTGTCTTCTTTTCGATCGATCTTGGAACTGAATTCCCCGTCATCTAACTGACTTTTTGCAATATGATCTTCGGCTTTGGGTAGGGTTACCATATTTGTAAAAGCAAAAATCGGGACAACGGATGGCCACCTTGCACGAGGCCAAAATTTTGGGCTATTCAACTATTTTTATAACAAAATCGGGACGCTCAAATTGACTTGTAGACTTGTTTCTGCTGGGAATCGACGGGGTTTTAAAAAGAAAGGAAACAGGGGTGATCTCCAAAAAAAAAAAAAAGGTCAACACCTGTTTAGCAGCGCATTTTGTGTCACTTTTAAGCCGAAAACTGCAGAAATCGTGCATCCAAACAGGTTTTGACCTTTTTTTTTTTTTTTTTTGGAGATCACTCCAAAAGTCATCGTTTCCTACCTGACATATAACAAAGTTTGAACACCTGTGATGAAACTCTTCTGTTTCAGTAAAGCAAAAAGCGGGATTTGGCATGAAAAGAGCGGGACAAGGCCCGAAAAAGCGGGACGTATGGTAACCCTAGCTTTGGGTGAATGAGCCCCCCACTCTTCTCCCATCCGCTGATTGATAGGCTATGTTCGACAAACTTTTGTATTTATATTGAACGTCTAAATCTTCGTACCACTTCATTTACAAAATGGAAAGGAGCATAGTTAAACTTAGTTTAATTAATTATCTAATTTTATTCATCTGGGTCGTTATATTTCTGATGTGTACATTTTTTAACATCTCAGTAAATTTTCGTACCAGTACGGTATTTCCGAGATTTCTGTAATTTAGCAGGTAGTTTTTTCCCATTTTCGTAATTCAGTATTTTGGTGTAAATATTCGTATTTCTGCATTTCGGTATTTTAGAGTGGTCTCTGTCTTTGACTCCCGCTTTGACAATCCTTGCACCGGTACCCTTTCAGAATTGCGTTGGCCCAGCCCATAGTCTATAAGCTAGTTCAGTTAGACATGCCATTTGAAATAATATTTAGCTACCAGCGTATTCTGATTAAATTAGGCCAAGGAAAAAAGCAAATTCATACCTATTACTATTTCACGCTAGAAAAATATCCAGATAACTGCTCCTCACAGCAATAAAAACTGGCATTAATTTTTTTGTTTGTGCTATCAGTCAAGCGTGGCAAAGAGCGAGCCATCAATCTCAGTTTAATACAGGGTGAGCCGAAGTGAGTGATACCCACATAGCAGTGAATAAATTCTTCTATACTAATGCTACCAATCTTATATTTCAGATTCAACTTAAGTAGGAGTTAACAATAAAATTTAACTGAAGAAGTTTATGAAAAATGTCTTGGATGACTGAGCAAAAGGCGTTTGATTTGAGATTTATATTGAGATAAAGCCTATAAAAGCTGTGCAGGCAAAATTTTGTGGCGATTTGATTTCAACCATTTTCCAACGAAATCGATGATTTACAGATGGATAAAGAAGTTCAAGAGCAAGGGAGCTGTGCTGAAACTGAGTGCAAGAAGTGAAAAGGTCACAACTGGGTCCTATTTGAGTGTCAGGGTTCCCGGAAATGTAAAATGCTGTCCGTACATCGCTTGGCCGCAAGCAGCTTTTCAAAGTGCTTACATCGTAATGGTGGCGGTCTTGAACATATTTTTGAACGAGCGCAAATAACAAAACTGTAGATGATGTGAACTTAAACTTACAGGACTGAATTGTTATAGCCTAGAATACATTTGAGTAAAAATGGAGTAATATTTATGAACCATTGCAAAAATTATGAGCACTTGTATGGATATCACTCACTCCGGGTCACCCTGTATATCGCTGGTAAAACCAAGGCTGACAAGTCGAGCTGACTTGACAGGAAAAAACAAAAAGAAACCACCCATACCCCACTTGTTTTCCACAAATTTTTCATTTGGAAAACTCGTTAAATTTGCGGTTTATTGCCCAAGTTTAGCGGCTCTCGCTGATTGCTTTTATGGGACAAATTGTCTTTGGACGAACAGAAATGTTAATTAGTTGACGCGCGTTTCAAAACGGTGGGAAGAATTGCACAAAAGCGATGCTTTGCTCCTTGTCACAAGCTACTGTCTTTTAAGAATTCCTATTTAATTTTATGTCCCCTCTAAATTTTAGTGGCTTTTGTTGATTGGTATTAAACGCCATCAGGTCATCAATAAAGTGCGAAGCCTTGAATAAACCAAGTTCCTACTATTTTGGGAAGAGGACTGATCTTTCCCCGAGTCTATTCTTTGTAAGCTTGTGTTTGATTTACTGCAGTTGCATCATGTGAAGGCAACCGGGCAGCCTCACAAAGTTTAGAGACGTCGTTGTGAACTTAACAGGCTCCTAGAAACGTACGACCCGTTGCGTGGTCGCTTATAACTGTAATTGGGTAACATAGTAGTTTGCGCTGTATTTCAAGCAACCAGTGGTACATTGAGCATTTTAGGGATTTGAGGCACCATATTATGAGCGGCCACTTATTGGCCAAATAATCATTGGAGACCTTTGTTTTTTTATTATTTTGGAGATTACTTCTATTTGGAATATCTGGATTCGGAAAGGTCTGGATTAGGGAAATTTGTTTTAAACTAGAGTTTCTGCATTAAATCTACAAGTGAAGAGCTTTTTTTCGGTTTCTTTATTATTTTCTTTTGTAGATCAACACTATTTTGCAGGGCTAAAAATCAGTTTATATGACTTGTCTAGAAGGAGTGCCCCTATTCTCCATGCAAGTAGGCCCTTAAAAAAGAGGGGTATGAGGCAGCTGCCTCACTTTTCTCATCCTAAATCCACCACTCCATGGAATTTTAATTGTTTCCTTGTGTTAATTTCGAACATAAACGTTACTTTTTGAATAATTTGTTACGTTTAAGCAAGGCCAGATCAAACAGACGCGAGGTGACAAGCGAGATACAACTGCAAAGTCCTTAAAACTGTATGGTTGGGACCGGAATTTGCTTCAAGAGGGATTAGATCGAACCAACAGCAGTAATTGTTTTTTTGTCAACGTGAAATAAAATCAAGTGATTTGTTGATTGAGTGATTAATTTTCATAACAAATAAAGTCACCAGAGTTGTAGCGGAGCTTTTTGACTACATAAAAAACACTTTCTTTAACACAAAGTCCACTGTTTTCGAGCATCATCAGCAAAAGAAGACCTCTTGAAAAAATGCCAGGCTGGTTTGTCAAATGATTTATTGATCACTAAAAGCAGCAGTTGAGTTTTGATGAAGAAAAAAACGGCTTTTTGAGATAACAATTAATATTCTTTTTATCTGGTCAAAAACAAGTGAGGATTATCATTCATATTTTGTGTCGCCAACTTTTACATTTTTTATCAAATCTTTAGAGGAGTACGTAGCTATTGAAAATGTTTTTCAAGTTCAAATGCTCTTTGCTGCATAAAAGCAACTTGAAAGAATGATTAAACTTTAACTGGTGATAGCAAATTTTATAAGCTTTCAATATTATAGTGTAAAGAAAGGGTGTATAAGATATTTTATATTTGTTAATTTTATTTAAATTATAAAGCTTGATTAAACAGCTTTGGTTTTACAAAGACTTGTTTAGTTTTTTTCTTCATTTTTTTTTGATATGACAGTACGTAGGACGCAACAGCTGAATTGAATTCTGCTGCTGTTGGTGTTTTGTTGCTCATGCGTGAAAAAAAGTGGCCAACAGCGTTGACATATCAGTTTAAGAAAATGAACGAAAGTGATCATTCATGACAATAATTATGGTAAAGTAATGCTTTCATAAACGACCATTTCATCCTATTCTTTTGCAAACACAAACTTCAATGTTTTCCTCAAGCTCTTTTTAAGAGTTTTCGCCAGAATGGCAGCCTAACAGTGTGGCGAAGAATTTATACTGTTCGAGACGGTTTTTGATTGGATGATATATAATGCGTCCTTATTGGTTGGCCTTGTATCAAAACCTTAAAAACTGAACTTTTCGTCAAAGGGATTTGTTTATACTTTAAAATTAGCTCATTTATGATTCGGACTTCTCAAAACGTTCTGATTCGATCTGCCAATCAGAACGCATTTTATATCATCCAATCAGAAATCGCCTCGTATAGTATAAATTCTTCACCACATTGTTAGGCTGCCATTCCAGCGAAAACTCTTAAAAAGAGCTAGACGAAAATGTTTAAGTTTGTGTTTGCAAAAGCGTATGATGAAATGTTCGTTTTAAAAGCATTACTGAAGTTTGTACCACCTACGAATTGTTCAAATTATGGTAAAGGCGGTCTCCTATTCGATTTTAAACTTTGGGGACGAGAAGATTTAAGCTACCATTGTCTTGGCCCCACGGCATTGATGAGAATAGGGGAAAAAAGCCGATTTCTTTCTCTTGGCCGCCTTTCCTTCGATACCATGTCTATGTGTGTCATTACACCCTGGCTAGGAATTGCCAGCTATTTTTTGAAATTCCAACATTGCCAGGATTTGAACTTGGTTTTCACGCTTGCGAGAAGTGCCTTATCTACTATACACCAGCAAGAAATTATGAACAAGTAAAAAAGATACATTTGATGGCTTGGTCGAGTTTTTTTTCAGCATTGTGGCGGACTCGGACCGCCCACGGATTGCTCCCGACCCCGCTTACATCCGCTTCTAGGTTCTTGTCTCGCGTCCAGTCATTCGCGACAAACCCCCTCTCCTTTGTGAACTCGTCGCGGTTCAACCCCCTGTTAATATCACGTGATTGATGGCGTCACTCCCTCCTAGCACACGTCACTTACTCGTATTGAGCACGCGATTGAGGATGACGCTTGCACGACATCGATCTGACGAAGCAATGCGATGTACTTGCGATCTGCGCCGGAAGGTCAGCCATAAAGATAACATGGCCTTCCATTCTTCTGTATGTAACGTCAGCAACTCCTAAAAGTTGACTTCAGAAGTCGCTGATTCGGTTACGACCTACGTCTAGCTCGTGGCCCGTCCGCGCATGGAGGTGTCGTGGCCCGTCCGCATATGGAGGTGTTGCATTTAATATTTATATTATTCACTTATTCACCCAGCACTCATCGTAAGAGCAACCAGCAGGCTGTGCACCCCTCAACACCATCCTTTCATCAGAATCGAGGCTCACGTTTACTCTTAATGAACCCGATCATTTATTGGGGAACTCCTTGGGGTTCACGATCCCCCTGATTTATATTTATTGGTCTACTGATTAGATAAAATAGATATAAACGAGATGTTACCATAAAAGCGGGGGGTGAAGGGACGCAGTGCTGGGCTCATTGTGAGGTAGAAGTCCACTTCACTAGCAATCACAGGCTTCAGGATCACCTCCTGGTCTGAGGTCGTCATCAAGCTTGCGTGGCCGGTGACCTGTGACGCAACAAAATCGTCATCGGTCGCCATTGCAATATGACGTAGCGACACTCACCTGATGAGCGTACGGCTGCAATTCGACGTCTGTGCCCATGACAATCGCGGCGGAGCGACTAACTTGATTCAACTACAAACACAGGTCACATGACAATAATCCAAACCCAAGGCAATGCAGAGATCTAATGAAAATTAAAAAATTAATTTGGTTTCGATTGGTTACCAGTTTTGTATTACGACTCCGATATCCTGAATGAAAACCTGCTCCAGATTTTGTTGAATTACCCAGAGGGTAGTACCGACAAAGTACCGGAACAATGGTATTGTCATTGGTAGGCATCCTACAATGTGAGCTGCCGGGCGCTTCTGATTTGCATTCCTCTGTGTTTGGTTTTTGCTCGAAATTTGATCCAGTTGCAATACCGCAATCACCGTGCGACCACCCAAGCATGATTTCGTCGAAAAGCGCTCTCGCGAGATGTTTTTGTCTTTTCACAATATAGAGTTCGCTATTTCAATGTCATGCGCTTTTCGCAGTGATGCGTTATTGCGTCATAAAGCGTTTACGAGGTAAGAAATGTGATTTTTATTGCTTCTCAAAAACCATCAATGATCAAACGCATTCCTTCTTTTATTTCCGAGTATTTACTACCAAAGTGTAAAGTGCAGACACTTACAAGCTCTTCATCATCGCTCCTAATTTTAAGTACAAACAGGCTTAGTTAGACTGGACATTCCCAGCGAAACAACGTCAAGCTGGGGAAGGGTCCAGAGAAACTTCTTGCGCTTTGTGAGAGATAACTTTTGCTGTACATCGTCTATTTTTCATCGGTTTATTGGGTTTTGGGTGATAACAGTTGTTGGTGCTGAGCCGTCAAAAAATGAATAATACATAACTGAGAGATGCTGTCGTTCATAGTCCACGAAGCACCAGATTCGACAATCAAGGATATGCATGTATCACTCAAAAGTGCTCGTAAAGACGAAAGTCCGGTGCCTAGTGCTTTTTGCGTCGCAAAGAACAGCATCAATATTTTCTAAATGCATCGTTAACTAAAATCAAAACCAAACTAACAAAGAAAATAACCTAATGTATTAAATTTTTTGTGTCAGGAGCTTACAAGCAGCCAGATCTTGATCTCATCAAAATTTAACGTGGCTACTATTAATTAGGGATAGCGTTCCGCCATGAACCCTGGGCAAGAAAAGTATTAGAAATGTCGATTTAACCATAATTTTTTGCATCTCATTTAATTTTCACCTTAACGTTTAAAACAATTTTGCGTAGAATATTTTTTGGACATAATTTTTTTATTATTGTTAAACTGCCCAAAATTTTGGAAAAAATAAAGAATTAGAAGAAAACGGAAAAATACCATTCTTGGATGTTTTCATTGAAAAAAGAAACCAATCATTCATTTCTTCTGTATATAAAAAGAAAACGAACACTGGACTGTACACCAATTGGAAAAGTTTTATTCCTTTCAAATACAAGATAAACATCATCAAATGCTTAATTGACAGAAGTTATAAAATTTGTAACAGCTATCAAAAAATACATGAAAAATTTCAAAAAGTAACCACTCTCTTATTAAATAATGATTATCCACGAGGAATTATTGACAAACACATAAAAACGTATCTTAATAGAAAACATAAACCTCTAAATGAAAATGCAAGCGAAATTAGAAAATCCAAGTTTGCCAATTTTTGTTTACCTTTCATCGGAGAAGCATCGCAACAAATTGAGAAAGAAATCAAACATTTTTTAGAAAATAAAATAAAAGCAAACTTTTGCCTTCGGATGAATCACAGCGTATCAACGATTGTAAACCTATTCAGAAATAAGGACAAACAGGCTCTACTACACCTCACTGGGAGAGTATATAAACTTCAATGCTCGTGTAAAAAGACCTATATTGGACAAAGTAAACGAAATTTAAAAACAAGATTGGAAGAACATGACCCGATTACATTTGGAAAAAGCGATGTTACAGATCATTTATGGGAAAATCCAGACCAAACAATCGACTTTCACAATCCACTTATACTGGCTCAAGAAACTAATTGGCGAAAATTACGTATTAAGGAAATGTTATATATTCAAAAACTGCAGCCACAATTGAACTCAGATGAAGCTTCGCACCCACTATACCTTTTTAATGTGTAAATTTTGTTTTATTTTTATTCCTAGTCATTGTCTCACTAATTTAAAACGAAATAACTTTGACCCTAAAGTATGTAATAGTTATTGTTTTCTTTTTCATAATTGAATTGTCACGTCATAAATGTTACACTTGACCGTAGTTTATCAAATTTTAAAGTAATCAGTTGCACTATTTTGGTTGACAATGCTAGCAGTGTTTAGCGAAACGTCCTAATTAAAATATGTACAGCAGTATACTGGCTCTGTTTTTTTTGCTAAGAATCGTCAAGAGATCCCAATCGTTTGCTCCAAAGACAAATATATTAACACTCTTACAGATCAGCCTCCGCACAGTCCTGGTTAATGCTTGCGTAAAATATACTTACCTCTTCTGCTTCCAGATTCCAACAATGACACTTTTTTTAATTATTTTAAGCAATTCTCTTCCTAGACCAGTAACTACTTTCCAAACAGCCTACAATCAGAAATAAAGGAACAGTCAACCAAAACACAGAAAGTGCTTCAGCGTGATAGTGTTACCACTTTATGCTATTGCTAGAATATCAATTAGATTGTTGGGAAGTAATCCCCTACATTAATTTTTTTTAGCAGTGTTTCTCCCTACTTCTCGGCAGTGTTTCTCCTGATGTTTGAAACATAACTCCAGCTCCAATTTAAGAAAAATTCACTTGGTTCTTGTATTCGCGTATTTTGAAGCCTGTTCACGTGATATGCAATACCAGAAAAGCCTATTAAGAACAACAAAAGCCTATGGTAAATATCAAGTCATCACTTCTATCTCTGCTTTGATAGCGACAAGAAATTGATAGCAATTGTAAACAAGCTAAACTTTCAAGCCGAACAGTAACCAAAACCGCCCTCACGGTAGGGCAGAAAAATTTATTTATTGGAGAGGCTGGAAAACTGAGAAATCACTCAAAAACAGATTTTTGCCATTTTTGGGGGGGGGGCAGCCTCGAATGAGCTATGAACAACTTTGATTTAATTTTAGCAATTGATTCAAACAATCGACGATAGATCATGTACAGATCTATTCCAAATATGAAAGAAAGGACACAATAATTGATTACACGGATGATTGACTAAATTTTACAGAACTATTACCTGATTTCATCAAGCGAGAACGTTTCACTTTCAGACATTTCACTATTTTACTACTGTACATCCAAATACTTTGGTATTTTATATCAGAATGCTGAAATACCTCTTTTGGTTAGGCCACACTTTTTTCAGCGATCAACTCAACTGAAATTAACAAAACAACGCATAGTCGCAAATGCACAAAACCTGCGCTGCCAGGTTGATTCATAAAATTAAATTTTGGTTGACCGACGCAGGCGATCCTGATATTACTCGCATGTGAAATCGTCAAACGGTGGCTTGGACATTCGATATCCGCGGACCACGTCATTCTCACACGACTGCTTTGATTCTCGCTCTCAAACACTCAAACACCACGTTACCACTTATTTTGAAGGAAAATTCATCTAATTTTGGAAAGTTGTCCTACCTATGTAAATATTTGTGCTAGAAAATGCGCCGTCAGCTTAAAAGTTGCTCAACAGCCATGACTATATCTCTCTCAAAAGGACGTTTTCCTTGTAGTTTCAGAAAAATATTTTTCCAAAGAGCGATAATCCTGTATTGTTTTTCCTTGAACCACCAAACTTAGCGTTTATGGTTATCTGTTTGAATGCTTTAATTGGTTAAATACAAAGGTTTAGTTTTGGAAAACAAGCTGACTGTATAATTTCATCAGGTAAAATTGATCTTTTTGAAAGTGAAGACAAGAATAACAGAAGTAGGTTACATCTGCTACAAGTGCATTTGGTCCGGGCAAACTGATTCAAACACCAAAGCTGGTGCTACATGTACATCCGAGTATAGTAAATGCATCCTACTGTTTTAAATTTTCGGACAGAGAGCTGAGGCAACTTTTTTAATCAATATAGTAAAAAATCATAAAATAGTAAACCGCAATCATTTGACATTAACGAGTGACAAAAATAAACTGAAGCGTGAACAAAAAAAAATCATTGAAAGAATATCAAATCTGACGGATAAGTAACCTTTGACTTTGTTGGTTGCAACCACCATAGCTTCCGATACGAAGCGACTCTGGTGTTTATGAAGAGAGATGAAAATCGTTTAGTTAAGCTCGAAAAGTGCTGTGACAGTGGTTTATTTTATTTGTCCCTCGTAATTCTAACCAATGGCACAAACGCATCTTAATCAGAGTGCATTTCAACCCTTTGAGGAAATTTCGCTCTACAGCAAACTGGCGATCATGGGAGCTGATGGAACATTTTTATCAGAAGAGCAAAGACAGAAGTAATTTGTTATTTGGAAGAGCTTGTTTATTACACAGCAATGAACTTCCTTGTTGGAGACACATTTTTGAAAATATGAGAGGCACAGCAAGATGTCCTTCATCTTTTTCTAGTCTAACGACGAGAAATTAAGTGGCACAGAAGCAAAGGAAAGTTTTGCTGATTTCAAGAAAATTGCAAATCTATAATTCTTGTTTTGCTATTCCATGTTGTTGACAACTTCAACTGAGTTTTTGGCGTACTTGTGCATTATTTGAGGAATTATCGATACATACATTAAATTTTTGGAATTGGTAAATTGTGTTATTCACATGTTATAAGCAGCAGCTACTTTGAAAACATATTTTACAATGAAACCCTTCAAAAAACATCAAGATTTTGGTTGAATATTGCATTCAAGTTTATGTCCCCATCTTGGTTCCCAAGTTTATTAAGCATTTTTGCGCAATTTCTGATCGTGCTTAAAGTTTATTTCATCCAGGCCTATTTCAAAGTTACTGGACGTTTTTAAATCCGAAAGTCTGTGAGGTTCCAAAGACGACTTTGCAAACAAACGCCGTGTTTATCCTACCTGAAAACACAATAAATACAATTTTTGGAAATCACAGGATGGAAATTCGAAATTGGCTGTCAATCAAATTCTGTTGGTTAGAAATAAAATACGGGAGGCCAGATTAACAAAAAAAGAGTTTGTGACCCAACATGATGAGACGAGGATGTTGATGAAGAGAATCTCAACAGTTTACCAAGACTGGACCTGCAGATACTGAGAGTCGATTTCTTGTATCATAGGTGGCAGCTGAATTTCAATTTGAAATCACATCAATTTCAGCCGTTTGACCAAACTAGGATGTTTGATTCATTTACAATCAGAAATCTATCAAAACAATTGACGGATAAGTTATCGAAAAGCCGTTACGACTAGCTGTACTTCACCAAAACAAATCACCTGAGCTACGCATCAATTGAGTTGCATGGTGATAGTAATCGCCGTTGCGGGATAGCCTGTCATGGACGTGATTTGTCTAATTGGGCAAAAAATGCGATGACTGAAATTAATACCTGCAATCAGTGACCAACAGCAATATCCATTAAAATGACGCCAACTATGATGTTAAGCTGACATTAAAATCCGTTTATTCAGCAAAGTAATATTTAGACAATGATGTCACCGCATGAATCGGAAGGATTAAAGCAAGTTTCCATCAGGTGCGAACAGTTTCTACTGGTGAACTGCAGGCAGTGATGGGGAACTCGAATCGAGTGAGACTTCAGTAGTTGTCAAAAAAAACCTGACTAGAGTTACAGAACTTTGGAAGAAAAAAGGAAAGGTTTATACATCTCGAAAAAATGTTAATGATTAAATATCTTAGCCTACGTGATACATGAGATAAAAATGGTTATAAGCATTTTTTACTGGCTACATCAAACAGCAATGTTATGGATAAGTTTTTTATGTGATGAAGAACATAACATTAAAAAAAACGCATTCCTAGGTGCCTATGCACTTACGAAACTAAAAACATTCTAAAATGATATGTATAGGAATTTTAAAGAGTTGCTATTTCTAAAAGGCAAACCTTATTTGTATACCAACAAAGTTACGACCTAAAACACATTTTTATTGTTTTTCTGTTTTTTTTGGAATGTTATGTATTTCATTATTACTCGTAACTTTGTCTGTAAACAAGTAAAACTTGCCTATTGCTAATTGCAGCCCACAATTTTATTAAGCTTCGAGTAAGACCTTGCAAGCTTTAACCGAAAGAATAAAAATCTGCAGGAGTAAAATGACTGAAATACTAAATATTTTGGCAATTTTTTTAATCAAATATCTGTAGGTTTAAACATAACGAGCACCACCAGCTGCTGTAAATAGCTATGCGCATGGCAGTAGCATTGGTAGGCCAGGGGTGCGCTGCCTCCGGCCTTGGCTGATAAGTTGTGCGGCCGTGGACATATGTTTAGGAAATCCTCCTCAAAGAAAGATCTTTACCTTAAGACAAACAGAAAAAAAACTCAATTTGAACAAAAACTTAGCTCAAGATCAGAAACTTCTGCACTCAAAATTTGAATCTCAAGTAGAAAAAAGGTCTTTACTTACAAATTATGTTGCTAGCTCCAAGTGGTTACGATCGATAGAGAGCGTCTTGTAAGCGAGAAACAAAACAGCAAAGCGAATGCTAAAGGCGCGAGGCTTCCGAAGGGAGCAATGCTATTGAGAGATATTTTCAAATTTACAAAGTTATCCCTGGATGCATTTCGTCCTTTTGGACTCATCAGCAGGGCTTGCCAAGGGCAAAGAGGTCCCTCCAATAGCATTAACGTTGACTTTTATTAAACAAACTAACTCAAAGCACAAGACTTTCGTGCTGTTTACTTTTGAACGAGGATCGTTTTGACATACTGCTAGCCGCTCAACTATAGACTAAAACTGATATCCTTACGTAAAGCTGATCACACAAGCAGTGATTAAGCATAAAAAGGTCTTCCAAAAGTTACAAACTAAATGCAGTGCTTTGAGGCATGGCTGGCAGCATGTGGTGCATGGCAGGGAAACTCGGCGCGCGAGGAAACCAGTTCCAAAAACGCTGGTTCGAATCCCACAGGCGCATTGCATTAACGCTGACGTTTAAGAATACAATGTACACGCAATGTTAAAAGGGCGCTTAACACTTTCGATGCGAAGTGACGGAGATCTCCGTCAGCTAATACAATGCGTCGGGTGCGAAGCGACGTAAATTTCCGTCAAAATGAAGCATTTCATCAGTTGGGTGCGGGAATGTTTTACAAGAGTCAGAAAAGGACGGATTTCTCCGTCTGCATGTGTTATGCGTGATCAAGACGTGATACTTCAAAACATTAGATTTATCAGCCATTTTGCGCGTGATCTGCTCGTGGTAGTGTGCAAAAGTTTGGGGAAAGTTTTTCTCCCTCTAGAGTGTTTTGCAAGGAATGCAACATACCACTGTGCAAAACCCCTTGTTTCGGTGACTACCACACCAAAAAACGCTTGTCAAAAGACTGAAAAAAGACTTAGTAAAATAAACTTTAATCATTTCTTTTGATTTTTTAAATTGTATCTGAGTTAAATAACGAGTTTTCACATTGTTACCATTTGCTTCTAAATTGTTATTTGTTTCTAGTTGCAGTCAACTTAAATGCAGGCCTTACTTGTGCAACAATGTAGAAATAGCAATTTTTAATAACAATATGCATAGTGAACAAAACAGATCAGTACAAATGTTGAATCAACGTAATTTTGTTGTAAACTAATAAAAATGCTGCATAGTTATCACGACGAGAAACGTTTTAGATGAATAAGGTAAATCTTGTCGAAAGCGTTCGGGAAAGCCCCGCCACACAACAGCGCGAGCGGGCAAACCAAGCCGCCTCGAAAGTGTTAACTGATTTCGGTGGGTCCCAAATGACTGCACCGCGGCTTATATAATGTACGGCCACCAAGAGGTCAACCACTTCGCCTATTCCACTCTTAGAATAGCTATCAATTCCGAAAACTAGCACACCGCACGGGTAATGACCAGTGTGTTACATAGCGCGACCCAATCAGCGACGTAACTAGCGCCAGACACCACTTAACAATCACACGCGGAGATTCCCCCACACAGTTCTTCGGCAGGGTTTGCGCGATCACAGTGCTCGAGCTACTAACAGGACCCCCGCACCACAGGAGCGCACCGGAACGGGCGTTTCACCGAACGATGAACTTGTTAACATGAACGGTCCCAATGCTCCGGGCCTGGGTATTAAGCTTGGGGGATGCATATATAGCGAGCGATGAAATAAAGTTTGTCATGAAGCCTTCAATGATAAAAAGAGTAATCTACGCCTAAGATAGTTTATGAATCGGTGAACACTGTACTGGAAGGTTTTCATAATCAGATAATTTTTGAACACATGATATGAAAAACAAAATTTTATAGATTGCTTGAAGTAACAAATTAACGGAGCTTTTCGTCTGCGATTTCATTTACACAAAATCGTCAGATAGAAAAGTAAAGAAGTAAACGACGCTTCTGTAGGTGAGGAATGATAGCCGGCTATTTCACTGAAAAAATCGTCAGAGAGGAGTTTTATCTCGAACAGCCTTTTCTGAGCAGTAGCCGCAAACAAAAAGCTTCGAAAATATGTTTTTTAAGGTAGTTTCAATATGTCATTAATTTTCAACAATTTTTTGTTTGAGTAAGTTATTCTATTGTTTCTTGCTAATTTTTTTAGGGCTGATTTCAAGAATGGAGTTTAGTTTTTCGTATCGACGGTTTAGATGCCTTTACAATAGCATATTATTAGGTTACATTTCATGTAGTATATCATGGAAACAAATTAATTACAATCTTTAGATTGATATTGCGGTAAAGTTAGCTTGGCATGAGTTAGAGAAAGTACAAAACTCTACTTGACTGCTTCAGCTATGTGTGTAGTTTATTATTAAAAAAAACACAAACCGCATAACATTTTAAAATACGCAAGTACTGCACAGCTTACCAGCTGTATTTTGGAATGGATATTGCAGATCAGAACAAGCCTTGGGTATGTCAAACAATGTGTGGCAGCAGTTGCTCTAGTCCTTAGGGGTATATGAAGAGTTCGAGGAGATCCATGCCATTTACAATTGCAAGAATATGGAGGAAACCCCAAAATCAGTTTGAAGTATTATTTTTGCAAGACGAATATTATCAAATACGGCTAGGTAAAAGGAAGAAAAGCCCTAACATATCCAGACATGCCTTCGTTTATTGCGCCTGTTTCTCACGATGCAAGCTTACTGGTAACAAGCTCACCTTAAACTGTGACTATTACAAACTATTATTTAATCATTTCCTAAAGCTTTGCACTTGTTTTAGAGTGCAACTTTGGATGGGCCACACTCTTCTGAAGATTCAACAACTGCTGGTGATAACAAGGATGAAGATTACACTCTTGGAAAAAGTCATACACCTCATTTTCCAACTTCTCCTTCTTTATGTTTGTGGCGTAGTCGAGCCGACTCAAAGCACTATCATAAAGTCCACTGCCAGTTTGAAAAAAATTATTTTCCGGTATTTATAACTAGGGATGCGGAAACGGAAGCTGGAAGCGGTGGAAGCGGTTTTCTGTGGAAGCGGAAGCGCGAAAAATCCACCGCTTCCGCTTCCACATAGGAGGGAAGAATGGAGAGAGAAAAGAAATTGGTTCTGCTATCCTTCGTAGAAGAACGAATAGGGGGAGCATAAACTTTAAGAAATGAGAGCGAGGAGAAGTTGTTTAGAGAGATGTTGACCTCTACATAATCAGAGTAGGGGTCAAGCGAAGAAAGAGAGGAGGTAGAAAGCTCAGAGAAGGATAAGCCCTGCTCGACGAAAATGATGACGCCGCCACTAGCGTCTGCGACATCAGTAGAAAAAATACCAGATCGGGAGTGGGTGCCATGGGATCGCAGAGCAGAGAATCCAGGGATCTGAAAAGAGGAAGATAAATTAAGGTTAGTTTCCTGGATATATGTATAAGGCCAACGGGATGAGACGAAATAAAGTGTAGTAGTTTAGTGCTCCTGGCTTGAAGACCCCCAGCATTCTATTAAAAAACCCTGAGAGAGTTAGGGAGGGGAAGAGAAAGCAGGAGGTAAAGAGAAACAGCCAGGATCATGAGGCGGTGGTGAGGGTGCAGAGGGAGAAGATACAAAGTGGGCGGAAAAAGGATAAGAGGTTTGAAGATGAGGGTGGGGTGCAAGTGCTGCATTAGCAGAAGGGGGCCAGATTGAGCAATGAAGGTATACCAGATGGATGAGTCCGAGGAGGAAGTCACAGTGCTTCAAGATGGTCTCGTCAAATTGGGTTGGGTGCATTGTTTGCAATACACACTAAATTGTTTTCAAGATAATGTTTGTGGTTTATGTCGGTGTGAACCTTCAAACCATTCACTAACCTTGCATAACGTTATCTAATTAATCATTCCACCTGCGTGGGGTCGTTGGAGTGGATTCTCCCGTCACAAAAGGTGAGGGCGCTCTTGGCAGCGAGGTGTTGCTTTGAGGTGACTTAGTCTGTGGATCGCGGTGGATTCTGCGAGTCTCATTTTGCAGCAAAGCCCGAGTGTCTCCATTAGGTTCACCATCTGTCATGAACATGCTTGCGCCGCTTGTCCGACGCATGTTGCTTTTGCATATGGAGAAAACGAGTTTAGGTGATTGCAAATGAAGGGTTTGGTTTGGGGGACGGGACAGGCCCTGCTGAGGAGTCCAAGAGGACGAAACGCGTCCAGGGATGGTTTCGTCAAATTGGGTTGGGTACATTGTTTGCAATACACACTAAATTGTTTTCAATATAATGTTTGTGGTTTATGTCGGTGTAAAAAAAGGTAGTTCGGACAATGAAAAGTAGCCAATAAAATGATGGTTTGATAAAACATAACTAACCTTGGTTAGGGGGTTGAAAATAAACTATTCACGACGGAAACAACATTATCATTTTACATCAGTGCTCTTCAACAGGGGTTTCGCAAAACTTGTAATTGTGTTCCGTGAGTTTTATAGAATTCCGTGAGGGAACCGCAAAAGTTCTTTGTTTATTACTAGCATTTATTTCTTATTTCAGAATATCGATCTCTTATATGTAGTGGTGTTCCGTGTATATAAATAGTTAGTAATGGAATCTTGTGACAGCAAGTTGCAATTTGTGACGTAAATCTGTTTACAACTTTAGGAACGTCTGAATTTGCTAACTCCTTTTGTTACGTAATAGTGCGCCTGTAATTTCAATTTTGCTGTTGTTGCTACCCAACCCCTTCCGAGGAATGGGGGCATGGCGGAAGACCATGAGGCCCCAGAAGCCGGGAAACTCCCCAGGGCCAGGGCCAGAGGTCGTAGAGAGCCAGAAAATTGCCAAAGACCAAGCGGCGCAAAGAGTCCGTAGCTGGACAGGGCAGATTGAAATGAGAGGTGTCCTGGGACGGGTGTCCGCAAGCGCTTCAAGGAGGGATTCTCGATTCTTTCAATTCTAGAAAGATAGGAGCTTAACAATAGGCTGTGTTCTTTGCAGCGAAGACGAGAGGGAACACAGCGAGCGTGATATAGGAGCACAAGATCCTCGGTAGAAATTGAGGGAACCTGAGAGTCAAAGCACTTTAATGAGATAGTACGCCTCCAGGTCGAGAAAAGATAAGAGTGGATACGAGAGATGAGAGGAGAGGGACTACAAGGGATCGCTTATGGCACGGGTAGTGCTCCCCGTCTGGCCAGCTCATCAGCCGCGCCGTTCCCCGAGAGAAACGAGAGTCCGGGAACCCATTGTAGCCTAATAGAACAGGAGGAGAGAGCAGAGAGTTCCTACAAGATCTCCCAGAGAGATTTAGGTAAAAGGAAAGATGGAGAAGAAGACAGAGCGAGAGTCAGATAGGAGAAAAGAAGTGGCAGACTTGTTGGTGCTGCCGAGACCAGCAAACAGCTTGCAGAATGGCGCAGGCTTCAGCGGAAAAACTTGAGCATACTGGGCCTGCTGAAAAGAAAAGGGTGGCTTTAGAACCACAGAGAGTAGTTTGCAAGTAAGCAGAGCCGTCTGTCTAGAGCACCAGATCGTAAGGAGGGCATTCAGTGTCAGAGAAGTAAAGAGAGCAGCAGCAGAGGAAAGACAAAGAGACGAGTATTTTTCTGCAGCAGAACAGTAAGAGTGAAAGTAAAAAGCAAAATGCTTTGACAAGGGCTTGATGTAAGTCGAAAACGTTCAGCTTAGAGATGTGTGTAAATATGTAAATAAATTATCAAAAATGAAAAGTGGTTTAGTGTTGCTATTGTAGTTTTTTCAACTTCTTTGGTTTGTAGAACCGAAATTATTATTGGATCTGCCTCATGGAGCTATCATACCGTTAAGTGTAAGCAAAATGGCTAGCAGCGCTAGATAGCATAAACAGCCTATATAAGCTGGTAATTACCAAATTGAAAAACATGGGATAACATTTTAAGCTGATGTGACCAGTGCTTCTAGAATAAATATCATAAATATATAGATGGAAGATGGAAAGGAATTTTGAATGGAATGGAAGATTTCAATCACGAAATGAAAGAAAATGCCAGAATGGAAGATGGAAAAATGTCTACCATTCGATGCCCTAGGGGAGTGATTTACTTATTTGTCCATGTTCTTTTTCTAAAGAGGCTCGACGTAAGCGATCGTGCGAAACGTTACTCAAAAAAATAGCTAGCTTTCAGCTATAACTGCTTGTTTTTCCCTCTATTGGAAGAACAGCTGGCCTAGGCCAGGGATGTCAAACGTACGGCCAGCGGGCCGGATCAGGTCCCCGACATGATTCTTATTCAATTTCGGCAGTATTGCAACGTTAGATAGCACGCAACTTACAACTGCGAAGAAATCTTTGTTTTTGTATGCAAACGTGACATGGCGCGTTGACTTTGTTCTAACAATTACGGCGAGAGAAGTGATGACCTTTTTTTTGAGATCAGCACCATTTCAGGCTACATCACACGATTTCTGGAGATCAATGCCCGGAGAAGTGATGATCTCCAAATAATGCCATTCGCCATCATTGGGAATAGATTTGCGTGGCTGGTGTGCCGCGAAATTTGATCAACTGGTTTTCTGTGCCTGCAGACAAAAAGTTTGGGCTGAGTCTGGCCCGCAAAAAATCTAGGCATGTAAATGTGGCCCAAAGCATTGAATGACTTTGACAGCCCTGGCCTAGGCCCTAGATAAATCTGCCACTACGATGCATTTCTCGCTTGCTACCTGATAAACAGCAGCTATCAACTTCACAGAGCTAAAGCGAATTTTACTATCTTTGAGCTCACCAGAAAACAACTTTCTTACTCTAAACAACTTCGACTTTTTCTGCTTTAATCAGTGCGTTAGCACAGCCAGTCATGCGGAACAGCTGTAAAGCGATAAGACATGACATCATAGCAGCGTTGATCTTCTCTGGATAGCCTTTGGTTGATCACACAGAACGCGCGGTCAGGTTCGCGATATGTCATCGACAAGGAGAGCTTCTACTTGGGGTTTTCCCACTCTTCCTTTCACTGAAACATAATTTTTGAAGTCCATGCATTGTTGCGTAACTACAATTCACTTTAAAGACGTCACACCGGTGTCAGTTTTCATGGCTTAAAAAGTCTGTATAGAACACGGTAAGCGTTTTCAGCGGAGACAACTTCTGATCAGTTAATCTAAAGTCCGTTTTTTTTGCATTCAGTCTGCCAGCATAGCCAGACCTACCATGCTGCATACAGTCTGCCAGCATAGCCAGACCTGCCACGCATCCCAATTTAAATGTCCGTTCCAGTAGGCAAAAAAATTTTGAAAACGAAGCCTAGCCTGATGATGATTTGAACCGGGAGTGACACAATAGCGGCAGTAATGCCGGTGTTGAATTTTTTTTGGAGGACACCTCCATTTAGGCTAAAATTTACCTCTTTTCATTGGATATTTGTTTTTTTGTTTTATTTGCCATATTTATCCTCCATTCACGAGAAAGCGAATTGTATCGCCATACTTTGGATGGGAAGTCCGCACTCGCTTGGGAGTTGCCTTTTTCGAGGTTTATGGGCCACCTGTCTTCCACATGAAGGTGGGGCGTCCCGTTAAGTGCCTTGCCCAAGGACACAACAAGCGAACTTGCCGGCTTGTTCTCCATAACTTCCCCTAAATGCCGAACGCCAAGCAGGGAAGCTGCGGATGCCATTTTTTAAAGTCTTTTGGTATGACTCGACAAGGGGAATGAACCCCAGGTCTACCGACTTCGAAGCGGACGCTCTAACCACTACGCCATCGTGTCGGAAGTATCAATAAATTCCACCGGAATTGGAAGTGTTCTCCAAAATAAAAAAAAAAGATCAACACCTGATCTGCTGCCGCAAAGTGTGTCTGCACTATACCTGGTCAGCTATGGCAAAACCCTCTGATCAGGCCTGTTGTTCTCGAGCGTCCCATTTTTCAATCACCAAAATATGGTAAGCCTATTTATGATCATCACCTGCTTCCACAAAGACAGTCTATCTGCTTATGCTATTTCATCTGAAAAGCTATTTCTTCATCTAGTGCCAACTTTGTTTCTTATGAAGGAGTGGCCCGCCTGTTTAAAAAATTCCTCGTTTCTCTGCAACATTCCATGCTCCAAGTGACTCTCCTTTCATGCCCCAAGTGACTTTCCTTTTGCTTCTAACGCTACGTCATTTTTCACATAATTTAAAAGTAAAGACTAAAATTTGTTAGTAACCATCTGCTACACTGCGCCGATAAAGAAAATCTTTTTATTTGGTAAACAAGCGCTGCAATCGCCTTCTTTTTTAATTTCCCAGCTATTGTTTCAGTATAATAACATGATTGCTTCAAAACAACTCAAGCTTCACTTAAGCTTTTTGCCTTGAACCAGATAAAAACAAGTAAGAAGAACCGTACGCCGTGCGAAATCAGGCAATTTTTCCCCAAACCACATCCACTTTGTTTTCGGGCTATTTTTTAAACCAGAGCAAAATAGAAAAGTTACCCAATTGGAATGTCAGGTTGTTTTCCAGGAAATGGGTTTGTTGAGAAAACGGCTGTCAAGACTATCTTGTGGCGTAGATCATGTCTATGAAGGTTGTTATGCCTTCAAAATTCAATAAACACCACCAAGCTTCCTGTGATGTGTACAAGTTAAATGTTCTTATTACTTGAAGTTGGATAAAGAGCCTACTTACAAACAACTGCCATCTTTTTATGTGCACCGGGCTAAACCCAAGCTGTCGACACCGATTTTCAGTATGCAAGTGCTACAGGATTATTCAAAACAAAACCTCTATCGTCTAACGCGGCGATAGCGACTGCATTAAACTGACGGTGAAATTCACATTAAAACTAAATTGGGATCGACTCCTTGATGATACTTGTTGGCAACTGCCACACTGAATGCGCTCCTCGTGATGTGGTCATCGAGGAAAGGAGCCTGTCAAAATTAACATTTTACATGGAATAGTTAACGGTCATCGCGATATGCTTTATTGAAAGTTGTTTCCATTTGCAGAACAGGCCCACTGAGGCATGTGGTTGCGACTGCAATAAATAAATGCCTGGCGTATAGGCTAATATGAAGCAATCAGTTGATGGCAAAATCCGAAGATTCACGCGTGGTTGCAACCATGGTAGGAAATTATTTCCGTAGAGATCAATCACCACCACGAACTGCCAGACTTCAAACTTCTGTAGCACGCGCTTCTTTGCTCGTTCATTTATTGTGACGTTTGTTGTGGAAATAATTTAGTGCCAAAGTGGTGATCTGCGACGTCATAAACAAGGTGATTGGGCGACTGGAACAGAGCGAACGGAAGTGTGTCTGTTTGAATGGCGGTAAAGTCAAACAATCGCCTTTCAAAATGAAATGACCGCGATGTAATGCAGACTGCGGGTGCCCGAAAGGCACAGGATCGGCAGAATTTTGTTGCAAATCCTTAGCCAGATAACTAGAAAGATAGAAATGACGTCATAATTACCAAAATTTTTCGAGGGGTGCAGGGTGTCCTCGATAAACAATTCTGGAGATGTCAATTTTCCGTGGAACTGCTCAGCGAAAACATTCACGCTTACGCCGCTGTAGGTCACGATTTGCCGCGGTTCAGAAAAGTACATAAATCACGTGGACCGCCACTAAGTGTCGATAGCCAGGAGTTTGATTCAGCCTTGCAGAGTGAAGAAATGTTGAGGAATATTTGTATCTGGAGGAGAACAATATATGAAAGCAAGCCAAAATATTTTCTCGGGAGAGCATTGATAGGGAAGTGCCACCCTTAGTAGTGTGGCTGGTTCGATCCCTACGGAGATCGGTGCAGAGATAATTGAGTGAGAAAAAGGACTTTAGAGCTTAGGTTTAGGCGCCGTGAGTTTACGGCTTATGTCTCAGTACACAGCATAAACAACCTTCGATCATATGACGTTTCTTAATCTGTTAGAATTTGTAACTTTTTATTTGAGACGCTATTGTGTTGTAGAATCGCAAATTACGCGCGTGTGTTGGGCTATGACGATGAGTTGTCATGCTTTTGTTATTGTGGTTGCCGTTCTAACAATGCGAACATCCACAGCCACCTTCACTCCTTCTTTGTATTCTTGCAATCTCAAAACAAACCGCACGATCGCTGGCGGTGAAGTCACGTTCTCTCTAGACGGTGACCCTACAGCCTACCTACCCATGACCATGTATCACGGTGAGTTGGCCGTTGCGGCCATGGGCCTTCCCGACTCTAACTGAACTGTATTTCCAGCGTCGATATTTATTCGCCAGCCTTTCAACAATCTTGAAGTGATCGGCGTATTGACATCACAGCAAGGTTTGCATTTTGTTTTTGACGTCATACTTCGTAGCAATGCATCGGTTGTTGATTTCAGGTAATAATAACAGTCGATGTTTCGCGCTGCACACCCACTTTTCACCATTTCCCATTGACCACCTGTCCTTTTATTGGATAGCGCCACCTACTGGAAGTGGCTGTATTACGATCACGTGAGTAGCGCTTAAAAGTTAGTTCTTACAAATAACTAGAATAACCACTGAACTATTTGCGCAGCATCCGGGCCACTTCGCTTTTACATCCCATCATCAGTGATGTTGCAGTTGGTTACGTATGCGAGGATAATGGAATTGACCAATCAGGTGAGCAATTATTTTGTGATGATTGCTATCAACCAATTACAATGCTTTATTTTAGGTGTCGCTAACAGTTCGGAACTCGTATTTCGCGATAATTTTGATGATGTCACGCTGGATAAGTTTTGGTAAATATCTATGACGTAATCAATTTGTGATTGTTACGCAATTGTAACCTGCAGGAATGTTGATTACGCTGGAGTAAGGCTAGATGCGCATTGTTCGATAATGCACGGGAACGCTGCTATGTTCTGCAATGACACCTCACAAAGGCGTTATCTCATCACAAAACGGCTGGACACGACCAACGCGGACACCCTCCAATTTATTTTGGGTGAGTCTCCCATGATTTATCCACCTGCAGCTATTAACAATGCGTGATTGGTTTAGGAGCGGGAAGATGTCGATCAAACACAGCGCGGGTGAACATTTACTATCGTGAGAGTTCTGTGACGCAAGAATGGACGTTGTTACGTAGTGTTCGGTGAGAGAATTGTTTGTGCAATGCTTCGAATCATTATTTCATTATTGAACAGAACGCCTCCGAGTGGAAAAGATAGTCGTTTGGTTGTCACAGACCTACCACTTGATGCCAGGAGAAAGCAAGTCGAAATAAAGTTTTCCGAACATCCTCCACTGATTGGCTGTTGGGGTATCGATGACGTCATAGTGACAAGCTCTTTAAATCGGCCGTCGTTCATTGACGATAACATGGAGGGAATCGAACTCGGTAACTGGTTGGAGACAGGAACAGGACGAAGTGAAGTATAATGTCAGCACAATTTTTAGTGATTCGCCAAAATAAAGTTAAGTTACTTGCAGAATAAATGCGCTTCTAGTAGCCATGTGCTGACAGGAGAAGGAGAGCGTCATATTTCGTCTCGTGAAGTTGATCTTTCAAGGACGGACACTCCTTCTGTGTTGGTGGAGAATTTGATCACTGAGTAAGTTCATCACATTAAAGAACAATAGGCGAGCCGCCAACCAAACGATGTCGTGGGTCCATGTTTTTAGGGGCTCGGTGATGGAGCTTGGGGGATGCGGCCATGGTCCTCATAAACCCGTAGAGGTGTTCAATCAGACAGGTGTGCGAAAGTTGTGTACGGGGCAGGGACTGGAAGGGATGTCAGCTGTTGGATTTGTTATAAGTATGGGTGAGTATTGTGACATCACTCTTGCATTATTGAATATTCTGGGACGTTGCAGTTACTTCTATGACTTAAACAGAATTTCAACTAAATGCTTGGCTGTTATTTCAGGATCGGGACCTTGTTGGGGACCTCAAACTCATCAAGGAGATCTACAATTGTACTACATCGTTAATGACGTTATGCACGTCATTCATACCTTCCATTATGAAGATTACAATGTAGTTATGACGTCATAATATGTTCAACAATAAAGTTAATTTGAGTGTGTTCTTCAGATTCCGCGCAAGATGATCCTGGCAATTCCTGAAGAAGCTCGCCATCGGAACGCTTCTCTCTGTCTTCACCAGAAAGATCAGATTGCCACCTTCAACGTCTGGGCCCTAGATTCTCTGCGACTCTTAGAAGAACCGGTAGACTACCACCATTTTCTCCAATTCTCCGCCAACCTCGCGTGCAACGTCACCAGTGAGCCAACTATGTAAGTAATCCCATGTTTGATGGACCAAGACTGGCCGAGCTCGCGATTGCACGATTGCGATACCAGTTCTGTCGGATATGCTTTTCCTTTTTTGACCCGGATCTACAGAAAATTCCCATAGCTCTGCAGTTATTGCTTCGCACATGTACCAGTATCTGCGGCATTTCAGTCTTATGCACAATGGCAATGACGTGCTTATTAATACTTTATTGTTTCAGATTAAAAATTCAATTTTCGACTGATTCTGGTCGCCACTGGAAACTTTTCGGAAGTGTCTGTCCGAGGAAGAATTGTTTGAGAACAAATTGGAGAGGTTATCACTTGAGCGGAGGGTGAGTGTGCGTGGGTGCCGAACAAAAACAAAACGATGACTTTTACAAAAATGTAAAAAACATTTCTTACAACGGTTTTGTGAGAATGTGTTTTTTTTTGTATTTTTTAATTGTTTGTTTTCAATTTTTATATCAACACGCCGACATGTTACATTAAAAACAAGCTGCATAGCAAATTTAAAACACACAGTTCTTCTTCTTCGTATGGAGGGGAAAAACCGGTGGGATCAGATGCTGGCTGTGGTGGTATTAAGCCAGCATCGAGTATCGTCATCCAAAACCGTCAAACTAGCCACCCCTCGGGGTTCCCGATATATGGGGCACGTCGAGATAACGTGATCTGCGGTTTTGTCGGTGGCGCCACACTCGCAATTCGGCGAGGGAGCGAGACCCCATTTGTGCATGGACGAATGAAAACGCCCAACTCCAGTCTGCAGGCGATTGAGCGTAGCCCAAGATGTTCTGGGCAAGCCCATTCCAAGGAGCCGAGAACTGGCCCTAGAAATGAAAACATGGAGTACGGATGAGCGCTTAAAATACTCTGCGTCCATCTAGAATTCGTTCACTGGGTCGCACGGATGCCTAGTTCAGAACAGCAGGCACAAATGGGCGTCTAGACTTCAGTCTCTTCCTGGGCACATCCAGTAACCCAGCTAGTAAACATGCAGCTGTTACCATGTTATGACGTGGCGCCGAGCAGCTGATAATTCGCGTGCAGCAGCTACTCAGCGCGAACTTGGCCGAAGTGGTAAGTGAGATGAATTGCTGTGTTGTTGAGGTCGTGGTTATCGGCTTGTAATGAAGCTAGGACTTCAATAATTCTACTTATTGAGAGAAATCAAGGCAGTACGGGCGTATTGTTGTCATTCAAAGAAATCTTGATTTAGTTTGAACGTTATACAACATGTTGCTAACAATAAATTTTTGTTTTTGAAAAAATAAGTCAATAAAGACCATTGGTATCGCTACTCTCGTGCTCGCAGGTGGCGGCGCGTGACAGCAGCAATCCCAGTTGCGGCACTTTCTTCAAAAACTCGCTTCCGGTGGACTGCGGATCAAGGAAATTTCACCTCACAATGGGCGATTGATGACGTATACATAGGCTCGGATGAGAAATGTCCCTACATGTGCAGTAATCAAGGGAGGTGCTCGACCATGGGTTGCAGGTACTTGCTCAAATTGACTACCATTACTAAAAAAAGACAGCAGGTGTAATAGAAGCGCTGCGAGTGCAATAGTGGTCGAGTTGAGGCAACCACCGACAAATGACCAATCGTAGCTCTTTCCAACACATGCATTGTTGAGTTGAGAACATAGGCCAACAAACTGTGGCTACGAAATCAGACAACATACGCCCTTGCAGCTTTCATTATTTTTAATTATGGCCGAGTAAATTCAGTTTTACATTTCATCCTCCTCTTTACTCTTATTGCTGAGCGCCAAGCAGGAAGGCTGTGAGTACCACTTTGATTTTTTTGGAATGACTCGACAAGGGAATTCAATTCAGGTCTACCGACTCCGAAGCAGGCGCTCTAACCACTACATCCTTGCGCACTCTTCAAATTAAGAAAAGCGCTTTGTGATAAAACTGTTCTCCAAACTTCTGCTCGGTGAACGTAACTAACAGCAGTAAATTTATTGGACGTAATCTCAAAGTGTTTGTATATTTTCGAAGCTCTTGATCAGGAATGAACAAGTTTGTTTTATGCTTAGCGCTGTTATCACAATTCCGAGAATGTAAAGGATTAAGATGCGATGCCGGGCCAACTTTGTTATTTTTTATTGTGATGGTTGCACTGTCTCAGCGGCGTTTTGGCAAAACCTTTGGTCACACCTCGATCAGTAGCTTATCGGTTTTATTGCACCGTGGGTGGCAGATAATGCAGTGTGCGATTTGCTCTTCTACGTCATACACGTTGAAGATGTTGGAAGATTCCATTTAACCGTCAGGGACTCAAAATGTTTTATGTGAGCGTCGGCAGTCCACACGCTTCTGAGATGGCCCGCTTATATTGTCTTTTGATGATATCCAACTAACGATCTCTAGCTGCAGCTGCCACTGCACTTGATTCATTACCGAACTGAGTCGTTGTAATTCATCAAAATAGTTGATAAATTCTTTTGATTGACATCTGAACTACAGGTGCAATACTGGGTACAGCGGCGAATCATGTGATCGCTCTACTGTTGTCCTTCTTGACGTACTTACCGAAGATTTCAACTCTGGGACTCTCGATGCCAATCTATTTCAAAAAGTGAGCGTTGCCTAGCAATTGGAAAAAATGTGGCGTTACCATCAATGCTCGCAGGCTGCCGGTTGCTTAGTTGGGTTCGGATGCGGCACAGTCGGTTCTGGAAAGTCCCTCGTGTGCGGTGGAAGAGGACCACGGCTGCTTGTGACACAACCGTTAAATGGAACTGGGTTGCAGTAAGTCAAAGCGTGGAGCTTATGAGTTATGTATGTGAATGTGGTCTATTGACAGATTTGTGCAGTTCTCAATTCTCATGGGAAAATATTCATCAACGAGTTCGTGTGGATCATCACGGAACTACGGAGACGGCGTATCCGTGCAATTTTCTGTAAACCGAGGAATGGAATGGGAGCTCCTTTCCTTTATTCCATTTAACCAGCATTACCTACCTCGGTAATGTCATTCGTTGTAGTTTTTTTCATTCATTTAACATAAAATATTTTTAGAGTAGTGTCACTGACGTTGCCAAGCAACGCTCGCGAAGCAGGTCTTCAAATACGATGGTGGCAACCAGCTGAAAATGATGACATGGGCACGTGGGCGCTCGATGACGTTTTGGTGTCGTCATCTTTATTCCGCACTGCCAATGACCATTCACTGAACTTCCATCTCGGAACTTTGGAGCGGGAATATTGCGGAAGGGAGTTTGTCCTTGCGTGAGTGACTGCTGCTGGGAATTATTTAGTGACAATATTTGTAACATTGCTTCTACTACAACCATACCTTAATCAGTGACCCAGATCATGAGAGATTAAGCGCTTCTGGTTGAGACGAGAGGCAGAGGTTTGACAAGTGGTAGACACGCGACTAAGATATAGAAGAGAAATGATAGTTCAAACTTATAAAGTGATCAATCAAGCACTCAAAGTAGGTCGTAAAAATGACCTGATTATCTTCTGATGTCATTGCCTGAGAAACCACAAATTTTCCATAACAGAGTCATAAATTGCCTCGCCCATAAACGCTGAGGTAGCAGTTGGAGCCTAAAGTCCAATGAATTTATAAATTTCGTTTTCCCTCATGTGGCGCAAGATCACAAGGCAGCAGTTCTGAGCGTTCTCTCTGCTAGTTAACGCAAATTTGCTTATAACCAACCCATCTTGTTCCAAAAATATTTGTTAAAGCTGGTTAAATTTTAATGCTAGTTGAACTTCGATAAAATAACTAGCAAAAATCAAATAAGTTCATGGCCAATCGCTAATGGGGATGTCTCTTGTGGAAATTTGTTGCGTAATTACAGTCAAAGTGGTCACTGACACCATATTGTTGCGCACAATTGTTATTGTGACAGTTTCACTAACGACGGGCCTCCACATAACCAGCAGCTACGCTACGCTGAGACGTTCTCTTTCCAAGTCACACAAGGTTACGTTCTGCAAGCGGAATTGGTGATCGGATGCGGGAATATGGCGGAACAGGAACTCAACACCTCACTTGAAATCCAGTATTCAACCACACAAGGAAGGAGCTGGCAGATTTTGTACGAGGTGATGTGATACTCAGTAAGGTATTATCAAAGCATCTAAATCAAGAGGCAAAATTACTATCTGTTGCTTGGTTACCAAATTCACAAAGATTTGATTCATCGTCGTTTTCAAATGTTGCACGTTTACACGAGCAACCTGAATTTTCCAATTTGATATACATGACTTTGCCTCTAACATGCATGTATTTTTCCTTGTAGCATTACGTCTTACATTTTTGCTCCGCTTCTTTTGTTCCGCCTAATTAGTTTTTATGTTCTACTGATTTCCACGCCTCATTTCGCCTTGCGGCTTTTAACTTGAATGCAATGCCGACGTATCAGTTTGAGCAAGCACACGTCGGCGTACAGGCGTGGCTCGGCGTGGGAGCAATCTCAGATTTTGCGTTGTAGAGTTTGTTAATCTTGTTCTTACTTTATGTACAAACCTATTGTTTTGTTTTTTATTTGAAAAAGATAAATTTTGTTTGAACTGTGTTAATGTTAACATATAAATTATTGCATCAAAAGAAATTTAATCTCGAAGTTACAATTTCGACAAATGGGGAAGAACCGCAACTTTGGCTATCGGAGACAGAACAAGCGCCGTTGCTGGCACAGCGTCACAAAGCTTTGGAGATAGAAATATGAAAACCTTTCCGCTTTTGCATTGAGATGTGATCATAAAAAATCTTCTGTTCTATTGCAGCTTTCCACTCCTGGATCCAACAATCCTTATCCGCTTTACCACGCCCCCTCCGTGGCGCACGCAAGCGAGTTCCGCTACTGGCAACGTGTTACTCTCCCACTGCCTAAAAAAACCTGGTGAGGCTTTTAAACTTATTTTTATTAGGATGACGATTGTTTTTTTCTCCTTATTGTGAAGACACGATGTGAAGTAGGCAAATGCACATTCTTACCCAACCATGTGAGTAGAAACATGGAAACTTGGTTTAACGTAGTCCATTTCAAACCACTTTTAATTTCAATTGGCAGCCCCACCAAGGGGAGCTTTCGGCATTTATCTTTCGGCATGCTGAGTGAGCAGCTTCATTTTTTAGCACGAAAACCCCTCAAATTATTTAGTAGTTGGCGAATTCAACTGCGTAAGAATTCAAAACAGCCTGTTGAAACTTTGTTTATTACTAAACGGTGACATGGAAACGACGTCATAATTACGTAACCAGGTCGGATGACACTCGCTTCCGCGTGGCGCAGTTTTCTTTTAACGACAGCGTGGATAGTTGGGCCGTACGCAAGCTCTACATGGGACCAGCATGCCCACACCATTGCAGAAGCCGTGGGTCCTGCGAGAACGGAGTGTGCAAGTGAGTTCCATGAAATTTCCGCTTGTTGACCGCTCTACGCGCAGAGTGAACGACTGCGCTTGATGACAACACCATCACGTCATCATGCCATGACCTCGCAGGTGCGACATCGGGAGCAGCGGAAGCAGCTGCATGCCTACTCGTCCGTTGCCACGTGGCATTGACGTCACGTTTGATGACATGAACGAGTTGATTGCTTCAGGATGGACAATTATTGGAGGCGGGGACGTACCGGGCCGCGTAGAGGCCGGATGCGGCCCGATGACGTCATCGACATTTCTTCATTTTTACAAAGTGGGTGACGAATTAATATTGTTCCTATTTTGTTTTTGACGTTGCGGTTTGTCGCAGAGCGGAACAAGAAAGTTGGTCACTCCGGATATTGACTTATCTCAAGGTGGACAAATCCAGTTTTATTTGCGGATAGGAGGCGGAAGTTGCGGAAAGGTCCTCAGTAGGAGTAGTGGTGAGTACCATCCCGTTTGTGACGACAGCAAAGCGGATTCATACCAGGGATTGTAAGGTGCTGTTATATTAAAAAAGAGGAACTGTCAGGAGCGTGATAGGTAACAAGCATTATTACGATTTATGACGCAAAACTACTGTTTAGGTGTCCTGTTACAATTCTCCAGCGATGGGGGAATCACCTGGGTTCTCTTGCAGGAATTCTATTATAGTGACTTCCAGTGGCCGACGTACGTTCACTTGGAAACTCCGCATGTTGTCATGCAGCCTCACATCACATTTCGATGGTGGCAACCTGGAAATGGGGTAAACCGGGACCTGCTATTGTTGAGCTGAAGTGTGAATATTTGATTGATAATTTTTGGCAGGGAATGAGTCGAGACCAATGGAGCATTGATGACGTCATTATCGGAACACATGATCTCTCTCGCAACAAAGGAACAATGAGAGAGCGAGCAGCGGAAAGGGGAAATGATCATCAGGTGGGGAATGAGCGAGGAGGGGTGATGCAGAAAAGTCATATGTTTCGTAATTGCAGAGAGTGATTATAACTTCATCGGACGTGGGAAAGAGGCAAGAGTTTTGTTCACCGAGAAGTGAGGCAGTGGTGTTTGGTCACGTGAGTGGCGCTCAATTTGCTGCCACCGACGACTACGTGCTCAACGAAGGGGATTCCCTGCAGTTTGAGGTTTTTTTGTTGCTTAGTAACCGTTCTTAAATTAATGTTAACTCATCGTTTTGCAATCGCAGATCAACATCGGATGCACCCACCTCTTCTCACATTCTTCCCCTATTCTCCTGCAATTCAGCCACGACGCTGGATATTCGTGGGAACTTCTCCGTCCCCACTGCTACCTTACTGGGGGAACGCATGGTGTGACGATGACGTCATTGCACTGCACTGGAGCAGGCCGCGAGCTCAACGAGGCTTCAATTTATCACCAAGGAAACTATGATGTGTGGACAAGGGTGGTCATTCCCATACCGAGATGGGTTGCGAGAAGGTGGTGGCGTGTGTGTTTTGGGGGGCATTGTGTGATAGGAGAATGCGTGTGGATGTTGAGGTTAATGTAACGGAGGTACTGTTTAGGAAAGTGCGATTTCGTTGGTTCCAAGATCAATCAGATAAAAGAGAGATGTGGGGGCTGCACAATATTTATGTGGGAACTAGCTGTCCAAGTTATTGTACTGGTCATGGGACGTGCGTCCAGTCAAACGACGGACCTATCTGCATCTGTGACAGCGGTTATGAAGGTAAAAATCGTCACCATATGCTGTGGCAGGTCGCATTGAGCCACCTAATCTTGTTTGCAGCCTCTCGCTACATTGGCTGCTCTCCCGTGGAAGTGAATCCACCCGGATTTTTGGATCGCTTTGATGGACACCGAAGTTGGTGGAAGCGACCACTTGGTGGAGCAATTATTCATGGATCGTTATGTTTTGAAGGAAACGGGACAAGGCGGGCGGAGACACATAGCCTTGATACGTCTTCAATTAGGTTTGTTTTAAATTAATGACATCATAAGAACTGATTTAATATAAATAACGTCACAGATTACTTCATTTTCAACTGACTGGAGAGAGTGCAACCCTTCGAGACGAGAATATAATTTTTCAATTTTCACTTGATAATGGAATAACATGGAACCTGGTCAAAGTTGGTTTGCTTTATGTGATGGATAGGAAAATTACCACTGGTGATAATGGGATGTCTGTTTAGGAATTAAGTATTGGACTAAACATCACTGGTTTGAAATCAACCATGGTTGTACTCAACATGCCGTACGCTGCAAAGAGCGTTTCCACTTCGTTCAGATGGTGGCAACCTCTGCAGTCTGGAGGTGAGTTTCCGTAGCGTATTTGCAACACGATCAAACTTGTTTGGAACATCATAAAACTTCAGAACGTGACTGCAGAAAGATTGTAGTGTTTCGAATTGTCGGGTCTCATTATTGTAAAGAGACCGTGACCAGTGGGCTGTGACAACACTACATTGTTTTAGCAGTGTAATTAGACGTAGTGCGCCTGCGACCACCGCCTCTCATTCATGATTAATGAGGTATTGCAGAGTGCTTCTTCTTCGTCTGGAAAGGCATCGATTTACTGCCTGGATCAGATGCTAAGTGAGGTGGTATTAAGCCAGCATTGAGTATCGTCATCCAAAACCGTCAAACTAGCCACCTCTCGAGGTGCCCCATGTATGGGGCACACTGAGATATCTCGGTTTGGAGTTTGTTCGGTGGCGCCACACTCGCAATTCGACTAGGTAACGAGACCCATTTGTACATGGACAAATGAAAACGCCCAACGCCAGTCAGCAGGCGATTGAGCTTAACCAAAGATGTTCTGGTTTTTGGGCAAGGCCATTCCAAGGGGCCTAATACTGACACTAGGAATGGAAACACGGAGTATGGATGTGCTGTTGAAGTACTCTGCGCTCCATCTAGAATTCGTCCACTGAGCCATGCGGATGCCTTGTTCAGATAAGTATTTAATAGTTTCCACGCAGCAGGCACAAATGAGCGTTTAGATTTTAGTCTCTCTTGGGGCACATCCAGTAACCAAGCTAGTTGACTGTGTAAAATATGGTTTGGGTATGGGATGCCACGTTTGGCCAAGGAAAATGTGTCCCCCAAGCGGTGAAGCTCAGGTGGCTGGATACCTGAAAGAATAGGCAGGTTTTCCTTTGAATGCAGGCATGCAGTGACAATGTACAAGGCGTGATTCAGAACACTATCAACGAGATGAGTGTGAGCGCTGCGATACCAAACTGGTGCGCAGTACTCAGCTGTGGAGTAAACCAAAGACAAGGCAGCTGTACACAGTGTTTTAGCGTCAGCACCCCATCTCGAGCCTACAAGTCGCCCCAGAAGCGTAACGCGGGCAGGTAGTTTTTTGTGCAATGTCTCGAGACGTTGGTGGAACGTTAGTGATCTGTCCAGTTTTACCTTGAGGTAGGTTGGAACTGGACAGAATAGCAAAAGTTTACTGACAGCTTAACTCTCACGTTTGGTTTCTCAATTGTATAAATGAAAGACGGCCGTCACCGTCTTAGCGTTGCTGAGTTTCAGCCTCCGAATCGTGAGATACACTGATAGTGTAGCCATGTCTCCTCCATGCCCTTCCAGTCACCAGAAGAATGCAACAAAGCCAAGTTATTGATCTTTGCATGCTTTCTGGAGATTGTGGAAGAAAGATCACAGGGTGTCCCAAAAAAACACACACACAGGGTGTCCCAAAAAAAGTATATACTCTTTGAATCGTTATAACTTTTTGAAGTTATCGATTTTGACTTGTAAATAAATTAATACAAGATACTAGAGAAAGAAAGTTGAAGAATTTGAGAGTAAAATATACAAAAACATATCAAATTAGCTTGTAATAAAAAAAAAAGACACTTGGGGCCATTTAAGAATGTCTACATAATGACGAGTTCGTAAAAGTGCTGAAACTGGTTGCCGTTCTGTTCATAACACTTCTAAATATGTTGAAGAAATGGATCTAGAAATGTTCAGCAACATTTGCTCCGGTATTTGAGCACATTCTTTTTCATTTGCTACTCTCATTTTAGTAAATGTTTCAGGTTTCCTGCTGTAAACATGATCTTTTAGAAACGCTCACACAAAGAAGTTTACGGGTGTGAAATCTGGTGAACTAGATGGATATTCAGCTGTACCTCTTCCTCCAAACCATCTGTTTTGCATATTTTTATCCAGATAAGTGTTCATATCATGATAAAAGGGGGAGGTGAATCATTTTTCTAAAAGTAAAACTTGGCATCTCTACATTGTTCTTGTCAGCGCGGTATAATAAATTTTTGTAACAGGTGGATATAGCATGTATACATTTTTTTGGGACACATTTTTACCAAGAGTCACGATCGGAACAACGTTAATATGGAAAAATAGGCAGGATCATCCCTATAGTACGGATAATTGAAACGTATGGTCATCACTAGGTCTCATGTCGAGTGCAAGGCACTTTATGTGGCCCCCGACCTGCCCAATACCCTACATGAGACTGTATACGAAACAAAGCCAAACAATCTAACACAAAGCACAAGACTTACCAACCGTTTACTCTTGAACCAAGTTTGTTTTGACGTTACTGCCAACCGTTCAAGTACGAACAAAAACTGATATCCCTACATAAAGTTGATCACACAACAAGTGGTTTGGCATAGAAAGACTTTCCAATGGTTATAAACTAAATGTGGTTGGCAGCGCGCGGTTACATGTCAGCGGGCCTCGGCGCGCGAGGAGACTAGCTCGAAAGACGCAGATTCGAATCCCACAAGTATCGGACACGACGCAACACATCCCCGGAAAAAATTAGTTTTTACAAAAGGTTACGATCCAAACAACATTAGTATAGCGAAATAGGCGGAACCATTCCTGGACCCAGGTTTCGGCCTTTTGGCCTCATCAGCAAGGACTCGTCCCACCCAACGCAGCGTCCCCGGAGTGGACGTTGTGCGCATAGAATTAGAAAGTAACGTTGTTCCTGCATTGCGGGTGGACGCCTTGCGTGACTAGAAAATAAATAGCCACGGTATCGAGGTAAAGCGATGTGGTATCACGAACCATAATAGCGCATAGGCCAACGTTAGAGTGTTAAAAGCGTAAGTCGCGGCGCTAGTTAAAACAAACCATATTGTCAGAATTTATGTAGCCCGGGACTGCCATAAAGCGGGCAGTCGGGCGCGTGGTGTTTAAAATTTAAGCGGCTGGACAAAACCGATGCTTTTGCCCCACTCGAAAACGAGGGTTGGATGCCTCGCTTTCCTTTTCTCCCCGTTTTTACCGGTTATGCGGGTGCAATCTAGGAGGAGTCGTAAGGGGTTTGGCCACTCTTGGTTGGTCGCAAACAGCAGCAAGATTCCCCCTAGCAGTGCTTTGGTGGGGTTGGCTGGCGATACAGTGCACAATCCCACTCTTAATCCCACGCTCCCTGAGAGCGACATGCTATATATATATATATAAAGTAGTTACTTAGCTTTACAGTGCTTAAGAGCAAGATTGCCGGAGTCGTAATATATTTCTATTATACAGCTACAGAATTGACATTAAAATGTTAAAACCACAACAGTCTGTTTCGCCTAGAGCTCATCAGGTGGTGCGTCTGCAAAATACATATGAAACACTATAAAACGCTATAAAAGCCGGTACAAAAATGTAAAATTAAAAAATTAACCGATAGGCGCAATACATTTGAAAATTCAGCAACTAATGCGAATCGTCTCAGAAGTTAAGAAAGGTATCAATTAAGCCGCCGGTGGTACTGGGGAATACGACTTTTGGTGAAGGTTGATTGCCAAACTCGAAGCTCTAGAGAGGGATGGGATCGAAAACAGTGCTGGTACTATGAGAAATTTTTTAATTTAAATTTGTTGGTGTGGCGACATTTTCCCATCAGTTCGGTTCTCTTGTTCAATGATGTAACGGGGCATGCTTGGAGAATGGCGCACTTCTCTGTGAGACACAGGTGCAAGCCCTTGCCCCTGGTTGGTAAGGAGTGGTTTGCGTGACAATTTCCCAAGTAGTTTGGGGGCTTTTCCCATTGTTTTTTTCAAACGATAATGCCTTTAAAAGCTCGGTAGCATTGCTTATACGTTGGCATTTAAAGCTCTGGTTGTGATTGTAGAAACGGGCTTTGAACTCCGTTTCACAGCTACCGAGGTAGTGCATGGTACTGTCATCAGATGTTAATGTAGCTTTATATATGATGCATTTTTCGCGGCACTTTCCTTTCAGGGGTTAGCTGGTTTTGGCTCTGCAGTTGCACGGTGGTATGGAGTTGTTGCAGTTGACTTTTCTTTTTAGCACGGTCTTATCATGCTTGGAAATGAGATTTGCCATGCTGAGCATGCAGCTGTAGCTCTGTTTCACGTTGTTGTTATTGCAGATCTTGTGCAATCGATGAGTGGATGGAAAGTTCTTAGTTAAGAGTCGGCGAAATGCTCTACCGATGTTGTTACAAACGTGCAAAAAATTATATGGTTCAACCCGCCATATAGTGAGCACGTTTGTAACAACATCGGTAGAGCATTTCGCCGACTCTTAACTAAGAACTTTCCATCCACTCATCGATTGCACAAGATCTGCAATAACAACAACGTGAAACAGAGCTACAGCTGCATGCTCAGCATGGCAAATCTCATTTCCAAGCATGATAAGACCGTGCTAAAAAGAAAAGTCAACTGCAACAACTCCATACCACCGTGCAACTGCAGAGCCAAAACCAGCTAACCCCTGAAAGGAAAGTGCCGCGAAAAATGCATCATATATAAAGCTACATTAACATCTGATGACAGTACCATGCACTACCTCGGTAGCTGTGAAACGGAGTTCAAAGCCCGTTTCTACAATCACAACCAGAGCTTTAAATGCCAACGTATAAGCAATGCTACCGAGCTTTTAAAGGCATTATCGTTTGAAAAAAACAATGGGAAAAGCCCCCAAACTACTTGGGAAATTGTCACGCAAACCACTCCTTACCAACCAGGGGCAAGGGCTTGCACCTGTGTCTCACAGAGAAGTGCGCCATTCTCCAAGCATGCCCCGTTACATCATTGAACAAGAGAACCGAACTGATGGGAAAATGTCGCCACACCAACAAATTTAAATTAAAAAATTTCTCATAGTACCAGCACTGTTTTCGATCCCATCCCTCTCTAGAGCTTCGAGTTTGGCAATCAACCTTCACCAAAAGTCGTATTCCCCAGTACCACCGGCGGCTTAATTGATACCTTTCTTAACTTCTGAGACGATTCGCATTAGTTGCTGAATTTTCAAATGTATTGCGCCTATCGGTTAATTTTTTAATTTTACATTTTTGTACCGGCTTTTATAGCGTTTTATAGTGTTTCATATGTATTTTGCAGACGCACCACCTGATGAGCTCTAGGCGAAACAGACTGTTGTGGTTTTAACATTTTAATGTCAATTCTGTAGCTGTATAATAGAAATACATATATATATCAGGAACAGAAAGTCTCACGTTACTGGCACAGTGCTCGATAACAATAAGGTTAGAGCTGACGTGTAGTGTTTAAAATCATATTATATATATAGATAGATGGATAGATATACAAATAGATATTAAAGACGAGGGAGTCAAAACCGATTTTTTTGAGGGACGTGAAAGCCTGCTTCGCTTGCTATCACAGGTGATGAGAGTGAAGTTTCTACTTTGGATAAGCTCCAAGATTATCCGGACCATGTGCTTATCTGGGAGAAATCCCAGCAGCTCACAGGTGAGATGTCTACTGGACTTGGTGTTGTGGCTCTCCAGAAGTCAGACATTTCTTGAAATACAAGGAGTCGACACGATGCGCAATTAACATCCTCATATCTCTCGTTTCTAACCAGCTGAGATGCGATGGCGTCAGCTGAGACGGGGCAGTGACGAGAAGAGTGTCGTGACCTGCCAATAAGGTTATTTGAGATATTTCATGCTTTTCGGCTGGAGTGTGAAAAGTCGATGCTCTGAACTGCTTCAGATCATCGATCCCCCTGTTTCCTTCAAGCCTAGTAACCAGGGCTGTGGCAGCTCTGCTAGAGTTGTTTGCATCAGAAGATCGCACTAGCACTCGGTAAAAATTCTTACAATCTGCATCCCAGCACGGTATGTGGTTGTTTCGACAAACACGTGGGATAGATCTTTCGGCGGCTGATCTGATGACGTCAAAGAAGTCCTGGTAGGCCTGTACCACGTCTCATAAATCAGGTGGTAATAGAGTCTTGGTGAATTTATTCGTCTAAGCCAGGGGTGCACAACCTTTTCACTACTGCCGGCCGGAAAACATTCTACAAAACGCACTAACGGCCGCCATTAGTTAAAGTAATTTTCTACGAATTTACGTTTTAGGCCTTACAATTTAACTGCCGTAAATGCTGTCTTCACTACTCATGCTAAACATTAGAAAAAGTCAAATTTTCAAGTTTGGAGAATTTATTCAATCATGAATCACAAAATTGTACTTAATGACTTCCTTGATCTTGCACCTCCTTAGATAAACTTGCGAAGTTAGGTGACTTGCTAGATATCATGAGTCGTAGTTCACATTCCAGATTGCTGTCGGACAATCGGGTTCGGTACTTGTTCTTCAAATATTTCATTCTTGAAAATCTTGCTTCGCACACGTAAGCGCTTCCAAAAAGAACAAGAGTTTTTCTGGCCGATTCTTGTAGATTCGAATATTTAACAGCTCCTCTCCACGTATCTAGCAGATCTTCTTCGACTTTAAATTTTTTGACGAACTGTTCGTCGTTCTTCAACCGCCGAGTTGCATTTGAAGATTCAATGGTGCAGTTTCGGTTTCGACCAGATGTGGATAAGCAACTAGCCTTGTTGCATCGGAAATCCTCTCAAAGTCTTGGATACGATTAAAAAATTCCTGCAAAACCCATCAAAAACGCTTGAACAAGAATGACGGGAATATCATTTACTTGAATTTCTTTGCTGTCAATCAGAACCTTCATCTGCGGAAAGTGGAAAAAGTTACGCTGATGCAGATGACTCTTGAGGAGACGACATTTGTCACGGAAATCTTGTACTTTTTTGTACACGAAACAAACTGTTGTTGCCTTTCCCTGCAGACTTTGATTCAGGAAGTTAACCTGGGTAAGAAAATCCACCAGAAAACCAAGCGACATGAGAAAGTCTTTGTCGAACAAGGGACACTCCTTGTTTTTGGTTGAATAGTATTATACTATTTCCTTTCGCAATTGCAGTACAAGGCGGGAAGTTTCTCCTATAGACAACCAACGAACTGCGGAGTGATAAAGTATGTCCTCAGCAGATGTTTCACTTGAGCATAAAATTTCTCGAAATTGTCGATGATGCAAGCATTTGATCGCATAAACAAGATAATGCGATTCACATCCTTCAGAATGGTATTTAAAGCGACGGATTTGGCACATATTGCTTCCTGGTGGATAATGCAGTGAAGGTTGATGAGTTCTTTATTGTCATATTCGTTGGACACTTAATCCAAGAATCTTGTAACAAATCCCTGTTGGTTACCTGTCATGGCAGGTGCACCGTCCGTCCAAATGCCCCAAAGGTATTTCAGATCTAACCCAGAGCGAATGCAGGCATTCTTAACTGCAATAAATATGTCTTCTCCACGAGTGCGAGTAGCCAGTGTTTCCATGGAAAGGAAATCCTCATACAATTCAAAGCTTGAAGAAAGACAACGAACAAAGATTAACAATTGCGCGGAGTCGTTGATATCTGTTGATTTATCAACAGCAAGTGAAAATAAACTTTCTTTCTTGTTTATCTTTGCTTGCAGAGAGAGTTTTAACTGCTGAGCGATATCATCTTGCTTGCGTTGCATTGCAACGCGCGAGAGAGCAATTGAAGAATAATCAGCTTCTTTTCCAGAGTGAATGCACTTAACAACGTCTATCAAGCATCGCTTCACGAGTTCGCCATTGGAATAAGGTTTTCCCGCAACGCCAAGATGATATGCCACTCTATATGATGCTTCACAGCGGCTATTAGTGGACTTAGCGAATTTTGTTATGCAAGCTGTCTGCTTTCGCACACTCTTTTTCAAATTTTCAATGCAGATCTTTCTCGAATTCCCTTTCAGTTTCGCGTAAGAGTGCGATTCGTAACGACGAAAGTGCTGCTTTGCGTGATCCCTTTTCACAGTCTTCACAACTTGGTTGCATTCTAGGCACATCATAGAATACGTTGCTGTCTCAATCATAAAGTAATCATGTTACCATTTTAAATTAAATACTCGTTTTTCTTCTGTTGGTGTTCTTTTCCGTTTTAATAACATGGAAATACTTGCAAATTTTAATGTAAATATGTAATTTAAGTGTAAATATGTAAATTTAAAAAGCTACCAAATTTTAAAACTTAATTCTGAAAAAAATATGCTAGATTAAAAAAATATGCTAGAAAATGTCAGATCGGAAAAAAAATGCTAAAAAACTACACTAGAAAATGCTAGATCGAAAAGAAATATGCTAGATTTTAATTTCGAAAAAATATGCTAAAAAACTGCTGAATATATTTTAGCATATATATATTTTTACAATTAGATTTTACAATTTTTACTTTTCACTTTTTTAGAATTTTTACAATTTAAATAAATTAGTATAAATATCTGCTTAAATATATTTTTACAATTTCACGGCCGCAAAAATATCTTTTTACGGCCGCAGGTTGTGTACCCCTGGTCTAAGCTATGTAGTGGCTCCACTTAACCTTACGGAAGCTACATCGTTTAACGGGTATGCTTGGCACTGGCCAAGCAAACCTTGGTGGTGTGATTAACGATCGTCGATGTTGTAACCTGGGGAACGGCTTTAGAACACGTCTGTCAGATAAGTGGCTTCCCAAGACAACACTAGCAAACGCAAGATCAGGGTTAAAACCACTGTTCTAGCGGCCAGAAAGGAAACTGGTAGAATCCTTTGGGTTATAAAGGAGAGCAAGCCTGTTAATACTTGCCCAACCAACTAGACACTCTCATTCCGCACTGTTGGTATCATAGCCCCAGTCAGCATGAGGGCAGTTAAAGACGCCAACATAAAGACAGGGATGACGAGCACAGGGAGATCAGAGCCTTGCAATCGTGTTGGTGGAGGTTTGCAGATCTTGATTATTTTGTACCTATCAAGGTCCACGCCCAACTAGTTGGTTTCCGATTTAAGTGGAGATTGCTAAAAAAGCGTGCACTTCATTCGCCCATGGACAAATGTGGCAAGGCCATGCTTCCCGCTTCAGGAGAGCCAACTAGTGTAAAGCTTGGAAGTATTAGCTTTGCCCCAGAAGCGCTGTGGGTCTCCTGTTGTAGGACAACTAGAGCCTCATGCTGTACAGCAAGATGGTGAAGAACGTTCATCTTGCTTGTAGTGAGCCCTTCGATGATCAGCTGTCGAATGGTGGGCTTTCGGAACGTGTTGACGATGTGCCCTAAAAAGGGAAGGTTTGATTTACACACATGAAAAAAGTTTGCCAATTAGCACGCTCAGGATGAACATTGGGAAGGGTAGGTATCCTTCCATTTTGGTAGATTCGGTTTCGATCTGATAAGTAATCTGCAACAATAGACGTATTCAGCGAGAAAGCATCTGCCATCCGTTTCTTCAGAGTGCTGACAAAACTTCAACTACCCCAGACCGAGTTTAGGTTCCACAAGTGTGAAGTTCTGGGCTAAAGTTTATTTTACAGTATCTACCCAATTGCCGACCACCAACTGTACAGGTGTAGCTTGATAAGTCAAAACACCCTGCACTGTCTGCAGTTACTCTCCAAAATGAAGAAATTTAAAACAACATGATATAATTTGTTTCAAATACGAGAAAAATCAGTTTAAAACATGATGATATTTGTTTGAACTACAGTAGACGCCGCTTAACATGACCACCTTGGGACCAGACCATTTTGGTCATAATATCCGAATGGTCATAAAAGCCGAAGCCTCCATAACAGCTCCTAAATCGACGCCGTAAGCCACAAGAAGTCCAAACACCGTCAAATTTATCGTTTAACCGAAGTGACAGTGTGACGTTGGCAGTAAAACAAAGTACAGTACTGTAACAGCACAAGTGACGGTAAAACTAAGTACAGTATGTAACAATATGTTGAAAAAACGAAGTTATAAGTGCGTGGCGGGAAAAAATACTGTACCATAACAAGAGAGATGGAGAAAATGTTGGTCGTATTATCCGAAATTTGGTCATATTAAACGGAGAATTTTAAATGGAAAAATTCCGGGCCATACCAAATTGGTCATAATTAGCGGCTGGTCCTATTATCCGTGGTCATAATAAGCGGCGCCTACTGTATCACTAAACCTGTTTGAAACATGATAAACTATGAAGCATGACCACCGCCACTCATTTATAAATGATACAGCTGTGCAGAATGCTGGCAAAACCTGCGTTATCTAGGTCCCTAAAGTGTAAAGTTCTATGCAAGCTCATGTCAGTTACCAACTGCACTGATAAAGTCTGATTGGTAGAAACAGTGGCACTGTGTACAGTTTGCTCAAATTGGATCACTGGCTTCTTGTACAAAGTTAAGATTAAACTTGAATGCCTTAAAACAAAATTTATTTACAACATGATTAAGCTTGTTTGTTTGCAGCATGAAATTTCAGACAAAGCACAGGATTTTGATTTACCAGGTTTTATTAGTGTAGTTGGTTACAGACAATTAACTATCGGCTTTAAAACAAAGTATAGCTCACCACTTGTTGCAGTTACGATTAAAATTAAATCGCCTTGCTCTTGTATGAATAAACTGGTTTGCAACAGGATGCAACGGGGATTCAACAAGATGAAACATATTTACAACAAATGTTAAGTGTTTGCATCGTAATGAAACTTGTTTGCATCATAGAGCAACTTGTCGCCATATAATCCAACCTGTTTTCAACATATGAAGCAATGTTTTTGCCACCTAGAGTAGGGGTTTAAACTTTTTTTAACACGTACCACTAAAATAACTTTCTGGTTTGTCCGGACCGCTTTGCGGCCTAATCTAAAAAACTTACATCCTAAAAAATTCGACAAAACTGCTGTGCTAATATTTCCATGGGACCTTTACGGATCCCATAAACTTTGTCTACGGACCACTTTGGAATCTGTGGATCCCAGTTTGAGAAACCCTGACCTACTGTAAACCAATTTGTTTCCAGCATGGTAAAACCTGTTTTACTTAGCTTAAAGCAACATTTGAGAAAATAGAGTAAATTGTTTGCAGCACAATGCAATTTATTTGCAACATTTAGCGAGTTCTTTGGAAAATGAAAAAGTTAACTGTGTTCATGCAACGGGTTTGCAACAAAAAGCAACTGTTTTGTAACAAGAAGTAGCTTATTTGCCACACAAAGCAATTTGCAACATGATGCAACTCGATTGCAACATAAAGTAATTTTTTTGCAACAAGAAGCAGCTTGTTTGCAACACAAAGCAGTTTGAAAAACACATTTGTTAAAATTTTATTTGTATTTCACACATAATAGGTCAGGTAAAACTGTTAGGCAATATGACGTTCTTCTGCAGCACGTGCCAAATGAAATGGCAACAGTGCAAGAGCTTATCAATCAATCAATCATTTTATTTTTGCCCAAATCAGCATACATAGAAAATAAATTTGATAGCAGTGGACAACAAAAAGGAGACGATGGCAAAACAATAATGCATACATATGAAAAGAATTTAGTTTAAATTAAAAGATAGTTGCATGGCCACCGCACCTGTAAGGTAACAGAAAACTAAAAACACACACGAAGATAAGCATATAAAGTATGTACAAGGTGCCGAAAAATATATTGAAAATATATCAAAAAACTGTCACGTTGTAACCCTAACATGGGAACCTATCAGGTGCTACACCTTGCCCAAGGGTGACCTGGAAGCAACGACAGCTAAGAGACAGCTCCTTTACGTCTCAAGGCATATAAACCCTGTTTCCAGTTGTAGTTTTAAGTCATACACCTAGGACCAATTGTATACTCTATTTGACACCAAAAAACTCAACCATGCCGTAGAAAGAGCAGCATAGAGCAAATGCTGTTATCTAATTTTATTAACATGTTTTGTGACATCACAGAAAGCTCTCGTCCTAGCTGGTGTCTCGATGACGTGATAATCGGTCGACCGGATGTAACCATGAATTATATTTATGACAACTTTGACTCGACACATGCTTTGTTTCATCTTTCCAAAGAATACTGGTATGAAGTGAGAGGAGGAGGAGTGGAAGAGGTTGGAAGTTGTGGAGCGCAAAAGGATAGAGTAGCTCTATTGTTCAATTCAAGTCGGCGTAAGTTTTTGACTGGGAAGCATTAATGATTGTGCTTGTTTCTTGGGGTCTTTATCTTTGAATTATTCTGAATAATCTACTAGGCTAAATAACAATAAAACATTAGCTGCGTAAAGTTGATAGCTAATTGATCGGATAAAATGATGTAAATGATTTTTAGCTGGGGAAAGTTTCATAGAAAGCTGGGAGGTGTTTGTGCTTCCGGGAAGTTTCGTGCAATTCGATATCATTATTGGTTGTAATGGCAATGAGGACGGCAATGGCATCATTGCCCTGCAGTATTCTGAAGATTTCGGAAGAACTTGGAAGAAGTTGATTCCAGCTTGTCATTTAGGTAAGGATCGATCACAGGATGGTAGCCTCAATAGAAATCAGTCAATACTTCACCACCATAAAGCAGCGTCAGTAAAAACTGATTCTGGCTCGCGTTCAAACCTACGATTACCACCTGCTACCCTGGGGTGTTAACCCAGACTTTTGGAAACGGGCGTTTTAACGGCGAAAACCGCCTTAACCATTCGGCCGCCGAAGCGCGCCAGTTTGCTAAATAAACGATGAGATCTTGAGTTGGATGATCATAGAGCTGGGATGAATTGCGCTCTCAAGTTGGCTTAGGGTGCAAGACTTATGTAATAATTAGCCAGATTAGCTGGGAAGACCATTGGCCATTTATTCAACACCACCAGATTTGATTCTCTGATAACTCTTTCCGCCTGCTTCCATCAAGCAATTTTTTTATCCCGACACTAAATTTAAATTAGTGGAGTGAAAATTTATAACTAATTGCCCCAAGAAATACAAATTTTTATACGGTACATAAAACCATATTCTGTTTTTTTTAACCAAATTATGCCTCACCTATTTTAATAATTTACATTTTGTAAGGCTAGCATTCGCCTAGTTTTAGAAATCAATTGTATGGATGATGATAGGCACTTTAAAGACTAACGGAATATGTTTAAAAATACCACTCCCAGGACCGGTTTCTTTTCTGTTAGAAAATTATCAGACAGACTCAGATGTCAACCCTAGAACTTCATGTACAAGTTACCCAGCAAACGAGCCTCTTAAACCACTCAGCCATCGGCTCGCACAAAAGAAGCTGTTTAATTTAAGCCTAATGAACGCACGCTTACAACTGCTAGCCTGTTGTAAGATGTGCCTGGAACTGAACACCTCTTCTTGTATCATATAACTGAAATCGATCCACTGCTGTTGCGCAGGTTGCTGAATGAGTGGGCTATGGCGATTATTTATCGGTCAACTGGTTCATGAGGTCCTTGGTTCGATACCGGGGTTTATCTAAAGAGTTCTGGCAGGAGCGGAACCGGTTATGGAAATGATATTTTTCAGCAGATTGCGATAGCCTTTTGTCTGCCAATCAACATCCTTTAAATTTACTTCAATAAATCTTTAATTTAAACTTACTCTTCTCATTAAAGTTTTAAATAAAATAACCTGCCTGTAGAGTAGACCATGAGTATACAGGTGATCTTTTCATCTTGTCCATCTTGTCTTAAGTGAGCGCATAATTTATAAGAGAAGGACCACTGGATCGACTACACCCATCTTTTTCATGTAGACAGTTTCTCAATCTCTGATTGCAAAACACAATATTATTGACTGAGCTTATGCAAGTGCTATTGTTTTCTATTGTATTGATTTTTTATTAAATTAGATTGTGTTTGTGACGGTTTTGGTTTTTTGCTTGATATTATTCGAGCAATTAATCTATGTCAGCCTCAGCTTTTACAAACATATTTTTACCAACATATATTTAATATTTTGCGACTATAATTTTACTAACATTTCTTTGCTAACATTACTGACATAATTTACTAACATTCAAGTATTTTACTGAGATATTTTTACCAACGCACAAAGGCAGTTTTACTAAAATACTTAATAACATTTTATTGCCATCCTGGTATATTCACTAACGTTTCTTACGAGCAAATTATGCTGTCGCGCTGTAACCAGGGGATCGAGTAGAGTACGGTACGGTTACATTTTGAAGAAAAGTACGGTACGAAATTAGGTGCGGTATTTTCTGCCAAACTACGGTACGGAAATACGGAGTTATTTTTACTGTATCTTCCCGTACTATTCCTGGATGCCTAATTTAAAGTCTCCAAAAGGCTTGCTCTGTTGAAACCAAAAGTCACATAAAGTTCTAACTTCACAGTTGCAACATAAATTGTATTATTATCGCGTAAAATTCGATTCATTGCCCCAAGCAGTGTTTTTTTTAAGCTGTTTTGGGGGACCGAAACGGTCTCCCAAATTTCTCCAGCGGTCTCCCAAAATTTGGACTTGCAACTACAGTAGAAAATACGAATATAGCCTACGATCAATAGTTCACGTCCGGAAAACAGCTAACAGCTGGATCAAAGAGTTATTCACAAAAGAAGTGCACCTTCGATACTCGTCAATGTTTATATCTGATCTATGGCTCATAATGATCAGTTGTTACGTGTGGAAACGTAACAAGCAGAAGCCAACAAGCACACTTTGTTTGATTGTGCAGCAAACTTGTTTGGCGGCCGTGTTGGGCAGGCTGTTTGGTCGCTATCTTGAGCATTTTTGAGATAGAAAGATTGTTTTTGCGATAAAATTTAGATAGGCTATTTCTTAAATACTCTTAAATTGAGTTATTTCAGGTGAAAATGTCGAACCGTAAACGCTTATCCTCTGATAAACCTAACAATGGAAGTATAAAGCAGTTCTTTTCTAGTAAACTGAAAACACCTGCTGCTGCTCTAAACCCCGAAACCGCATCTGCCAACAGCAGCACCAGTTCTAATTGTGGTTTACTGAATGACCGCAATGCTGCTGAAAATGTTCAAGATCAGGAGCAGTCGACTCTTCCTTTTGCATCGTCGACGACTGTTCCAGCTGCACCATCCAACAAGATATTTCAATCGTGGATTAAACTGAAAGGTTTTGATGATGCTCTACGAATGAACGTGTTCACCCTCCATGCTGACGGAGGCATAATATGTTTGCTATGCTCTAAGCATCCAATAGCTATCACTGGCCGAGGCAAGTTTGCTGACGTTTACACCAGCGTACCTGCCAGACCTCAGCGCCCCTCTCGTCTGGACACGAATCTGTGCTCAGAGCAACACCAGCAAGCAGTCAAACTGGAACAGAACCAACGTGCCTCGCTATTTCACGCAAAGTATCAAGATCGCGTATTAAATAAAACCAAAACAGTGGCTGAGAGAGTTCACCTAATTTACTGGGTACTGAAAGAGGAAGTAGCGAATCGAAAAGTTGCTTCCTTGCAAACACTGGTTGACCGCATTGGTCACAATGACCGGCTTCATGACCTGCGACATACAAGTTCAACGGCAGTGACGGAGTTTATTTTGCTCATCTCCGACCATCTGACTGATCGCATCGTTGCTGATGTCAAGCAAAGCCTATGCTGGGCTACCATGGTCGATGAGACAACCGATATTGCTACTTTGCAGCAATATATTACATTTGTTCAGTACGTCAATAAAAAGGGACGCCAGGCAACTGCATTTTTGGATATCCGTCGGATAGACGCTCGCGGGGCAACTGCTGCCAACCTATTCCGACTCTGGAACGAGGTCGCTGCTGACTACGTTCTTGATGTGGGTAAACATGTCGCTATTGCATCCGATGGAGCTGCTGCAATGATAGGCCGCCGAAATTCCCTCTCACAGAAAGTGACTGCACAAAATCCGATTACCTACACAGTGCACTGCCATGCGCATCGCTTAGCCTTGGCCTGTACGAACACGGTAAAGGGGCTACAACTAATCCAGGATTGCGAACGTGGCTTAGTCCAGACGTGGAAGTACTTTTCAATTTCGCCGCTCAAGACCGCAAAACTACAAGAAATGCAAACTACTGATGTTGATTCGTCTGCGCGAAAATTAGTTAAAGCCTGCCGTACTCGCTGGCTATCTCATGGTGAGGCTGTAATTGCAATGAAAGCAAAACTACCTGCTGTACACGCAACGCTCCAATATTTTGCTACCGAGAAGAAAGATTGCACAGCAGTTGGTATTCTTCATTTAATTTGCTCCAAACGCTTTCTTTTCTCCCTTTACTTGCTGAATGCTGCTTTGGTCCATCTCAACAAGTTATCATTGTTGTTTCAAAAAGGTAGTTTTAACTTTTCCCACATGCAGTCGGCACTTTCAATATGCAAAAAAGAGATTAGGAGCATTGCCAATTCAGATCAGGTTTTAAACAGCCTAAAACTTGACTGGGAGAAGATTTCAAAAATTTTACCAAGATCTCAAAATACACTTCTTGAAGATGATGTTAAACTGCTGCGATTCACCACAGAAACATACTGTGACGCACTGCTCTGTAATCTCGAAGAACGTTTCCCTGAGCCTGAGGTACTCTTTGCTTTTCGAATATTTGATGCTAAAGAGATTCCTCTTGATGCCCCTCAGCGCCAGCTTTATGGGAATGATGATCTCCAGCTGCTTATCAGAAGGTTTGACATTGTTCCTGCTGAACAAACCTTGAAAGTAGTAAACGACTATCAAACGTTGAAAGATAGAATGACAATGTCAGAATTTGAGTTCTGCCAAGATCCCGGTGATGTCTGCAGCAAGATTGCTCGAGACAACGTATTCCAGCAAATGTTTCCAGAGCTGCATCGACTTTGCTGCATTGCATTGTCAATTCCTCTAGCAACCGCCTGGCCAGAGCGAGGATTTTCGACTCTATGTCGTGTTAAAACCAAGCAACGAAATAGGCTACTAGATATCACCCTGAACGCTCTAATCAACATTTCGATGAACGGTCCGGAGCAGCTCACTGACGAGGATGCACAAAAGATAGCTGAGAAGTGGCAAAAAACAAAGGACCGACGAACAGTGACAGTGCGAGCATTGAAGGCGTTGGGATCTGCAAATTCTGCAAACAACGAAGAACTGGAAGCTGGCGGATGGGAACGAGATTGCGAATCTGTTTTGTTGCATGAGATAGAACCTGAAAAATTTGTTCTGTGATTGTGCACTGCCAGTAGCCTAATAAATAATTCGTTTAAGCAAATATCGCTATTTTTTCGTATTTGAATGAAACACTTGCGGTCTCTTAAAACTACTTAGCGGTCACCCAAGCCAAACCTTAAAAAAAACCCTGGCCCCAAGAAATACAAATTTTGTTTGACCTTACTTGAGTTTATTGATCAAGAACTTTCTAGAACTCTGCAATTTATGACGTAACAAATATGTTTTTAAGTACAATAACTCTCTAAAATTTATTATGAGATTCGTTCTGTTAGGTAACAATTGTGTTTTGCAATAGTATAGCAATCATGTCGTAGTCTTCGTTTTCGTATTTGAAAATTGCTAGAATTTTTTTTTGAACCTTCTAGAACTTAAAGTTTTGTTTATATTGAGCGTTGTTACGATTATTTAATTATTTTAGATTCTAGATCGTAGCTCTCAGTGAGATCGTGTTACTCCAGGGGAAGTTGTATTATTTCAGATTGCAGGTTCTTGTTTTGAGTGAGATTCCAGTGGGAAACTGCTGGAATAGTGCTAAGAGAATAAGTTTTTTCGAGGGGATTTAATTATTCCAAGAGTGAGTGATTAACTATTGTCAGAACTCACAAGTACCAAGTGTGCTACTGAGTTTACTTCGAGAATATTTTGGGAAAGTGTTTCCTATTGGTGAGTTTGAGATTTTATTCAGCGATTTTGGGAGTAAGTGAGTTTAGCTGTGTTACCGGTGGATTACTGAAAGAGAATAATATCAGAGGATATTATTGGGTTATTGCAGTAAATTTGTTGCCGTGGATTTATCAGCAACAACAAGTACTGTATTTGTGGAGTATACTCTTCTCGTTAAGAAGTGTTTAAAGGTTTTCTAAACACATTTGTGTTATTTTATTCACCCTAGGGAAAAGTGAACGCCGCTAAAAGTTAACGTAGGAACAAAAAGAGTCTATGAACTATTAATATTAATTGAAATTATCATTTCAAGAATTTCAGTTCGGCTCCGTTACAGGCCAGCTACGTTTTACATAAGAAAGAAACTTTTTTGTTTTTTCTTTCGCATGTTTACTTAATTTATATTTTAACTTTATTTATATCAAGAAGTATGATTTTTATTTTTAACTAAAGCTGCTTCGGCGATGAATTATTGTGAAAACTGCGCTGAAAGTTGGGAATCTTATCCGCAACAAACACTTTCGTTACGCAGTAAACAAGGCTACTTGTACAGTAGAAGCGTTTCAATACAAATATAAGACAAAAAGCGGCTCAGAAGTCCGTGCTACGCCTTTAGTTGGTCACTTGAAAAGAAAGCATACAAACCTCTACTATTGTGTTTCCCAAACTGTGTGCCGAGAAAGATTTGCAGGTGTGCCGCGGGACTTTCGGGTGTACCGCGGGAGGCACGGTTTTTTTTAAATACTTAATTTTCATACAAGTTTTCAGCCAAAACTAATTAAATGCTGCCTTGAAGTAATGGTTGATTACGCCAGAGAAGTGTTATGTTGCCCGAAAAAGTAGTGATTTCCAAAAAAAGACTCATCACCTTTCTCGTTGTCATCTGTAATGCTACTCAACATGAATAGCTTCACGTGGCTATTGTGCCTCAAAATTTATTTAGCTATTTTACTGTGCCAACAGACAATAAAGTTTGGGAAACACTGCTTTACTGCAAAGCCGTCGAAAAAGAAAAGAAAAAATGCCCAAGGCGTCAAACACAGGGTGGGGAGGAAAAACCTCCCACGTTTTATATTCCTACAAAACAGACAAGAAAACTTCATGATAATTTCTATTACATACTTACAACACTATATGATTGTCATTTTGTGTGAACCATGTTTCAAAAAAATGTCCTCAAGGTAGCGCCCTCAAACTTCAATATACTGCTGTAAACAACTCTTAGTTTTCCATCACTTTTCGAGTCGTTTCTTCGAAAATTTCGTTTACTGTTGGGCGAATAGCAGCTTTCAGTCCATCATTGGTTGTTGGTTGGTGCTTGTACACTTCTGCCTTAACATAACCCCACAAATAATAATCACGAGGTGAAAGATCAGGCAAACGTACTGGCCATTTAATATCATCACACAAAGAAATCAAATGCGCTGTAAAGAATCCTCACAAAATATCTATTAATTTTTTTGCAGTACGGGCAGTTGCTCTATCTTGTTGAAACCATACCGTTGCATTTTCTCCGAAATCCTGGAGCTTTGGCTTTAAAAAATTTTGCAGCATTTGCACATAGCGAATTGGAGTAACTGAAAGTGCTTTGTCCTCTTCCTCAAACAAGTAAGGACTCCAAAATTCGCAACTGCTCATCACACTCGCTCCTTGTGAAGAAGCCTTTCATCTAGCTCTCTAACTTTCCAACCGGTTGCGAAAATTTTGCTTGTTGACAGATAAACGAAAGTCACTGGTAATCACAACAATTATTTATTTATGCGTATGAGCTCATGCTCTGTTTGAATGTCTTTTGTTGGACTGGGCCACCACGACGGGTAGACTGCTTGGCCCCGCCACCTGTCTGCCACATGAAGATGGAAGCATCCCGTTAAGTGCCTTGCCCTAGGACACAAGCAAGCTTGCCGGCTTGTTCTCCACACTATCTCTATGCGCTGAGCGCCAAACAGGGAAGCTGTGAATGCCGTTTTTTAAGTCTTATGGTATGACTCGACTTGGAGAATAAATCCCAAGGAATAAATCCCAATCCCAAGTTAGTTGGTCACTTGGGATTTCTTGACAGCGAAGCGAAGCGGAGCGGACACTCTAACCACTACGCCATCGCGCCGGTAATGAGAACATCATTAGCAGGAACACTTTCAAGAATATCTTGACAGCAGGCTACACCAGTGTCATGGTTTGGTTCCAGCAATTCTTGATCAATCATCAGTATATACGGATGAAACTTTAAATTACTATGCAAAACTCGTCTTACACTGCGAACAGAGAGACTCAATGCAACAGAATGCTAACGAGCTGAACGCTATAAGATTGCTAAACGGACTCTTTTTCAATTTAGATCTTCTTTGTGGAGTTTGAGCGCTTCTTGGTTTTCCAGGGAGTTTCTGCTTGAGTGCCGAGCCTAAAGTTTTTGACCCAGAGCGATATAATTTTTCGATAAGGAACAGGGTCGTGCCAGCTCAGTTGGAAATGATTTCCGAAATTTTTGAGGTTGCAGCTTCAAATTCTCCGTTAGTGAGAAAACTTTCCACGATAAATGCTCAATGTTTACCTGTCCAGGCCATATCTAGATTCCAAAACTTTTCAAAAACCATTAGTTGATTCGAATCTCTCACTCTAAAAAAACAAAATGGCAGTTCATTAACTACATAAATTTACTTCAGCTATGTGGCTAAATGCAATACCATTACTATAGTAAGACTTTAAACGCAAGAGGTTTTTCTACCCAACCTTGGGTACAACTTCCTATTTTGAATCGCAATCGCAAGGAACAAGCAGTGTGACTGTTTAAAACCAACCAGCAACAAATTTCCAATCACAAGCCAGAGTATCAAGGATATGGCAGTTGAAGCTGTCCCTGCCACAGGTTTTCCTCTTTTCGCCTTTGAAAAATCCGTTATCGCAAAGATGTTTGCTCCGATGTTAGATCAACTGAACCTAAAACCCACAGCTTGCAACGGACGAGCTTGAGGCTTATCAGAGAAAGATGACAGAAATCAAACAGACATTTGCCAGTAAAATGGTTTTGGTTAAAGTAGACTTGTGTAGGCGAAGAAATTGTCATTTTATTGAAATAAATTTGCCAGCAGTGGTGGACGGAAATTTGCAAGTTATCATCCTAGCTGTAAACGAGTTACACGAGCGAGCGTCAGCTGTTGTAATACGTAAAAAGATTGTCAGCTATTTGGCCAAGCTTGATATTTTGGAAACGCAAATTTGTAGCCTCACGACCGGATCCAACGTTTTAAAAGCTGGACAGCTGATGAGAACTGATTTTGCTCTGCCCGAAAATTTTGCTGATGAGAATGATGAGGATAAATGTGATGTAACTGAAGCTTCCGACAGTGAACTTTGGGAAGATGTAATAACTGCTAAAGATGGATTTATTACCATCAGGTACCATGTTCACACTTTACAACTGAGTGTGCGTGACTTCTTTAAAGCTAATTTCAGCGCCAAAGAAGTGGTGTCAAAAGGAAGAAATGTCGCCAAAAAGACCCAGAAACAGAATATCAGAAAGTTGTTCAAGCACAACAACAAACTTCTTCCTAAACTAGATGAGACCCGTTGAGTTCCAACGTTTTTAATGCTTGAGAGTATGTTGCTTGTCATAGATTTACTGGGCCAAATCGTCTGGCGAATCAATCCCTTTTCTTTTTAGACGTTGATTCGTTTGCTGTACAAGAGCTTACTGAATGTTTAAAACTAGTTTGTGACACGACCACTGCAATTCAGCTGAAGAAAGTTACTGCTGGTGAGTTCTTTGGTAAGCGGCTAAAGCGTAAAATTTAACTGCAAGGCAATTGTCAGAACAATGCTTCTTCTTTGGCATTCGCAGTGCTTCATGCCATGGAACGCATCGAAGCAACTTTGTTATCTAACGATGCTTTTTTGACTCCAGTTTATCTTGATTCAAGGTCTCAGGTACTTCTAACATATTCTCAGAAAAAACAGTTGCACAAGCCCATTTGCCAGCATTGTAGAGGCGCTTGCAAATGCTGCAGGAGTTAGTTGACACAATTGACATAGAATGTCTAGATTCATCCTCAGAATCAGGAAATGGATCTACTCCTGCATCTGCGCATGGGGTTGATGTTATTGATGAGATACTCGCGACTTCGGATGCGTGCAATGTCAGCTCATCACAATCACCACGGGATAAGCAAAACGTAACTGAGATGATAAAGTAATTCAACAATCAAGCCCGTCCCCTCAGGAACACTTACCTCGTACATAGTTGAATGGTGAGACAAGCAAGCAGAATCCGATTTTAAACGCGTTGCTGATGCTGCTTTTGCTTTACCAGTTACTCAAGCCAGCGTTGAAAAAACTTTTTCGGGTTTAAAGTACTGTACATTCTAAATGAGTTTAGACATGGGCTTAAAGAAGCCATAACCGAGGCAGTAATGTGTCAGCGTTGCAACACTTGGACCTTTTGTTTGCAATAAATTAGAACTGGCTCCAAAGCGTTTGAAAAATTTTCTCTACAATTTGTTCATTAGTTGCTGTTTTTTTGTTGATAATGATAAGTTACTTATTAATATCAATGCTGTTTTGTAGTCAAGTGTAAATTCAACTAGTACTCGTATATTAAGGAGCTGATATTCTTTACTATTAAATGAAGTTATTGGTTGGTGGTTGGTTGAGTCACCCGGTTTTCTCCAGAGAAACTAATATTAGAGTAGCCTCTCTACTTCTGCTGATATTTGTCTCAGCCCACATTTGTTATTAGGTAAGAACAAAAATTCAGCAACATAATTGGTACGGAAAGGTGCGGTGCTACGGTCTGGAAAAAATACCACAACTGTACTATTATGTAAACTAGAAATTCCGGTGCAATAGTTTTTTGGAAGTACGGACTATGGAAAATCTTTCTGTGCCTCACCTCATCACCTGGCCGTAACATAGCTCTGAAAAAATGATTTGCCAGAAGCTTTTTGTGGCGCTTTTATCAGTGGCGACATGGCTTCTGGCAAACGAGCTTGACTTCCCAACCATTTTTCACTTTCCACCCCCGCAGAGCCTTTTTTGCCGTCACTGATGAGAGCATCACAAAAAGCTGTAGCTAATCATCTGTTTTTAAAACTTTATTGAAGTTTTTGGCTAGTATGCCATCAACAAATTTTTGCTCACGCTTTCACCTACATAATTTTACTTGCTTGCTTTTATGTATATACTTTTACTAACATACTGTTACTGTCATGCATTTACTATCATACGGTTGTATAGCTTTGAAAAAAACTGTTTTGCCAAAAACTCCAACCTTAGTGACGGTATGGCGTTCAAATAAAATAAAAAGGAAGGAAAGGATCTTTAAAAAAATGCTTGAGTTTTACTGAAGAAACCAAGGCAAAAATTTGGAAGGAAAACAGGGAAAAGATCTTGAATGAAAAGAATTAATGGGACCTGATGGTAAAACTGATGTAGTATAAGGACGGTTTGAAAGAGTTACTGGCAAAGAAATTGTGGAAGCAATGCAAAAGATGAAATGAGGAAAGGCAACTGGACCATCTGAAGTAAATGTGGAGAAGATAGTTTTGAGAGACAAAGTTGGGGTTAGAGTGATGATGGACCTGTGTCAGCGCGTCTTGGATGGTACAGGAATGCTTTATAAGTGGAAAACTTGTGTGATTGTGCCTATTTTAAAAAAGAGCTGTGGATCATGTAGAAGTGGAAAACTGCTAGAAAATACTTTGAAAATTGTTCAAAGGGTGCTCGAGAGGTACATAGGAAGATTAAGTAATTCGAGTGAAATGCAACTGGAATTTGTGCAAAAAACAGTGGATGCAATAAGCCAATTTATCGTGAAGGGAATGCAGGAAGAATACCGAAAGAAGAAAAAGAAAGTTATATGTGTTTTGTTGATACTGAAAAGGTATGTGATTGGGTTCCATGAAAAGTGATAGAGTAAACCATGAGAAAGAAGGTAGAAGTAATGATTTGAGAATTAATGAGCTTGTATGATTAACCAAAGATAAGAGTGAGTGCGCACAAAGACAATCTGCGTATTCAAGGGAATTTAAAGTAAAGGTTGGTGTACTTCATCGATCCGTGCTGTCCCAATGTTATTTTTAGTAGTTGTAAATGTTATTACTGAAAATGTAAGAAAGGATGTTGCTAATGACGTATTATACACAGATATTCTTGTTTTCATGAGCGAAACCATGGAAGATTTTGAAAGAAGGATTTTGAATCGGAAGGAAGTACTTGAAAGTAAGGGTTTGAAGATCAACATTGGAAAAGCAAAAGTGATGGTATGCTGGTCGAAAGTAGAACTGCACAAAAGCAAAATAGATCCATGTAGAGTTTGTGTGGGGCCAAGTATTTGTCGAACACGAAACGTAGAAACTGAGTTTATGACAGATGTACGAAAATAGAAAGAATTACCTCAAAGTTGGCGATGCGTTTTGTTTGTTCACGATGTAGGGTTGATAGAAGGAATGGTGAATTCTATCGAAAAGTTGTGAGTTGAGGTGAAGGCAGTAAATGGATTTTGTTATTTGGACGAAAACCTAAATAGTAGTGGTTGCTGTGAAGCTGCAGTCAATGCAAGAGTAAGAATCGATTGGGTGGATTTAGAAAATGCGAAGAGTTGTTACTAGCAAATAGGTTTCCTCGGAAGATAAAAGAAAAAGTTTATCGTTGATGAGTAAGATCAGCTACGTTTACCCTTGTAATTTTACTAGCATATTATACAAATCTGCAATTGCAAACATAGCTTTACTGTCATATTTTTTTAGTACTTTGAGCGACGTGCTTTTACTGACATATTTCTGGTGACACATTTTTATTGAAATACTTTATAGCCTACCGTACTTTTACTGACATAATTCACTAAAGTACTTTTACTGAGATACTTTTACAAGCATTACTTTTCAGGTTCTGACTACGGCTGCCGTCCCGGGTTCGGCTCCTTCTTTTATCAAACTCTGAATCGATTTTGGACCCGCCACAATCTGCTCATTCCAGATCATATGAGGTTTGTTTGATTTTTTACACTCACAGCTTTTTAACTCAAGTTTGCTTCGTGTCAGATACAAGTCAGTGCGATTTCGTTGGATATCTCACACCAGGTCATGTTGGTCGATTGATGACATTTACATTGGTAACCACTGTGAGTGGATGTGCAGTGGATTCGGTCGCTGTGAACTCAAAGATAAATTTGCTTGCAAGTGAGTTGTTGAAAGAAAAAGAAACCGAATTACTGGTTGCTGTAGGTGCTTCGTGCTTTACATAACTAGAATAATGAACTCGCTTAACCAACATGTATTAAGAAGCCATCATTGGTCATTTACCAAATCCAGCAGGCCTTGTTGTTGAGTCTACCAGTTTGAGCCTTAGGGGTTCGATTAGATTCAAGATAATGAAGATTAAACAAAAAGAAGAAAGAGCAATGCATTCAACCACGCACATATTGATTGAGATTTCTTTGATCAGTTGTGACGTCGGCTTCAATGAGACACGTCATTGCAAACCAAGTACAAAATTACCTACATCACTGAAAGATAGCTTCGATTTTCCTTGGACAGGCAGAGGTGAGTTATGTGTCCGCTTGTGCAAATGCTGTGCATCAAGTTGTGCGTCAGATTGGGTATCAAGTTGTTCATCCTTTTGTTTGAGTTCTATCAAGTTGTGTGTCATTGATGTTTTTATGAATCTAGTTGTGCATCCGATTATGCTTCCAATTATAATTTTAGTTGTGTATTGAGATATACATCTTCTTGTGAGTCCAGTTAGTCACCCTGTTTTGTGTCTAGTTGCGGATGAGGCTGTGTATGCAGTTATCGATCCAGTAGTGTATTTTGAAACGCAGCTAATTGTTAAGCAAAGGACAAAATGTTTCAATATGCTTTGGAATTTTAGTATTCCATTTAAAGTGCACGCTCTTATTTCTAATAAATTTACTGTTTGCATAGAATCCAGCAAGTACATGATATCATCGCAAAATGTCTTTTCCACCGGCACAGCAATGCAACCGTCGCGTGGTTACTTACTTCTCAAAGAAGTTTTGGTTTTCAGCGAGCTTCAGCATTGCAGCTGGACTCGACGATCTCACAATGACACCTGCTCATATCATGGTTGCCAAAGGAAATTTACATTTTGCACGAAGCGGTGTGAGGATGCTACAATCGCTTCCACTTAACACTACTGCCGCCAGATACATACAGTTTTATATGCGATTCGACCAATCATTCAGTAAGTTGATAATTGTCTGTTGTCATCATCACATGATCACTCCGACGTCATTGCAGATTTTAGTCTGCCTGCTTTCGTCATAGTAGAATCGAGCGCGAACAACGGAATAACTTGGAACGCCATAAGATCGATTCAAGCAGGGGAGTTTGGTATTACCAGATTGGTTCATATTCCGCTGGGAATGCGCGACAAACAATCAGCTGTGGTGTTTAGATGGTGGCAAGTTACTGGTTAGTACGGTGAGATGTCGGGACAAGTATTTTCTTGAAAAGCGTCACTCAACAATCAATCAATCAATCTATTTTGCCATCATATGTACTAAGCAATAAAGCAATTGATCTTTGCAAACACAGTAATCCAACTGCAAGTGATTGGCCAACAGTCTTCACCAACTATCTGGCGCATAAAAGCGGAGGTATTTCAAGAAGTGCTTTACCCAAGATCACTACAAGCGAACTTGCCGGGTTTTTCTAGGGAAGCAAAGAATATTGTTTTTTAAAGACTTCGGTATAATTCAACAAGATAATTGAACCAGGTCTGCCAAATACGAAGCGTATGGTCACGCACACATCAATATATGTTTATCGATGTTGATTCTTTCAAACGCTGTTAGTAAGTGTTGTAAATCATCACTGCAAAACTAACATCTGGTCTTCGGTTTACTAAAAATACAGCACCTAAACAACACATTATTCAACTATAATATTTGCAAACTAATTTCAACAAACTCTAATCCTGCATAACTAGGAAGATTTTCTTGTACATTAAAATTGTAGAAATCAAAAAAACTGTCGTCTTTCTTCCAGAGTAAAATACAGCAGTATACAGAACAAACGATATTTAACATGCTCTTTTACGAATATCTCAATTACCACTCTGGGTTACCATTTGCTTTTAAATCAGATGTTAATTAGAAACCCACTTTTCGGTTGTGAAGAATACAAGAAAAATATAGGAATGAGAAGAAAAAGTTGTACATGTATTTTGTGGATATTAAGAAGGCATTTGATAAAGGTCCACGAAAGGTGATGGAGTGGGCGATGAGAAAAGAAAGGTTTACCAGAAGTAATTGTAAGTGAGCCTCTATCATGGGCAAAAGCAAAAGCTCGAATAGGATCTGAGTTATCTAAAGAATTTTGGATACGAGTTGGTGCACATCAAGGATCTGTATTGTCTCCACTGCTTTTTGCAACTGCTGTGGAGGTAATCTTGGAAAATCCAAGAGAAGAATTGATGAATGAAATTTTGTATGCAGATGACTTGGTTTTTAATGAGTGAAAGCATAGAGTATTTGAAAGAGAAGTTTTTGAAATGGAAAGAAGCTTTTGAAAGCAAGGGTTTGAAGGTTAACCTCAGAAAACCAAAGTAATGGTGAGCGGTTCGAAAGGTGAGGTACTCAAGAGTAAAGTTGATTCATCTGCGGCAAGAGGGTGATGAGAAATTTGATGATGTGTATAAAGTGTGGTAAATTAGTGCATGGTAGATGCGCGAAAATCAAGAGGGTGACTTCAACGCGGGCAAAATGTTTTGTTTGTGAACTATGTGTTGATGCAAAGAAAGGAATCGTGGAACCAAGTGAAGAAATATTATTTTTTTGAACAAACTGAGTTTGTGAAAGGTTTTTGTTATTTGGGGGACAGGTTAAACGTCAGTGGTGGAAGTGAAGCAGCGGTAACAGCAAGAACGAGAATTTAGAGCAATGTGAGGAGTTGCTTTATGGGAGAAAGTGATGGTCAAAAATGAGCGAAAAAATTTATTGGAGCTGCGTAAGATCAGCTATACGGGAGCGAGACATGGTGTCTGAGAGAGAATAAGAAGGCAATTTTGGAAAGAACGGAAAAAGCAATGATCAGAGCAATGTGTGGAGTTAAGTTAATTGAGAAAAGAAGGAGCTAAGAACTTATGAGTTTACTGGATTTAAAGGATACTTTGGATGGACTAGTCAGAGCGAGTGGTGCATGATGGTATGGGCATGTTTTGAGAAGGGACAATGGTGACGTTTTGAGAAGAGCGTTGAATTTTGAAGCTGCGGGAAAAAGAGGGTATGGGCGACTGAATATGACGTGGAAAAGACAAGTCGAAGAACTTATTGATCAGATTGGACTGAAAAAGAAAGATGCCATTGGCAGAACGAAGTGATGGTGTTTACGAATTTTCAACAAACATAAGGTAAATCTGGCCACCAGCTTTAAAGGAGACAAAACCAGATTTAAAAAAGTGGATCTCTCTCTTCATTCAATATGTCTGCCCAGCGTCTGCATATTCAGTTTTCTATTGAACAGGAAAATAATTCTTCTATTTTTCTTCTCGACGTCTTAGTTATCCGTGCAGTACGTGAACTGAGCGACATCATTCACATCACTCTTTCTAATAGCATCTATAAAAAAACTCAACAGGTAACAAACTTCATACCAACAGATATCATCACTTCAGGTAACTTCACTTCATATATCAGAAACTCGAAGTTGCAAAAACATTGATTCATAGAGCTAACACTCGCGTTTTTAACCAAAACTATTTCCATAGTGAATTACTCGTCATACGCCCTACCTCAACGGATTTCCAGTTAGGGCTACTTATTAGGGCTACTTCTCACTAAAGTCAAACCAATGCAACACAGGGTAATCATTCTACTTCTATGCAGTATTTCAGGCATATCAGGAAATATTAGACGAGTTTTAAACGAGGCAGGAGTTAGAGTAGCCATGCGACCTATTGGTCAAGGCTATTGGTACTATTGGTCAAGGATCGAACACATACCGATGAAGAAAAGCCTTGTTTAATTTATTTCGTTCCCTGTTTAAACTGCGAACATGTATACATTGGCAAACTGAACAAGATCTTAAATTGCAAATTGCTCTTAGCTGAACATCAACGAGTTGTTAGATAGCAAAGCCCAGAGTAACATGCCCCATTCGAATATGTTATGCAGTTAGATCATCTAATGGATTGGAATAACTCCCGCACTTGGAAAGTTGGATCTATGTATTTTTGATGTCTTACCGCTGAAGCATGGTTTATTAAGTCGCACTCAAGTGCTGAAAATAGGTCGGATGGTGATGGTTAACGTTATGTTTATCGATTTTTAGCGCTTTAAATTTATCATCCTTCAGCCACGATATTGACTAACGTTTTCACGTTTGCTATTATAGTCTCCATTTCTTTCAGTCAACACTTATGACCTCGTAATCACTCTAAAACGATAACTTTGAACTTTCATTATATTATTCAATTGAAAATATTAGTGTTGTTTTACTTGATAGTTGTTGATGTTGTTGATGTTGTTGTTGTTGCGTTACCCTACCCCTTCCGAGGGATGGAGGCATAGCGGAAGACCATGGAGCCACTGAAGCGGGGCAGCTTCCCAGGGCCTGGACCAGAGGTCGTAGAAAGGGAAAGACTTGCCAAAGAGCGGGCGGTGCAAAGACTCCGTTGCTGGACAGTTTAGAATGAGATTAGAGGTGTCCTGGGTTGGATGTCCGCAGGTTTTACATGAAAAATTCTCACTTCTGCCGATCCTAGAGAGAAAATAGTTTAGCAAAAGGCTGCGCCCATTGCAGCGAAGATGAGATAGGAACAGCGAGCGTGAAAAAGAAGCACAAGTTTCTCAGTGGGCACCGAGGGAACCTGTGTGTCAAAGCATGTAGGTGAGACAGTACGCTCATCTAAATCCAGTCCGAGAAAAGAGAAGAGTGTATACGAGCGGTAAGAGGAGAGATACTACAAAGCACTACAGAAGGTAGGAGTAGCGCACTCCTCGTGGCCAACTCATCGGCCGCGTCGCTGCCCAAAAGAAATGAGTGACGGGGACCCATAGTAACCTGGAACTAGAGGAAGAGAGAACAGAAAGTTCCTGCTAGATGTGCTAGAGAGTTTGAGCAAAAAAGAAAAACGGAGGAGAAAACGGTATGGCGAGGACAGAGCGAGAGTTTAAGAAGATGAGAAGAGAAGACAATTGATGGACTTGTTGGTGCTGCCGAGACCAGTGGAAAGCTTACAGAATGGCGCAATCTTCAGCAGAAAAACTTGAACAAACTGAATTTGCCGAAAAGGAAAGAGTGGCTTTGGCGCCACAAAGTAAGAAGTTTGCAAGGATGCCAGAGCTTCCCTTGCCAAATAGAAAAGGAACCGAGCCATCAGTATAGATCACCAGATTGTGAGTTGGAAGAGAGTCAAGGTAAGCAGGAGCCACACCTTGGCAAGAAAGAGGGATTCAGAGCAGGAGCAGCTTCATAGTAAAGGAAGGCAGTTTCTATTGAGGATAGTAAGGGCAAGAAAAGAGAATTTTTCCACGAGAAAGAGAAAGTATGAGCAGATGACTGGACACAAAAGCTCTCCAGGAAGATTAGGAGAATCTTGGTTTCACTTCAAGACTGGCCAAATCTGGAATAGGAAGTGAAATTGGAAGAAGAAGGGCCAGCACACAAGAAGACAATGCAAAATAAGTCAGAGTGGCTCGTATGGGAGATGGAGATGCCTCAGAGACAATGGAATAGATGAAGACTAGGGGCAACCGATGATGGCGCGTCTAGCCAACCGGTGTGAAGGTGTTCCAACCTGATAACGTTTGTTGGATTATCACCAATAGGCGTTGTTTTTATGATGAAGCTTGGCGCATTTTCCAAGCAAAACTTTAATAAAAGAGCATTTTATATTGATTGGTTTATATACTATTTTACACCGGAAGAACAACAACAATTTTTACAAATCCTAATCGCATTGAAAAACTAATTGCTAACACTGTTAGAGCTACAGATTACAACTGAAATGACAAAGAGTATTTTCGATTTTTTTAACTGAAAAAGTTTTTTAGCGCCAGGGCCTATTTTGAGTTATATAATCATGATTTGATTATGCCTCAGTAAATCAAGTTTCATATTTTATCCATCACTGTGTTGCTGTTGCTGAACGTCAAGCAAGCGGTCTGTAAATACCAGTTTCACAGTGTTTGGTATATTGATAATGCGACCGCGCAAAATGTTTTACAGCACTGGTCGATTATCATGATTAACAAACTGAAGTGACTGCTCAAAGCAGATTTGCAAAAACGTGTCACTAAAGTTGCACTGATACATGAGTAAACGTGCCAATAAATTACAAAAACTACATTAACGTCTATTTTTTCTTTCAATGACTGTCATTATTTACAGCGGACAATCATACGACCTGGGCAATCGACGACTTGTTGATTGGTGGAATGGCGGAAGATTCACTTGTAGGAAACTTCTCTGCTTTTAATCACGACTGGTTTTATTCCGGAGGAGAAATAGGACCTTTCTGCAATCAGTCTAAGCTCAGGTAATTCCTTTATTTATGAACCTCAATTGCTAATTTTTACTTTGCACACGTTACACAGCTTCGTAAACCTGGAGGGCTACATTATTAAAATGATTCGACATCATTTTCCTCCGACCACTAAAATTTTCGTAATTGTTTGCAAGATAGCCCTTGTTTTCATCCATGTTAAAAACTTCTGAACGGCATGGCAGTGACTTCTCAAATTCTGGAACATTCGAAGTGGAAATGTCAGTGACACTTTCAAACCTTCCACCTGACCACCATGTAAACGTAAAAAGTTCTTTTGACAGGCGAGTCCGCAAGAATGTCTTTTCCTCAAATAATACCATCCGTAAATGCCGCCCACCACTCCCTGCCGTGCTTTTAATGACGGGATTTCTAGCACAATGCCCTGCCTTGACAAACAATACAGATGAGCAGAGGATGTTGTAAAGTTCCTGTTCGAGACCTCCAACAACACTGCGGAAGTCCTATCTGAGGGCAATATTCGAGAGCCCCAACAACACTGTAGTAGCTCCATCTAAAGGCACTGTTCGAGACCTCCAACAACACTGTGGTAGTCTCATTTGAGGGCACTGAATTCACAATGACGCTGTTCCATCCCTCCTCGATTTCATGTTGCCTTTAATGAGAATCCTGCCATTTTAGCTTTCGCCATTCTTCTTCTCTTGTTTTCAACAATCTGGTGGGAGAGCGATCGCTCACATCACGTGATCTGTACGTTGATGCGGAACATTTCGTCATTCAGTTCCATGTAAGTGATTTTTTTGATATTTTTTGTTGATGGTTTTTGGTTACGGCATTTTGCTCAGATAAACATTGGATGTGGTGACGTCACGCCGACCTCAGAATACGCAATCAGATTTGAGTTGTCTCACGATGATGGTGTCAGTTGGGAGCTTGTTGTGCCTCATTGTGACGACACAGAAAACAGTCAAAGAAAATGTGGAAACGAAATGCATCCAGCATCAATATATTATCCTGGATCGAGTACCGGTTGGAATCGGATAGTAATACCGATGCGAAAGATACCCGCTATCGGTCCATCGGTACGATTTCGGTGGCGGCAAGACCCTGATGCATTGGTGAAGTGGGCAATTAATGACGTGTACATCGGTCCTGGCTGCGATCAAATGTGCAATGGCCACGGAATCTGTGACCATGGCGCGTGCCTTTGCGATCCAGGATATAGCGGTACCACCTGCTGTGACGTCACAAACAATCTGGACCATTTGTTGGAAACGTTTGATCAAGGTTTGAGGGGTCGTCTCCCTGTGTGGTTAGAGCAAAGTACTGTGAGTAAAGCTTTTAGTCAATAATTTGCAGTTTCAAAGCAAAAAACGTCTAGGTGCATGCAGCATGAAAACTTGGAGCTGATGGTTGCTTTCAAGCTTGTGTCAACCGTGGCGCCAGGCATGGTCGCTGCTGATTTGATGGTTGCTTTTAAACTTCCTAAACTCTAAGTTCTCCCGGTGTTTAATGAAGAACTTCTTAGCATTCATATCCACTACTGAACTCGAACTTGGAATTTTTTACCTGCGAATTTTCGTTTGCAGAAGCACATCAGCTGCAGGCATCGGGTGGTGAGATTACGTCATCGTTGTGTCATACTGAGCTCTTCTTACGTAATCGTTACGTCATGAACAAAAATGGAAGCAGAATGCTGATATCACCTGATATCGATACGTCAAGTGCACGGTGAGTAAATGTTGAGTGTAGTTTGGAACGGTAGTGTGATCATCCTGTGTCGCAGGTATCTCCAATTTTCTTTGCAACGAGAAAGAAACAAAATTCAAGGTAATTAATTTAATTAGTCGTGCTGCTGTAGAGCCGCCCTGCTGTGAGAGTCGTGCTGCTGTAAAGCCGCACTGCTGTGAGGGTCTTGCTGGTCGGGAGGCGTGCTGGATATCCACGACTTGTTTTTGCCAAATAAATTTCCTGTCGTGGGAATGAGAAGATTGTATATTCTAGATTCCGCTTCCTCAGGAGAGAACATTTTTCTCCAATCTTCCACGGATGGAGGACTCTCCTGGATCCTCATTGAAATATTTCCCATCCGTTTTCTTCAGGTTCGTCATAGCGTTGTTAGGCAACGACCTCATACTGAGACGCTGTTTGTTTCTAAGAAGCGGTACGTCACAATTGATCTTTCGGATTCGTCTCGAAGCAACGCGACACGATTTCGATGGTGGCAGGCGACGCTCTCGGGTCGGTTTACTACATCATGGTCCATTGATCACATTGTGGTGGCAGGGAGTGCGCGAGAACTCGATGACGATTTCACAACGTACGTTATTTTATATGTGAGACGTTACTTTCAGTTTAATAAGACGCTTTAGGAGACAAGAAAAAAGTTGGTTGGAGCTTCCTTCTTCCATAATAACGTCACAATCGCGTTGTTCGTTGTTCGGAAATTGCTCAGCAATGACAATCGGGCGAACGCACAGTCCTGGGGTAAACTGCGGGCAGCAGTGGGCGGTCAGTGCAGAGGTCGACACTGGCCCCGGGTCCATGCTGCAGTTTCATGCTCACTCAGGTTGTCACGTCATTTCACGTTGTCATGGTAAGGTGTGGCATTTTTCAAACGATTGTTCTATTGTTACGCATGATATGGTGTTAGAACTGCATTTGGAATTTTCGATTGATCATGGTCGCACATGGGCGCTAATAAGGCAGCCTTGCGCCACCCAGTGTCAAGAGATGAATGAGGGGACGGTGTTCGTGTCGGACCAGTACGCCCATGGAAGAAGAATTGCAATGGTGCTACCAGGTGGAGCTCGTTTATCTTGAACATCCGAAGTACGACTACCATCTCTTAAAAAATTTTAACAGAAGCAACCTGGTCTCCTGGCACCAGGTTCCGATGGAGAATACACGACGGTAACAGCTCAGTGACATGGACAATCGATGACGTGTATGTGGGCAGGAAGTGTCCTACTGCCTGCAGTGGCCATGGCCGGTGCCACGAGGGCGGCTGCGAGTGAGTGCCACTTCTTTGTTTCTAGAATATTGTTCGGCAAGATGGCTCTGATAAGCTTTTTCTTACATTTCCGCTTTGTTGCAGGTGCGATGAGGGGTGGAGCAATCCTGATTGTCAATCATTTATCCTCCAATTTTTTAAGGAATTTAAAGATAACTTTGAATTGAACTCAACAACGGAGTACTTACTTATGGTGGGTGGAGCAACAGGGAAGGACATGGGAACTGGCAACGCTCTCCGCTTTGATCAGGTGTGGATTCACTTTAATTTTAGATCTAGACTAAAGAAGAATCGAAATCGCGACGTCACTGCCAATGGAACGTTTGCCTGTTGCGCAAATTAGGACGTCATCACGTTGTTTTATCATTGCAGTCAACAATCAACAATGTCAACTTAAATCGGCAGCAGAGATTTGTGTTAGGGCGGAATGAAACTACCTCTCGACGGTCGTTGCTCTCAGGTCACCCTCGGGCAAGATGGAAAACCTGATAGCCTCCCATGTCGTGATTACATTTTGACAACAATTAAAAAGACAAATATGGCATGTTTTAATTGACCAACAAACTAAAAAAATTGACTATTAAACTCGCAAAATTTTCACTAAATAAAGTTATGCTTCTTGCGATTTTATATCAAAACGAACATTTAATTAACAGAACATACAAGTACACAACGAAACTTGCTGTATGCACGCCTTTTATATGCAGCCAACTCTGCAATGACCAGGTGAAAGAACTAAATCTAAAATCATGTGCGGTTTTACATTTTTGACCTTAAAGTTGCTGTCCTTAGATAACAGTTTTCGCAACATGGAAAAACGTCTTTCTACAGAAGCAGTTCTTGGCTGAGAATGTTGAAGTAAATTGTAAGCAGTGGATGAAGTGTCTGGTCTTTTCATCTTTATTATTTCAAAAATGCCATTGTTTTGCATTCTTTTTTGAATGCAGCGGTGTATGCTGCAAGTGCTTCTCCGCAGTCAAGTTTTTGAATTGCTTGCACCGCTTTATTGATCGTATACTTTGCTCTTCCCATCATTTCTACAAGCTTAATTAGACATTCGTATAGGTCTTTGACTTTGAGAAGTTGGGTAGCTAAACCAGTTCTTTGCAAGCTAACTATTGGTTGAGTTACCAGATCCTTCAAAACTTTCCTCCGTTGTTTTTACTTCAGGTAAATTCTTTGCATGATATAAAGCAGCCTTAAACAAGCTTTTCCATCTTGTAACAACAGGCTGAGACGGACAACCAATAGGATCGAACTTTGCTTGTCTGATTTTGTTTTTAACTGTGGCTGATTTGACTTTTGCGATTAGCTGATCAGCATTTTCAGAGTGAGATTTGACTTTCATAGCGCCATTGTGCAATAAATGTGCTACACTTGCCACATGTAGCAGCTTATGATTCAGAGGCTTTATATTGCACCTGCAGCCATGACATATTTTGCAGCATCAAACAATCAATGACACAGTTACTATTGATTCCAAGAGATCTAACAGCATCTGCTTGAGCAATGCTGCTGCTATTTGGCGCACATGTTAGAGGTTGACTGTCGTACAAATAACTTGACTTTAGGTGTTTCTGAGATTCGAAATAAAATATTTAAATATTGTATGCCAAATAGAATGCTCTCATCAACAACCAGAAAAATTTGTTGGTCATGTACAGCATTTCTTATCCGCTGTAACTCATCTGCGCTTTATTGCGGCACTTTTTCTACAATTACATTCAGATGGAAAACTGTGACCAATGTCGTAAATTAAGTTTTTGATATGCTTATTGTTTGACTTGTGCAAAGGAATATTAGCAGACAAAAATGTCTTGGTTACCTTTTCCAAAAAATCGGTGTAACTGCTCATCAAAAACGTTTGCAAAGAAGATCTGCTGCCTAACGCTTCTAGGCGTTTGGACGTATTTCGATTACTTTCAACCAGAAAGTGTTTGTTGCAAGAAACTGCTCAGCTGCACGAATGCATTATAATTAACTTTTCATAAATTCTTCAGGGAAGTCTTGAAGTACGGATTGAATTTTATACATTTTGGTAGCTTTAACTTTTGGGATCATTTAAAAACTTAAGTCATAAACTAAAGCAAAATTTAAATAAATAAGTCATGTCATCTTTTTGATAGTTGATTCCACTGTATAATAGTAAAATACCATTTGTTAGTGAGCTTGCACACAGCACATGCATAAATAAATTATTCACTCTTTCTTGGTTTACCTTAAATAGTGAAAATATGCTCTAATCTAGCATCGTAGATGACTCTTTTCTATACCGCAAACAGTTTTACCTTATAGATATACAGTGTTGCGTATCCCAATTGTGGCAACTATTCGATCTCAATACAGTCGCACATAATTTCGTCTGACTTTGATAATTGCACCACAATAGTCTAATTGTGACAAGAAGTAGCATTCTAACTGCCGTGAAAAAATTGGCCGGCATTGCAAGTTAAAACAAACCATATTAGTAAATTTTATGACAGTTATCAATTTTTCTTGACCGACCCGATGGCATAGTGGTTAGAGCGTCCGCTTCGCAGTCTGTAGACTTGGAATTCATTTCCCAAGTCGAGTCACACCATGAGACTTTAAAAAACGATATTTACAGCTTCCCTGCTTGGCGCTCGGTATTTAAAAGATGTTGTAGAGAACAAACCGGAAAGTTCGCTTGTTATGTCCTTGGGCAAGGCACTTAACGGGACGCCCTCACCGTTATGTGGCAGACAGGTAGCCCAGACACCTCAAAAATGGCAACTCCTAAGCAAGTGCAGACATCTGGACCAAAAGACAGCAACGCAGATCGCTTTGTCGTGAATGGAGGATAAATATAGGCAAATAAAATAAAAAATTCTCATCGATACGAAAGAAACATTTTGAATAACAGTGTTAGTCATAAAAATTTACTTTATTGTCCTAAAAAATTGGCTTTTTATTGACCTATCAAATTAAGAATATAAACGTTACTCTCGGCATCCAGAACTTTTAGGTAAAACCACGCCGTTCAAGCTTGCTTCCAAAAACTTTACTGTTGAAAAACTTGCCGTAATAACAAATTAATGACTGTGTGCTCTTTTTTCATTTTTAAAAATTTTTGAGTGGTTGTGTTTTTGTTGTTGCTAGGTAAGATGCGTGACAGCGCGGACAATTTATTATTTTCCTGTTGCTGATTTTTCATCTGTTACTTTAATTTATTATTTCTCTCAGCGCTATTTTCTATGGAAAAAAATTCTTGCCCTCTCCTGCTTTTTAACTATACATTAGTGTAGTCAGGTATTTTGCAGGAGTGCTCCCGAATGCTGGTCACTCATCCGCTGGACACCAGAACGGCGGCATTTCTTCAATTCATGTTCCGCTTCTCCGGCAATAAACCAATCAACCGCAACGTGGTTATAGTTCAGTTCACCTGGAACAATGGCGTGACGTGGAAAGATTTGTTGCGGCTTCGTGGTGAAGATGGTGATCATATCAGGTTGCGGCAAGCGATCGCGTTTTAGGAGCTTTAAATCCTATGATCGTGTTATCAGTCGTTCGCCTGTTTGTAGCTGCACGTGCTTCTACGACTTAAATAATTTTTGTTTCTATGGTAGGTTCGTCACCTCTTTGCTGCCTCCAGCAGCAAAGAGAAAAAGTGTTAGCTTCCGCTGGTGGCAACCTCTCCGCAACCATCATGGGTCATGGGCCATCGACAACCTGGCCATCGGAGGCGCTCATAGCCGGTGAGCAGTGAAATCACAGTTGCCGCACTATTATTGACTTAGTTGATGAGCATTTTGGTTGGCAGTCGGCTTGCCCGGCTGGTTAGGGAAACGAACCAAAATCTTTCACAAGATAGGTAGCTAATTTTGTTTTTAGAAAATTGCTTAGTGATTTGTTCGACTCAATCATGGTGACACACGCATTTTATCGTGAGTAGTTATGTATACGTCATAATGATGTCAACTGAAATAGCGTTCTATTTCAGTGGATCGCGATGACGTCACAATGTGGCTGTTCTATGACAATGTCAAACCAGGAAAGTTCTGTGGTCGTGATGACGTCATAAAAGCAAGCGGGGATAGTTCTCGCGATATTACTTCTGTGATGACAAAAGATTTTTTAATTCAAAGAGAATACATCATGCAATACGAGGTAAGTAAAATGTAAGTCTGCGTGACGAGTTGCTGGTTTCCTCTCTCCCGAAATATGCACAAAATTTACTTTGTGAGTAATAGCTCTTCTCTGGGTGTAGGTGGCTTCTAGATAAAACTTTTTATATTTCAATTTGCGCATATCCCGTCACCCCTACAAAAGAACTTGTGCTTGTTTGCTACGATTGCTGAGCTTTTCTCGTCTTCGCCGCAGCGTGAAATTTTCTTTTGTTGTTGTTGTTACCCGACCCCTTTGAGCAATGGGGGCATGGCGGAAGACCATGGTGCCCCAGAAGCCGGGAAACTCTCCAGGGCCTAGACCAGAGGTCGCGGAGAGTCGCCAAAGTGTGAGCAGCGCAAAGATTCCGTAGCTGGACAGTGCAGAATGAGATGAGAGGTGTCCTAGGACAAATGTTCGCAGGCGCTGCAGGAAGCATTCTCGATTCTGCCAATCCGAGAGAGATAACAGCTTAAGAGAAGGCGGTGTCCGTTGCAGTAAAAACGAGAGGGAGCACAGCGAGCGTGACGAGGGAGCACAAGTTCCTCGGTGGAAATCGAGGGAATCTGTGTGTCAAAGAATCTTGGTGAGACAGTACGCCTCCAGTACGAGAAAAGATAACAGTGGATACGAGAAATAAGAGGAGAGAGATTACAAGGGATTGCAGAGGGCGCAAGTAGCGCTCCCCGTCTGGCCAGCTCATCAGCCGCGTCGTTCCCCGCGAGAAACGAGTGTCTGGGGACCCTTTGTAGCCTGATAGAACAGAAGGAAAAAAAACAGTTCCTGCCAGATCTGCCACAAAGATTGAGGTAGAAGGAAAGATGGAGGAGAGGACAGAACGAGAGTCGGATAGGAGGAGAAGAGAAGAGAAATGGTTGACTTGTTGGTGCTGCCGAGACCAGCTGAAGCAACTCCCATGAGCAAGAAAGAGCGAGAGAAGAGGGAGCAAAGGATATGTCAGGGGAGGAGCGGTGTAGAAGGGTAGGTATGTCAGGGCCATTGAGGGGGAGGAGGTTGGAATAGATGACCCAGTCGAATACTTCCTCCCCACGAAAATCGGAAGTACCTCTTGAGTCTTAGATGGGTGATGACAATTAAAGTCCCCAAGAATGAAGAGATTTGTGGATGAGGAAAAAATGGAGGGAGAAAAGGAGTCGGTTTTGCCATCCGACGGAGAAGAGCAAATAAGTGGAGCGTACACATTGTTTAGAGCGAGGAGAACTGAGAGCGAGGAGGAGTTGTTTAGAGCAGGGGTGTCAAACTTGTGGGCTTCTGGGGGTACATTGCATGTTGGTAATCGTGCCGAGGGAAGCATGATGTTTTCAATTTGGAGATCACCACTTCTCCGGACAATGGTCTCAGTAATGTAACCCGCAGCGAGGTCGACTTCCAAAAAAAAAAGATTATTAACTTACCAGCATCTCCACACCATTGCCCTTCTTCTGGCATCGTTGATCAGAAATCGAGTTCTGTGGCACGTAGTGGAATTGACCTTCAAATAAAAAAAGTCTGTACCTCTCAAGTGTTGCCTGTGTTAAGGGGTTCAAACGTTTCTTCGAAGATGAAACGTTGCAATACTGCTGAAATTCATTAAGAATTTTAGAATCGTCTCACGAGCATCATTGAAAAGCTCTGAGGGCCGCGAGCTTGACACCCCTGGTTTAGAAAGATGTTGACACCCTTGGTTTAGAAAGATGTTGACCTCTACATAATCAGAATAAGGATCAAGCGAAGAGAGAGAGGATATAGAAAGTTCAGAGAAGGATAAACTGTGTTTGACGAAAATGATAACGCCGCCGCTAGCGTGTATGGCACCACAAGAGAGAATGCCAGACCGGAAGTGAGTGCAATCAGATCGCAGAGCAGAGAATCCGGGGATCCGGAAAAAGGAAGATGAGTTAAGATTGGATTCCTGGGATACAGATAAGGTCAACGGAGTGGGACGAAAGGAAGTGTAGCAGTTCAGTGCTCCTGGCTCGGAAACCGCCAGCATTCCCTTGAAGAACCCTGAGGGATTCAGGGGCGCGAGAGAAAGCAGGAGGCGTAGAAGGACAGCTAGGAGCAAGGGGCGGTGGTGAGGGGACAGAAGGAGAAGAGACAGAATGGGCAGATGGGGGATAAGAAGTTTGAAGACGAGGGTGGGGCGAGAGTGCAGCATTAGCAAAAAGGGACCAGATTGTACAGTGGAGGTATACAGGTCGGAGTCCGAGGAGGAAGTCATAGTGTTACTAGTAGGGACGCAGCTCCAAGAGTGAGAGCTGCCAAGAGCTCTGAATTTGGAGAGGGAAAGTTGTGAGCACCGTAGATGGATCCATTTGAAGCAGGTACAACATTGCACTGACTTGCCCCACCAGGTTACATTTGCAGCGCAGACTGAGCAAAGAAAGATGGGCCCAGGGTTGGGATGAACGTTACCGCTTATCAAGAAATGGAGAAGAATGAGGAGGCGAGGACGGGCAAGAGAAATGCAGGAGAAGAGAGAAAACAGGCGACTGATTTTAAAGAAGCTTTGTGCTGTCTTTCTGCGTCATCGTCTAGGCCGTGGAGAGTTGGACAATTGCGGGGATTTTATGGTCTCTTGCTGTGTCTTAATCTAAGGGAAAAGTTGGCCACTATACCACGACAGCAATTTCTAACTTCTGCGGCTTTTGAATTAGATTGCAGTTCTCTGCGAAGAGGCACAGAAACCGCACAAACCCATTCACCTCCAATACTCCCCAGACTTTGGCGTCACGTGGCACTACGTCACCGATCAGTGTCTTCCATCAGACCAGAAGTGCTTTGGACATAAAATGACTCAGCCTACCGCGCATTTTGTCGCTTCTGATTGGCGGAGACGGACGATCAAACTGGGCGAAAACTTTGACGGAAGGTAACTCAAAGAGTAGAAAGCGAAAATGAGACCAAATTTTCGAAACTTTACAGTCGCGTTTTAGTGGAACGAAGCCGATTCACGCCCGGCTAAGGCTCACTAAACCGATTTTAAAATTTCTTCAGCGCTAGCACTGCCCCACCACTTCTTGAATGTTAGACCAGCTATGGTACTTTTTTGTAAGGGTGATTCGCTTTCGTTGGATCCAATTCCATTCGGAGGTTGTTTGGGCATTGGACCATGTTTATATTGGACCCTGGTGTCCCAATGCTTGTTCTGGTCATGGTCAATGTACATCAGAAGGGGATTCCATTCGGTGTCTGTGTGATGAAGGATATTCAGGAAAAAGGTGTTTTGGCAACGTCACTGCTCAAGTGCGTTTGTGGCCTCACGACTGCATGCTGTACATCAACCAATCTTCAATCTTTTGTAGGTTTACCTCAAAGATAACTTTAACATTCAGTCAGGAAAAGTCCAATGGAAATTAATTGAGGGTGCGAGTTATTCAGAGGAGTGTGGGATCTTGGTGGATGGAAAGAAGTTGGGTTTTGATGGACATGGACCAAGGCAGATTGAGACCATCGAACTTGATCTTCGCGATGCCAGGTAGCTGATAACGTCATCAAACATGACGTCATTTTTACATTGGTGGTTAAGCGGGCGCAGCGAGAATCCGGCTTGGAACATAGTTTCCAATTTTGTATTTTGTAAAGGTTTGTCCAATTTCATTTGGGGACTGGACACAACAATGGGTCGTGTGCCCCCCCACGTCAAAGAGAGGAGGGAGTACTTGTGCAGTACTCGACTGATGGAGGTAAGAATTAATTGTGAAGCCTTTTTTACCTAATCAAACAGGAGATGCACGGAGAGTTTAAGAAACTGCTAAATGACCTCACACCCTGCAGGTCCGCAATCGCCGGTAGAAGTCATTGCGGGCGTCTCATGAAGTGTTACGCTTTGAAGGCTGAATGTTACGCTTTGCAGGCCTTGTTGCCGAGTTTGACGCTCACCTTATGTGGTAAGTGATGAGTTTACCCAAACTTTGTCGCTTAGGAGTTTCCTGGTCATTGCTGCGGGAGTTGGATCCAACATATTTTACCCTTCCTTACCACCATTACATTGCCCTTCCCTTGAACGCTCGAACCAATGCAACCATCATTCGATGGTGGCAACCATTTTTCGTCAACCAAACAACTGGTGGGTTGTCTGGTATCGGTAGTATGACGTCATTTAACACTTTTTGTAATCACCAGGAATGGTTGAAACAAATGATGCCAGGCCTGGATGGGGATTGGACAATGTTTATGTAGGGGGACATGATGTAAATCCTCCTGTGCTGGAAGAAAATTTTGAACTGGTCTTTTCAAACGGGTCGTTTAGTAAGTTCCTATAATGGTATTACATCAACTTGGTTTTTTCGCATAATGTCGCATGTGACTCTTCATAGTTGTTTACCATTCCACAAAATCAGGCCCTATAAAAGTGGTTCTCAATTGAGGGTGCATGTACCCTCACGTGCCATTAAAGTTTTGAGTGAGCTCACTCATGGACCTGCCGTTGTGTCAAGTGAGGATCCTTTGATGTCTGTGAGCACAGATGGCATCCGGTATCGATGACTTTCAAACAACTATGTCTGATTGCTACGTTAGATTCCATAGCGCCCGTTAAGCTTTCATAAGGGACCATGTCATTGAAAAAATTGTAAACCACTGCCTCAGGGCCTGGCCTCTCAAGCTCTTACCACCCCTACACAGATGCTTATACTTGCAACCGACAGGTTGTCAAGCGTTCTTATTAAACGCTGGTGGTAGAATAAAGATCTTAAATTATCCAACTTATGTTTTACGGCCGCAGCTTCCGCTTTCGATGAAAAATTCATTTTCTTTCCTAACGCTCACATTGGGGGTCGGCATTGCGGGGAGAATGTTGAATTTGGTGCTATCATGTGGTCAGGTGGCGACGAGGATTCGGTGGAACAGAGCTTGACCACTCGGCAGCTGATCGTGTCTCGTGGGTTTATGCTGCAATTCAAAGTGAGTAGTGAGGTCACGAGTAGGTGACATCACTGAGTTACAGGTAAGTTATCTTCACGCAGATTCGCGTAGGATGTTCAATGGTACATAACCAGTGCTTGCAAAACTTTGGAGTTCGTCTGGAGTACAGAATAGATCCTAAGTAAGTAGTTTGTTTTAAGAGTTTTCGTGACGTATTTGCTATTGCTATTTATCAGTATTGCATAAACAGCTATCTACTCTAAAGCGATCTTTTGATGCAGGGATATGTGGAATCTGGTTCTAACTGAGTGCTTTGTCGACGCTCCCGAAGCTACGTCTTGCAGCCCATTACGTCATCACCTCTCATCGATATATCACTTGAATGGAGCATGGACACGTGTCACCATTCCATTGGATGATACCGAATCAGAGTGAGCAGGCTTTGTTTATGCGTAAATTGCGATTGATGAATTTGTATGTGAGTAAGCGGTTTCTGGTAGCTTTTTTGTGAGTGCGTGGTGTCTTGTAGATACTTAAAATAGGTGGTTACTGATTGCGTCATTTGTAAGTAGTTTCTTGCGGATTCTTCCGCAAGTAAATGCTGTTTAGTGGACTCTGTTTACTGTATGATGGCTGAATTTGTTTGTAAGTCTGGTGGATTCGTTTGTGAATAAGTGTTGTCGGGTGAATTTTTTTGAGTAGGAAGTGTCTTGTAATTTGTTTATGTGTAGGTGGTGTCTGGAGAATGCAGCGTGTAGGTGGTGTCTGGAGAATTCCTGTGCGAGTAGGAGGTGTTCGATAGATTTGTTAATGATTAGATAGTGTCTGCTGAACACGCTTGTGCAGTAGGTGACAATTGATGGATTCGTTTGTGGGTAAATGATGTCTTGGAGAAATGTCTCGTGAATTTGTTTGTGAGTAGAGGATGTTTGCCGGGTTTTCGTCCATAGATGTGTCAGCTGGATTCGTTTGAATGGACAATGTCTGTGAATTTGTTCGTATATCGTATATGATGTTAGATAAATTTGTTTGTAAGTTGTCTCCACTGGATTTGGCAATAAATAAGTGGTATTTCGTGGACGAGAGTAAGTGATAGGCTGTGGTCATTTTAAGCAATAATGCGTGGAGCCGTAATGACAATAACAGCAATAACTGTTTTAGAACAGCTCAATTCCGGTGGTTTCAAGACGGAGGAGCGCCGCATCGGTTCTCGTGGGCATTGGATGATCTATACATCGGTCAAGCGTGCCCTAGTTACTGCAGTGGCCATGGGATGTGCAAAGCCGGGCCGTTGTGTGTCTGCGACCAAGGATTTACTGGCAAGTATCTTAACTTGGCGACTCGTTGTTGATACCCCTAAGGTGTAACCCGCAATTTTTTCTGGCATTATTGCAGTCGCATATCCAAACAAAATTTTTGGGCAAAAGCACTCAGGTGTTTGGTGACTGTAACGAATCTTTCACTCGGCGTGTGCCAAGAGTCGAATCCGGTACAAGCCCAGTTGTAGCCTTCAGCCGACGCATCCTAAGTTCGCCTCCCCTCCCTGATCGCCAGGGACTTTATTCCAATTTGTGCTCGTATCGCATTATACCGCTCTTTTACAACATAAGCAAATCCACACTGATGAGTCAGAACGTATTCAAAACGGTTTCTATCAACGCAAAACAAACTATAAGTTTGCTGTGAAAGGTGTTATCTTGACTACCTCATATAATAAATATTTTCCCATCTATTTGAGCTTCAATACGCAGAAACCCAAGCTGGAGTGACGGCGCAAAGTTCTCTACAAATCCTCCCAAAAGCAAGGGTGGAAAACTTGCGATTACAAAAAAGATGAACTACCGTCCGCTCGCTGGCAATTCAAAATCAAAAACTGACAGAAAGCCAAAAAACGGTTTAAGTGCTGCAGGGTCTGAAGGCAATTCAAAGCTCAATCAGGCGAGAAACAAGGCGTAATCAATTAAGCTAGATGTATTACACTTGCTACCAACAAAGGCAATAGGCCAAGACTTCAGAACTCAAACGAGGTTGTCACAATTAAATGTGCAAACAATATTTATCGGTAACATTACTGTGAGATCCTCTAGTTGCAACCTCATAGTGAATCCGTTTACAGGAGAGGACTGCTCGCGGGCACTGGCGCCGATCTTCATTAGCAACTTCAAAGACGATTTTGAACCAGTCACACCGGAGATTTCCAAGTGGAAATCAATAAAAGGAGGCAAAATCGGGTTTGGAGGCTGTGGGGCGTTAAGGCCGTTTGGTTTTGGTCGTTCTGTCTACTTCTATTCATGTGGACATCGATGGCTGCAAACAGTCGAGATTGATCTGCGAAGTGGCAGGTAGGACGCAATCGAAACGTGCGCGGTCACGGCTCATTGATTGTTTTTTGGCAGCTTCTTGCAATACATCATCCAGATCGGGATGCTTCCTGCGCAATCCTCATGTCGCGTGAACATGTCACGTGATGCTAGCGTTCTGCTCGAGTACACTATCAATAACGGAGTCACGTGGAATCTGATAAAAGAACATCGAGCTGGTTTGTTTAGCAAACCAACACGAATGCATGTAACCATCAATAATGAGGTAAGTTGGTCGATTGTGACAATGACAATTGCTATTGTGACATCATCTTCGCACAGATGAAAAGCGACCACACCATGTTCCGCTGGTGGCAGCCTCATCACAGTGGTCCGGGCCATGACCAGTGGGCGGTGGACAACGTCGAAATTGTTACGTAAGTTGGGTTGTTGGCTCGTACTAAGCAAATATCAGATCTTTATATTGACAAAAGATTCGATGTAGCGATGTTGGTCGAGGAGCATTGCCGCCAAGCGTTCATAGTTCTGTCGCAGTGCAGATGAAAAATGTTCTTAATAATAATTTTTCAATCCACCCCCTAGTTCCCCGATCGATCAGTTGTCATTGGGTCAGTTTTTAACACTCTAGATCGCAGTCCAGCATTAACCTTCTATAATCGCGCGGTTTTTTTTGTATCTTTCGCCTCATTTAGATCTCCAATTCCTCTCAAGAAAAGCCGTCTTGAAACGCACAATCGAAGCGAGCAGCAGCAACTGCACTCACGAAACGAAGCGATTCCAAATAGAATCAAACATGATTGGTGATAATGTACCAGGAGTGGCCAAACCGCGGCTCGACAACCGCGTGCTGCTTTTTTAAGTCCTTGACTACCGCGCTTTTGACTCATGTTGCATTTGTGCACAGTGATGTAGTGTAGGGTCGCGCAACCTTCTGTGCGACACGTTAAGTTTTGTGGCCGATGGAAGAATGCATAAGCCTAATTTTGGGCTTTCAAAATGGTAGTCTCCAAAAAAAAGTCATTAACCTCTATTTTGACGGAAAATGTGTAAATTCAAACCAAGAATTGCGTAGCGGCTCTTTCAATGATGACTTCTATCGTTTTTTGGCTTTTTAGTACGGCAAGTGTGGCCACCCCTGTAATACATCATATGAGATATTTATTACGCAGTGTCGTGCTGCGGAAGTACATTTTCATCGGAACAAATTTTTTAACATCGATTCTTTCAATAAAGCGGCGAATCTTTCAGGAAGAGCGGCAGTCATGCTGTTGCTTGACATTCCTAACCAGCATGGTCTTTTGAGCGATCCCGGTTTACAAATCGTGCCACATTTTTGTAATCGAAAGGTTTACGTTTGCCAACTATCTGGCATCCGTCTTTGCTTGTTGATCAATATGCTTGACATCGTCACGCATTCACGCATGATGCAAAGGTTTGTCGGAGCAGCGAAAATTCTTTGGTATGACAGGCACCAGTACACGCGATGATTCTACTGTATTGTAGTTATTGCAACCTTACCCCTTTTGTTTCAAACATGACTAGCTATATCGTGTCGGGCATGACCAGCTCAGTGATGTATGAGCTCGAGGTGTGAGTGTTGCCTTCCATAAGCACAAAATCACCTACTACTATGAGGATAAGTCACCCGCATCGGCTGGAAGCCTACTCGTCATGGCAAAAATGAAAACAAAGTAAAGGGTGAGATACGTTTATCAGAGTAGCCAAAGGGAATTAATAGGACAAGTCGATAAAACAAAAAAATGCAAAAGAAGGTGGAACAAATCGATAGAAATATGAAAAAAGAATGGGAAATGGTAGCCTCCAACTCAACTGAACAGAAACAGAGAAAAGAAAACCAGTAGATAAAAGTAAGAAAATGCGTGTAAGTAGTGGGAAGAGTTTACAGAAACAGAGGAATAAGGACATGTGGTAGGGCGACTTGATGACAGCGGGGAGTAGTGGTGGGATGTATCGATAACAGCGAGAAGGTGGTGAGATGACTCCATAGCTGTACGAAACAAACAAATACAGACAGGCACGATCTTTATTTATTTCCTGTTTTTTTTTCAACTAATCAATGCAACCAACCAATAAAACTTGCCATAAAGTGCTTTTTTGAGGTCACAAGACGCTGTTACTGTCAGATTTAAACGGGCAACCATCTTCCTGACATTACAGGCGCTCAAAGTCTTTAGCTCACGTAGCTCGCTTGCTGAAGTGATTTAATAGAAGTGCCAACAGTTGCAAAATACTTCATTTGAATCGAAATATCGATTAACACTATTTATTCGTTGAAAACACCGGCGAGAAAAAAGAACAAAAACAATAACGGCTAATGCCTATAACCAGTAAGTGATGATAAGTTCTTTGTTTAAACACATAGCCGTTCAGTGCTGGAATACTGACTGCGAATAAGCTGATTAAAATGCGTGTGAGTGAGAAATCAATGCACCAATCAACAACCACCTCAACATGGTGGTGCGGTCCCCGATCCCGTTTGGGTTGGGTCGAAATGGCTGTTGAACTTCCCAAGGGTCCCAGTTACCACGGGCACTCTCCTGGAACCATTTTTTTTGCTATGCAGCCCCCTGAACGACGCAGAAGGGCAGCACACAGCTTCTCTAAAATCGGTTGCCTGTTTTCTCCTTTTTCATGCCCTTCCTCGTCTCCTCATTCTTCTTCTCTTGGTAAGCGGTAACGTTCATCTCAACCCTGGACCCATTTTTCCTTGCTCAGTCTTCGCTGCAAATGTGACCTGGTGCCCAATTTACATTTCAAAGCAATGGTTAAGCAAGCATCATTATGAATTTATGATGATGCTGAGCAGTGTCTATATTGTTGTATTGTATACTCGTAGATAATGAACTTCAAAACCTGAAGGTATATGATCTCTATTTACAAGCATACTAAATACACTGCTTGAATGTTGAGCTTTTTTGAGTTGTCATTACTTTTCTTATAAATATTTGTATTCTATTGCTTTTAGATTTTATGATTATTTATATTTTCCAGATTTCAATAATGCAAATATTTCATGATATATTTATTATTTAGCATTAAATGCTGTTATTCTATAAAAAATGAACACATCAAAGAAAAAAATTATTGGAATTAAACCCAAGTTTTGCAATTTTGACTGCAAATATTTCCAAATAGCGACCTGATTATTATCAATTTCTTTATCTGTCTTTTTTGTCACCCTGTTGTCATCAGCAAAGTGGTTTCCTTTCTTCTAAGCCACTTCTTGACCGAAGGAGTGGGCTCCCATGAGCAAAACGGGAGACCAATCAGATTAATTATCGTAAGATTAGCTACATTTTCAACAGTAAGGCGACTCCTTTTATCTGAATATATGGTATTCATTATTGAAAACCCTCTTTCTGCCTCTGCAGAACTAACAGCAATAGCACTGATAATATAGGGTGCACATAAAGTTCTGATACAATTTAAAAATTTCGTTATAAAGTCAGTTTCGTTAACCAGGTTTGTTTTATTTCTAATCAGTGTTTATTAAAGTTTTGTGTTTTACATATAATTTTTATGTGTTTAATGAATGTGTTAAATAAACCGTTATAAAGTGGCTACTCTTCAAGAGAAGGCACAATCTGTATCAGCAGAGTATTATTGAAACAATCTGTATTTATTGAAACAAAATCGGATGTTAGACTCAGCGAAAGTACAGAAGCAGGTATGGAAAATATCCACCATCACGTTCTTCAATTCGTCGATGGCACAATGGAGCGAGGGTCAGTATTGGATGCAGTGAGAAGTGGGCGACCAAGAATATCTCGGGAAATCATTGAGCGTGTAAGACCAGCGTTCAGTTGTTCTCCTATGAAGTCCATCCGTACTGCTGCCAGAGAATTGCAATTACCACCTGCAACAGTGCACATGGTTCTACGCAAGAAGTTACAATTGTACGCTTACAAAATGCAAATGTTAAAGGCACTTCAGCTAAATGACAAGCCAAAACGAAAAGAGTTTGCAGTTAATATGCTTGAACGAATTTCTGAGGATGAAGCATTCCTCAAGCGAAATTGTTTCAGTGACGAAGCAACGTTTCATGTTTCTGGAAAATCAAACAAACACAACGTAAGAATTCGGGGATCAGAACACCCATATGTGATTAGGGAGCTTCAAAGGGATAGCCCAAAAGTAAATGTGAGGTGTTGAATAATGTGCAATTAAATAATTGGTCCATTTTTCTTCCACGAGGCAACAATTAATGCAGATGCTTACTTCGACCTTCTAACTGAATATATGTCACCACAGTTGATTGATGTTCAACCAACTATCATATTCCAGCAAGATGGTGCGCCACCACGCTGGGGACTGCGTGTTCGTCAGTTCCTCAAAGAAACATTTCCAGACCAATGGATTGGAAGAGATGGACCAATTTCACGGCCACCACGTTCACCAGACATTACTTCCTTGGACTTCTTTCTGTGAGATTACGTGACGGATATTGTGTATTGAACAAAGGTACGAGACATAACTGACTAGAAGCAAAGGGTCAATGCTACCATTGATGAGGCCATGCTGCAACGAACATGGCAGGAAATCGAGTGCCGCCTCAATGTGCTTCGTGTAACTAATGGTGCCCATATAGAAATGTATTACATTAGGTAAAAAACTTTAATAAACACTGATTAAAATAAAACAAACCTGGTTAAGATATATTGAGAACTGACTTCACGACAAAATTTTTAAATTGTATCAGGACTTTATGTGCACCCTGTATTTTTAGCTTTCTGTACACTTAAAGGAGCCTCAGCCTTCGCAAGGTTGCTAGAATTTTGCAAGACATTTTCCACATAGTCCTGAAATTCATTGATACTGATTTTATGATGAAAACCTTTACTAAATTCCCTGTTTTTCTTCTACAGCTAACCAAGGTACCACTACTTTCTCAATATTCCAAGAACTGGGATCGAGAAAATTAATCAGATCATAAAATTTGTTCTTTGATATTAAACTGTCACAGTTCATCAGCCTATTTTTCATATTTTCTGCTATTGTTTCAAGTAGTTTTCGACGAGGAAGGCTAACGACTTTGTTATTTTCGACGAAATGGATATACAGGGTGTTTCAAAAATCAGGCCCGATTTTTAATATGAAAAAACGTGCTTAAAGAACGAATTTATATTTCTGATAAGTAGTATAACTACATAACAATGAAAAATGTTGTTATTTCTTTGTTAGAAATGATTAGAGAAAGCATAGATATAGTAAATATCATAGAAAAATATCCATTGACTTTTTAACTGTATAAAATCGGGCGTGACTTTTGAAACACCCTGTACTTTAAAGAATCTGAAGCAGCTATAACATTGATTTCTCTTTCATAGGTTCCCTTGCTTTCTTTAAGCATTTCAAATACCTTAATGCTCCTTTTTTGTTAGCCGCTCAGTTTTTGTCAATGTTAAATTTCTGGCTTGAAGAGCATTAGATATTAAGGAAATTTCTTGAAGTATATCTATCACTGATGTCAAATTCTCCAAGAAACACTTGTTGCAAAGACGTGCAGCCATACCTGAATGTTTTGCTCAACTAGAAAAATATTTGTACAACGCTGGATATGCAAGCCACACAGCAAGCGTAGATTTTAGACTGCAAGCAGGCCCACCTTGGTCCTAGAACTCTACCTATCTTCAGAATTTGTTGCCCAAGCATTTGTGAAATTTAGAAGAGTTGCATTTGGTTTTTTTCTGATTGGTGAAAAGTTGTGTAAATTTTATCCGGAAATATTTTGAAAAGGTTTGCTTGTTTTATTTCATTGACAGAATCGTCCAAAATAAGTTGCAAACAATGATTTATGCAATGCCAAAGGATAATGTTAGGATAATCATTTTTAAGTCTATTGCCTACATCAGAATTGGGACCAAGCATTACACTTGCTCCATCAGAGCAGAAAGCAATCAAATTATTTCTCAAATATTCATTATCAAAACCCCATCATGCAAACTCTTTAACCCTTTGAGGATCATAATATTCTAATTTATAAAATTTGAGACAATTCCTTTATTGTTTGGAAACAACAAAGTTACAATGAATTTCAGAAAAATGGTTATTACGTCATAATCATATAACATGTAACAATCATGTAACATATGTGTTACATTATCCCTCAAAGGGTTAACAGAGACGCGTGTATTTGTTCTGCTCCTTGTCCTTCCAATTCGACCAAATCAAAGAAAATTATTGGTGAGACATCAAAATCTTCAATCTTCAGAAAAATTATTAGAACTGGTCTATCAGATATGGTTGAAGCTTCATCCACGATGACACAAATTTTTAGGTTTTATTGAATGATTTTGATAAATATTTCATTCTTGATATCCTTTGCAATGTGATCAACTATTTTTACAGTTTTGCGAGAATGAAGTCCAACATCCATCTCAACTCCATTTCTTATTTGATGTTCAATCTCATTTTTAATATCAGAAAATGGCCTGCATCTTTTTGCCAAACTATAGGCTGCATTGAAAACTGTGCAAGTAGAGGCAATATATCTCATATTCATTTTATCAATGCTTTTCGTAATTGCATCATATGCATGATACTGTTCTTGTTTTACACAGACACTATGTGCCTTTGATGAAAAATGCTCCTTCATTTTTTCCTGAGAGACGCTTGCATAATGGTTGTAGTCTTTCCTGAGGCTTCAACACTGCAAATTGCCAATTTAGCTGAAACTCGAATTCCTTTTATGCTCATAGAGTCACATTTGGCACAGTGATACCAACCAAGTTTCTTGTGACGAGCAATCAATCCATCATGTTTTTTTGGAAAATTTTTGTATTGCATCGTATTCCAGCAGTCTGGCAGAGATGATGCAGCATCTGTCAGATCTGCCGGTGGCACAGTAGACTTATCAGAAGCAGACGTTGCATCAGCATTATTCATGAAAGATGAATGTATATCTGTTGCAATTTCAGTAGCTCCTTCCACTGCGCTTTTAGTTCTAGGGATTTTATGTAAGAACTTTTGTATATTTCCTTGTTTCTTCATTTTAGGGCTGATATACAGTATAAAATAAACAAACCAAATCTTTATTACATATCTAGGCCAGTTTTAGGACTTATAAGTTATAACGTTGTTTTCGGCTGTAATTTGAAAAAAGCACATATAAGCTACTTAGATCTCAAAAATCAGAGTCAGGCAAGGCTAGCTCCAGGGTTTTCCATAAACCTCCCTCCAGTGGGGATACTTACCCTCGCGTAATCGCTTTCAAATTTAACCTAATGGGCATTTTTGCGTGCGCTTCGCAAACTCTATAGAGCATCCGCCTTCTTTACAAATGCCCGACGGTTAGTTCGCATGTAGCAATAGCCTACTGTAAAACTGCATACATAGACTAGTCTAGAATGCACTGACACTATGCAGCAACCTTGCTTAGGTTTGTATTTCGTAGGCCTTGGCATATCTGCCAACTAAAGAACAACTGAATGATGATAACTCCAAGTAGAAAATAAAAAAGGCAAGTTTTGATACAGTTATACTGTAGGTTACACTATAATTGCTTTACGCGCATATAAAACTAGTTACAATGGCCTCTCGCAAGTGTGTTGGCTAAACTTCAAGCCATTGTAACGAGCGGTCAAATCCCTTGCTGTCACTCTACACGTAGTCGACTCGATGGCGTAGTGGTTAGAGCGTCCGCTTCGCAGACGGAAGACTTAGGATTCATTCCCCTTATCGAGTCATACCAAAAGACTTTTAAAAATGGTATCTATGCTTCTCTGCTTGGCGCTCAGCATTTATGGGAGGTTGTGGAGAATAAGCCGGCAAGTTCGCTTGTTGTGTCATTGGGCAAGGCACATAACGGGAAGCCCCACCTTTATGTGGAAGACAGGTGGCTCAGACATTTTGGAAATAACAACTCCCAAGCGAGTGCAGGCATATTGTCCAAAACATAGCGATACTATAATTTATTCTCCATTTATTGCGAAACTATATTTATTCTCCATTCACGAGAAAGCGTGAATAAAATAAGAAGTCAGATCCGGTACTTATCAGCTGAGACGCAAAAACTCATTGACAGTAACCAGTAACGCTAGCCGGTTTGCTGATCTCATAAAATTCCGTAAGAAAGTTCTATAGAACCGGTGCGAACCGGCTGAATCCCACCACTGGGCCTGGCGGGGTAAGTCAGTACAATGTTGCACTTGCTCCAAATGGGTCCATCTAAGATGCTCACTACTCTCCCTCTCCAAATTTAAAGCTCTTGGCAGTTCCCACTCCTGAAGCTACCCCCTGCCTGAAACACTCTGACTTCCAGCGTAGCACCTCATTGTAACACTAGTGTGACTTCCCTCTCGGACTCCTACGGCCTGTACACCAGCATTGTTATACCTGGACCCCTCTGCTAATGCTGCACTCTCGCCCCACCCTCGTATTTAAACCTCTTATCACCCATCCGACCATTCTCTCTTCTTCCTCTTCCCTCTCACAATCGTCCCTTGCTCCTGGCTTTCCTTCTACGCCTCCTGCTTCCTCTCCCCCCTGACGTTCTCAGAGCTCTTCAATGCAATGCTGGTGGTCTCCGAGTCAGGAGCACTGAACTGCTACACTTTCTTTCGTCCCATCCTGTTGACCCTATCTGTATCCAGGAATCCAATCTTAACTCATCTTCCTCTTTCCGGATCCCTGGATTCTCTGCTCTGCAATCTGATTGCACCCACTCCCGATCTGGCATTCTTTTCCATGATGCCACCCACTCTAGCGGCGGCGCCATCACTTTCGTCAGGCAGGGCTTATCCTTCTCTGGACTTTCTACCTCCTCTCTCATTCTCTTCGCTTGATCCTTACTCTGATTATGTAAGAGTCAACATCTCTCAAAACAACTCCTCCTCGCTCTCTTTTGTTAATGTTTACGCTCGCTCTATTTGCTCTTCTCCGTCGGATGGCAAAACCGACTCCTTTTCTCCCTCCATTCTTTACTCCTCCACAAATCTCTTCATCCTGGAGGACTACAACTGCCATCACCCCCTCTAGGGCTTAAGAGGTACTTCCGATCTTTGTGGGGAGGAAGTATTCGACTGGGTCATCTATTCCAACCTCCTCCCCCTCAATGGCCCTGACATACCTACCCTTCTACATCGCTCCTCCCCTGACATATCCTTTGCTCCCTCTTCTCTCGCTCTTTCTTGCTCATGGGAGTTGCTTCAGGACCTGGGTTCTGATCACTTACCAATTCTTCTATCTGTCCCTCTCTCTCCGATCTTTTGCCCCAACAAGCGTCCCCCTTCTTCCAATTTTTAGAAAGATGGCTGGGATGACTTTGCTTTTTACGTCGATTCTCACTGTCCTTCTGCAAAGAAATACTCGTCTCTTTCTCTTTCCTCTGCTGCTTCTCCCTTTACTTCTCTGGCACTGAATGCGGCCAAATTTTCCATTCCTTTTGGCCGCATCAAACGCCATCCTAAAGCCTGGTAGTATGTTGAGGTGGAAGGTGCGGTTAGTGAAAGACGCAAGGATTTCGCGCCCTCTCACAGAAGTGATGAAGATCGCCAGGCTTACATCTCCGCTTCTCGACGCGCCTTGTCATTCATCGCCAAGACCAAGGCTGAGGCATGGCACGCGACTTGCTCTTCTCTCTCGCCCAAATCGAACCCTAAATCTGTGTACTCGCTTCTTCGCTCTGTTGCTGGCTCTCCTTCCTCATCTTCCTCCTCCCCTAACTTTTCCAATTGTTCCTCTGCCAGGAAATCGGCTTCAGTGTACGCCGCTTACCTGAGATCCCACTTTTCTGTTTCCCAGCCAAAGGCCCCGCGTAGCAGAGCCAGAAGCTACCTTTCCTAGCTCCGCCGAGCCACGTGCCCTGAGGAGTTCTCTCCTTTCTCTCCCGCTGAATTTCTTGCGGCTGCCTCCAATCTTTCCTCGTCCACTGCCATTGGCCCAAGCAAAGTTGCCTATTCCATGCTAAAGCATCTTCCTCGCTCTGGCATGGATTTTCTTCTTCACATTTTCAATCTTTTTTGTTCTTTGCATTCCTTTCCTTCCGTCTGGAAGACATCTTCTATTATTTCCATCCACAAGATGGGAACGCTTCTCGACTCTCCTGCTTCCTTCCGACCTATCTCGCTCACCTCCTGCGTATCAAAGGTGTTTGAGCGCATCATTCTATCCCGTCTACTCTTCTTTCTGGAGTCTAATTCCATTCCCTCTCCCCGCCAGGCCGGTTTCCGTCCTGGACGGTCAACTTTAGATCAAATTCTGTATCTATCTCATTCAATCTTTGATGGGTTTAACAAACCAAGGCCGGGCTCTCGGACGATCCTCTCTACTATCGATTTCTCGAAAGCTTTGGACTCTGTCTGGCATCCCGCTCTTTTCCATAAACTCATTTCGGCTGGCCTCCCTCTTTGCTTTGCTCGTTGGACTCAATCTTTCCTTTCTGATAGGCATGCTTGTGTGGTTTTTCACAATAACAAAAGTCGCCCTTTTCGAATCCGTCGAGGTGTTCCGCAAGGATCCGTTCTTGGCCCTGTACTTTTCTCTCTCTTCATCAATGATCTTCCTGCTTCTCTGCCTTCTTTCGCCAGCTGCTCTCTTTACACTGACGATCTGGCCATTTGGTCCTGCTCCCCCTCGGTCCCTACTGCGGTGGAGGACACACAAGGAGCTCCGAGCAAATGTGAGGCCTCCTTCTTCTCAGTGGATCCCCACCAAGCTAACCTCCAGCCCAACGTCCTGTTATTCAACTCCCGCCACCGTTTCAACCCAACTCCTATCTTTCTTGGGGTCACCTTCGACCGCACTCTTTCCTTTTCTAAACATGTATCTTCGCTGAAGGCCAAGTTCTTCCCGCGTCTCAAGGCCTTACGCTGCATCTCTGCTTCCTCATGGGACTCCTCAAAGAAGTCCTCTCTCTTTTGTACAAAGCTTTTCTTCGACCCCTTCTCACTTACGCTTCACCCGGATGGTTTCCTTTCTTAAGCGTTACCAATGTCATCAAATTGGGACGCCTCCACCGAGCGGCTAGTCGTGCCATCACCGGCTGCCTCTTGTTCTCTCCTATCATCCCACTTCTCCTCTCCGGATCTTCTTTACCTCCCCTACGAGTCACTCTGACTCATTTTACTCTTTCATCGTATGAGCGGGCTCTTCATCTCCCAACCTGCTTTCCTATTTCAGGTTTGGCCAGACTTGGAGTGAAACCAACACTCTGCAGATCGTCCTGGAGAGCTTTTCGGTCAACTCACTCGCTGATGCTTTCTTCTACTTCTCCTAGGGAGGATCTTCTTGCTTGCCCTCCCTCTCCTCCATGGAACCCCCTTTTTTCACTGTGGAGTCCACCATCTCCTCTTCATGCTCCCGCTCTGATCTTCCTCTCTCTCGACAAGGTGCGGCTCTCACTTACCTAGACTCTCTTCCTCCTGACGATCTGGTGTTTTCGACCGATGGCTCCGTTCCTTTTCCTTTTGGCAAGGATAGCTCTGGCGTACTTGCCAACTGCTCTCTCTCTGTGGCACTGAGGTCACTCTTTCCTTTTCAGCAGGCCCAATATGTTCAAGTTTCTCTGCTGAAGCCAGCGCCATTCTGCAAGCTGTTTGCTGGTCTCGGCAGCACCAACAAGTCAACCATTTCTCTTCTCTTCTCCTCCTATCCGACTCTCGTTCTGCCCTCTCCTCCACCTTTCCTTCTACCTCGATCTTTGTGGCAGATCTGGCAGGAACTGTTTTTTTTCCTTCTGTTCTATCAGGCTACAATGGGTCCCCAGACACTCGTTTCTCGCGGGGAACGACGCGGCTGATGAGCTGGCCAGACGGGGAGCGCTACTTGCGCCCTCTGCAATCCCTTGTAATCTCTCTCCTCTTATTTCTCGTATCCACTCTTATATTTTATCGGACTGGAGGCGTACTGTCTCACCAAAATTCTTTGACACACAGATTCCCTCGATTTCCACCGAGGAACTTGTGCTCCCTCGTCATGCTCGCTGTGTTCTCTCTTGTCTACGCTGCAACGGACACCGCCTTCTCTTAAGCTCTTATCTCTCTCGGATTGGCAGAATCGAGAATGCTTCCTGCAGCGCCTGCGAACATTCGTCCCAGGACACCTCTCATCTCATTCTGCACTGTCCAGCTACGGACTTTCTGTCTTTTTACGACCTCTGGTCTAGGCCCTGGAGAGTTTCCCGGCTTCTGGGGCACCATGGTATTCCGCCATGCCCTCATCCCTCGGAAGGGTCGGGTAACAACAATAAGCTGATTAAAGTACTCGAGTCAAGAAGCTAACCTTATCAGTATGGGGATTGAGTATCCACATCAGCAGCATGGCACGAATATATTGTAATCACAGCACAACGTTGAATGCACGAATTTTGATTGAATTTAAGTGAATCGAATTAAATTGAAGCGAATGAATTTTAATTTTAATCGAAAAACTTCTCTGAACGAAAATAGCAATGCTTCTTTTTATATACTTGTTTACTAGGTCACTCCGCCGCACTTCACACGTAACCACAGCCATACGGCTTAGTCACCCAGTATTGTTACATCATGATATGTAACTATGGTTATTCTTTTATGACCTGTTTGTAGGCCAACGGATGATTTGTAATAACGATTACAGTACAACAACGAGCGCACGAACAAAACGAGAACGTTTATGAGTCACCCACATAATTTCAGCAAAACATCAATGATCCACAGTTTGTATCCCGTGAGGTCGCCATATCAGTAAATCTATGAAATAAATAATACTTTGTAGTAGTAGACCTGGAGAATTAACATAAAGACAATAGGCCTATGTGGAGCTGACTTAATGGAAAGCTGAAACCACCGTCAACTGATCAGAAAAAAGTGGTAAAACTATCGAAACCTTTACCCATCAACTTAGTCTTGAAATTAGCTGCGACGCGTAGGGCTGCATTAATAACTTGTCCAAGGAACAGCAAATAGGTATCTTTTGTTGTTGTTGTTGTTGTTGATTACCCGACCCCTTCCGAGGGATGGGGGCATGGCGGAAGACCATGGAGCCCCAGAAGCCGGGCAACTCTCCAGGGTCTGGACCAGAGGTCGTACAGAGACAGAGAGTCGCCAAAGAGTGAGCGGCGCAAAGAGTCCGTAGCTGGACAGTGCAGAATGAGATGAGAGATGTCCTGGGACGGGTGTCCACAGGCGCTGCAGGAAGCATTCTCGATTCTGCCAATCCTAGAGAGATAGGAACCTAATAGAAGGCTGTGTCCATTGCAGCGAAGACGAGAGAGGACACAGCGAGCATGACGAGGGAGCACAAGTTCCTCGGTGGAAATTGAGGAAACCTGTGTGTCAAAATACTTTGAAGAGACAGTACGCCTCCAATCCGAGAAAAGACGAGAGTGGATACGAGAAATAAGAGGAGAGAGACTACATGGGATTGCGGAGGGCGCAAGCAGCGCTCCCCGTCTGGCAAGCTCATCAGCTGTGTCGTTCCCCGGCAGAAACGAGTGTCCGGGGACCCTTTGTAGCCTGATAGAACAGGAGGAGAAAAAAGACAGTTCCTGCCAGATCTGCCACAGAGTTTGAGATAACAGGAAAGGTGGAGAAGAGGACAGGGTGGCGAGGACAGAACGAGAGTCAGACAGGAGGAGAAGAGAAGAAAAATGGCAGACTTTATGGTGTTGCCGAGACCAGCAAAGAGCGTGCAGAATGGCGCAGGCTTCAGCGGAAAAACCTGAACATACTGGGCCTGCCGAAAAGGAAAGAGTGGCCTCAGTGCCACAGAGAGAGCAGTTGGCAAGAACGCCGAAGTCGCCCTTGCCAAAAGGAAAAGGAACAGAGCCGTCTGTCCAGAGCACCAGGTCATGAGGGAGGAGAGAGTCAAGATGGGCAAGAGCCGCACCTTGGCAAGAGTGAGGGGGATCAGAGCGAGATCATGGAGAGGAAAGGGTGGACTCGACCGTGAACGAAGGAAGATTCCAAGGAGGACAGGGAGGGCAAGCAACAAGAGCCTCCCTAGAACAAGTAGAAGGAAGCATGCACCAATCAACAGCCGCCTCAACGTGGTGGTGCGGTCCCCGGCCCCGTTTGGGTTGGGTCGAAATGGCTGTTGGCTTTCCCGAGGGTCCCAGTTACCCCGGGCACTCCCCAGGTATCTTTTAGCAGTTTTTATTGCAGAAAATACACCGTAAAACGCTTATTCCGAATAACTAAGCCAATAACAGTCTGTGGCCAACCTAGGCTAACCACACTACTAACAGCACTAAATTACAAGTCAGAGTTGCCACTTGAAATATCCAAAATTCCGGGCGATAGCACAATAATCCCAAAAAAAGGCAATTTGGCAACTATGAGACCAATTAAGTCAAATTGAATTATTTCAAGACTAGATTCAAGCACATTATTTCGTAACAAGCATGTTGTAGCCCAATGTAATAAGAAATAGGGATCAAAACAAATGTACAACAGCAGCGAATAATAAAACATGATCGGATAGGATAGGAGTTCGGACCACTATGCAAGTTTTAAATATTGATAAATACGTTTTTTAATTTTAGATTTCAAATAGTTGTCATTTTTTTATCTCGTTGAAATACACAACCAGATTGTGCCACCGCAACAAGCATGGAAAAGCAAAACCTGGTAGCACTTTTTTGATGACAAACTAACCTTTAAAAAATATTGTTTCCACGATTCAACGCAATCGTAAAGTTTCTGTAACTTCAGTATCATAGTGCGCTGCTCCGCACGCCTCAAAGTTTTATGTTCCATCCTTCAACCAATCCATCAAATTTGTAAAAAATTTGCAACTTTGCAAATTGAAGAAAATTACTTCAGTTTGAGGGTATAGGCCTACTTGCCCACAAAAATCCTGCAAAGCTGTTCACCAATTCTGTTGTAAAGCATCCATGCATAGCTAAATGAGCTGGTGATTTGGAAACAATTGCCTATCTGACCACAATCTCAGAAACTGCAAATGCCCTCAAGTCAGACCAAAAAAGAAAAGTAGGTTCCTAATCTAGCAATCGTATCAAAGCTTTTGTGGATTATTTAATTGGCAGCGCAGCAAAGCCTTACATACAAAGCAGAGTTCTACCTGTACGTAGGTACGTTCGCTTAAATTTCTCAGAAACTACTGGGCATAAAAACATAAAATTCGGCACAATTAGTTACCTCCTTGGAATGAATGTCATTAGGGGGTTCGTGACGTCTCGATGATGCAACAATCTCAGACAATTTTTTCAACTCGCATTTCTTGAGAGGAAAGCCGTTTTCTGCTCAAACAAAAGCAAGCTCCATGCTTACCAGTTTCAAAAAATTTTATCCTTTTGGGATCTAAAATGACGTTGCAGCTAGCGTTTGATTGCACAACGTATTTTCAGTATTTTCTCAAAAACTGCTGATCGTAAAAAAGCATTTAAAACTTTTTTGGTAAGTAGGCCTATTAACAAGGTGCTTTTAATAACTCTACAACAATTTAAGCTTAATTGACGTTGCAACAAAAGATTCTGTTTTTGAGCCTTCCAAGCATGCTTCTTTTCTTTTTTCTTGAACGTTTTAAACTCGCTCTATGATATCGTTTATTCAAACTCGCTCTATCTTGTACGATAAAAGTGAAAAAAGGCAGTAAGCAGCAGCTACATGTAAAGCTTATATTCAAGTTATTTCTAAAGCAAACAAGTAATATGTTGCCTGTAATTCTATCTGATTAAGGTCAAGCTTTAAGTTTCAATATTTTTTGTAACATTTTAAATTATAACTTCACCTTTTGATAAATTTGAGTTACCGTGCTGATTTTCTATTCAGCTATCCCCCGAAAAACCACCAGCAATGTACAAGACAGTCAAAATTCTGAGCAAGAAGATGTCTTGAAGCCAATTATGAGAAAAATCTTATTGGATACTAACCATTTCTTTGAAGCTCTGGAAACTGTAGGCCAATTGAAATCAAAAACTTATTAAAGAGTAATTAATTTGTTTCCCAAATTGTGGACAAATTTTATCAAATGAAGAGTATTGTACTGCAGTTTTATAAAAATATATCTACCAAAACTGAAGTAAAAACATTACATGGCCAAAAATATTTAAGATTTGCAAAACAAAATTTGAAATTTAAAAGTGATAATGAACTACTAGAGCAATTTTCATGTATAAACTGCCTTTTGATCCATGCGACGCCTTTTGTTTAAGGCAAAAACACCCGTAAATTGGCCACAGAATTTTTCAATTCAAAACTTGGAATCATAATTGCAGAAAAAGATATTGCTAGAAGCCACACACTAGTACACTTTAAAGAAAACAAAACCCCGGTAACACCAAGACCAATTATTTTCAAAATGGCTAGACACAATATGAAAGAGAAGTTGTTTCGAGCTAAAAAAAAAAAGGCTTGCTGGTAAACCTTTCCTATTGACTGAATTTTTACCCTCCAACCATATAGCCGCAAAAAATAACTGCAACAACTGAGAAAACAATATCAAAGCTACTCTTATTAAACAGTGGATGGTTCTGTTGACTACGCAAAATCAAGGGATGGCAACTCACATAAAATACTGTTCATACTTAATCCTAATATTTAATTTAAAAGATTTTGTTGTATTAAATGTGGAAAACTTTGGTTGGCTCCTTGACTCTGCTAGCAATTTGAATTATTTTTTTCTGCCAAAAAGTAACATTTAAAAGTAAATTTGACCTTGTGCTTTTTTATCTTTTTCTTTAATTTACTTTTTCTTTTCAATGTCTTAAGTCTTGATGATATAACAAATGACGGAAGGCTGCCAACACTTTTACTACCTAATTATGCTTTGATTACTCCAATTTTATTAGAGAGAAAATGATATTAGTTACAAAGCAATGAGTACACTTTTCTGAAACATTAAGCAATGTGCCCATTGTAATCTTAAATCCAACCTGCAGTCTAATGCCAAAAATGTTTTATGTTTTCTACATATAAATGCTAGATTGCTTTAAGAAATTTTGAAGTAATTTGTGGAATAAATTATAAAAAAAAGCTAAAGGCTTCTTTTGTCATTTTTATATCGTTCACCAGGCTATGATATTAGTCATCCTTACACTCCTACTGATGCTGGAGGAGTAGCAATGTAGGTCTACATCAAAAAGAAAATTCAATTTGTCGTTGTTAAAATTCTTTTTCATGCATTAGGAAATAGTTTAGGCAACGGCTATTTTGCCATCAACAACATTTTACCCTTCGAGGTTATTTTTCCGTGAGTTATTTGTGATTGGTCAAACTTAATGACATATTAAACTTGTGATTTTTGGTCGTTTCTAATTGGTCAATTTTAATAACCAGTTAAAAATTTTGTGCCCCCTGTGTCCACTCCCCCATTCTGTACACTCCCTTCCAATGTACACTACCCCATAAATTCACATACTGGGCCTCCCCTCCGGTGTTCACTGCCTTTCCGTAAGTGCCCTGCCAGCTAAGTGTAGCCTGCCGTGCCTTCCACTTCATCGAGCTGCCATGCCAAACATCTTTTTGTCCTTTTTTATTTTTTTGTTAGTCTGCTTTTGGCGGCTCAGCACCTTTCTCCCGCCGTTGGGTGTGACTCTAGTTTTATTATGTGTATTCGTGAATTATTATTGTATGTGTCTAAAATCACGCACATTTATTTTTCTTTTTTATTAGGGCTAAATAATGTTTATTTTTGTCTTCTCATGGTATGGCGACCTTACGGGATACAAACTGTGGATCATTGATGTTTTGCTGAAATCATGTGGGTGACTCATAAACGTTCTCGTTTTGTTCGTGCGCTCATTGTTGTACTGTGATCGTTATTGTAAATTATCCATTGGCCTACACACAGGTCATAAAAGAACATACATAGCTATCCATGATGATGTAACAATACTGGGTGACTAAGTCGTATGGCCAGGCGTGGTTCCATCTGACGTGTGGCAGAGTGATGTGGTCAGAAATTTTCTGATCTCTTTCTTCGCTGGACGTTTTGGCGGACGGTCGTGTCTGGTTTTGTCCGCCATCAATGCATGAATTCTACTGTTCCAACATCTGTGCAATAAAGAATAATTACCGTTGTGCTTCCTTGCATGTGACTGCCATAGCTCCCATCCATTGGGTATCAGTCAGCACATATCTTGCTCAAAGGAATTTATTTCCTACACAAGGTTTCAACCCACAACCACAGCATTTCAAGACCGGTGCACTATCCACATGCCACTGGCAGAATTGCAGCAATATAAACACGCGTGAATGATAACGGCAAAATAGTCTCCAAGAGTAAAATGCTAGACGGCAAAATAGCCACTTCCAATAGTTTATCTCAAATAAGTAATTTCAAATATTATATTCTAGATGACGTTAATATAGACATTTGTCAAAAACAGAACCAGCTGAGTTACGTGTCAGACTACCCAAAGTTGCTCTATTGTAACAGTGTTATTTCCATCATTACTGAATGCATTAGAATTTCTAAAAATTCGCAAATTACTTTTGACCATAGACTAACCAAGACTGCAAACTTGAAGTTGAAGAAATCGGTCTTCATTATAAACTCAAAAGGTAAAAATTTCTGCACTCCTCAAAAAAACAATTTTCAGTTCATTAATTGAGTAATTTTTAAAGTAAAATAGTAAATGATATTTTGCAGTGACGTAGGTCTTCGTTTCAAAACCGGTCTTAAGGCCATCTTTTGAGTTCTTGACCTTGGGTTTGATGGTTTCGGTTTTGATCTAGCGCTGCAAATTCGAACTTGAACTGATAGCCTTAATTTGATGTTTAGTGATAGTAATCAGAGCTGTAAAAACAGCCATGCAGTCTTGGACTTTTGAGGCTTTAATTAGTACCAGCCAATACATCGACTTATCTAAATTGGATGACTTTGTAACTGATGAGATACCTGAAGGTAGGCTATTGGACTTGGAACTTGACATGAGATTATTAGTAAATAATGCTAACTTTAGCAAGTTAGAGGCACGGTTGTCATATATGACATACAACTCAGACATTATATCTGTTTCAGAAACTTGGATAACTCCTAAAGCTCAGGTCCTTTCTTAAATCGACCAGGTTACAAGTTTGTTCACCACTCCAGGCTTCAATCCAAAGGGGAAGGAGTAGCACTCTATGTCAAAGACACAATTAGATTTCGTGTTTTGACTGAACTCACCACCATGCATGAAAAGCTATTTGACTCCATCTTCATTATATTACAATTGAAAAATAAAAGTATTATCTGTAAAACAATCTATAGGTCTCCTTCACGTGACACTGGATCAAATCAATTTTTTTTTGACGACTTAAAAGTAACTCCTGAATCTACTGTATACAGAGCAACCACAAATTCTTTATATTTGGTGATCTTAGTTATAACCTCCTTCGATTCGACATGATAATAACGCGGTTAATAATTTAATGGATATTATGTCAGATAACTCGTTTTATTCATAGATAAACAAACCAACTCGCATTGCAGACAACAGTGCAACTATTTTAGATCTAGACCTACCATACGTCCCTGTTTGGCCGGGGCAGTCCCGGAATTTTAGGTCTTGTCCCGGTCAGCTGAGCGAAAGTCCCGGTTTTTCATGGAGTCAGCTAGTTACGCTAGTTACTAACTACGGAACTACGCTAGTTACTAGCTACGTAGTTAATGATTGCCCATGTAAGTAAAGGCAATTTTAAATGTAACTCGAAGTTGCCGAATATTTGGATCGTAATAGGGTTACCATACCAGTCCCGCTTTTTTCATGGAAAATCCCGCTTTTTGCTTTTCGCTTTTCAGTCAAACAGAACGGATTTAACCAAATTTATGGACTTTTCAATTAATTCTTTAACAAAAGCGGGACACTGAGCTGCGGCTCTAGACTTGATTGCCGAGTCAAAGGTAGAGATTCAAAATTATAAAGAAAAATTGGGGTGATCTCCAAAAAAAAAAAAAAAGGTCATCACCGGCTTGGTTAGATAAACTTGTGCACTTGTGGGCTTGAAAATTGCGCAGCCAAGGAGGTGATGATCTTTTTTTTTTGGGGGGGGGATCACCCCTGTTTACTGTAAAATTATGTCCGCGCTTAACCTGGTTAGCTATAGCAAAGCCCTCTGATCAGGCCTGTTGTTCTGAAGCGTCCCGGTTTTTCATTGCAAAAATATGGTAAGTCTATTTAGATCATGTGTGGACAAATTTATATTCTAAGAACATCAAAACAGGAGTGTTTCTCCATCCTATTTCCGACCACTTACTTGTTATTATACCAATCAAAAAAAGCATGAACCGGACAACAAAATCAGAATTTTTGACCAAGTAAACATTGAAAAATTTCAATAAAAATTAGAAAAAATAGATATGAATTTGATTTTGCAAGAAACTGATCTCAATACAGCCTTTTTTAGTAGTAGTAGTAGTTATTCAGTTTTTTTCCGGTATTGTCCCTTTAACAGAGATGGCCGGATTTACCCCCATTCCTTCTGCAATTGCTCGCACTCCGTTCCTCCACTTGTCTCGTCTCAGGGCAACCTCCTTCTTCAAACCAATCTTCTCTGTTTCCTCTTCCATTTGCTTCTTCCAGGTCTTCTTCGGTCATCCTCGCTTTCTCTTGCCACTCACTTCAAGATTCAGAGCAACCCTCAAAACACTATCGTCATCCCTCCTCAGTACATGTCCATACCATCTAACTCCATTCGCTGTTGCTAACCGGTCTATAGTTTCCTTCAACCCCAACATGTCCATCTGTTCTTCAGTCGCCTTCCTGTCTACAACTTTCTGACCGCACATGGCTCTCACCATAGCTCTCTCCGTTCTCCTCAAAATTGCTTTTTCATTTTCTTTTAGACACCATGCCTCACTTCCATACAGTATTGCTGATCTTACACAACAACGATAGACTTTACCTTTCATCTTCAGAGGAAGCCTATTTCCAAGCAACAACTCTCCACATTCCCTGAATCTTACCCAACCGATTCTTGCTCTTGCTGTGACTGCCGCTTCACAACCACCACTAGCATTTAGTCTACCTCCCAAATAACAAAATCCATTCACTGTTTCCACTTCATCACACAACTTCTCGATCGAGTCCATCGTCCCTTCCATTATACCTTTACATTTCAAGCAAACAAAATGCATCGCCAATCTAGCGGTAACTCTATTTTTGCACAATGGACATGAACCCAGTTTCTACATTTTGTGCACAACACTGAATTGGCCATGACTCTCCTCCCACAAACTCCACATGGATCTATCTTGCTTTTGAATAGTTCTCCTTCTGACCCGCATACCATCAATTTTGTTTTTCTGGTGTTGACCTTTAAACTCTTACTTTCCAGTGCATCCTTCCAATTCCAAAACCTTTCCTTCATGTCTTTCATGGTTTCGCTCATTAGAATAAGGTCATCTGCATATAGCAATTCATTAACCACACCCCTTCTTGCATTTTCTATAAAAACGTCCACCACTATTGCAAACAATAGTGGAGACAGCACAGATCCTTGATGTACACCAACTTCTACTTCGAATTCCTCTGAATATGCAGATCCCACCCTCACTCTTGTCTTTGCACCATCATACAGGCTCATAACTGCCCGAACTATAACTTCTGATAGACCCTTCTTTCTCATGGCCCACTCCGTCACTTTTCTTGGCACTCTATCAAAAGCTTTTTCCATGTCAACAAAACACATATACAACTTCTTGTCCTTCTTTTGATATTCCTCCTGCATTCTTCTCACAATAAATATCGTATCCACTGTTCCTTTTCCTGGCAAAAATCCAAACAGCATTTCATTGAAATTGACTAGCGTTCGTATTCGCCTCTCTAGCATCTTTCAACAATTTTCATGGCATGTTCTAGCAGTTTCACTTCTCTGTATGATCCACAACTCATCACATCACTCTTTCCTTTAAAAATAGGTACAATCACACTTGTTTTCCACTCATCAGGCATTCCTCTACCATCCAATACACGCTGGCATAGTTCCATCATCACTTTAACCCCGATTTCACAACTTGCAACTATCAATCTCCACGCTTACTTCAGATGGTCCAGTTGCCTTTCCTGATTTTATACTTTGAATTGCTTCCACAATTTCATTACGAACCACTTTTTCCACTGGTCCTTCTATTAAATCAGTTTCCACCATGCTGTCCCATTCGTTCTCTTCATTCATGATCTTTTCCATGTGTTCCTTCCAAATTTTTGCCCTATCTTCTTCAATAAAACTCAATCGTCCGTTTCCTCCTCTCAAGCACCTTCCTCCTTCCCTTCCTTTTTCATTCTTTTAAGGAAGTAGAAAACACTATTAGAATTTTGATATCAATTATTTAATTCCTGATTAGCTTCCATTCTCATAGCTCTAGCAACAATTTTTCTCGTTTGATTTCTTATACGTTTGTATTGAGTCTTATTTTCTTCTGATGGGAACCTGCACAGCTCTTTAAATGCCGCCATCTTTCTTGTTATGGTATCCTTGGCCTCTTATTCCACCACCACAAGTCTCCTTGATCTCTCCTAGACTTCTTCTTTCCACACTTCGTCACATGCCTTTAGAACACCATCCTCGCCAAGTATGGAAACGAGATATGAAAAATTTTAAAGCTGAACACTTTATCGAAGACTTAAATCAAACTCTAAATGCATCTTTATCGTCATTTGACTCTGCAATCCATAATCAATTCGAACAATTCATTAACTCTTTCACGAGTGTGGTAAATAAACACGCCCCGCGTAAATTAGCTACCAGGAAAGAAAGGAAACTAAAGACTAAACCATGGTTATCCTCTAGTCTTCTCTGTTCAATTGAAACCAAACATAAGATGCACAAATCGATTTGTAAAACATATGATGAAACAAAATACAAAAACTATAAAACGTATCGTAATGTTTTAAATCGAACAATTGAAAAAGCGAAACAAAAATACTACAATGAATTAATAATTGAGAACAAAAGTAATAGCGGTAAAATCTGGAAAATAGTAAATGAATTAGTAAACTTAAAACCTTCACAACAAGTTGACATTAACCAACTCAACACTAAAACAGGCTATTTCTGAAAATCTCAATGCATACTTTGCCAACATAGGAAAAAAATGGCTGAAACCATTCCCGAAGTTGACACGGATACGAATGCAACAGCGCCGACAGGCGTGATCAATTCTTTTTTCTTAACTCCAACGTATCCGAACGAAATAAATAATATTATCGACTCGTTTAAAGATTCAAAAGCAATCAGGTATACAGACGCCGAAACTAAATTTATAAAAATTAGTAAATCAGTAATATCTCCTTTTCTTTGCAAATTGATAAACGATTGTTTTAGTAAAGGCGTCTACCCAAACTGCTTGAAAATTGCCGAAGTTATTCCAATTTTTAAAAAGGGTGATCGTAAGGAAGCTTCTAATTATCGTCCCATATCAATTCTATCACAATTTGATAAAATTTTAGAAAAATTAATTTATTCCCGCATCATTAATTTTATTGAAAAAATGATCTGCTCTGTAAAAATCAGTTTGGCTTTCGGAAAAATTCTTCAACTACATTTGCAATCAACTCAATATATGACAAGTTTATAAACAATATCGATCAAAATTTATATACATGCTGTTTGTTTTTGGATTTATCAAAGGCTTTTGATACGGCTGATCATAACATTCTTTTAGATAAATTGTATCGTAACTTTGGAATTCGTGGTAAACCTCTGGATTTATTAACCAGCTACTTAAAAAACCGATATCAATGTACTAATGTACGTAAATTTATGTCCTCATATACCAAAGTATCATGTGGGGTACCCCAGGGATCTTGCCTTGGGCCGCTACTTTTTTGTTATACATTAATGACATTTCGTTGATTTCCAATTTTGACACCACATTATTTGCCGATGACACCTGCTTGATGATGGCTGATAACAATCTGAAAAACCTGGAACACAAAGTTCAAATAGAACTCAAAAAAGTTAACTCTTGGCTCTGTCAAAATAAGCTATCCCTAAATTTTTCAAAAACTAACTACATGTTAATAAATAAGCAACCCCTTAAAACTTGTCAATGTAATTTTAAAATAGCTCTTAACGGTAGTACTATTAATAGAGCGCATACTGTCAAATACCTTGGGTTATTCCTTGACGATAATCTCAAATGGACGTCGCAAATGAATTATTTGTTTACGCAGCTTGCCAGATGCACAGGACTCTTTTACAGATTGCGCAATTTTGTTTCAAGAGAAACCTTTTGCATGCTATACTATAGTCTTGTATACAGCAGAATTCAATATGGAATTACTGCGTGGGCAACAGCAAATAAAACTTCACAAGAAATAATTCGAGTAAGGCTTAATAAAATTTTGAGAATAATATTGTTTCGTAACTTATATATCAACTTGAGTTAGCTAAATTTATGTATCAACTCCATCATAATCAATTGCCTAAAAACTTTTATCATTCTTTTTGTAAGTTAAATACTATTCATCAACATGAAACGAGATTAATTAATTCGACTACTTACTACCGCCCCCGCATAAATAAATTATTTAGCCAAAAACTATTTTCTCACAGAGGTTCAAAGCTGTGGGGAAACCTCGAATCAGAATTAAAGAGCATGCACTGGGTTTCTTTTAAAAAAGCGTATAAACTAAAATTATTAAATGAATATCAACTCTTGCAAAAGCTTTCGATTGTGCAAAAAAACATTTAATGTTATTGTTTGTTCCGTTTCCTTTTTTTATTTTTATTTTTTTTTATCATTTGATAAAAACTTGAACTCAACTCTTTTTTACATGATGTTCTCAAATTATAACAGTGTTACTTAATTGATTTCGCTTATATCTCAATCTGCTGAGATCAGGGAGCATCTCGACTCGATAACCGAAAGGTTCCTCGATGCTCCCTGGCTTTTGCTACTAGTGATTTTTTTTGTGTGTATTATTAATCTGATTATTGTGTCGGTGCGCAAAGCAAATCAAATAAATTCTCTCTCTTAAAAATTTCCCATAAATAAGACGCATCTGTGTTCACTAGTTCTTTTACTCTTTTTTCAAATCTCACTCTTGTTCGGTTTTCATTCAACTTCCAAATCTTTCTTCTTATGATCCGTTTCTTTCTCACAACTTTTTTTAGAACCTTTTTATCTAGACCTACTACCACTATCCTGTGCTGAAGTTCCCATGAAATCACTTTTACATCCCTTATATACTTTCTATATTTCCCCCACAAGCACAAAATCAATTTCTGTTCCACATCCTCCGGCACTATAAGTGATTTTCCTTTTGTCTGTCTTTTTAAACCAAGTACTTGCCACGCACAGCTCTCTTTCATCACAAAACTCCAGCAATCTTTTTCCTTCTGCATTTCTTTTCCCAACATCATTTCCCCTGTGTACACCTTCAAAACCCTCAGCACATTTCCCCACATGTCCATTAAAATCCCCTAGAGAAACAATGATTTCACTAGAACTTCCCAAGTCCCACTCGCTCCCCATTTCATCATAAAAATAAACTTTCTCTGCATCTGGTCTTCCACTTTGTGGCCCATACGCACATATTACGCGCATCACTTCTTTGCCTAAAGTTAGCACAATTGCCACTACTCTGTCACTTTTTCTTCTAACTTCCACAACGTTCCCAGATATTTCCTCTTTTACCAAAATTCCAACCCCTCTGAATCCTGCATCATTTCCTGACCACCACAGTTTATACCTTCGGCCCAAAGTACCCACAAAACGAGCTCCTTGGCCTTTCCATCTTACTTCCTGGATGCAGCACACATCAACTTTTCTCTTCCTCAGTTCTCCACACACTTCCGTTTTCCTTCCACAAAGACTTCCCACATTTAATGTACCAAATCTTATCCCATGACATTCAGATTTAAACCCCGAGATTCTTCGCACCCCCTTCCCATTTAAGAGCTGCCGGGGACTGGGGGGCCACTAGTATATTTTTCTGGTCATGGGGATTTGTTGGAGCAAAATTCTTCTACAGGGAGCATGCCCTTGCTTACTCCCAACCTTAGTTTTCTGACATGAGTGGTCCAACCAAGCAATTAAGCTGGCAACCCCAACATTAACAGTCAGACTGCAATTGGTAGGTACCCAATAGTCGCCTCTTACGACATGCTGGGTAAACAGCTTCACTATTCTTTAAACCTGCGAAGCACGGCAATTTTGTATGTTTATTAATGAATACACTTCTATTTTTAATCAATGCTGGTAAAAAAAAGATCTTTTAGAAAAGGCAAGAACTGGTTTGATGAAGATTTGCTAAAACTAGTGAAAGAAAAAGATAAGTTATTTAAAAAGTATATTTCCAAAAAAAACTATCATAGCCACAGCAAAATGCAAAGCTAGAAATAAATATCTTTAAAGCAATTAAGAAAAAAAGATAGCTTTCTTTGCATCAATTCTTGAAAACCAAAAACAATATAAAAAAAGAATGGCAGACTATTAACATTCTTTTAAGAAAAACTAAAAAACATAGCTGCACTTCTTTAAGTATTAATGGAGAATTATCTACTGAAGGTCCAAAAATAGCTGACCACTTCAATAAACACTTCACAATGATTGGTAGAGACCAAAAAAAACCTGAACCACACACACTGGTGGTAAATTTGATAATTATCTTTGTTCATCATACCTGCACTGTATGTATGTGAGCCCCACTTGTGTCTAAGAAACTAAGAAATTGTCTCAGCTGTTGCTGCTCCCAGGTCACCCTTGGGCAAGGTGTGGCATCTGATAGGCTCCCCTGTTAGGGTTACAACATGACAGTTTTTTTTTTTATTCTTAATGTATTTTGTGGCACCTTGTACATACTGTGTATGCTTTTCTTTGTGTGTGTTTTTATTTATCTGCTAACTTACCCGTGCGATGGCCATGCCACTATCTTCAAATTTAAACTAAATTCTTTTCATGTGCATGTATTAAGATATATCGTTTTGCCATCGTTTCCTTTTTTCGTCCACTGTTGTTAAATTTATTTTCTATGCCTGCTGATTTGGGCAAAAATAAAATCATTGATTGAAATTGACAAACTCGGTCTTTTTTTGCTGAACTTAAACTCGAAAAATAGCGAACAAAGAAATCCAACTTTGATCAGCAAATCTTTTGTGAACTCGAACGCAAATTTGAACTCAAATAAAAATCTATTGAGTTCCAAGCCCTGATGCTAACCAAAGTACATTTAAGTCACTTTGATGCTAACTTATGACCGCACTAACTCTACTGCTCCTGGTGTTTATAAATTTGATATTGTCTTTGATCTTCTAAAGCAGTGTTTCCCAAACTTTTTTATATGTTGGCACAGTAAAATAGCTACCCAAATTTTGCGGCACTACAGCCACATGAATCTATTCATGTTAATAGCGAGAAGCATTACAGGTGACAGCGAGAAAGGTGATGACGTTTTTTGTTTTTTGGAGATCATCACTTTTTCGGGCAACATAACACAATCTTTGATGTTATCTGTTGATTAATTTTCGCCTAATCTTTCCTCAGAAAAAGCTAGGCTAATCCTGTCAACAAATGTAGAATCCTAGTCTTGGACTTATAGACTTCAACGGCGTTAAACAATTTTAAAAACGTGAAAAATAAATTTAATGACGCAAAATTGGTAATTTGGTTAATTCCACAAATTATAAAACAAATGATTGAAAGATGAATTTGGTGTTGTGTGCTCTTCCTTACACCTTCTTATACCGGTACCTCCGTTTCTAGAAATAAAAAAACCACAATCACTTAACTGCAAAACAATTACAAAAACCAACTGTCGCATACCAAAACTATTTTCCAAAGAATCGAACAAACGACCACTTGAATTTCTAGGTAAGACAACACTTTTCAATTGCGTATACTTATCGCAATTTCTTATCAGTTGTCTTACTCTACAAAGATCAATTTAAAGATAGTCATTCGCTTTCTGACAGTCGTGAGAGACAGAAGCGTTTTCTTGTTTTTGAAGAGAAAAGGACAAATGACTAAAGGCAAGCAAAAGCTTGATAATTGCAACTGTAAGATGAGCAGTTTTACAGAAGAAGATTGTCAACAACTTCAAGAAATCAATTCTTCTTTTAAAAAGTTATTGCAAAAAGCGGATAATTTGGAAAAAGATTCTGCTATTTATAAACAAAAGTTAATTGAAGCTGAAATAGTAAAAGACAAATACAACAGCTCAATTTAAGCCTTTATAAAACTGATGCACTAGAACAATTGACCTCGCTGAGAGCCAAATTGCTGACATATGTAAAAGACGAATGCAACAACCAATTTGAACAAATTCACACAAAAAGTGGTTCAATCTTGATGAAGACATCTTCAGAAACAGATGAATCGCAACCAAATGAAAGAAAGGGCCAATGGATTAAAATAGATTCACCAGGTGATCTGAACAGGTATAATATTGACATTGATTTCAAAAAACTTGATTATATGCCCCTTCGTCAAATCAACGAAAATTTTTCGTTGCATTAGTTCTGAAATCTAGAAACCTTGGTATTTAGTTCTTAACTTGTTATTTATATCTGTGAAAAATGGCTTCTCACAATCAATGCACAGTTTGCTACAATTCCTTTATCAGTAACGCGTGTGTAATCTGTAATGTTTGTTGGGAACGCGTGCATTTGTCTTGCTGTGATGCCCTGAATGACCTCGGCCTTGTGATAATCTCTGCTGCAAACGTTGTTCTAACAATAATAAGCCTTGCTCGATTCCAGTTGATTTAGACAAAAAGTGTGACTCTAGTCATGGCATACCTTCTGCAAACATGCAAGCGCCTTCCAATCAATTAAATAGCAGGTTTACGCAGCATCACCTGGACATTGATATTTCTAATCAAGAAAATTCCTCTAATTTTATTTCCCTGAATGATCTAATAGATAACGTTACAATTAATGATAAAAATTGCATTAAACCTTCAATAAATTATGTAACAAACGTGAGTTATCATACTCCCCAGTTCTTCAACCTTTCGATAACAAAACAAAAATTTTTCTTATTCATTTCAACTGCATTAGCCTTCAAAAAAATGTAGATAAATTGCGATTGTACCTCGCCAATCATGCCTATAAACCTGACATAATAATGGTAAGCGAAACTAAGCTTAAGCAGGATTCACTATTAATAAACATAGAAATCAAAGGATACATTTTTTTCATGCCGATAGTACAACCAACGCTGGGGAAGTTGGTATTTATATTAAGTGTAAATTTAATCCTTGTATTTACAGTGATGTCAGCCAAATTCATGGTAGTGAATATATATTTATAAAATTACGATTGAAAACATGAGAATATGTTTTTGGTGTAGTGTACCTTTATCCTACCTGTTCTTCTGAAAACTTTAAAAAATTTGAAAATTCCTTTAATGGCGTTGTTGAACACTTAAACTCGAGTGCCTTACCGTATTGTGTAGCAGGCGACTTCAACATTGACCTCTTAAAATATATGATAGACTCCAAAATCAAAGCATACGACGACATGCTATTGAGCAATTCTTGTAAATTATTAATTGATAAACCAACTCGAATAACCTCTTCATCTGCTACCCTTATAGATCATATTATAATAATGTATCTAGTGAAACAATTAATGGGATCGGTCTGTGTGACATCTCCGATCACTTAGCTGTATTTGCAATAATATCTGCATCTTACAAGTGAAATAAACCTAACAAGCGTATCATTCGTGACATGAGAAATTTCAATCAAGATCACTTTTTGAATGACTTATGCCAACAGTTTAATGAAAATTTAACCCCAGACGATAATGACCCGAACGCTTATTTCTCTAACTTTCGTAATCTTCTCTCGCGGACAATTGATAAACATGCCACTAGGAGACCTATTACGAGACGAGAACAATTCTCGAAGCGTAAACCCTGGATCGCTAATGGACTTTTAACATCTGTCAAAACGAAGGTTCGCTTATTAAAGCGTTTTGTGAAATTCAAAATATCTAAAAGTTACGCTAAATATAAGCAATACCGTAATCTTTTAAATCGTGTAATTAAGCAAGCAAAAATACGTTATTATCATCTTGCAATTAATAACTCTAGAGGAAATTCTGATGAACTTTGGAAAGTAATTAGAAAACTGATCCAATCTCGCAAACCTAAACAAAGCGCATCCACATTGATTGAAAATTCTAACTCTGAAATGCAATCAGCCGAGCTTCTCAATAATTACTTCGTAAATATCGGGGAAAATCTTGCAAAAAAATTACCGTGCCCAATATTAATCACTCGCGTACTAGTCAAGGTTGCTGCCCTCAATCATTTTTTTTCTCTCCGACCAATTCAGAAGAAGTCGAAGCAATAATAAAAACGTTAAAAAATATAAAAGTAACTTTATCAGGGGACATTGACATTAAATTTATAAAACTGGCTTGTCCAATTATCTCTGCAATTATTAGCGATCTATTTAACTTATGTGTTAAAACAGGGGTATTCTCCGACGATATGAAGGTAGCTGAAGTGATTCCAATCTTTAGACAGGGCAGTAAAATGAATTGCTCTAACTACAGACCAATCTCACTTCTTTCCACATTCAGCAAAATCTTTGAAAAATTGTTTACAAACGTGTTTACACTTATCTTTTAAAATTTAAACTACTTTCACCCAACCAATTTGGCTTTCAATGCGGTGTCTCAACTTCTCACGCAATAAGTGGCGAGTATGATGACCTACTTAACAATGCAGGCAAAAAGTATTATAGCTGCTGCTTATTTTTGGACTTATCAAAAGCGTTTGACACTGTGGACCACAATATTTTACTACGAAAAATGTCTGACCAGTTTGGAATCAGAGGATTGGCAAATAAATTTTTTGAAAGTTATCTGTCAAACCGCTTTCAGTACGTGCGTATAAATAACTCTAGGTCAAAAAAGGCAAAAATTATTTATGGGATTCCTCAAGGGTCGAACCTAGGCCCGCTATTGTTCTTGATGTATATAAATGACTTACCAAAATCTACTTGCTTCAATACTACTCTTTTTGCGGATGACACATATCTATCATTAAGTAGCAGTTCGTTGATTCGTCTTGAAACTCAAGTCAATAATGAAGTAAATAAAGTAGACAAATGGCTTCGATCCAATAAACTATCCCTAAACTACAAAAAAATCTTCTTATTTGATAATAAACAAATTTCCACAACAGTCCATCGATATTGATCTCGAAATATTCATAAACAATATAAAAATTGCAGACAGTGACACTGTTTCGACCTATCAGGTCTCTTTAGTGCAGTTGGTGACCAATAAGAAGCTAGAGGCTTTTAATAAAGCATAGCTTAGACCGTCACACTTGTGCGACCGAATACTGGGTCCACTGTAGTGGATGGTCTGTCAACCTTTGCGAAGCTTTTATTGGTCACCAACTGCACTGAAGAGACCTGATAGGTCGAAACAGTGTCACTGTCTGCAGTTTGCTAAGTGCATCGCTAGCCTCTTGCATTACTATAAATATAAAAATTATTCGCGGTAAATACGTAAAGTATCTCGGTTTGTGGCTGGATGATGATTTAAAATTCCATACCCATATTGAGCACTTGGAAATACACTTGGCAAAATATACTGGAATGTTTTACTGAATAAGAAGTTACCTCAAAATTGATGCAATGATTACTCTTTTTTACTCCTTTATTTGTGCTAAATTACAATGTGGCATTTTAACTTGGAGTTCAGCTAAAAAAATGAGCTAGGAGCTTTGTCTACTCGCCTTCATAAAATGATTAAAACTATTACTTTTGCAAAAAATTTCTGTCATGTATCATCTATATTCAAAGCGCTATTAATCTTTTGAAAATTGATGGTATTTACCAATTGGAATTAGAAAAGTTTATGTACCAGACATTTAATGGTAACATCCTTCAAAAAATTGATAAGGACTTTATAAAAATCAGCTCTGTACATAAACATTAAACCAAACATACCATCAATAAATTCCACTTGCCCCGAGTAAATACTTGCTACGGTCACAAAATGCTGTCATTTGCTGGAGTTAAGCTTTGGTCTAAACTAGACCCCGATTTAAAAAGTCTTGGGTGGGTGTCCTTTAAAAAACATTTCAAAAGAAAACTTCTGGAAAAGTCTGATGATTAGAGCTTGCTCTTAATTTTTTCTTAAATCTCTTGATTCGGGTCGTACCTTCGATTCAGGTCGAATCATTGTTTGTTGTTACTGTAGCTGTTTTTTTATATGCTCTAAAAGGCTTTTGGTTTCATTCAACAGACATCATCTTTGTTTGTTTTTGTACTTTTTTTTACCTTTTCTCTTTTTTCAGTTTTTTATTACCTCTGAAAATTGCACATGTCTGCTTAAGTAAGATATTCTCAGCAGATACCTTTCTTGACAACTTGGCGGTTTTTTCGGTATCTCCTGGTCTGTAAATACTTTTGTTTTTGTGTGAGCATCTTCATATTTCATTGTTATTTCGTATTGCATCCGCGTCTTTCCAGACAAACCAAATAATATACTGAAACTGAAACTAAATATGTTGACTAATTTGTTATGTGACCCAAAACTCAATAATAACAATTTGATACATAACTAAACAAACTCTAGGGCCGTTTTCTATTACTTCGCATGCAGGCGCGTTTGCACTTGACTGGACAACAAAAGCGAGGATTTTGTCGAGACCACGCGTTGATTAGGCGTCAGAAAAAATAATCCATTAAGTAAAACAAAATTCCACAAACTCAACAGAAGGTTGCAACAAAAAATATTTAATATTATCGACTATTACTTATTTACTTCATAGCAGCACTTATACCCAATTTTGGATGAAAACTTGTATAAATATTAAGTATTTTTAAAAAACCCACGGCATACCGTATTTACCCGTGTATAAGTCGACTCGGTGTATAAGTCGACCCTCGAAAATCCGAGAGAAATTGCCAATTTTATCGTATATCCTTTGTATAAGTCGACCCTAGTTTTTTTCTGTACTTAGCGGAGTATTTCATTCGTTTAGGCATGTTGAGGATCGTTTGAAGGGAAGATTTTGGCTAGTATTGATTCTCTATTTTATTGACAATTTAATTGCTATAAGTTTGCTTGTTACACCGATATAATTAATGGACTACGAAATAGCTGAAAAGATTACAATTACTGCGTAAATAATATCTGGTAAGTAATTACAATTGAAAGACGGATGAAAACAAATAAACACAAGAGAAAATTGTTTATAAAGCCGTTTTATTGAATCTGACAACATTAGACCAGTCAAGTATCCTTTAGAGTTTAGTTCTAAGTAAAATATGCATATATTATATGAGTTTTCTTTTGTTGTAATTGAAGTTGATTTTTATACCCGGTGTATAAGTCGAGGTCGAATTTTTAGTGTGTAAATTTGGTCAAAAAAGGTCGACTTATACACTGGCAAATACGGTTACCTGTAAATCTTCCGTAACACACAGGGAAACATTGTTCTAAAGCAAGGATTCTTTCTATTTTTTTTTGATTTGCTAACTGATCAAAAACTTCTGTGCACAATTGATCACCGCACCAGGGTAGTTTGGATTGGGGTTTGGGTCCTGAGAGGTTTGGGTTACCTATCTTTCAAATAGGTAACCCTAGTCCCAACCTTAATTCCAATGCTTTACTTGCCAATAGCCTATGCAAAATCAACTTTCCTATATGGCACAAACGTTACCAACGTTATCGCTGAAACTTACAAACATGTAAATACTAACTTACTAATGACCAACCCTACTTCTGAGACTTTTCTACAGCTACTAATAGTGCAAGGTAAGAATATAACTAAACGCCAGCCAACGATTATCAATCCCAAAAAGGGAGGTATCCAGAAATTTCAAGGGGGGCACAATTTAAAACTTAGACTGCTGAAACTTTTTGATGCGACAAGCTTTTTTGCTTGTATCAGCTTATGCAGGGTTTCGCCTTCCAACCTGTGCGTTTTGCTACATTTCACCATTTAATACTTTGATTTTCTTTATATTTGAGTATCTGGGCCTTCGGTAGCTTTCGGCCTTTACTCAGTGCTGCAGTTTAACGCTACATTTTATTTATCTCGGACTCCAATTAGTCTATATCACAAAAAAAGTCGAAACAAAACATACACTAACTAGCAGTAAATTACACCCACGTAATTTCCTCGCGCTGAAAAAGCCAACTAGTGCAACTAGCATTATCTTAATAAATCCGTATTGGCATTTTATGATAACTCCCGACAAACATATGAAAAAGAAATCGAAAGATGTACTATATGCCTAGAATTTTCAAGGCATTGCATTAAAGATGAGGGACTGTAGGCAGTAGCCACAGGCCTACTTAACAAGCATTCTGAAAAGAATGCAACGAATCAGGAGGCAAAGAATCAGGCACTTGCTCCGTTAGCGTTTTTAAAAAATCTTAGCGTAGTAGACTGTCGTTTTGTCATAAGCATGGCAGCGAGAGCAATCACACAAAACTTGTTTAGGCCCATACTCTTTTAATACTACAGTAGAGTGGTCACTAACATCACTATTAACTTAAAAGCAACCTAAAAGCACATTATTCTTTTGCGAAGGAAGTATATTGTCTTACATTACAGTTTAATGAAAGACAATATACCCAAACCCAACTGTGGTACGCGAGAGCCTTTTAGGTGGTTCGCGAGCAACTCACTAAAGTTGATAAGCTACCACGATAAATATTTAAAATTGAAAATACTTTATAATTATTATGTCATAATTGTTTTTATTTGCCTTTACACGCCAATTGAAAGGCTAATTGTCTAATAAATAAAGTGAATATAAAGTTGGTTTGAGCTGTAAGGTCAACTGCTGGTTGCAGTAAAAATTGTAGCCTATTTATTCATCTTACATTGTTTAAAACTAATTTTTATATTGTTAGAAATAGTCGAAGCGATATAAAATATTTAGCTGAATATATATAAGAGCTAAATTATAATTTGTTTTAAACTAATTAATCTTTAACTGAATATATAAAATATTTTTCTAAATGCCGAAGCGAAAGTACTGTCCAACGTACATAAAGTGTGGGTTCATAGCCATTGAGCGTGGGGGAGAATCTCTGCCACAATGTGTAATTTGTATAAAGACACTTTCTAATTCAGCTATGAAACCCAGCCTTCTCAAGGGTCGCCTTGTGACAAATCATGTTAAAGAGAAAGAACAAGACGAGAGTAACTTCCAGCGACTTGGAGAGAATGCAAAAAGGCAACGCCCAGAAAAGACTGGCGTGATTTACCGTAAAAAGAAGGGTGTTGTCAAAGCATCGTATGTAGTTGCTCTTCTAGTTGCTAAAAGCACGAAAGCACATACCATTGACAAATCTCTTTCTGGTAATGCCAGCAGCAAAGATTATGGTTAAGAACTAATTGAAGTGGCAAAGCTGGAAACTGTATCCCTCTCTAACAACACGGTTAAAAATCGAATAGAGGAGATGCCCATTAATATTGCCGACCAAGTAATTTCGGGTGTGACAGACTCAAAGTTTGGGTTTTCTATGCAACTGGACGAGTGGACGGACATAACAAACAATGTTCAACTACTCGTCTATGTTCACTATACTACTCAAGACAATGATGTTAAAACTGAGTTGCTGATGAGCAAGGAACTTTCTAGCAAAACAAAAGGAAAGGATGTTTTTGAGGTTTTGTACAATTTTTTCAAACAGAATGAACTAGACTGGAAAAATTTTATTGGGTGTACAATCGACGGGGCTCCGTCCATGCTGGGACGCAAATATGGGCTTACAACTTACGTGAAAACTATTTCATCAAACACAATCATTGTTCTTTGCTTCGTACATAGATTTGCCCTTTACGCGAAAATTTCGGCTCCAAACATACCTGTCTTCTCTATTACACGGGAGTGCGCAGGCTCTCCAGAAGTAATGCGACAAGGCGTCTTTTTGAACTGCGGGATGAACTACTTCAATTTTTCATGGAAAAGAATCATGATTTTCAGGCAGATTTTGAGAATAAGGAGTTTGCTGCAACATTGGCCGATTTATCCAACATTTTTGAAGTTCTAAACAACTTCAATATGTCATTCCAAGGTCCCAACGGAACTTTATCTGAGTATATTTCAAAGCTGTAAGCGTTCGACCATAAGCGTTTGTCCATGAGCCCTCTGGATAGAGAACGTGAAGAATAAAAAGTACGCGATGTTCAAACTCCTCACCCCGGTTGAAGACAAACCTAACGATGAATTTACTGAAGAAATTGTCTGTCATCTTTTGCGACTAAAAAAGGAGTTGATGCATTACTATCCTGACGTTACATCTTGCGCTTATTGCATCAACCCATTCTTCGTTGATCTAGCTGCTCTGCCTGTGGGAACTGGAGAACTAGAAGAGCTAATAGACATTCAAACTGATGAGACAACAAAGATTAAACATAAGAAATGCGGCTGTCCTATAAATTTTTGGCTGAAAATGGAGTCATCGTACCCAATTCTAGCCACTCACGCTGTTCCACAATTATTGATTTTTCCGTCAACGTGGGAGTGCGAGCAGGTGTTCTTGGCTTTAATGAGCATAAAATTGAAAAGCCGGAACCGCCTTGCTGCGTCTGGGCATGCTTTTAGATGCGCTGTAAGCAAAGTTATTCCTCGAATTCACCAATTAGTGGAGGAAAAACAACTACATCCTTCTCATTAAAACTGTTATTGTGTTTTCAGTCATTTTTTTAGTTATTTTAAACTCTGGGCTGATTCTAGTTTGATAAAAACATTGCTACTGTATATTTCTGAGCTATTAAATTATCCAAATGTAGGTGGTACGTAAACATAGTGCGAAACCTTCTATTGGTACGCGAGTTGAAAAAGTTTGGGAAACACTGCATTACACCAATACAGTGCATAAAGCTTATTTAAATACTGTTTTATTCGGGGCTGCGAACTCGAACTCGAAAGAACTCGATCTTTTTGCCGAACTTGAACTCGAAACTCAAAATTTTGTGGGACTCGAACTCGAAAATATTTAAAGCGAGTTCGAGTTCATTTTTATTGTTACAATATCATTACAACTGATTTTTAAAAAGTGAAATCTTTTCAATGGAAATTAAGGACCTTATGCAGAAAGTAGGCTTAAGCCAGGCTTTTTTAAAATTGTCTTAGCCCAACAGAAGTCATCGATTTCGTATGCAGAAAAATGTTATTGCCTTAAGCATGGTTTAACAACTTGTTTGAGCCGGCCTTTTATAAGTTACCATTGTAGATGGCTTAAATCGCGACTTATGTAAGCAATGAGGCAAAACCCTTGTTATTGTATTGCTGTTGCTAAATTTGGGCAAAGGGCCCCAGGTAGCTTAAATCAGTAACACGGTTATGCAGCATGCCGTATCACTTACTGTAACCGCTTCAACCAAATCTTTTTACAAACAACAACTTCCATTTGTATCGCACCATAATATCGTACAGCGTGTCACCTGCGCAGCAGTAACGTCACAACCCCTTCATAAACTGGGTTTGAAAAAACGGTAAACGGGCTCTCAAAAGTCTCGTTGAAATTTAGTTTTTGCATACCGCCAAGCCTCCCTTTGTAAGCCCGACTTGCGCAAGCTCGGCTTAGGCTTAAGCTGGACCTAAAATAAGTCTGCTTTCTGTATAAGACCCTTAATGTTTTGCGAAAACATTACCGACACTCAGTCCCGTAGCACTCCAACTTCGGGCCCCCCCAAAGTAAGCGCAAGAGCCCCTGTGCACAGGTCATATCACTTTAGAGGTGTAAAATTGAAAAGCTGCATTAAGAAAATACACCACAATTTGTACATAAGTAAACAGGCTAATCTCAGAATAAAGCATGCCGATACCGAAGGTGCAAGTCATAAAAAATTCGGCACCGATGCCAGAGTTCAGTAGGACATTTATGCAGACACTGCGAAACGAAAGCAATGACACTGAAAAACATGAAAAAGTTATAAAAACACAGTATCATTTAAATAGTCTGGAGCGAACCTTTTTGTTCGCAAATGCTGTTATGACATTGTCATAATCAAGAGATCGGGCGCAGTCATTTTCGATTGACAACATGGCTAATGAAGATAGTCTACTGTCTGTCATAGACGTTCTATTAAAAGTTTTGATCAGTTTCAATTTGCTGAAGCTTCTTTCAGCGCTGGCAACAGTCACGGGGCAAGTTAGTAAGATTCGAAGTGCGATGTACACATTCGGATACAATTCAAATAAATGAGTCTTTAGAAGATAGTTCAGAAAGTCTTGAGCCGTATTGAGATTGCGTTTTTTTTGTAAAATTAAAACAAACCGCTGTAGCTCAGCGCTCATTTCATCAGAATCAATGTCACCGAACTTTTTTTGGAACTCTTTACAGCAAGTAAGAAGATCATTTTCTTGTTGCACAAGCAAAAGTTTGTCTCGTGTGTACAAAAACGAAAAGGCGGAAGAAACCTCACGTAACAAATTAAAGCGCTCCTTTATTGACATAATAGCCTGGTCTACTAGTGGATAGAAAAAGTTGCTTTTAAATTTCAGTTCAGGAGTAGCTCGTTGTTCCTCTTCACCTTGGTAATCAAACAATCTTCTTTTTTTTCCACTTCTTGACGGAGGAAAAGAAGGATCAATATCCAATTCCTGTGCTATTTCAACAGCAGATGTTGTGGCACTGTCATAACCCGTTGTGCGATAGTTTTGCAAAAACTTTTCAGTTGCCTGGATTTCCGTTTCCATTGTATGAAGGGAGACTCCATACGATTGAAGAATCTTGCTTGCTTTATTGACTTGGAATAGGATATCATACCAAATAAACACCGACAAAAGAAAACTCCATTTTGATAAATGAGCAATCAACGATTTTGTTTCTGAGGCAGCTCTTCCATCTTTTCTTTCTATGGAAATGGCTTCCAAGTCTTTCAGTGCCAGCAACACCTCTTTTAAATTGTATCGAAGAGGTTTGATGCATTTAATTCTGTTTTCCCAACGAGTATCAGATTGTGACTTTATGGACAGCTCCACATGTTTCTTCAAAATTTCCCAACGCTGAGCAGAGGAAGAAAACAGCACATACAACCTTGTAAGTACTCCAAAAAATGTCAATGCTTCCGTCGATCAATTAGCGCTGTCAACAACAACTAAGTTAAGGGTATGGTTTGCACAGGGCACGCAAACAGCTTTGGGATTGATGTCTAGCATTCTTGCTTGGACCCCAGAATGTTTTCCTTTCATGTTAGCACCATTATCATATGACTGACCTCGACAATCAGACAATTCGAGTTGCAGTTCGGTCGCTTTTTCTAAGAAAGCGTCCAACAAGCCTTTCCCAGTACTGTCACTTATTCTCAAGTAGCCAAAAAATGTTTCTTTAACAACAGCAGCTTCTTCATTACATAGTACATAACGGAGAATGACAGACATTTGTTCATGATGTCACATATCTGGAGTGCAGTCCAAAATTATAGAAAAATATTTTGCCAATTTTAATTGCTGTAAATTTTCTTTTTCAACTTCTGTCGCTAGCAATTCAATTAGTTCATTTTGTATGGTAGGACTCAAATAGTGATCTTTAGTGTTTTTATTCTTGATTCTGTCTTGAAGCTCTTTTAGGATCGGATCTCTTCTTGCCAAAAGCTCAAATATACCCAGAAAATTTCCATTGTGAGGAGATCCTAAGACTTCTTCAGATCCTCTAAAAGCAAGATTCCTTTCCGATAGAAACAAGGCAATGTCGATAAGTCTCTCTAAAACATTTCTCCAAAAACGTCTTTCATTGAAAAAAACATTCATCTCGCGTTTGTCGATAGTGGATGAATTTCTTATCCCTTCAGCTAGCAACATCCATTGACTGCAGCATTGTTGGTGGGAAATGCCGTTTTCATGGTCTTTCAGTTTTTTCGAAAAACCCTCCCATGTATTTATACCACTACAAAAGGGGCTTAGTGTTTTTCCAAATAGCTTACAACAAAAGCAAAAAACTTGATCTGATTCCCCAGAATAAACTAGCGACGACCGTGAAACACTTTCACCATTAGGTAACACACGTTTATAATGGTTGGAGGAAAAACGTCGCCTTGGAGTTGTGTTATTATATGGAAAATTCATTATTAGTTGATGTGGTCCACGCTTTACTATATCACATCGTTGAGCATCAGAAATACTTTCAGGCCATTTACATGGGTCATCAGGGATAGGGGTAAATTGAGATTCAGTTATTTTTGATATTGAAGGTTGCGTATTGGCAGGTAAATCACAACTTACATTTTCTGGAAATTCACAATCACTTTGATGCTGATCGTCATAGTCTTCTTTTTCTTGTACACTATAGTTTTCTTCATCCCTCTCGGTACTAGTGCCAGGTCTACTCTGCTCAGTAATCTTGAAAAAATCTGTCATCTTGGGCAATTTCGCTACAGCATCTCGAGCAGTGGCTGCTTCTTTTCTCTTTTGAGCACCACTTTTTGAACGTTTCATTCTATACAATGTCAATAAAATACTTTATCTGCACTCTGCAGTGTATATATGTATTGTCCCGGTATTTATAGCCAAACAGAATTCCAGACCATTCTATGATTGTTGCGTAACAACGGCATTGTTACGTCAATCGAATATTCAAGATTCTACCAGAAAATCAATCGAAATATTCTAGATTCTGCGAGATAAAATGACGTTGCATTCACTTATGATGTCACAAGCCAATTTCTTCCTACAGTTTAAATCGGTTGTAAACAAGTCTGCTGAACTGAAAATAGTCACGTAGCCAAAAAGCAATTTCAGACTAACTTGGGCCCCCAAAGTTGGCCTGGGCCCCCCCAATTGGGGGGTTTGGGGGCGGCTGCTACGTCTCTGCCGACACTGAAAAGAACGTTCTAATTAGATTTAAAAGTTTTGCAATGTAAACAGTCACAGTAGAGAATGGGTGACTTAATTGACAGTTAACTTTTTCTTTGCAAACAATGAATCTCTGACATAGCCCTTGTTTTGATCGAAAGCGCACATTCACGGCAGCCGCGAGTAAACTGCGATTGTTATTCAGATCCAAGAATAAAACCTTGTGCTGAAAGTTAGTAAGAGAGGATAGGTAAGCAAAACAGAGTAAGATCAAAGAGCATGTTTAATAATTTAACAAGAATTAGGTAAATCAGACCAGCAGAACTGTTTTTGTAACGTAGCACTTTTTACTGGCAGTGTGTTTATTTCTCAATTTATTTAGTTGCTAGGATGGTTAATTGGTAGTTTTCGTTCATTTCAATTTTTTGTTTAGACAAAATTAATCCAAACTTGAATCTTGATTACTTATTGTATAAACCTAGCGAAATGCCACATGCTCAATCCAGTCATGTGTATGACTGCTTTGAATTTGATGACAAATATAAAACTTACAAATGCATCGAGAAAAAGAAAAGTGGCGAAGAATGCGGCAGCATTATAAAAGTGGGCATGTGGAACCCATGCAGCAATTTAAAACGCCATTTAGAAAGATTCCATGCTGAAAAATCAAAAAAAGTAAAGCAGGCAGATGAACAAGATTTAAAGTCCAAGCAAAAGAAGTTGGAATTAAACAACCAGCCGTTGATTGCGTCCCATTTCCAGCCACAATCTGTAACTGTAGCAATGAACAAGGATGAGTTTATTTGGGGCATAATCCAATTAATTATGTCTGGTGTGGCACTACGCTTTTTCGAAAGCCCGGGATTTCAAACTTTAAATGGCGAAATGGCTCGAAAACTAGTGGTATCCATTTCGAGAGAATCAATTCGCCGATATGTAGTTGATGCAGCAAACAAAATGCGAGAATCTTTGATCAACCATTTAAAAGGCAAGCTTTATTTATGAAGATGGACAGTGCAACAAGACAATTTCGAAGCTTTTGAGGAATCAACGTCCAATATTATGACAAAAATAAAGACAAGTCAGTGGTAAAAATGTTAGCTTGTGCAAATACAGAAAAAAGGCACACTAGTCGACAAATGTGCAACTTATTCACTGCAACAATGCAGCAATTTGGCATTGCGAAAGAAAATATTCTGTGTTTGGTTGTTGACAATGCCAGCAATATGACTAAAACGATTGAACGATTAAACGAAGATGACCCTGAAGTAGAATCAGACACCCCACAAGATGAAGCTGCCGATGAGTCTGAAGACTATGATGGCATAGAAGACGATTGTGCAATGCGCGTTAACATTCACCACATGCGCTGTGCTGTTCACACCCTCCATATTGCTATTAAAGACGGTCTAAAGCTACCAAACTGCGATAAATTACTGACGAAAACCCGCCATATAGTTACCAAGCTTCGATCTCCAAATATTTTGTCCTTGCTGGAAAAACGAGGAAAAAAACGGGAAATACTTGATATGACAACAAGATGGGCTTCAACATATTTGATGATCAAACGCTTGTCAGAACTGCGAGAATCCATTAGAGAATTAAGTTTGCTTTCTCCAGAACTTCATATTTCACTTGCTATGTGGTCAAGCTTAGAAGATATTGGCTCTGTGCTTGAAATGCCCTATTCTGTTACCGTAAACCTGCAGGCCGAATCTTTAACGCCTGGAGCATTTTTAAAGGAGTGGTGCGCACTTAAACGAATCCTGCACAAAAGAGAAACAAGACTCGCGCAAGAAATTGTCTCATCAATGGAAAAACGCGAGGAGGCTTTATTGCGGAACAAACTTTTTCTTGCTGGAGTGTTTGTCGATTCCAGATACCAAATTTTGCTGACGCCACAGCAAATGGAAAATGCAAAGATTGGAATACACGAAATTACTTTGAAAAATTATCATTGTTCTAGATCTGTATCGAACTTAACTTCATCAAGCATTGAGTCTGAGAAAGCGCCAGACTGTGTTGCAAGCCACAACCAATCGTCAACATCGGAAGAGGATGAATTTGAGAGAGAGCTTGATTTGATTGAACAACGAAGATCATCCAGCATGCGCAGTAATGCCAACGACGTATTAAATAAAACGACTCAAGAATTAAACAAAAATATCGAGAAAATGATTGAAATTGGTCGACTTAAAGGAGAAACTGTTTGGGATGTTATTAAACAATTGGAAGAGCAGCTTCTTACTACGGCAAAAATTCTTAGTGCCATGCCGGTTACCCAAGTATCCGTGGAGCGATTGTTTTCTTCTATGAAATTCATTTTAAGTGACCAAAGATTGTCGATAACGCAAGAGTTACTGGAGTCCATATTATATTTGCGTGCTAATGGTGAACGATAAAACAAACTTTAAATGTTCATACAGCTACTGTATGAAATTTTACTGCTACTTTTTGTAGATAAATGGTGAAGTAGACATAAGACTCGCCATACTTTCCAGTGTTTTGTGAATTTCTTTTTAATTTTTCTTTCTGCTTTTCGTTTATTTTTCGGTAGTTTGACACAAAAACCTACAATGATTCAATTGTAAGTTGTTTTTCAATTTTCGCTTTCAATACAAATTCACAATACACATATTGCCTGGCTTATAGCAACCACATTTGCTTATTATCACAGATGTTTGAACATTAGTTTGAACGTGCAGTTTTACTGCAAACGTGCTTAGAATAAGTCAATCACTTTATTTTCTGAACTCGAAAAGAACTTGATAAATTTTGACAGAACTCGAACTCGAACTTGAACTCGAACTCGCAAAACAAGCTGAACTCGAACTCGAACTTGAACTCGATACAAAAATCGACCGAGTTCGCAGCCCTGGTTTTATTCACACTTACTCGATTATGAAGAAAATAATGAACAACCTGTTAAGCTACACCCACAATTTTGCATTTTGGTGACCTTTCAATACGCTTGTGATCTTAATTTAGTCAACTACAAGCTTCTAAAGCAACCTTATTCAGATTGAAGTTTGTATATGAGTTATGATGTTGTATGTAACTTGCATATGAAACAGGGTTGTGGAGGCGCAGCCAAAATCTCGCGACTCCAATTCCGCCCTTTGCAAAAAACAGTTAACCAAACAGCCTATAAAAATGCAGGGTGTCCGAAAAGTTGCTGTGCAGTAGAAAATATTTTTAACAATGGGTGTTTTTGTGACGCAATATTTAGGTGCTAATATGAAAACAAGTTAGTCATTATAACACCAACTGATTCTTTATTATATATCCAAATCAATACCAAAGGTTAGAGCTATAAATATATAATTAAAAACACTACACGTCAAGATAAAACAATAAATCCACAACAGCAATTTCGCCAAGTGATTCATTAAGTGGCAACTGGCTATAATCTGATGCCGGTATCCTATACTAAATACTGGACTGGTAGCTTAGTAAGCCAGCTTTCCGGCTATATATTTGATTTCTAGCAGCTAGGCTGTAGCTTCTATCCTAAGCTAACGGTTATGCAGTAGCTTAGACCATCTGTATTGTCTACTAAAGTTCCTGAGATAAACTACTTGTCAAAAATCCTTTTTTGAACAACTGACTTAAACTATCACCTAATTATTCCATCTTAGTGCTGCTGGGTTGTACGTTAAGTTTTATATTAACTTCGGTAAATCGGTACCAAGACTGCATACTTGCAACTGTGACTGGTTTGTCCATATAATTCTCTCCTAGCATGCTTATTTTCGTTAGTTATGTCAAAGTCATAAATTTGAATACATAAATCTCACAAAATATTGAAGTCAATAACAAATCGTGAGTTATGAAAACTTTAAAAATTTTTCACAAAGAAATTTATAATAGACTTACTCAGCGGCGGGAGGGGACGATCCCAGCGCCACGCCCCTGCTAACAGCTCCCTTGCACCACATGGTACCACTGTCATTCTGACTGACAAATAAATTCACTTTTACTTTCAGGCAAATTCGCGATAAAAATTGAGCGACAACAAACAGAAAAAGAAGTGCCCCCTCGTTTTCACGCATCTAACGTGTTACTGAGGCTTTGCGAAAGAAGTTTTTGGGACACTGCAAGTGAAAAATTGCAAACATATGGCAAGGTTTCATGGTGGGACCGCCATAAATTGCTCATCAAAATAACTACAAACTTGTGTGACAATGGCCGGAAAGGTTATTGCTGTTGTTGTGATTATCTTTCCTCTGCCTCGGGATGGAGGTAGGGCACGACCCAAAATCCAGATTCACGCTGTCAACCTAATTGAATTAGGCTAGGGAAACATGGCAGCCCGTTTCGAACCAGTCAGGAATGACTGGTAGCCCCACCACCAACAAGGCGGACTGCCATTGGTAAGGACCTGAGAGTTGCCTCTTACGACATGCTCGGTGAACAACTTCACAATTGTAACGCGGTGAAGTACGGGTACGCCACTTGTATGCCACATAAAGATGGAGGCATGCCATTAAATGCCTTGCCCAAGGACACTACAAGCAAGCTTGCCGGCTTGTTCTCCACACTATCACTTTTTTATGCTGAGCACCAAACAGGGAAGCTGTAAATACCATTTTTATATTCTTTTATTATGACTCCACTTTGGAAATGAACCCAAGATCTACCTACTGTGAAGCGAATGCTCTAACTATTACGCCATCGCGCCGGTTCAAGGGGGATTATTGATCGCCAAAGAGAGTAACGACTAACTATGAAGAACTTGTGTTCAGTCCAGGCTAGATAAAACGCCTCTCCGATTAAGCGATTTCAATACAATTTTGACATTCGACAACAATATGAATTTACTAACATATTGCAAAGCTTCATGGTGGGACCGCCACAAATCGCCCATTAAAACACCTATTGATCAATTGCACGTGACGTCATCATCACTTGCAGCGCACTTTAAAGTCTTGTTGGAAAACCAAAATGGCATTGACACTGTTTCGACCTATCAGGTCTCTTCAGTGCAGTTGGTGACCGACAAGAAGCTAGAGGCTTTTAATAAAGCATAGCTTAGACCGTCACACTTGCGGGATCTATACTAGATCCACTTGGTGGATGGTCTGTCAGTACTCTGCGAAGCCGTATCACTAAGTGGATCTAGTATAAATCCCGCAAATGTGGCGGTCTAAGCTATGCTTTATTAAAAGCCTCTAGCTTTTTGTCGGTCACCAACTGCACTGAAGAGACCTGATAGGTCGAAACAGTGTCACTGTCTGCAGTTTTGCTAAGTGCATCGCTAGCCTCATGCAAAATGGCATTGTTTGCATAAAATTTCAATGGAAGCTTTTGCTATCAGTTCATTTTCTTAACATTTTATCGCTTAAAGTTGCAATTTTTTTCGAAAATCGCAAAGATTGATGAGACAGCTAAATACAGGGTGGGCCAATAAAATGTTACCACTTTTCAATCATACCCAAGTTTTCAAATGTGAATTTATTCAAAATTTTTATTCAAAGATTTGTGATAAGAAACATTAAACCAACATTTAATATCAATGAATTTGTAAAATCTGAACTCTGCAGGGAAAGAAATAAAGATCTGTGTTCAGTATGCGTCTGTGAGTGGTCCTTGAGAAGGCAGTCTCCCTCTGACAAACATCTGGTCGATTTTCTTGGTGATTCCTCCAGACGCTGTCTCACGATCTCTGTGTTAATGGCTGTTCTCGCAGACCTTGGCCTACCACTATGTCCTTTATTCGCTTTGGTCGCATATCCTGTTTTCCTGAATTTTCGAAGAAGATGTCTGATTGTGAGTATACATGGAGGATTTCTTTCCGGAACGTCAATGACGAATCGTCACTGAATCTGGGTTACCAATTTTAATTCAAAATATGCTTCCACGATCTTTACTCTCTCCTTCACAGTATATTGTTTTCGATCCATTGGTGTGAGAATTCAATGTTTTGTTGTTAGTATTTTTGAGAATAAAAAAATCTATTTTGGAAATAGCAAGGATTCAAAAAGTGGTAACATTTTATTGGCCCACCCTGTATTAGGACACTGACTGTAAGTGAATGTGCTAAAAATAAGAGATTTTTAGGCTATATTACTTAAGCAACCTAGGAGAATAACATTAAAAATTATCTAATTTGAAATTTGCAACCACACGTAGGCAGTTGCGTTGAGAAGGGTCCAGGCAATAATGACAAACTGGGAATTGTGTAAAGAACCCAGAGTAGTTTAAGTAGCTGCAACTTAACTTCTTTTTAAAAAATTATGTTAGCATCTTTGAAAATAGAATTTAACTTAATGTCTCCCCAAAAGTCCGTTTTCAGCTAAACTTTTAAGTGTTTTTTAATAAAAAGGCAAATAAATAAATTGGTTCGTCAGTGCTCTCAAAAATTAAATCGCAAATCAGGACAACCTCGCAACACGCCAAAAAACTGGCCTATTTTATAGGCGTAACGCTTATTGTGTATGGAGGGGGAGAGAAAAGGCACTTTTCTCTCAAAACAAGGTTAAGGATTGTTTTGGAGATTAAGTTTTTCTGCATGACTGTTTAGCTATAACCAGCTTCAAATGAGCGTGGAAACCACTTCTTACGCGTTTTTTCAAAGATTCTACAGGGTGAGTGGGGGGGGGGGGGGGCTGACGGCATTTTTGTTTTACAACGAAGTTGAAAACCTTTTTATGCGAGATATCGTACTATTTGTGATTGCCTTTTTTGTTATTTTTAGCTCCAAACAAAAATGAAGATCTTTTTTTTTCCAAGTGTATTGCCCATTTTTGATAGTTCTGGGGGCTGAAAGTATTTATATCTCAAAACAAAGTTGAGGGCTTTTTTACAAATCATCTTTTTTTGAGCGATTCCATTGTTCCATACGATCAAAGGTGAAGACCTTTCTTTAGAGAATAACCTTACGCAAGGGAGTTCTTTGCCTATTTTGGAAATTTATGAAAACAGAAGGATTGACAATATCTTGGAGGAGAACGTGCATTTTTTTTACATTGATAGTATATTTAGATAAGAGCTGTAGGAAAAGTGCATGATTTTCTGTAAATTTATACCAGTAATTCCATGCGGAGCTTCTACAAGTGGCCTGTTGCATTTTGCTATCTTTTCGGTATTGCAAGAGTTAGCGAACAAATTCTGCGGTTTCTATGCTCTAAATATCACAAAAACATTGTATTAGTAAATATGAAGTTATCATCAACTACATACATAAAAACCACAATTGCAGAAAAGAAAAAGGATAAATCGTAAAACATAATTGAACCAAAAAATTTAATATGAGGCCATTACAACAGCAAGTTTGCCAGTTCTTCACGTTAAATTCAGAGATCATATCGCAGCCAAGATTATTGAAAGTAGAGAGCCTATGTTTAAACTAACATAAATGCTATCTTTGTAAGCTTTACATCTTCGCTCATTGCATTGAAGCCGGTCTGGTCTCAATCCGTAGGTCTACCTCAGTGACATTCCGCGCAAGAATTAAATTAATAAGAACAATTTAAGAGGGGAGGTAAAAGAAACTGAGTTCCTATATAGCATAGACGCAGACAACACGAAACAAAAAATGTTGACTACACGTAAGCTCTTTCAAGATTAAGACATCGGTCATTACGCAGCGACAATTTATGCTCAACATAACTGAATTTCAACTAGCAAAAGTACTTGTAGAGTATGATCAAGCTGAAGCCACGATATGCCCATATGAAAAACAAACCCATACACCATTCAATACCACAAGTTTTTAATAAACAATACGAATGTAAAGCTATTCAATTTTATTTGACAATATTTGCGTCTCTACGTGTTGCAGTAGAAAAAAAGTATAAAATGCATGCAAATGTGCGAAACTAGATTTAGATTTTTTTATGCACAATTTTGATAATGAATAAAAAAAATATTCTATAAAAACGAAAAGCAAAGCAGTTTTTTTTCTCTTTCTGTGGTCTTGGGTAAATCAATCCACTGTGCCCCTGTATGACTAATCATCTGGGATCAGATAAAGTCAATGATTGGATGCATTCATTTTTGAAAGTCATGGAATCATTACGGCACCAGTTCTTGTAGGCCCTACAAAGTCGTATCTATCAACTTTGCTTTACATCAATATTTACTCTGTAAAAAACAGCAATGCTTTTTAAAAATTTGTAGTTTTCAAAAGTTAACTACTCACTGACTCAGTGTGTCAGCAAAGTGACCTAGTAAACAAGCACGTAAAAAGAGGCAATGCGATTCATTAAATTAAATTCGATTTGATTCAAAAGATTCATTGCAAGTTATCATTTGTGCTTTCGATGTTGTGTTATGATTTCAAATATATTTGTTCTTGGAGTCATATGTTCTGTGGGAACCACTCAATTAGACAACTGAACAAACCCAATACAAGGAGCTCGATCCCCACAACATCATAGTTTTGGCACTTCAGAGTAGCAAAGGCCTAGTCGGATTTTACATTCAATCAAAAAGACAACCTGCTACAAGGTAGCAACAATGGTTTATAGCATCAAACTTACACAGTGCGGTTGCCCTTGTGGGGTACAAATATGTCATTTAATTCTTTTACAATACTTACCAGTGCATAGAATCTTTTCCAATTGGTTTTAATTTCAAGTAATGTTGTATTCAAGAATTTCTTCACGAAAACTACTTAAAACAAACAAGAGGAAAGCTTTCTTGAATCTCATTCTACCCAGCTGTCCTCAGAAATGGAGATTTTGTTTTTTTTTGCTTTTACTGCGATATTTATCTTCCATTCACGAGAAAGCGAATTGTATCGCTATGTTTTGGACGGAACGTCCGCACTCGCTTGGGAGTTGCCATTTGCAATATGTCTGGTCCTCCTGTCTTCCACATAAAGGTGGAGGCGTCCCGTTTAGTGCCTTGCCCAAGGACACAACAAGCGAACTTGCCGGCTTGTTCTCCACAACCTCCCATAAATGCCGAGCGCCAAGCAGAGCAGCTGTGAATACCATTTTTGAAAGTCTTTTGGTATGACTCAACAAGGGGATTAAACCCCAGGTATACCGATGGTGAAGCAGATACTCTCACCACTACACCATTACGTTGGTCGATTTAGTCGCAACTAAAAGTGACTAATGCCAAACAAAGGTTAAACTAGTGATTTATTAAGCACTATTAAAAAACAGATTGCCGACACAAGCTAACTACTTATACATGTAAATTGGGAATATAAAAGCAAAAAATATACTTAAGTAACATGCAACCACAGAAAATTATCTCTAAGGAAAAATGTTTATAACAAAGTATAACATACAGGGTATTGGCTTTATGTGTGGGGAGCACTTGATACTTGTTGTTAAAAAAACAATCAAATAAAAAAGAAAGTTTTACTCAAAAATGATCATCAACATTTTATGGTACCATACAGCAATCTATTACATCATGTCAATAACTCGCAGCCAGTTTTGACTTTATTGGATGGCATTATGCGAGTGTAAAAACCAGGGATGTGGAAGCGGAAGCTGGGAGCGGAAGCGGTGAAAGCGGTACTTTTTCTGTGGAAGTGGAAGCGAAAGCGCGAAAAATCCACCGCTTCCGCTTCCACATAGAAGGGAAGAATGGAGAGAGAAAAGAAATTGGTTCTGCTATCCTTCGTAGAAGAACAAATGGGGGAAGCATAAACATTAAGAAATGAGAGCGAGGAGGAGCCGTTTAGAGAGATGTTGACCTCTACATAATCAGAGTAGGGGTCAAGCAAAGAAAGAGAGTAGGTAGAAAGCTCAGAGAAGAATGAGCCCTGCATGACAAAAATGATGACGCCGCCACTAGCGTCTGCGACATGAGTAGAAAAAATACCAGATCGGGAGTGAGTGCCATCGGATTGCAGAGCAGAGAATCCAGGGATCCGGAAAGAGGAAGATAAATTGAGATTAGATTTCTGGATATAAATAAAGTCAATGGGATGAGACGAAATAAAGTGTAGTAGTTTAGTGCTCCTGGCTTGAAGACCCCCAGCATTCCATTGAAGAACCCTAAGAGAGTTAGGAGGGGAAGAGAAAGCAGGAGGTAAAGAGAAACAGCCAGGAGCATGAAGCGGTCGTGAGGGTGCAGTGGGAGACAATACAAAGTGGGCGGAAAAAGAATAAGAAGTTTCAAGATGAGGGTGGGGTGCGAGTGCTGAATTAGCAGATGGGGCCAGATTGAGCAGTGGAGGTATACCAGCTGGAGGAGTCCGACGAGGAAGTCACAGTGCTAGTAGGTGTAGAACCTCAAAAAAAAGCAGGGAGGGCAGCTCCAGAAGTGAGAGCTGCCAAGAGTTCTGACTCTAGCAAAGGAGAGTAGTGAGCACTTTAAATGAACTTAGTTAGAGCATGTGCAGCATTGCACTGACCTACCCCGCCAGGTCACGTTTCCAGCGCACAATAAACAGGGAAAGACAGATAAGGGTTAGGATGAACGTTGCCGCTCATCAGAAGACGGAGAAGAATGAGAAAACAATCAAGAGAAAGGCAGGAGTACAGAGAAGACAGGCCGATTTTAAAGAGGCTGCGTGCTACCCTTCTGCGGTCGTTCAGGAGGCTGCACGGCGAAAAAATGGTTTGTGTGAGGGGAGTGCCCGGGGTAACTGGGACCCTCGGGAAGGCCAACAGCCATTTTAACCCAATCCAAACGTTGAGGCGGCTGTTGATTGGTACAGTTCAATTTTGCTCGCTTTACATGTACATACTATATATATGACAGAAATTTCGCACTTCACTATCCAAAAAGATTAAAGTCGATACGTGTTTTGAGGACGGACAGAAGGTGATGATGATTAGAGTTAAAGTTGACTCAAAGTCAGAGTTAGTTAAGAATAAAAAGGGAAAATCAAGAGCTGTGATATGTGGTCATACGGTTTAGATCTGAGAAGCATTAAGTTAACTGTTGTAAAAGTAGTTGTAGGCTAAGTAGTGAAGGAACTTGTAATAACTGTCTATTTGTTGAAGTGTTTAATTATTTTTTGAATTGTAGTAACGAAATATTTGATTTTCTTGCAAGCAATTCGTGATTTCTAAATTTTGGTTAGTGGGAGTTCCGTGACAAACGCGAAAGTACATTAGGGGCTCCGCGATGACAAAAAGATTGAAAAGCACTGTTCGACATTCAACACGAGTTTTGATATCTAAGAAAAACAAACACAGAGTAGTTCGAAACAATAAGCTCAAGCGAAGTAGGTAAAGTAATAGCAATAAATGAAGGTTTTGGTTTTCTCAAAATGATAAAGTGTAGGAGAAGGCAGGCTACAGACCCACAAAAGTTAAAAAAAATTGTCAATGGTCGTTTTTTGTTAGTGGAAGCGGAAGCGGAAGCGATAGGTGTGGAAGCGTTTGAAAAATAACCGCTTCCACATCCCTGGTAAAAACACTCAGTAACAAAAATTCTGAAAATTGCTACCTAGCTACTAGCAACCTCCATTTTGTTAAAAAACAATAAATTTCATAATCAAGAGTGCACCTCTGTTTTGCATTTTAAGAACCTGTCTAGGAATTGTATTCATTTAGATGAAAAAAAATTATGCAGTTTAAAGAATACATTGGGTATTTTAATTTAGTTAGTTTCAGGTTGTGGAACTACAGAACTAGTACTCAAGTATCTTCTACTGCTTGTTGATGTTATACCAAGCACAGGATCCAAAAGCAGACGTTTTGTGCAGCAGGTCAAAAAAGTATGGCAATGTCTTAACATCAACAGCATAAATAATTTGTTCACAAAATCTAAAACAAAAAGTTACGTGTAAGTAACTAGAAATATATATTTAACCATGTAATGAGTTGTGAATAAAGTTTCATTAGTAGGCACAGTTACGTGGTAAGTTTAAAAGCAACACTGGTATTGTCCTGAGACAAGATTCTATCTGAAGATTACTGACCTGCTTGTAATGGCTATATCTCGGGTTGCCGTCCTGGTCTTGAGTGACCACCAACACCTCCTTTTCTCGAAATTCGATATTATTTCATAAGCAGCATATGAGTGTAAGGGGCATTAACAATTTATTAAAATGAATATGCCAGGAAACAACAATGAGCACACCACCCAACCAATTTAGACGAGACCATCCCTGGACGCGTTTCATCCTTTTGGACTCAACAGCAGGGCCCGTTTTGTCGCAAGCAAAAGCAACCCACTCATTAACGCTATACAAAAAAGAAGGAAAAAAAATCCAACTATGAACATGTACTGAGACTTCAATGGACGATGTATATGCGACCGGACGGGCCCTGCTGATGAGTCCAAAAGGATGAAACGCGTCCAGGGATGGTCTCGTCCAAATTGGTTTAGTGGTGTGCTCATTGTTGTTTCCTGGCATATTCATTTTGATAAATTGTTAATGCCCCTTACGCCCGTATGCTGCTTTGCCAATTAGGTGCAAGGTTTACAATTTCCATATCTTCACCTATAATTTTCAAATCTATTGTTTTTATTTCATATGCTTATAAATTGCAGCCAAGAACACACAGCAAGACATAAATAAATTAAAAATTTAGCCCAAAAATTCACATTTTGGATTTCATCTTATGCCAGTGTTGTGTTTTAGAACTACCTCCTGACAAGCCGCCTTAGGCGAAACAGACTGATGAGGTGTTTTTAACTGGAATAAATTTCATTTTATTTTATTGCTCTGATTCTATCATTGAGCTCTCTACTTCCAAATTGACTGACTACGTAAAATTCATAAAAACTCAACGTTTTGAAAAACTAAAATCAGTTTTTCTTTGTCAGGAGTGACTAAAGTTGTATGTAACCGTTGTCTGTGTTTGAACTTTAGTCACTCCTGACGAAGAAAAACTGATTTTAGTTTTTTGAAACGTTGAGTTTTTATGAATTTTATGTAGATATTAAATCTAAAATCTGATCAAAGATCATTTTTCAGTTTGTTAAAAATTTTTGCAATTTAGCTAGCAAAACTGCTTAATGCATGGAAGACTGTAAAATGAAATCCAAGGTTGGAACAAACATTTTTAGAACAGTGCAACCTTTTGCTTAAGCAGAGCATAGTTGTGATTGTGATACAACAGCAAGTGACAGCTACTTGAATATCATTCATACCATTATGATGCTTCTTTTGTATTATGTATGATCTTTCAATCAATTAACATAAAGTAAATCTACAATAATTAGTTTATTTTTATTACTTTTTCCAGCCTATTTCAATCATAGCTAAAGAGTACGGTAGTAATGGCCAAGAGCTCTCATACTTCAGTTTAATGTAAGACATCATTTTTTGAGAAAAGTTCAAAACTGGAATTAGTTACAATCTACAACCTTTTGTTATGCTTCAATGCTAATTTCAATCATGCTTGATAAAATGAAAAAGCATGTAGCTCTCAGCTTCAGGTTCGTGTAGGAATGGTTTAGTTTTTGTAAAGTACAATAAATAACCTTTTCTTGCTTGCCTGTTGTGAAAACTAAAAGTAAAAAGAATATGACTTCTAACAAATTTTGGTTTTTAATCCTTCAAATATGTTGTTTTTTTTTTAATGAAATGTAGCTGACTGCTTACCAGTCATGATTGAAATAAGCCTTGAAACCTGAAGAAAAAATGTGGTTTCTAGTCCTGATTTTTTAAAACAGAAATTTTGAAATCGTGGTGCTTATCTCCTTACAAATGTCATTCAAACTTGTTTTGGGGCATTTTCAAAAATATTTGCCATGCAGTTAACTTGAGCTCTTGATGCAAAAGACAAAGCAGAGTAAGCAAGATACAACTCACAAGCTGGCATCTTGATCAAATTAAAAAGTAAAGGTCAGTTGTGACAGAAGTGATGGCCTAGATCAGTCATTCAATCAGTGGGTCATGGTCTTCACTTGGCCAGTACTTCATTTACCCTTCATATTGATAAAGCTTTTGTTGTGACCATTTCACTGTACTCTTAAAAAGAATTAGTGGAGACTCTAACATTTTGGTCTAGCTCTCTCCAGGAGTTGTCACTAGAATAAAGCTTGGTGTTGATGGCAAGATATTTATAGTGATTGAGGTTGGTGAAAATGTCAGAACATTCTGGTTGGTAGACTACCAGACGTTTTGTTGGGTCCAAATTAATGATGTAATTTTAGCATATAGACAAATTCTTTTTGGCAGCAAAGCTCTGGTTTGAGCATTTTGATTAAAGTTGCTTTCAAGGTTGGTAAATGAAAAAGTGTTCTTCCTTCAACCAAAAAAAAAAATTGGTTGTCATTGTAGTACAAGGTGCATTTTGCAATGTTGAGGAGGTATTGTCCTATTGCCATAGTGCTAGTAGGATTGGATTGAAATTTGGTTGAGTTTGGTTTCTTGTTGCACAGTTTAGTTGAGTTTGGTTTCTTTTTGCTTTTAGGATGTGCTGTTTTGTTCTATCCTGCTTGGACAATACCTCCTCAACAATGAAAAATATGCCTCTTATTATGATAACAACCAATTTTCTATTGTGATTAAAGGAAGAACACTTTTTCATTTATCAACCTTGGAAGCAACCTTAATTAAAATGCTTAAACCAGAGCTTTGTTGTCAGAAAGAATTCATGTACATGCTAAAATTACATCATTCATTTGGACTCGACGAAATGTCTGATTGTCTACCTATCAGAGTGTTCCAACCTTTTCACCAACCTCAATTGCTATAAATGCCTCTCCATCAACACAGCTTCATTCTAGTGATAACTCCTGAAGAGAGCTAGATAAAATCGTTAGAGATTTGCTTATTCTTTTTAAAAGAGTACAATGAAATGATCGCAAACAAAAGCTTTACTGAAATTTTGTACCACTTTTCATCCTTCATATTGAGTGAATTTGCAAAATTATTTCTTGACGACTTGTTTTGATGTTATATTTAGACAACATCCCTGAAATTTGCTGTAATTCGTTATTTGGGTTGCCTATGAAATTGAGAAAAGTATATAACCATGATTGATCAGGTTGATTACCTCCTCAAAATGAGTGCCATTAGGGGGCATTTTTTGTCGTGGTGACATCATAATAAAAGATGCATTTTTTAAATTTGTATTTTTTGACAGAAAAAAACCTGGTTTGCTCAAACAAAAGCCAGCCCACAGCTTACCAATATGCAAAAATTTTATCCCTTGGAGTTGTAAGATGTCACAGCTAACGCTTGATTGCACAATTTGTTTTCTTGTGTTTCCTCAAAAACAACTGATTGTAGAAATGCAATTTAGAGCTTTTTCAAAAATATCAACAAAGTGCTTTTGATAAAAAAAAATACAGCTATTTAATTTTAATTGATGATACCACAAACAATTGTTTTTTATAATTTCTCAGCATGCTTCCTCTTGTTCTTGATTGCTTCAAACTCCCTCCCATGATGCTGTCTGGTACCAATGCAGTAAAAAAAACACCACGCAGTAGCCAAGTGCAAAGCTTCATTCACTGTTATTTTGAAAGCAAACAAGTGATAATTGCCTGTGAAAGAAGAATGATACATTAGATTATTCACAGAGTGATTGGTCAAAAAACCTTTTCTGTAGTAATGAAGTTGCAAATTACAATACTTTTGTGCAATCGTGCCACAAGCCTTATTGATCTTAATCTCTATGAAAAATTAATCAAATCCATCAAAGTTAAACAAATTGATGATTTTTTGCATGAAATCTTGTAGAAGTTACAACAATGTTGCACATTTTTTTCACAATAGCATGTTCCTCTTAACCCACTACCAAACTTTTGTATTTTAATAACTTTACAGTAAGTGCTTGACTTTGGGTTAGTTTGCATTTCCCCTAACTGCAACTATGCCAGGATCTAGAAATATATGCATAATGGTTAGGTCATACCAATTGGCATACAGTTACAAAAAGCCATCAGTACTATGCCAAAAATTTGATAGCTTATTTCAGAAATTACACAGCAATCACTTTGTCACCCCCTGCTTCACAACTTCACATTTATGCTTCCATGCAAGTGGTGAAAGTAGTAGATAAACGTTTGTGAAACTATTTTCTGTTTCAATCATGAGCAAGTCCTTTTTTTCAGCACATGCTGGAAACAGAGCAAATAAAACATTGCTATGGACTTCAAAAACTTTGGGAGAAATATAGCAGCTATTCGCTACCACCCATGATGTGTTTCTGCTCTATTCCCGTGATAAAACGCTGTACTTTTTTGACTTTGAAATGACAATTGGCTACATCAAAAAACACATCAACTTTTTATTGCTATTCTCACTACTACCCATATTCTTAACCTTTGCATTACTGATGGTGGGGGTGCTGCAGTTATAATAACCAGTGCTGGGCTAAGCAGTAGAAATTCTTACCTAACCTGTACCTAGCACAAACATTGTTAGGTATAACTCTATCTAAAGTATATTGTGTTGTAGAGCCATACTGTTGTAACTAATCTAACCTATATTAAATTCAGTATGGGTAGTACATTACAGTATCATCTACCTTTGTGTGTAAGACAATCGATTTCTGTATGATCAGAAAGTGTTGGCACAGACTATATTATTATTATTATTTGATACTAGCTGGCTCTGCTGGCTTCATCCGGCAGGGATCTTCCATCAGTAATGACGGGGTTTAGCATTTTTGTTCAACCAGATGTGCCAGCTTCACACATGGGGCTTTTGTGTGAGCAGTAGCGAAAAGTGAAATCATTTTTATGGACTTTCAAAATTCTTGCACACAACATTGCAATCATCATATTCTCTTAATCATGACTGGCAATGCTCACAAAGAATCTTGCCTTAAATTGTTGTTAATATTAATACTTGTGAGAGAGAAGGGATTGTACATATTAAAACTCATTGTAACGACAAAATGGTGGTTGCTTTCCTAATTAAAGAAAAAGCTATTCATTGTTAAGCCTATTTTCTGATGTGGTGGTGCCGCTTTCCTATTTATATTTGTGATATTAAGTTCCTAATTTGGCTGTGCTGTTGGTCTTGTTTTTGGCATAGCGACAAAAGCAGCTTTTGCCCTCTCTATATTCAGCTATACAAATTGTTATGGTTTTATGTTGACTTTTTCTTAAACTTGGGATTTTATTACAGTGCTGTAGAGTAAGGACAAAAATGACATAAATACCTTAACACGTAGCATATCAGCAGAAGAAAAAATCTTTGCTTTAAAGTATATACAATGGCGTCGCTCAAAGAACCCCGCTCTGTTCATTGCTGACATGAACCCAAGGAAACCTTGCGTTTTCCATAGTTTGAATCACATTTCTGATACCAAGCTATTCTAAAGCAAAATAAAAAAATTTCTTTCATGTGGTGCAATTTCACACAGTCACTGGCTACATGTTATGTAGCATGTTTTTTTCTCCCGGCTTGACGTGCCCTGGGGAGTTAAAAGAGTCCTTGCTTTTCCCCAAAAGTTTGGTTTGATCCCGGTAGCTCTATAAAGCTATCATAAAACAGAATACCAATAATATCTTCCATGTAGTGCAATTTAACACAGCAACGTTGTTAATTTTAATTTTGCCTCAAACTTTTTCAAGTCCCTGCTAGCTACGCATTATGATTCATATTTGTTTTTTCTTGCTTAGTTATGCTCATAAAAGTTAAATAAGTCCTTGCTTTTTCCAAATTTTCAGGTTTGATTCCGGTAGCTCTATAAAGCTATTACCAAGCAAAATATAAAACATTTTTCTTCAAAGTATGGTCCAATTTTATCCCAGCAGGGCACATTATCACCTGTGTCGATTTAAAAGGTTTCAATTAATGCAGCTGCACCAGCTTCACAGTACAAATATTTATGAGAGCAACAACAAAATGATTTAGTAGCATTCCCTTTTTTGGATTAATGTTTGTGACATTAAGATTTTGTGATATTTTTTTTTGACATTAAGATTTGTCTACGCTATTTGCTTTAATTTGGCCATAGCATGAAAAGGGGCAATAGCTTTCCTTTAAGTCATATAATATATTGCAATAGGTGCCTATTACACTCTTTTCCAACAAAAAGATTCCGTCTTAATCCAGTGTTACAGATTGATGCTAGTATTGTGTAATTTTGTTCTTTTCTTAAATTGGGACTTTATTACATTTAACTTTGCCCCTAATCCAGACCTCCCTTCTTCTAAATGAAGATTAGTGTTTTGTGTTGATATCCTTGCAATTATAAATATCAGTAATGGGCTTTACCATTTATGTTTGCTATCAAAATAATATGAATAATTTGCTGCCAACTGATGTTTTCACTATGTAGCAATTGTCCTCTGTCAAGTAATGCAACTTTTATATGAAATTATTTTTGGTTATGACGTCACGAACATGCTTATGACACTCACCACAAGGTGGTGATGAATCGTGCCAATTTTGATGTTTGTACCTACAGCAATTTCAGAGGAGTTGAAACAGACAAACAGAATTGTGCTTTATATATTAGATTCAAGATGCATCTGTATTGTTCTATTTTAATCCCAAAAAAGAAGCATTTATATTACCATTATTTTCATGGCAGTTTCATCTTATGTGTGGCATAAGTAGTTGTTGATTGAGTTGCCCTGGACACTAATGATAGCACTTTTTTGACAAAACATTTTTTACTCCATGAAGCTTATTAATCAAGAACAAAGTGTTATGATGATTTGCACACTGATCTAGCTGAAGGATCAAGCTGACAAGCGTCTTGGTTTATCATCTAATTCTGTAGTGTTCTCTTTTTCTTCATATATCAATATTCAACCTTCAAAAGCTCATTCTATGAAACTGCTCATGGATGCAATCAAATCCAGGCATTGGTGTGTCAAAACCTTTGAAGCAGGAAAAGAGGGAGGCATCACAGTGGCATTGGCAATCAAAGTTGTCAGCAAGAACAATGAATGATTGTGTTGCGATTTAAACTCCATTACATCCACTTCCTTTTTGGTGATATCTTCTACTCCACTCGCAAAGACACATGGTGCCCCTTGGCTTGTTGATGCCCAGTCCATTGCTTCCCTTGACACTATCATTGAAATAGTGGGTTGTACAAATAAAAGAGAACATCAACAAACAGGTACTGCATTCAAAGTTTAACCACAAGATCCTTATTTCATGAATTCAATGCTAGGAATACTGGTTGCCTCAACCTTTCACACAAAAGGCAAGGCTTGGATCTTGGTGGTGCTTGTTAGCTGACTCATCCATTTGATACCATATAAACATGTATGCAGGACAACATTGAACAGAGGGTGTATCATAACAAATTTTTTGTGTTTACTTATACTTATTTTCGTTTTAAATATTATAGTTGCTACTGCCTAATGAGAATTGATTGCTAATGTCATTTATCTCTTCCACTACAATACAACACAACATTACAACATTTAAACTTCCTGTTCATCTTCGATTTCATCTTTATGTAAGTCAAGTTCTAATTCATCAATATCTTCATTATTAAGATTGTCTGTGAAAATATCTTCAGTGATCAAGCTCACTTATGTTTCTGTTTGAAAACATGATTGTACCAGGGTTGCTTACAGTTATCTTGCTGTATTTCCAGCCATGCTAAAGTCGTGCTCATTGTCAATCTCTGATGATGGAATTACTAAAATTATTTGGGCCAAGTGAGCAATCATTGGAAACTTGGCTTTATTAGTCTCATACCGAATCAACACTTGGTCAATGGATTTAAAGAACCAGAACTTGCTATTACCTGCTGGAGCTGATAAGTTTTAAACTATTGTTTGGCTCTTTCCATGGTTGTTTGATGTTGATTGAAATTCCTAGGTGCTTATAGGTCCACATCAAATGATATTTTACTGATATACAAAGAAAAAGCTTCCACCATGGTTTCCTTTAGGTTCTACTACATCAGCTGTGCTTAGATGCTTAACATTCCTCAGCAGCTACGACATAACATTTGCTGAAGGATCAGGAGTTTATCTCCACAATGAAAAGAGAAGAACTGCAAGCATGGAAAGCATTCTCAGATGTAGTGAAGAACTTCCTTGGCAACATAAAATCCCAAAACTTCAGTGAACTTGTTGAAAACTTGTTACAGGCTTTTCACAACCTACAGTGTAACATGAGCGTTAAAGTACATTTCCTGTATAGCCATTTGGACTATTTTCCAGAGAACTTAGGGGCTTTTAGTGAAGAGCAGGGTGAAAGATTTCCCCAAGAAATAAAAGTGATGGAAAAAAGGTATCAAGGAAGATGGAACATCAGTATGATAGCGGACTATTGCTGGAGTTTGATGCGTGAAACTTCGGAATTTGAACATTCCCGTCAATCAAAAAGAAGGAAACTATTGCCTTAAGATTTTGTTTAAGATTGTTATTTCATCCCCTGTGCTAAATAAATGCCACATCTATCGCTTAGTATGAGCTTTTGTTTTCACAGCTTCACAATAATTGATGCTATTGTGGTGAGCAGCAGTAACAAATTATAATCAGAATTTTTGAAAAATGTGACCTAATACAGCAAAACGGATGTCAGATTCGAAATCAGCACCCCAAAATTAGCCAGAAAGGATTGTTCTCATTCTTGTTTCTTAATCTCGATCAAATTTTGTAGACCTGTGTAATTAATTAGATATTGATTAGAAAAGGCAAAGTACATGATAAGGAGACTATATAAATACTAATGGAGAGAAAATGAAGCTCCGCAGTACAAATCCAGCATGGTGAACATGTCCATTGAGTATCAATTGCTCTTGAGACGATCATTACCTGTTTTGATGTTGGATAGGTATGCTCAGTTATCACCCTTAGGTAATAACTTAACTGTGAGTATGTCACCTCGCATTAGATTGTTCTTTGTGTGGATGCGTTTATGCTACAACCTAGTGTAGCAGGTTAGTTTGCTATCTTATATCTCCGAGTAGATAATAAACCTCAAAAATAGTTTTGAAACTACAGGCATGCAGTCAATGGCTTTAGGTCGTACAAATAGCTTTACAATTACAAAAGAGTGTGAAATAGTGGTCCTAATATTTAATAGGTTATTTGCCAAAACAACTATCAATCATAGTAATGCAAGAGGCTAGCGATGCACATAGCAAAACTGCAGACAGTGACACTGTTTCGACCTATCAGGTCTCTTCAGTGCAGTTGGTGACCGACAAGTGGATCTAGTATAGATCCCGCAAGTGTGGCAGTTTAAGCTATGCTTTATTAAAAGCCTCTAGCTTCTTGTCGGTCACCAACTGCACTGAAGAGACCTGATAGGTCGAAACAGTGTCACTGTCTGCAGTTTTGCTAAGTGTATCGCTAGCCTCTTGCATTACTGAACTGTGATATGTCTATACCTTTCAATGAAATTGGAGTTGAATCTAGTTTGTTCCTTAAAGCTTTATTGTATGTTTAGCAGAACCGATATGCCAATATTTTAGCAAAATTGTGCTTTGAGTAATTACGCTTTGAAGCTCATGCTTTTGGTTAACACTATTGCCTGCACGAATGCGAAGACATGTTCGGGGACTTGCTGACTCAAAAAAGCAAGCTTGTTTTTCAGTCTCTAAAACTTGTATTTACTCTTGCACTTGATGAATTAAACTTGTAAGTTTTCAATGTATTGAAAACAATTTTAATTAATGTTGTTTAGTATAACCAATGCTGTTTTATAAATTAGAAATAATGTGATAGTTAATGTTTGCTTCGATTTTGTTTTATTGTGCCCTTGAGAAAAGCATTTTGCAGCAATTTACGAATACAACGCCTGTGATTATATGCACTTTGCCAGTAGTCTAATATGGGCAGCTATTAGCCAGGTTTTAACCAGGGCTGCGAACTCAGGAGTTTGCGTATTCATCTGCGCACATATTTGATTAATGGCTTGTCAGTTTTAGATGACTGTTTCAGAAGAACAGCAAGCAGTAATGGTCAATTGCTGAGAACTATTTTGTATGTTTTATAAAGGGCGTAATCCTACTTAGCTTGCTCAAAAGTGCACTGAGAAATATCTCACAAGTCTTTTGTTGGCACGATACCATTGGTACTTATTTGTTCCATAGCAAAAATAAAGGAAAAAAAGATAAAAAAATACAAAAAAGACAACTATGTCACAGTCATATGGTTTCAACAAACATTAAAGTTTTCCGTGCTTTATTTGAAATCGGTATTAAAAGGAATTAGTGACATTGGTATACAAAAGCATCCGAAATTTAAACTGTTGTTTTGTTCCAGCAAAAAGTCTCGTTCGTAAGCAAGTGTGTAATGGTAGACAAACATTGAGTCATTTTGTCTACCCCAGCAAACAGTGGGAAAAATGGCTTAAAGTTTAAGAAAGTCCAATTGTTAACTTGTTTCATACAAGTGCAGTCATTGCAATCAGGCACTTTATTGCTGTCATTTTTTCAGCTACAGTACTCATGTATAGTAGTTGCTTTGCGACTCTCGAATACTGCTTTAGGCATTTAGTGCTCAAGTGTAGACTCAAACCAGCATTGCCTGTTTGACAGAAAGAGATGAATATACAAGCCTTTTTTGATTGAAAGTTGTTTTTAAATGTGTGCCTCAAAAATAGACAGAAAAACTTTTGAAGTGGTGTCTCATCATCAAATAAATACAGTATTTCCCTCTGAAGACAGGGTTGTGGCAGGAAGGGCATCAGACCGTAAAACAAATGCCATGTTATAAAAATGCAGATGTTTGCTGTGGCGACCCCTAATCGGGAATGAGCCGAAAGACAAAGAAGATCAAATAAATACAGTGATCAAATGAAGTGCTGCTGGAAAAAGAGTGTTGACAAGCAAACTTGAAGGTGCATAATTCTGGAAACTGCTAGAAATGTCAATATAAACTAGCTCAACTGTAGTGTGATCCGCAACAGCATTTTGTTATAGCTAAGATCACTCATGTTACAAACCACAGTATAGTAGACAAACAAATGTAGATAATCACAAGGTACTGCTAAAGAAAATGATTGAGTCTGTCCATAAATGTTGTATCTCCCAGCCTGTGAAGAACAAAGTTGGCAGTGGTATTTGAGCTCGCATCTATGCAAACCAGTTAAACAATGGTCAGTGGTACTCAGAAGTAAGGGTTGACTTAACTGTATGTCTAAGAGCCAATGATCTTATTAACTTATTTTTACACATCTTTGCTGCACTATGGGATAGGTGTATTTTAGCTAGAACATGCCCTTTTTAAAATTTTTGGCATATGTATAATTAAAAGCTCTAAAGTCTGCATTTTTTTAAACGTGATGTCTTAGTTTGAAGCAGTTATGTTGGCTGTAGGGTCAGACAGACATTTTGCTCAGCTTTGAACCAAAAGTGTTCAATGCCTATCAAGTTGCTAAAAACTTGTCAGACGCATATAGGCAAGCAATAATTTACACTATTTCTACTTTTGTCAATATTCATTGCTTTTTCAGATTTACTTGATTAGGTCATAAACCTACTGAGAATATGTCATCACCAAAGTGAAGACATTTTTTTACAGTAGCGGTGCATATTCAGCATGGCTGAAGAAATAAGTGTTTGGGTTGGTAAGCGGGTTGCTATTTGTGACAAAATTGGAGTGGATTACAATAGAGTTGTTTGGAAATGTGGGATTATACGATGCACGTCAACTCGGGAAAGTCGATCAAGGGAATTTATGGTGAGTTTTGTGTAACTGATGTGTGAGATAATTGACTTGCTATTTGTTTTAACCAATTAGGGTTGGTGACTGAAATTGATACCTCAATTAAGTCTTGAACTCGAATTTCACCTTAACTGTGCATAGCAAGGAACACTTTAGCAAAAATATTCTTTGTATGCATAAAGCTACCCTAAAGTTGTTGCAAACAACCAATCAGGTTGCCACAAAAATTGCCCAATTCTCTACTCCTTAGATTGGCCCAGAAGATTATCTAGTATCCTGTGGATAAGCAAGCCCTCCGCAAATCTTGAAAATCTTATCAGAATAGCCGTAGAAAGCTGCTGTGGTTCTGTTTCCCCTTCCTCCCTCATATACTTTGCATGTTGAAACAAATGTTATCTGTTGTTTGCTCATATGCTCTGTCTATCCTTCAGAAAACATTTTTTTTAAGAGTTTTAAGCACTGCTTTGAGAGTCAATACGTCTAATGAACATCTGGTGACTACAGGATTATATGAAGCAACATGCTCCTTAGTGTCCACGACCGCAGAGGCCTTGTCCAAATCGGTCTCCATATCACAGAACTTGTAACAAAAAGAAGTCAAATCTGACTGTGACTTTGTTTTTAGTCAGCATCTTTTTGGAAAATAGTTAAGCTACAATTTTGATCAACTTTTTATCCTTCCAACAGCATACAACCCTTTCCACCTAAGTCTGTTGTTGACTGTTTGAATTAAGATGAAATGCCTTGTGCTATTTTAAGAGAGCAAATGGTATACGTTTAAGCTTTCAAGGCAATTGCAGTGTTTTTTGTGTGATGGTATAGCCAAAAAGAAGTGTTGCTTGCTTTCTTTTAAAATATGTTTGACTATTCAGGGGCATGCTGCACCTTCTCATTAGACTGAAGTCGAGCATGCAAACGAAGTAAGCTGAGGATTATGAAATAATCACCGTAATCGATCAAACAACGTGATAAAAAAATCATCAATTCTGACAAACATTATCAAGATTGTAAAATGTTGATTTGCTCGTCTTCAAATATTATTTGTGATTGTTTGTTAACTTCTGATGATGAAGTCACACAGGTTGCACATGCCCTGTGAAATCTCAAACTTGGCATATATGCAACTCTTGCTTTACATGATAGATTTAAATTATTTAAGAAGCCACGCAGTTACAGAACTAGAAATTCTTACATTGTTAGAAAAAAAGGTTGCCGGTTTGACGGCCTAAATGCAATTGTGTGGCACAGGTGTTAACCTGATTTTCTCCCTGCGCAATGTAATAAATGACTGTGAATTATGTTTGACATGACATTATACAGTTATTAAGATGCCAGACTGTTTCAATAATTGTAGTAAATAATCCATTCATTTATTCGTATGATATAGCCAAACAATACTGCCATAGAACTTAATCAATCTTGTTCTTTATGACGACGATTTATGGCAAAATTAACAAAATTGAAAGAAATTAAAACTGGTGGCAAAAAATTTTTGTTATTTCACTTGAGTAAAGCTTACTAACGCCGTTAGTCCATGATTTTGAGGGGTGATGGCTTTTTTGCTGCCCCCGTGGCCCCAGCTACAGCTGTATGGTGAACTTGCATTTTTTATCAAACATCTTTTAATGACTCTCATGAAAAACTATCTGATTTTATGGCAAATCGACCAATACACAAAACAAATTTACATAAAAGTTTTATAATAGATTTGGAGCTGGCTTGATACTGTTTATAAACTGTTTACTATATATTTATAAATGTATAAATAACACTGTTTATAAGCGTATAAAAGAAATTGTTCACGATATTGAAGATAATCTCAAAAAAAAGCTGATAAATTCATTAACTTCTCCCTGAGTCATGATGAAAAAACCAACACTAAGAACACTGAGCAGCTGGCAATATTTTTTCGAGGGATAACATCAGATTTTTAAAATAAAGAAAACTTGTTATCTCTTGAATCAATGCACAGGACTATGCTTCCTTCTACCTCTCCTAGGGAGGCTCTTCTTGCTTGCCCTCCCTTTCCTTCTTGAAATCTGCCTTCATTCACCATGGAGTCCACCCTTTCCTCTCCATGCTCTCGCTCTGATCCCCCTCTCTCTCACCAAGGTGCGGCTCTCACCCACCTTTACTCTTTACCCCCTCATGATCTGGTTCTCTGCACAGACGACTCTGTTCCTTTTCCTTTTGGCAAAGGTGGCTCCAGCGTTCTTGCCAACTGCTCTCTCTGTGGCACTGAGGCCACTCTTTCCTTTTCGGCAGGCCAAGTATGTTCAAGTTTTTCCACTGAAGCCTGCGCCATTCTGCATGCTCTTTGCTGGTCTCAGCAGCACCAACAAGTCTGCCATTTCTCTTCTATTCTCCTCTCTGACTCTCGTTCTGTCCTCGCCACCTTGTCCTCTCCTCCATCTTTCCTCTTATCTCAAACTCTGTGGCAGATCTGGCAGGAACTGTCTTTTTTCTCCTCCTGTTCTATCAGGCTACAAAGGGTCTCTGGACACTCGTTTCTCCCAGGGAATGACGCAGCTGATGAGCTGGCCAGATGGGGAGTGTTTCTTGCACCCTCTGAAATCCCTTGTAGTCTCTCTCCTCTTATTTCTCGCATCCACTCTTGTCTTTTCTCAGACTGGAGGCATATTGTCTCGTCGAAGTTTTTTGACACACAGATTCTCTCAATTTCCACTGAGGAACTTGTGCTCCCTCATCATGCTCAATGTGTCCTTTCTCGTCTTCGCTGCAATGGACACAGCCTTCTTTTAGGTTCTCTTTCTAGGATTGGCAGAATGGAGAATCCTTCCTGCAGCACCTACAAGCAGTCGTCCCAGGACACCTCCCATCTCATTCTGTACTGTCCAGCTACAGACTCTTTGCACTGCTCACTCTTTGGTGACTCACTGTCTTTTTACGACTTGTGGTCCAGACCCTGGGGAGTTGCCCAGCTTCTGGGGCACCATGGTCTTAAAGCATGCCCCCCATTCCTTGGAAGGGGTTGGGTAGCCGACAACAACAACATGCACAGGACTAAGTGCATTTAAACGATATGCACGGGAATACTTGCATTTAAATGATATGTAGATGTCACTAAGCATTTAAATGACTTGCATGCGCAGCATTTTCGTTTGTTGTTTGTTACTGTTGTTAAAGAACTTCTTTTTTTGTTTCTAAATGGTTTCTAATTTTGTGTCACAAATCCTTTGTTGACTGGGTTCTTTGCTTTTTAACGCACTTTTATTTCTAATGCAAATTAAACTTGAAACAGGAAATTTTATGTTCTAAAGTTTTTATTGAGATTTTTTCATTTTGTTTTACACCTTATTACTTATCAACATAGTCAATAGGAGTGCTTTTTGCTTTTTAAAATATAGAAAAATAGTTTCATAGTATGACAAAAAACTTGTGCAGCCCACTTACTCAGCTGGAACTAACAAAGCGGCTCTCAACAGAAAATAGGTTTTTCACCTATGGTTTAGAATGTGGAATCTTGTGGGACAATGCAATGCATAGATCATTTTTGAGTCCTGGTTATGGCAGTTTTTATTCTTGATATACCTGTAAAATAAAGATGAAAATGCCAACTCACACAGCCAAGTGGTAGTAAATGGAGCTAAAACGTAGACTGCTCTCTTTGCCAGAGTTTGATACCCAATTTGAATGGTGTACCAAAAAGTTTTAAGTGAACTTTAAGTAGTTTTTTTGCTTGGCATGCTTCCATCTTTGTCAAATGTTCCTTATCTTCATCTTTGTCTTCCATCTCTAAGTTGAAGGTAAAGATGGCAGTGATCCAAATTTCTAGTTCTTTCAGATCTCCTGGGGAGAAATTTCCATCAAATGACTTTCTCAGCCTTTCCAAGTGTTGATTGAAGTCTACTTTAAAATTTTCTTCCAAATCCAAGTTGCGCAGCAACAAAAAATTTGCAAAATTCTTCTGCAGGGGACACCCACTCCACAGCAACAGTTTCTGTGCGAAAGCACTCAACAAGTCACAAAGGGTTACAGGATTTACTTTCTTTCCCTGTATTAAAAGGTTCAGGTCATTTGTTAGTTGGAAAGCATCTGCCAGTTATGCTAACATAGGAGCATAGTTGAGAGATTCGAAAGCATCCACAAGAGTACTTTTTGTTCTTGAAAAAGTTGTTCCATTCTCTACTCAAAAATCTTGTCAATACCTGACCTCTGGAGAGCCACCTGACATCTGTATAAAACAGGAGAACAGAAGGATTGTTGTTGGGCCACTGCAAAATGCTTTAAACAGCCTGTGATTCAGAGCTCGTCCTTACATATAATTTTAAAACAAGAAATCATCACATTTTTCTAAAGTGTGATGATGAAGAATACTGTAAAGTAGCTGTCACTTCCGGAATTTCTTTTCTCATGAGAGTAACAAATCCTGACTGGTTTTCTAGCATAGCTGGAGCGCTGGCTGTGCAAGTAGACCCAATATGTTGCAGAAGGATGTTATTAGTGTAAAAAAAAGCTTTTCACCAGATTGCAAATGTTCTTTGCTGTTGTAGTTGTTTTGAGTCGTTTGCAGAAAAGGAATTGTTCCTCCATGGCATTCCCGTTTACATAATGAGTAAAAATCAGAAGTTAACTGCAATTACTGACATCTGTCAACTCGCCTGATAGATCCGAGAATCTTGGTAAAAGCTTTGATGTTTGACATGATTTGATCTTGAATATCAGTATAAATATCATCGATTCTATTCCAGGTAGCGTTGTGTGACAGAGGAAATCATGCAGTTTTTTTGCAGCCCTGACATCCACGACGGCATTTACCATTTCTACAGCACAGTACATGATAAGAGTTTCCACTATAGTCTGCAGCTTTTTTACTTTGCCATGTCGTATGCAACTTTGTACTATGCAAAAAGTGCTGGCTATCTGCTGAAGCAAACCCTGACTTTGGAAGTGTTTTTTTTATGTCTCAGTATGCTTTTTTTTGCCTTGACGGATTTAAGATAATTTCTTGCTCCTTTGTTTCCACCGTATTTAGCTTGAAAATGTTAGCTAAGTTTTGATGGTTTCGAGTTGGAATTTAAAAATATTGCATTGCAAAACATCTGTTTTTTACCAATATAATTGTTTTACTAAAACCTTACTTTGTTTAGTCTTTCCATGTTCAAACTTTTTACAAGTTATAATAAAATTAGTTACACTAGTGGTTAAACACAGTTACTTAAGGCTAGATTAGATAAGGCTATCCTAGAGATTACAGTCATGAGTAATTAGTTGGTGAGAAAAAACTAGTGTAAGCCGATGTTTGTCTCAACCAAACACTGCAAAATCAGCAGACATTTTCCTTAAAACACCTAAGGCACATGCCTGCTGATTTTTCAGTAGTTAGTAAGAGTTACACTGATGACAAACTCTTGGTTTGCTTTCACTGTCTGTCTGCTATCTCTGCCTAAAGCTAACCACAAAACGCCAATCTGTGACCTCACCTTCTTCTTGCCAGGTAAAAGATCAATCAGCCCTATTTTACAGGAAACTGGGAAACTGCCCATTATGAACAACAAACAGCCTTTCCGCAATCATTAATTTACCAGGAAGTGTTTTCTTGTTGTTGTGCATTGCGCGGTATAGATTTATATAGAATGCTCTGAGATAATCATCATGTCATATGTTCAACAAAGTTGTCATAATATAGTTCTGCATCCTCGATAGATTTTTGCAGCCACAGCTACTCGCATCCTCAATTGAGAAGAGGTGGTTTAAGAGTGTAATCCATGGACCAGGTTATTGTGATAAAGATTTGGATAATTATTGTGATTCCTGTAAAACAATGGGAAAAATCGTCAATTTGTTTGAACTGTGCTATGTTAGATCATTTTTTGATCAATAAGGCTTGTGACACGATTGTACAAAAGTATTGTAATTTGTCAGTGCATTGCTAAAAACAGGTTTCTTGACCAACCGCTATGTTAATACTCTGATGTATCATTGTTTAACAGGCTGCATATCCTTGCTTGATTTTGAAATAACAATGAATGAAAGCTTTACACATAGCTGCTGCCTGCTGCTTTTTTCACTCTAAGGGTCCCTGTTAGCGTTAATACATCATAGAGCAAGTTTGACGCAATCAAGAAAAAAGAGAAGCAAGGTTGGAAGGCGTAAAATGCTCTAAAAAGAATCAGTTGCAGCCTTTTCAATTTACCTGAAATCGCTGTAGTTTTTATGTATTAAAAATATCTAGTTTACTATCTCTTGAAAAAGCTCACAATTGCGTTTTTACGATCAGCAGTTTTTTTATTTTTTATTTGCCATATTTATCCTCTATTCACAAGAAAGCAAATTGTATTGCTATACTTTGGACAAGACGTCTGCACTCGCTTGGGAGTTGCCATTTCCGAAGTGTCTGGGCCTCCTATCCACCTGTCTTCCACAAAAATTTTTAAGAAAATGCAGAGAACAAATTGTGCAATCAGGTGTTACCTGTGACGTCATTTTAGACCCAAAAGGTTTAGAATTTTTGAAAGTTGGTAAGTTGGGGGCTGGCTGTCATTGAACAGAAAATGGCTTTCCTCTGTCAGGAAATGCAAATTAAAACAATTATCTTAGATTGTGTCGTCATCATGATGTCACGATCTCCTTTATAAGACTCATTCAAGGGAGGTGATTAGTCGTGGCAAGTTTGACGTAGGTATACCCAGTAGTTTTCAAAAAGTTGAAACACACCTATAGACAGACAGAACGAGAGAGAGAGATTCACTGTTTCCAGTCTGGTTTGGTCTCCATTAACAGAGGTTGCCAGATTCATCTTATCCTGCATTGCTTTGTATTTACTTTTTTACAGCATTGCACCACTTTGGTCTGTCAATGGCATCATTGCAGCATTGCACCACTTTGGTCTGTCAATGGCATCTTCTTTTTTAGTTCAATTTCTTCCACCTGTTTAACCACCTGCATTCTCCATGTCATCTTTGGTCGTCTACCCTATTCAATGAACCTTTTTAGAATTCCACGCTATTCCTAACACATCATTATCATTTTTTCTCGAAACATGCTCATACCACTGCATTCTGTTCACTTTGGCTAGTCTGTTCAAACTTTCTTCCAAACACAGTAAATCATTTTGAGACTATCACACTTCTTTTTGCAATTAATTTTACTCCACCCATCGCTTTTATTGTATTTTCAATTCTTTTCAAACTCACTATTTCATTTTCCCACAGACACCATGTCTCATGTGCAACATCACGGACCTTATACAACTCCTATAAATTCCTCCTTTTGTTTTCAATGAAAGCATTCTATCAAGCAATTCCTGACAATCTTTAAATTTTATCTATCCAATTTTTCATTTCCACCATTGACAATTAATCTGCCCCCAAGTAAAAAAACCTCTTCACTAGGTCCATCCGGTCATAAAATGGGAATTATTCACAGCTAGTTGGACAATTCCTTTCATTGCTTCAACACGTCTTATACTTAAATCCTTTTTACCAGAGTCAAAGTCACCCGTTTTATTTTGACACATTTACGATGCACCCATTTACCACATTTTGCACGCAGCCCTAAATTTGCCATCAGCCTGTGGCTGCACTTTGCACATTGATCATCTTTGCTCTGGATTATTTCTTCCAAACTACTTACCGTCACTTTGGTCTTGAGATTAACCTTCATCCACTTGCTTTCAAATGCCTCTTTTCATCTCAAAAACTTTTCTTTCAAATTCTCTGTATTTTCACTCACTAAAACCAGTTAAAAAAGGGTATTCACAGCTTCACTGCTTGACGCTCAGCATAAAAAAGGGATAGTGTGGAGAACAAGCCAGTACGCTTGCTTGTTGTGTCCTTAGGTAAGACACTTAACAGAATGCCTTCATCTTTATGTGGCAGACAGGTGGTGTACGTGTACGTCACTGGGTTACAATTGTGAAGTTGTTTACTCAGCATGTTGTAAGAGGTGACTTTTGGGTACTCACCAATGGCAGTCTGCCTTGTTGGTGGTGGGGCTACCAGTCATTCCTGACTGGTTTAAAATGGGCTGCTATGTTTTCCCTAGCCTAATTTAATTAGATTGACAGCGTGAACCTGGATTATCGTTCATGCCATACCTCCATCCCAAGGCAGAGTAGGGGTAATCACAACAACACAGCACAGCTTGCTTCAAAAATTCTTCAGATAACTCTGATCACACTTTAACTTGGTCTTGGCCCCACGATAGTAGTTCATCACTGCTCATATAATTGCTTCTGGTAATCCTTTCTTTCTTATTCTCCACTCTATCACCTTCTATCAAATGCCTTCTTAATATCCACAAAACACATGTACAACTTTCTTTACCTCTATTCTTTTTTGCATTCTTTTTACATCAACTAGTGCTTCTGTTGTTCTTTCAGGGATAAAAACCAAATTTCATTCCATTAGCATTTATTAATTTTGAAATCCTTTTTTCCAGCACTCATTCAACGATCTTTTTGGCATGCTGTGACAACTACTCCTCTGTACCCATTTGTCGCGTTTCAATAGAAATTTTTTTGATTCTATCTCAACCTTAATTTTACTTCTTAAAATTGAAGCGACTTGCAGTATCGATTGAATAATTAAGTTTGGTTGCAACTTAATAGCTAGGAAAAAGATTGGCTTCCACTAAGATACTTTAACCTGCACACTTCTCGATCAAGAACAGAACAATGAATTCACAAACTACTTTATAACTTCGAATTCCTTCACTTGCCAAAACACAGAACTAAAGCACTTCAATAATTACATATCGGAGACTAACTAAAACTAAAACCACCAAATTAATCGCTTGATTTCTGTCGCAACAACGCCTTTTACAACACTCTAATCTTTACTCTACTCTGATCTACTCAATGAATTTCTGAATGAATAAAAAAATTTCACCGCCTTATATGTATGGCTGGAAAATAATCTAGAAATTGCTAGAACATCACGTGACATAGGAAAAACACCACTAATATACTATGTAATCGTTAATAATAATAAAAAGGAAAATCTTTGAGAAGCAAGAATCACTAGAATATGCTAGAAAGTCCCTTAGACAACCATTGTGACGTCAGAAGAGCGTGTGAGTTAGAAATCTATTTGTAAATTCGAAAGAAAAAGGGTCTTTTTTTTTGAGAACAGTTTAGCAAGTTAGGGCTACAAACTATTCAGATTTACAAATAAAATAATCACGGCAAAACAAACAGATTATAACTCTATACATATGTAAAACTATTCCTTAATGCAAATTTACGTATTCGTGGCACCATTGCAATTTCTTACATCTTTTTTTTAAATCAGGAGAAACACACTAGTTTGCCATACATCCAGCATTCTTTTTCCTTCTAATACACGTTGGCAAAATTCCGTCATCACACTAATTCCCACTTCTTCACTGGCAGATATCATTTCTGCTCATACTTCAGAGGGTCTAGCTGCCTTTCCTTGTTTCATTACTTGTATTGCTATTACCATTTTTTCCGGGGTAATTTTTTTCAATGTGCCCCGCCACCACATTAGCTTCTGCTTTGTGATCCCAGTCATTCTCCTCTTTATTCATGATCTCCTTCACGTAATTTTTCGATATTCTTTTTCTGTCTTTCTCACAAAAACCTAACTTATCGTTTTTATCTGTAATGCATCTTCCTCGTTTAATACCTTCTAATTTGTTTTCATGGACGTCATTAGTTTAAAAATGTTATTTGGTTTTGTATCAGGTTCGTTTATGCTTTTTCAGCTTCTTTTTGCATAGAGTAAGCAGCCGCTTTCTTTGTTCGATTTTTCACATTCATATATCTAGCCTTGTTTTTCTCAGATCGATTAATGTTTATCTTTTTCTATGCCACCTGTTTTGTCGTATTGCTTCCTTCACCTTTTCATTGCTCTACCATTTATCATCATGATTCTTTCTGTCTTTTTTCCACACACTTTATCGCAAGCTTTTGAAATACCATTTTTTTGAAAGCATTTCATAGATTGGGCACGTCAACATCAGCTAACTCTTTCGTTTTTCCTTGAAATCTTGTTCTCATATTGTTTTCTTTCACCTTCCAAATCTTCCTAATAGTTCGTTCGTTTTTCACTACTTTCTCCAACTTTCTTTTGTCTCTGTCTGTTACGACCAGCCTATGTTGCAATTTACAGGGAATTGCTTTCTCGTCTTTTAAATGCTTTCTGTTGCTTTTATCAACCAACACAAAATCAGTGTCAATTGTTTTTCTACCTATAGTGTATATGATTTTACTGGCACCTCCTTTTCAAAACATGTGTTTGGTGCACACAACTCCTTTTCTTTGCAAAACTCCAGGAATCTTCCCTCAACATCTTTTTTGCCAAATACACGTGTATCGTGTTCGCTCTGGAAACCATCAGTCCATCAAGAAAGAATTGCGCTTTATTGTGTTAATACATTTGTGACTTAATTTCCATCCGTTTCATTGTTTTTCACTATTTTTTATGCCACTTTTTATTGTGATTTGTAGTTAGTAATGTTAGCAGACGTATGTTATTGTTGTAATGTGCCTTTGCCTTTGCAACCCCTTAGTAAGCAGACTTGGTGACCGCGTGCTTCGGCTCCATTCTGGGATATCTGGTCTTTTCGTTAGTTTTCCCAGGAAACTTTGCTTAGTGATTGTTCATTGCTCTTACTGACTGTTTTTGCGATGCGTGTGAGAACATTTTGAAGATATAGACCTTGTGTGAGTGTACATGTGTTATTATTTCAAAATGACGTTTCGTTGCATAGATCTGCGTGGAGTGGGATTCTATGCCATGGGAGCAGCGGGAGTGGATTCGTCTCCACGAAACTAAGAACATTTTTGTTGAAAAAACTGCATCCATTTTGAAACACCCAAGCGACCAATCAGATGCTGCAGCACTGGTGGGTATTTTGCAGATTGATGTCGATGCAAAACTGTGTGCAACATGTTTTCTGATATGACCTGTCACAATTTATCTTTACACCCTTCATCCTGATCATCATTTAAAGGAATTTAGACATTTCGTGGTGTGACGTTTCTCTTTGAGACCTTGCCGACTTATCTTGCAACAGTTACATAAAGCTTGTTGTTAACTTCAAGAGATTTTCGTTTCCAGGTTTTCCATCCAGTCAAAAGCGAAGTAATTCTATCTCATCATTTAATGGCAGAGTTTTTTAAAGACGGGTCGAGGTAAGGACGTTGACGTCATGAATATACTTTTTTTATTTTTTGGTTGTGATCCGATACTTCATCGATTGATCCGGTAAACTTAAGGACCGATGGCATGAGTTGACTTGTCCATTAGTTCTAGGGCTTGATGTTGCTCCACCCTTTATGTTGTTTAGCATTTTACGACAGAAATGTCGCTGTAATTGTTATATCTTTAGATTAATCGTAAAAGAATCAGAACTACCAGACACTGGAAATTTGGTAAGTTGTTTGTACAAGTTAATGTGGACAACGTGGTTGAATGTGTAAGAACGCGGCTTGTCGCCGCAGTGATGGAATGGTTGTGCGTTCTACCCTTACCACGACGGCGTTTTTGTGTTGTTCGAAACAAGATTACAACTGTTGATTTGTGATTAGTTGCACGGCATCTGATAGCTGATTGTGAAGGTTTTTCTATCATCGAAGATCAACTGTAATTGAAGATGTGCTTCATGCAGATTTTAGGTTTTATCTAACATGCAGTTCGTTGTGAATTGAAGGTTCATTCTTATTTTGTTGTTGTGCTTGTTAGATTGGCAGTTTACTGACACTTGGCGATGAAAAAGTTGAAAACTGGATTTTGTTTCAAAAAACACAGAGTCTTCTTTTTGGAGGTAATTTATTGCAATTGTAAAAGAGCTATCATCTGTAGAAAGAAATACAATTGTAGAAAATGTGCGTTTTACTGCATCCAAGATTCGCTGTACGATTCATTTCGACTTGCAGGCGACGCATGCTTGGCTGGCTGCAGGGTGCTCGTGTATGGAGCGAATGCTTCTGTTCAGTGGATCAATGCCGTCATTACCAAGCAGTTAGCGGACAAGAAACTCCGTATCATGAATGAACAGGTAGACTATCATTTCTTGATGGTAACATAGCAAAGTAAAACTAGTGCTGCTTTGTAAGCCGTGGGTCGACATGCATTTTTGAGGGGTCGCTCGCTTGAGAGGAGTGCAAGCTTTTTCTAACTTCTTTAAGCAAGTTTTTATTTTTATTAATAAAGTCTGTAAAATGAAATAACTTCTATTGTTCACTACCATGTTTTCAATCATGATCGAGGCTGTAGAATTAATCGGCGAAATATCGATGCGACTTCAAGTTGAGTCATTTGTTTGTCCGAGAGTGACCCTAGGTTGTTGTTGAGTCATAAAGCTTGTTGTCAACTTCATTTGTCTGCCAGCTTACAGCGTCTTATCGCAAGGTTGTTCCCGGAATGTGGATATTACTGCTGCTGTAAGCAGAGATCGTTGCAATGTAGTTAAACGAAGTTGTGATTAAAACTATTCAATTAATAAAGTTAAATCAATGCATGTTGTAGCAAATTACCGACGGAAGTCGATGGTTATAAAACGAGATCAAGTGTAGGCGGCTTTGTAGGGCTCCACAGACTTTTGGCGTGAACCGAGTTTCACGTTCGTTAAGATCTGCTTTGTTTATGAAGTGTTGAAGTACCAGGGTACCTGCGTAGTGGTTAGCGCTTACGCTTCGCACTCAGTAGGCATGAATTTAATTCCCTTATTGAGTCATACCGAAGAATTGAAAAACGGCAGTCACAGCGTCTCTGCTTGCTGCTTTGCGCTCTGCGCAAAAAGAATAGTTTGGAAAAATAGCAGGCAAGTTCGCTTGTTGTGACCTTGGGTAAAGCACTTAACGGGATACTTCTATCTTCAAGTGGAAGACAAGTTGTTAGGACTGTATTGCTGAATACCGGCAATCGGATTACTACGATTATGAAAAGCAACAAAGTTGCTCTGTTGTTCCTAGCAAATATTTAGATAATGAAATACTAATGGAATGGTTGAATGCTGCCCAAAGCAGGAGCACAATTTACGAGACCAGTGCTGGCCTCTAATGCTACTCTCACTTAAGACTTTCGAATGTGCGATGAAATGCACTCGACTTTAAAAATTAAAAAAATAGTTTGTGGTACAGCACCCAAGACTTAAAAAGTCCATCTGCTGCTGCATGCTTAGAAGAGACATGGTGCAGGGGTTGTATGTTATGTTGTGCTTACCTCTTCTCCTCCTCCGTAGGATGGAGGCACGGCATTAAACTTGTCCACGCTCACACCGCAAACCTAATTGGGATCAGCTCGGAAAAAGCGTCAGACCTTATTGAACCAGTCATAAATGCAAAATCGCAGCCTGATTGCCCATAATGAACAAGGCAAATTGCCACTGGTGGGCGCTCAAAAGTTGCTTCTAATGACATGCAGGGTGAGCAGCTCTACTATCCCAATCTAGTGAAGCACGGCAAAACTTGTTATGTTTGGGTTTCTCGCCAAAATTCTGTCTGTGTTTATAAATCTGATATATGAGTTGTTTTTCAGGTGTTGACGGAATCCACAGTCGACCCGCTTACCACTCATATCCGCTTTTTCGACGCCTCTGCTCTTGATGACGTTGCAGGAGGGCAAGATGGCTCACGAAGAAGTCGCCGGATTACGCGAACGAGTGCAGGGGGGTGTTCAGTGGTAAGTGGGAGGTGGAGGCGGACGAAGGGAGCTGTGCAGTTGTTGACAGATATTTTATTCCAGGACACGACCATTCGAAGAAAGTCGCATCCAAAACGACCTGTGCTGGAACCGGAAGAGGATTTAAATAAAGGAGGTGGGTAAATGAGTTGTTTTTGTTGTTCTTATTACCCGACCCCTTCCGAGAGATGTGGTCATGGCGGTAAACCATTAGAGCCTCAGAAGCCTGACAACTTCTTAGGGCCTGAATCAGTGGTCGTGTATAGAAAAAGAGTCGCCGAAGAGCGATCGGCGCTAAGAGTCCATAGCTGGACAACACAGAATGAGGGGGGAGATGACCTGGCTCGGATTACCGCAAGCAATACATGAAGGGTTTTCAATTCTAGAGAGATTAGGGTATAACAGAAGACCGTGTCCGTTGCAGCGTGATGAGAGAGAACACAACAAGCGTGACGAGGAAGCACCAGTTTAGTGAATGCCGTGGGGACCTGTATGAGACAGTACTTCTCCAGTCCGAGAAAAAAGAAGAGTGTATACGAGAAGTAAGAGGAGGGAGACTACATGGGATTGTAGATGGAGCATCACGCCTTGAATGACCAACTCATCGGCCGTGTCCATTGCCTGAAAGAAATGAGTTTACGCGGACTTGTAACTTGATAAACTAGAAGGAGGAAAGAAATCATAAGTTTCTGCTTCATATACCTGTGAGTGGAAGGTAGAAAGAAAGACGGAGGAAAGGCAAGTGTTGCCAGAGATGGAAAAGAAGTAGCAGTCTTTTGGTGCTGCCGAGGCCAGCAGAGAGCTTGCAGAATGGCGCGCAGGCTTCAGCAGAAAAGTTCGAACACACTGGGCATGCCAAATAGAAAAGGGTTGCTTCAGCGCGACAGCGTGAGAAGTTGGCGAGGACGCCAGTTCCTCTGTTGCCAAAACGAAAAGAGACAGAGCTATCAACCCGAATCACGAGGTTATGAGACGGGAGAGTGTCACGGTAGGCGAGAGTTGTATCTTAGCGAGAAAGAGCTGGGTCAGGGCGGGAGCATGGAGTAAAAAGAGCAAGCTGCATGCATGGCGGCTTTCAAGGAGGAGAAGGAGGGCAAGCAAAGTGAGCCTTCTTGGGGAAATAAGAGAAAGCATGACGGGGTGAGTGGGTGCAAAAGCTCTCCACTGGAGAGTTGTGGTTTCACTCTAAGCCTGGCCAAACTTGAAAGAGAAAAGTAGATTGGAAGACCAAGGACCCGCTCTTGAGATGACAGGGTGAAAAGGGTCAGAAATACTTGTATGGGAGAGACGCCTCAGAGAGAAAAGGAGGAATTGGGAAGGACGAGAGGCAGCTGGATGTGGCTCGACTTGCCGCTTGGTAAAAACGCTTTAACTTGGTATGGCTGAGAAAATGAAACCATTTGGATGAAGCATAAGTTAAAACATGCCGAAGAAAAGCTTTGTACGGAAGAGATATGGACTCCATGGAGGGGGTTTCAAGAGAAAGCAGCGATACAGAATAAGGCCTTGAGAGGTGGAAAGAACTTGGCCCTTCAAAAGGAAAGAGTGCGATCAAAGATGACCCTAAGAAAAGTGGGAGCAGGATTAAAGCGGAGGGGGAGTTGAGCCGGGAATTTAGTTTGGTGGGGATCATTTGAGCAGAGGGATGCCTCAAATTTGCTTGAATTGAAAGGAAGACACCAGTGCCTGGATCAGGACTTTTTGTGTAGACTGTTCAGGAATGGTAACGAGATGGAGGAAGACCAGGCCAGAAGCGGATTTTGAAATTTTTGGTGGGAGTGTGAGAAGTGTGAAATGAGACATTATCAATCAATTGACTTATAGTTGATTACCTTGTGTTTTTGGAGATCAGCTCTTTTGAAGCCCAATTGTTTCAACAAAATTTTTTTCGAGACGAATGCAAACAAACAAGTTCACGAAACCAAAGTTAAAAAAAGTTGATGGCAGGGATGCATCTTTCACATTGCTTTTAAATTCGCCACTGGGACCAGATGGCCAGGTCGCCAGCATAAAGAGAGCAGTTGACGGAAGAAGATAGGGCTGCAGGGAGCTCGTTGATGAAAAGAACAGAGCTAATGATGGATCTTCGCGGAACACCTCAGCGGACTCAAAAAAGCGACTTTTCATAATTTTAAACCACGCAAGCGTGTCAGTCAAAAAGAAAAGATTGAGTCCATCAAATAAAGCAAGACAAGAGGCCAGCCAAAACAAGCTGTGAAAGAGAAATTTAAGTTAGACAAAGTCAAAAACCGTGGGAAAGTTGATAGTTGCTAGGATCGTCCTAGAACCTACCTCTGATTTGTAAACACCATTCGAAATGGACTAGGGAAGATAAAGAATTTGACCAAGAGTGGATAGACTAGGGCGGAAACCGGCCTGGCTGAGAAAGAGAATGGAGTTAAATTCTAGAAGGAAAAGTAAACCGGATGGAATTATGTGCGGAAACAGTTTTGAGACGCTTGTTGTGAGAGAGAGAGACTGAACGAAAACATGTGAGTTGAAGTTTTCCCATCTTGTGAATGGGAATAATAAATAGCGACTTCCAGAGGGAAGAAAAAGAATGCATGCTTCGGCACTAGGTAGGCCACTGTGTCCGGGCCGCTGGCAGTGGAAGAAGAGAGGTTGGAAGCTGCCGCAAGAAATTCATAAGAGGTGAGAGGAGAGCAGAAAGAAGAATAAGACTTCTCAGGACAGTAGGCCCTTCGGAGCTCAAACATGTAGCTTCTAGCTTTGCTACGTATAGCCTTTGGCTGAGAAACGGCAAGTGGAGATCTCAGGTTGTTGGCATAGACTGATGCCGACTCCCTGGGGGAAGTGCGGTTGGGAAAGCTATGGAAGGTGGAGAAAGAAGAAACGGAACGAAGAATAGAATAGGCTGATTTGGGGTGAGATTTAGGAGAGGAGCATGTTTGGCTTCTTCGATGACGGACGAGGCTTACCGAAGTGTGAGGTTTAAGCCTAGCGCTCTTCATCACTTCTGTGAGCGGAAGCAAAAGCGTTCTTTTCTTTGTCGCTTCTTCCACTTCAAAAGACCACCAGGTTTGAGGTTGGCGTTGGACGCGGCCGAAAGGAATAGAAAATTTGGCCGCATTGAGTGCCAAAGAGGTGAAAAGCGTAGCAACAGAGAGAAAAGTGTTCCTCTGCAGAAGAAAAGCATTAATCGATGTGAAGAGCGGAGTTATTGCTAGAAAGGAGGACGCTTGTGGTGGAAAAGTGGAGGAGGAAGGACAATAAGAAGAATTGAGAGGTGACCACAACCCAAGTCCTAATGCCCTTCCCAGGACCAGGAGAGGAGGAGATATCAGGAGAAGAAGCAACTGCCGGAGGAACGATAGAAAAGAATGAGGGTGTCAGGGTCATTGAGGGGAAGAGGTCAGAGGAGATAGCATAAACAAATACTCCCTCTGGACGAGGGTCTGTAGTGCCTTTTAAGTCCCAAAATGGCCTAATGACAGTTGAAATTTTCCAGAATATAAAGATATCTCGAGAAAAGGAGTCTATTCTAGGAAAGAAAATAGTTTTTCAGCGGAAGTATTACCAACCCTTGCATGCGATTGACAGATGCCGACCAGCTTGTTTGTTGTTGTTGCTACCCGATCCCTTCCGAGCAATGGGAGTATGGCGGAAGACCATGGAGCTCCAGAAGCCAGGTAACTGCCCAGGGTCTGGACCAGAGGTCGTAGGGAGACAGAGAGTCGCCAAAAAGTGAGCGGTGCAAAGAGTCCATAGCTGGGCAGTGCAGAATGGGCGGATGTCCACAGGCACTGCAGGAAGGATTCTTGATTCTGCCAATCCTAGAGAGATAAGAGTTTAACAGAAGAATATGTCCGTTGCAGCGAAGACGAGAGAGGAAACAGCGAGCGTATCAAGGAAGCACAAGTTCCTCGGTGAACATCAAGGGAACCTGTGTGTCAAAGAATTGCAATGAGACAGTACACCTCCAGTCCGAGAAAAGAGAAGAGTGCATACGAAAGATGAGAGGAGAGAGACTACAAGGGATTGCAGAGGGCACGAGTAGTGCTCCCCCTCTGGCCAGGTCATCAGCCACGTCGTTCCCCGGGAAAAACGAGTGTCTGAGGACCCATTGTAGTTTGATAGAACCAGAGAGATGGAAGAGAGTTTCTGCCAGAGAGATTGAAGTAGAAGGAAAGATCGATGAGAGGACAGAGCGAGAGTCAGATAGGAGGAGAATAGAAGAAAAGTGGTTGGCTTGTTGGTGCTGCCGAGACCAGCAAAGAGCATGCAGAATGGCGCAGGCTTTAGCGGAAAAGCTTGATCATACAGGGCCTGCTGAAAGGGAAAGAGTGGCCTCAGTGCCACAGGGAGGACAGTTGGCAAGTACGCCGGAGCCGCCCTTGCCAAAAAGAAAAGAAACAGAGCTATCTATCCAGATCACCAGATCATGCGGTGGGAGAGAGCCAAGGTGAGCGAGAGCCGCACCTTAGCGAGAGAGAGAGGAGGATCATAGCGGAAGCACTGAGAGGAAAGAGTGGACTCCACAGTGAAGGAATGAAGGTTCCAAGGAGGAGAGGGAGGGCAGGCAGAAAGAGCCTCCCTAGGAAGAGTAGAAGGAAGCAAGAGCGTGTGAGTGGACCCGAAAGCTCTCGAGGAAGATCTGCAAAGTCTTGGTTTACTCAAAGTCTGGCCAAACCTGAAATAGGAAAGGAGGTTGGGAGACAGAGGTTCCGCTCATAAGATGACTGGGCGAAATGAGTCATGGTGACTCGTAGGGGAGGTAGAGATGCTTCAGAGAGGAGAATTGGGATGGCAGAGGACTAGAGGCAGCCGGAGATGGTGCGACTAGCCGCTCGGTGAAGGCGTTCCAATTTGGTGATATTGGTGACGCTTAAGAAAGGAAACCATCCGAGTGAAATATAAGTGAGAAGGGGCCGAAGAAAAGCTTTATACCGAAGAGAGAGGGACTCCTTAGAAGGGGCCCCATGAGGAAGCAGAGATACAGCGTAAGGCCTTGAGACGAGGGAAGAACTTGGCCTTCAGCGAAGATACATGTTTAGAAAAGGAAAGAGTGCGGTCGAAGGTGACCCCAAGAAAAGTAGGAGTGGGATTGAAGCTGAGTAGGAGTTAAATAGGAAGAGGTTTGGCTGGAGGTTCGATTGATGGGGATCCAGCTGGAGGATAGTTTGAAGGAAGAGGCCTCACATTTGCTGGGATTGATAGGAAGACACCAGTACTCAGTTTAGCGATCGAGTTGAATTAGAGCTCCTTGTGTGGTCTCCTCCGCAGTAGGGACCGAGTGGCAGGAGGTCAAATGGTCAGATCGACAGCATATAGTGAGCAGCTGACGGAAGAAGGCAGAGAAGCAGAGAGATCATTGATTAAAAGAGAGAAAAGTACAGAGCAAGAACAGATCCTTGCGGAACATGTCGACGGACTCGAAAGGAGCGAGTTTTGTGATTTTGATAACCCCCGCAATCGCACAGGTCAAAAATGAAAGATTGAGTCCAACAAACAAAGCAAAGAGGGAGGCCAGCCGAAATAAGTTTATGGAAAAGAGCTGGTTGCCAGACGGAGTCGAAAGCTTTGGACAAGTCGATAGTAGAGAGGATCGTCCGAGAGCCCGGCCTGGGTTTGTTAAAGTTTTAAACCCATCCGAAGTGGATGGAGAAAGGAACAGAATTTGATCCAGAGTAGACCATCCAAGGCGGAAACCAGCCTAGCGAAGAGAGAGAATGGAATTAGACTCCAGAAAGAAGAGTAGGCGCGATAGAATGATGCGTTCAAAATACTTTGAGACGCAGGAGGTGAAAGAGATAGGCCGGAAGGAAGCAGGAGAGTCGAGAAGCGTTCCCATCTTGTGGATGGGAATAATAGAAGATGTCTTATAGACGGAAGGAAAGGAATGCAAAACCAAGAAAATGTGTTGGAAAAAGTCTATACCAAACGAGGAAGATGCTTTAGCATGGGATAGGCAGGTTTGTGTGGGCCAGTGGCATTGGATGAGGAGAGTTTGTGACAGCTAAAAGGAATTCAGCGGAAGAGAAGGAGGAGCAAAAAGATGAATGAGACTCCTCGTGGCCCTTGGCTCGGCAGAGCTCGGAAAGGTAGCCTCTGGCTTTGCTACCCAGGGCCTTTGGCTAGGAGACGGAAAAGTGGGATCTCAGGTAATCGGCGAAGACCAAAGCCGATTTCCTGGGACAGAAAAAGTTGGGGAAGTTAGGAGATGAGGAAAATGAGGAAAAAGAGCCAGCGACAGAACGAAGAAGAGAATACACAGATTTAGGTGTGAGAGAAGAGCAAGTCGCTTGCCATGCCTCAGCCTTGTGTTTGGCGATGACAGACGAGGCGTGTCGGGAAGTGTAGATGTAAGTCTGGCGAACTTCATGATTTCTATGAGCGGCAGCAAAAGCCTTGCGTCTTTCACTAACCGCTCCTTCCACCTCAGCAGACCACCAGGCTTGAGGATGGCGTTTGATGCGGCCGAAAGGAATGGAAAATTTGGCCGCATTCAGTACCAGAGAGGTAAAGACAGTAGCGGCAGCAGAGGAAAGAGAAAGAGACGGGAAGGACAGCGAGAGTCAAAGTAACAAGCAAAGCCATCCCAACGAGCTTTCTGAAAATTGAAGAAAGGATGATGCTCTTTGGGGTAAAAGACCGGAGAGGGACAGTTAGTAGATTTGGTGGGTGATCAGAACCACGTCCTGAAGCACCTCCCAGGAACAAGGTTGGGCGAGAAAAGAGGTAGCTAAAGAGATGGCAGAAGAGCGACTGCCAGAGGAGCGATGTAGAAGGGTAGTTGTGTCAGGGTCATTTAGAGGAAGGAGGTCAGAGGAGATGACCCAATCGAATACTTCCTCCCCACAGGGATCGGAAGTACCTTTTTAGTCTCAGAGGGGGCAATGGCAGTTGAAGTCCCCCACGGTGAAGAGTTTTCTGGAGGAGGAAAGAGTGGAGGGAGAAAAGGAGTCAGTTCTGCCATCCGTCAGAGAAGAGTAAATGGGGGGGAGCATAAACATTAAGGAATGAGAGCGAGCAAAAGATGTTTAGTGAGATGTTTACCTCTACGTAATCAGAGTAGGGGTCAAGCAAAGAGAGAGAGAGAGGAGATTGAAAGTTTAGATTAGCATAGGTCCTGCCTGACGAAAATTATGACGCCGCCGATGGCGTGCGTAGTATCGGGAGAGAGAATGCCACACCGAGTGTGGATGCGATCCGATCGCAGAGTAGAGAATTCAGAGATCCGGAAAGAGGGAGATGAATTAAGGTTGGATTCCTGGATACAAATAGGTCAACACTTTGAGGCGAGATAAAGTGTAGTACAGTTCTCCTGGCTTGGAGATTTCCAGCATTCCAATGAAGAACCCTGAGGGAGTCTGGGGGGAAGAGGAAGCAGGAGGTTTAGAGAAACAGCCAGCAACATGAGGGGGAGGCGAGGGTACAGTGGGAGAAGATACAGAATGGGCGGAAGGGGATAAGAGGTTTGAAGACGAGGGTGAGGCGGGAGTGCTGCATTAGCAGAAGGGGGCAAATGGTCCAGGTAGCACAGTGGTATTATACAAGCTGGAGGAGTCCAGGGAGGAAGGCACAGCGTTGGTCGATGTGGAATCTCCAGAAGGAGCAGGGAGGGCAACTCCAGGAGTAAGAGCTGTCTAGAGTTTTGAATCTAGAAAAGCAGAGTAGTGAACACCTTAAATGGACCTATTTGGAGCAGATGCAGCATTGCACTGAACTACCTCTTCAGGTCACATTTTCAGCGCACACTAAACAGGGAAAGATGGGGTCAGGGTTAGGATGAAAGTTGCCGCTCATCAGAAGGAGAAGACGGTCAAGAGAAAGGCAGGAGAAGAGGGAAGACAGGCGACCGATTTTGAAGAAGCTGTGTGCTGCCCTTCTGCGATCGTTCAGGGAGTAGCACGGCGAAAAAAATGGATTGTATGAGGGGAGTGCCCGCGGTAACTGGGACCTTCGCGAAGGCCAACAGCCATTTTGACTCCACCCAAATGGGGTCGGAAACCGCACCAGCACGTTGAGGCGACTGTTGTTTGGTGCAGATTGGCTGGTTTCGATCCATAGGATCTCTTCAGGGCACTACCGTCAACGAGAATCGTGATCAACAAAGATACTTTCCATTTTGCGATTTCGCATTAAGATTTACAAACATGGAGATTTGCAAAATGAAAAACATTTTCTGTTTGTGGTACCTAATTATAGTGACGCAAAGAAAACGTTTTTCCAATTTTTCATTTATTCTCTACTGCTTGGAAGGGGAACATATGAAAAAGTGCGCATGCATTTGTGGCTAGGTCTCGATTTTCGTTGACGTAGGTGCTCTGAAGAGATCTTATAGATCGAAACAGGCCTGTCGGCATCTGTCAATCATACATTTTACTGACTAGGGCCTTTAGAAGCCTGTTGTCTTTAATGACGCGGGTTTTGGTCTCTGTCGGCTGTTGATTGGTGCAGAAATGAGAGTAGGTTATCGAAAACGGAGATACATGCATTACGTTTGATCGATTGCTTTGATGTGCAGATCCTTCACCCTTTTCAAGTAAGCAAAAAGAAACCAGTGGCGTCAGCAGTCCCCGTCGCGTCGCTGGTCACCGTGCTGCCGTGATGTCACCTGCCAGCATTGACGTCAAGCAAGAAGAGCAAACCAACGTGGTCACGTCTTCTGGGTTGCCATTGGCAAGTGTCATGACTTCACTGCTGAACAATCGTGGAAATAAATCGGGGTCAGGTATGTAAGCGGTTTGAGATGAGGTAGAGGATACGAACTAACTTCACTCCTATTTTTCTGAGATGGAGTCCTTGCGTTACGAGAACATTCACTACAAGCTTAAGAATGCAGGGAATCGCTGATGATTCGGTTAGGGGAAATGACGGCCTAATTGAGGGGGAAAGATCGGCTCGTTTAGGAGAAGTGCGGCTCATTTCGTTACAATCCAGAAACCCTATCCCTCCTCACTGAGCGTCGATGCAGTTTCGACGGCGAAGTGTAGCGCGCGTCATCGATTTCAAGCAAAAGTTAGTATGTCACTGAACAATCACCATTGCCGAGTGGTTGGGTCTTATCATCGTGCACATACGCCGCAAGTTGGATTTTAGGCTGAAATGAGCCATGCCTAAAGTCCAGTAGTGGTGGGAAGATTTTAGAGCCTGAGACAAGAACTTATGAGGAGCCCTTGGCTGCCTAAGTTCTCAATAGAAATTTCGCGGGGAAATCTGTTCGGAGGACCTTGAATGATGGTTTTTCTGCAAAAGCACAGGTGAGGACTTTTTTGTGATCAAAGTCCCAGATGCCCAAAGTGACCCTTTCGTCTCGTCTATTGAGTGTGACGATCTGTTTTCTATCCGTGCTTAACCGGGTTAGAATTGTGGAGCTGCTCACCCAGCATGTCTTATTTAAGAAGTGATTCTTGGGTATCCACCAATGGCAGTCAGCCTTGTTGGGGGTGGGGCTATCAATCAGTAATTTGCATTCATGACTGGTTCCAAATGCGCCGCTACTTTTCCCCTAGTCTAATTCAACTAGGTTGACGGCGTGAATCTGGATTGCCGTTCGCGCTGTACCTCCATCCCAGGGAGATCAAGTTCACGGCGCCTAGATTTTTTACGTAAAACAATTTCGCTCTGTAATATCGGGCATGCCTCAAAAGGAGGGCCTGAGGCAGCTTCCTCACTTGCCTCTGCCAATTACCCACTTCTGCTGCAGTCTGTCGTTTGTTGAATAGAAGTTTTCGCGGCAAGGTTGCTCGAACGCTTCATGGCTTGTGCAGAAATTCGCCGAAATTGTAAAACTTTCTTACGCTCGCTAGTGGGCATGAAGAGTTACGAGTGCGATGCGGTTGAGTGGTCACGCAACAAAGAGCTTCGGTGACGATATAAAACTCACGCTCTATTGCACACGCTTTCAGTTGTGCGCAATTCGGATAACTGCAGATAGAAAGTAATGAAGTAACGCAGTGTGATGGCGAACGGTGTGACGTAGCGCTTCGTTGCTGTCAAGCCGGCTGTCAGGCTTGGCTACACCGAACCAGAAAGTGTGCACGATCTGCAAGTCTATTAAGCTGTTTGCATGAACAACTGATGACACATGGTGACAAAGTTGATAGATTGTCATGCACTCAATGTCATTGTAGCACTTGAGCCACACTCCTTTCAATATGATTTCGAGCAATTATGACTTCATGATTTCGTCATATTAATTTCATGCTTGCGCCAAGTCGAAGTAACCAACCGTTGAGGGAATGCGTTGAGCTGCCAGCAGAGATGTCAAGGGTGAAGTAGTTCATCTCGTGGAGCCAAGCTTATACTTTTTTGTTGAAATGTTTGCCGCATTTTTTTCCGTCACGGTTTTTCACAACCAACTGTTTATCTTCTGATTGACGTCATTACGGGACTTGAAAGTTGTGGGTTGCTGCTGTGAGACTAATTGTCAATCGATCGTCGCGAGTGTGCGACGCGTTTATGCGCTGTGTGGGTTGTCGTATGTAGTAGAATTATGATAGCAGCTGCTGGTTCCGCATTCGATTAACGTTGCGGCCTCTGCGAGAAGATGAAGCAACTGCCAGCCCCGGCCCCCGTTCCATGCGCAAGCTTGATGGAAAGCATTATTGAAACGTTAATGACGTTAGTAGTTGAATATGCGCAGCAACACTAGCGCTTATAGTGCTTTACTGTACCTTCCCAACCACGCAGTCATTCATCACATCACTCTTTTAGCGCCAGCCTCTCAGCATCAACCCTCTTAGCCCCTTCAGCAATCGTCTCGCTCAACCCCGTAGAATGCCATTTTCAGCATCGTCCCCTTCTGCATGAGCATCTTTTTGCTTTAACATCGTGAAAGGTTAGCGCGCGTTTGGTTAACCAGCACTGCGCCCTTCACAACGTCTCGATTTTCTATAAATAGTCTGCCAGTCATTTCCCATCAGCGCGTCATTATTTGTTAGAACAACGCGCGGCAGTCTCCGCAATGCTTCCTTGTAGTAAGAACCATAATTTGTGAAAACAGGATAGCAGCAAGATGGGGCAAGGGATTGAAAGAAGAGGGTGCTAATTTGGGATTATGAGAACATACCAAGACTGAGTGTAGTTGTCGCGTGGGCGTTGAGCAAGAGTAACAAGTTGTCGTTGTGAGCTGGAGGGTAGCCAGCACTTACAGGGAAATAATATGTAGCTGTACACAGAGATTGTCGACATGCTTTGAGTCTCTGGCTCGTGTGAAAGATATTTCTACACTACGTCAATGCAACTAAGCAAAGAAACAAGGTTAAAAGTAGCAGCGACGTTAAATGAGTTACCGTGGCATCAAATAGTTGTTCAAAAGCATCGAGTGCGCGTCAATGACATGTGAGAAACTGCCGCTGACTCGCCCTATCTCAGAGCTAGAACTCGCTGTCTAGCGGGCGCAGTAATAGCCATACTGTCAGTTGTAACTGGCTCTCTGGCTCTACCCAGATGGAAAGGACGATATACGCTTGTTTTGACAAACTCCAGGTTCATCGTGATGAGTTTGGACTGGATTTAGTTTTACCTACAGCGCTCTCTGAATTAGAAGTCTTGAATTTAACAAACAGGCAATCGGAAACTACATCACCTTGCATGCGCAGTGATTAAGCTGCATTAGGACACAACCTGTGACAGCTGGATGACGTTGGTCACGATTTAAGCTTCTTTCCTTGAGTTTCGACGTTGGTCTTTCCCTGTTGACATCACGAAAAGTAAAGAATTACTCTTCTAGTAAGATCGAACGAGCGGCCGATCACGACTAAGCCCGCAAGCTGCTAAGCCAACCCTTATCGCCAGAATCGAGAAACCTTCGCGCAGCGACTGCAATCTGATGCGTTTCATGTTTGGTTTTGTCGTGCTGCAGACTCTTCCCATCACACTTTTTTTGGAATCTCTGGACCACTCCGTTGCAAGCTCATTACTCCTGTAGCTACAGGATACATTGTATGATGTCCTTGCGTTAAAATGAATTTCCGAAAAAAAGTATTTTGTGGCCTGCGTTTCGAAACATGTTGGTCGAATCTTTTTTTACACTTGCTGAAATAACTTCCTCTTCAGCGGGTTGCAATTTCAGCAAAAACATTTTTCTGACGTTTGTCACATGCTTTGAAGTGGTCCTCCGCATGGTTTTCTCTCCCATTATCTGTGGGAGCTTCTGTAATTCCTTTTTTATAACCAGTAATTTTAATTCTCTTTGTAGTTCAACAGAATTATCGGCATCGGTCAAACAATAATCACATTTTATAAATTATTCTGATCAGAGAATCTTTTCCTTGATTGTTCAGTGCTACCAGAATGATATTTAAGTCTCCGTGTGAGTAGAGTCTAGGTGGATGGCTTTCGCCGAGTTACGTAGTGTGGTCGCGCTTTCGTCAACATGATGCTAATCTGTGCTGCTTATAATCGCGGCACCACATTCTGCTTAATTTAGCCCTAAGCAGTAAACCTCTGTCGTGTGTACACGCGCGTTATTGTTTGTCCGAAAGTCATTTCAACGCACGCCGTGTGCAGTTCATACACTACAAATAGTTTCAGTCTGGTTGTGTAGCGGCGAATTGCTGTGTCAGCATCAGTACAGCTACAGTTGCGTCATTACGCTGCTGAGAGCGTTTGTTTGCGCGATGGAAATGGGTTGGGGTAAACAAGATCAAGAAGTGAGGGAGAGTAGGATTGGATATGACGTAGCAGGCAATCGTCAGACGGCGACATGATACTTGCGTGTCAATAAAGTTGCCTTCAAGGTTTTGGTGGTTGCCTATTATTTCAACAGATTTGCTGCTGTTTTTCGTAAAATTTGTTTGATTCACGTTTATGGCGACAGCCACCAATTAGCCTTCCACCTTTTGTGGTACAAGTTTGCAGTGTCGTCAAAATCTATGTTCTCTCTATCTCGAGTTTCTGCCGTGCGAAGAAAGTAACCGCACTTAAAGCGTTGAACTACTTGAAAGACTGCTTTAAATGGTGCTAAATCAAGGGGGCGAAACAGAGGGGCGTAAGCCCCAAGGCTCATGGTTAACCAAGGTGCTTGAAACTACAGGACGGTACTTTTGAAAAAAGCATTTGGAGAAACCTTACGAAATAAGGAAAATAATCGAGGATTGCAAAAGGCGACCCGCGGCTACAAGTTGAAACGACAACTTTTATTCATGCTGTTAAAAATTAGAAATCAAAATTCGTTGGTCTGATGAAGAAAAAAGGTGGTCCGCGGTTGGGAAAGGGACCTTGGTTTATAGGTAAAGAACTTTTTATTTCCAAATATCTTGGGCCCAATCCCCACATTAAGGTATTTTCAAACCGAAGAGGTTAATTCGTGCGATTTTATTTCAAGTTCCATTTTGTTAATTTTACCGACATATAAAAAAAGTCAATTCGTGCAGCTTGCAGACTGCAAAAATTACTAGAAAGAAAAATTAAAAAGAGGGTTACTTAGATTATTACCAACAAATCGATTTTCCCGCCCGAAAAAAGACCTGATTTTACTTTGGTTGCGTCCTTGGTGAAGTATAACAAAAGCAAGCGTTTACAGTTACGGCTCTTGTTTGGAAGCTGGTGGTATAACATATAATCGTTTTGCTATTAGACGGACACTAAGCTAAATTTGCCATTTATTTTTTTCATATAATGTATTATGTAAAGGGATTGCATAATTGATACTTTTCACCTGGTTTACAAACCATTTCGCAAGTGAAAAGTGTATTGTTGATTATAAAGAAGTGTCTACGCGGCGAAAAATTCATTGAAAATTATATCTAAAAGTGCAAGAAAACAATCATAAGATTGCTTGCGTTAAAGCTCTCCCCTCTGTAATACCTTCAGCGACCCCCGAAACGTAGGGTGATTGGCATCAGGTACAGTGAGTATCAAATCGTGTTTCCATTGGAGGGAGCTATATTCTCCTGGTAGAATTGTTGTATTCCAGCTTCGCCAGTGCTTGTGATAAGCCTTTGAAACTTCAATTAGATTAGTTTTCCATTTGGTAAAGTTTATTTCACTGGATATAGTATTCGCGAAATGCATGTTTTATGCTGTAAACGATCTGTACACTTGGCATAGGCTGCGAGTACTAGAAGATTGTGGTTTTTTAAAAATGGGATCGCCTAAAGTTTAGGGATGACCAGGTACATAGTAATGAGGCCTTGATAACATCTCCAAAGTAATTGATTGTTTGAAGATGGAACAATTAAACCTCTGAAACAATAGGTTTTTTAATTGAAAAATCAATAGTTGCCACTTCATTCAAAGGGCCGCTGTAGATGTTGGTTGGTCGTCGAGTCTGGTATTTTTGTTTCGTGTTTCATTTTATGCACAGTTTTTAAATATGCCATTCACTGATTGAAGTAGACTATGAGCCTTTCTCAAAAGCAAGGTCCATGCGCAGAAAAGATGGAATTCATTTGCATCTTCAATTACTGAAGGGGCTCTCCCGTCCATGGTCTTGCACATTGATGTGCGTACCTAGCATTGTTGGTAGATTCGCTAAAATTCCAAGAAATATTCGCTCTTGTTAAAAGCAGAAAAGAATGTCAGTAAAAATATCAGATTTAAAAAGCCTTGGTGAATAACTCGTTTGCGTTGTGCAACGTCTCGCTTTCACAGAAAACCCGTATTTCTAAATCATTTGTTGTCGAATGAATTGATGTCAGAAATGTTTTTTCAGTTGTGCGAATTTGGAGTGTTTGCCTCTATTCAGTTGTTTAAGCAACAATTTTGTTGTTTTTTTGCGTTGATTTGCGCAGCAGAAATCGCATGAAGATGTAGAAAAATAAGCGCGCAAACACCCGTGCGACGCCCTCAACTTCTCCATCATCAAACATGCCACTGCTGAGTGGGGTCGGGGTTTTCCCTATGTTATGTTTCGCGTGATAATATGTTTTCGATGTTACAGAATTGAGTAATGGTGTTAGCACACTGACAATCATATGATCTGTGATTGGTCGTTTCAGGTCAGCCACTTGATAGAATGCAGCAAAGCCAAGCAGCGAATCACTCTGGGTTGAACGCGCACCAGCAGGTTAGTGCTTTCACGTGATCAGTTGTCTATGTATTTGACGTCACAATCGATTACAGGCTTTGCTACGCGATGGTCAAAAGTCGGCAACTCAGTCGCCTCAACAAGTAACCCCTCAGTTGATTACCCCCCAGCTGGTTAATCCTTATCCCCCCTATGGACTACAGTTGTTTTACAACAACCCAGTAAGTGGACCTCGTTAAGTCATTGATGGCATCATTGGTTTCAATTGTTACGTTTTAGGCGATCAACCAGTCGATGATTGCGCAAGCGCATTTGCAAGCGGCGACCATGGCGGCGGTAGCGGCTGCTTCAGGGTCTCGCGCGCCCCTTGCTATGCTTCCTTGGTTGAAGTCGCCGCAACTTGATAAAGACCTTCACACCCAACAGGTAGGCTGACCAATCACATTATGACGCATACCAATCTCCCATTGGCTCGTTATTGCAGGCGCTGTACGCTTTATACGGAGCCAAACCGTTCGAAGGAGTCGCAGAGCAATTGGCACTGTTGCGGCCCGATCTCTTGTTGCAAGGCAACGCGTCCCCGTCTCCCACATTGCGGACAGCATCGCCAAGAAAAGAGTAAGTAGGTGTCCGTGTGCTTCGACTAGTGCTCTATCGCTACTGCTGGTGGAGAAGTTCCCAATTCCACTGCTGGTGGAAGAGTTTCCATTACTACTGCTGGTAGGAGTTCCCATGAGGAATTCCTATGAGCCCTGCTGATGAAAGAATTCCCCTGAGCACTTCTGGTGGAGGAGTTTCCATGAGCACTCCTGGTGGAGGACCGCTGTTGGTATTGTAGTTTCCATGACCACTGCAAATGGAAGAATTCCCTTTAGCAATGGTGGTAAAAGAGTTGCCGAGCTTTAGAATGATTCCGCATGGAAGCAGAATTGTGAACGTTGTTGATTTGACTGAGATTTAATCCGGAATTAATTCTGCATTTTTTTCAGCAAACTCCTTCCGGAACGTCATGAAGGAATTCGCTCCCCAAAAGAAGAACTTACCAAGAAATTATCTCGCTCCTCTTCCCCACGAAGACCTGCGGAGAGTCTCTTTATTTCACCACGTGAGCAATCATCTCCATGTCCTAATCCTCCTCATTTGAAACCTCCTCAGATGATGCACCTACCTGATGCTGAAGCTCTCCTGAAAGATCAGTTCCTGCTTCGACAGCAGGATGAAGGACTTTGGAGATCAACTAGGGAAGATCAATGGATTGCTGATGCGGAAAAGGAGCGAAACAAGGAAGAGTCCTGGAAAGCAGTGAGTGTTTTGTTTTTATGGTGGATGTGATCGCGTTGTATGGGCTTCGAGACGTCATAAATACCGTTTGCGCATAAATCATTTTCGAAGTTGCTGACGCCCTCGGCACAGTTCGTTTCTGCCTTCGCTTTCCCAAAGCCTTGTGCAGAAAGCATGATGCTGTTAATTTGACGTATGCAAATCAGCGTTCTATCGTTTGCAGCGAAGTTCTCTGTAGGAGATTAGATTCAACAGCGGACAACCCGGACCACTTCCCGGCATTCAGTTTGCGTCATTGCTTTGCTTGACATTTTAACCTGTTCACCAACTTCACATTGTTTGCGAGTTAGTCTTTGATATCGTCAGAATGCGAATTCTCTTCATGTCGTGTTAAAATATATTTCAGAATTACCTCCGTGCCGCGCACCAGATGAAAAGCGGAGCGGAGAAAGAGGAACCCGACCTGGACAAGACGAAATCTTGTAAGCAGTGGTCGGTTGATCCTCAGGTCTCCCGCAGCATCACCCGCACTCCTCTCGGCATGATCGATCCGGCCACATACCTTGCGACTCGTGGAGCTTACTTTATTAAAGACGAGGCGAGCCGACAGAACGGCCTCGAGAACGGCTCGCCTGACCTAAAGGCGTCCTCCAGTCACGTGACCGATCCTCAGAAGCGTCTTCCTCCTTACATTCCTATCAATCCTTCAAGTGTCCGGCAGCCTCCGTTGTCGTCTGTTGCTTCCCATCGTGGTGGCTCACCCTCCGTGAAGGAGAGTACCTCCACTCCCCATGCTCCCTCTTTACATGCATGGTCTCAGACCTCCTCTTCACCGGTGTCTGTTGGGAAAACTTCATCAGTGTTCAACATCCACTCGCTCAAGTACTGCCCTTCTTCCAACAGTGATTCGATTCCCTCCAAGAGAGTAAGTCCCAAACCAAGTACTGACAAAAACGTCATCATCAAAACCTCCCTGGCCCCTGGCAACAAAGACGTGAAGTACATCCGAGATAAGTCACCTCAAAGTCACCGCCCTCGAAGTCCCAGCCCTGATAACCTGGGTCCCCTGATGCCGGACGGTAGCCGTGCTCGCATCTTATCCCCTGCCTCGCTAAGCAGCTTGTACCGCTTTCCTGGTCCCTCCAAACCTCCCCCTAAGATGAGCCAGCCCACTTCTCACAACGACTCGGTCATAATCAACGCTGGTCATTACAAGGTCACGGAAGTGCACGGTGGGAGGGCAAGTACCCCTAGTAACCAGCCCCCTTCAGGCGGCCATCTTGTTTATGCCAAGCCTCTCCCAACATGCACTGTTACGCGACAGTGCTCTGATGTGAAACCACCGCGGAAGCGACACGGGGAGAGCGAGAAAGAGAGTATGCACAAAAAGTTCCGCCCCAGCTCCCCGCCGTCATCTGCGGCTTCCCAACCGAGCAAGGTCTCGTTTAATGCCCCCGATTTCGTTGATGTTGCCTCCTCCATGGATCCACACTTGCGGGGGCTTATTGGAGCAGGGATGTTTGAAATCTCCGGTTCGAATATTGTGTGGGGTGACTCATCTAAAATCGGAAACGAGTGCCCTGGCGCACCCACCAAAGTTGCACTTAAAGATGCTTTGCTCGGTCTAAAAAAAGAGAACGGCATCAAATCTGTGCCTTCTTACATACAGCCTCTCAGCTCCTCCTCAAAGCGTGTTACTACCTCCCTTACAACATCAGTTGGACTGGAGGAAAATCGTCCGAACTCCCAGAATCTTCTTCAAGAATCTCTATCTGATCTGAGTGAAAGAAAGGCTATAGAGGAACTGGAAGCACCCTCACCTGGGATTGCACTTGTAAAGAAAGAGCAAAGTGCAGCCTCCCCGCCGGTTGAAATCTCCCCTAAACCTGCCTTTTGTCCAAAGTTGAAGAAAGATTGGATCAAACGCTCATGCAAGCATGAGAGCACTACCAAGTCGAGCCCCCACAAATCTCCCTCAGAAATCTCCTTAACTTCTGAAGATCTCCCCATTAAAGATAAATGTGGAGACCTTGAAAAAGTTTCTAAAAAAATGAAAAAAATTAAATCGGAGAAGAAAGAAGCAAAAAAGAAGAAAAAAAAGACAAAAGAGGAACCGAAGGGTGCGACATCCGATTCGAGTCCTGCTTCTGATGAATCTGCTTCCAGCGATCCAAAAGAGGAATCCAAAGCCGTTCGACCTCCTTCAAACAGCAAGTTATACTTGCAGGGAAAGCTTACTGAATATATAAAGGGAGGGAGTTGCTCTGAAACAGAAGAGGGGATCACTAAGAAGAAAAAAGGACGAAGGAGCGAGATGCCGATTGGAGAAAGTGAGTTGATCTGCGGTTGATATTTTGTACCGATGTTTTGGGTTGAGCATTTAATTTAAGTCAAGCAATAAGTACTAAAATACCTTTGAGATGGGGTTAGTGTATTAAAAACAATGCTGTTGGTCTTCTTGTTGGTGTCTGTAGCCATAAGTTGTTCTACATTTTCATCCTGAGGGCAAGTCGCCAGGTCTAATTTTAATCAAAATTTATAAATACACTCTACGGAGCCATTTAAATATGAACTAGTGGTTACAGATTTTTTTAGCTGTAGCATTTATGTTAGTGCAGGGAAACGCGGAGTTGCTGAGTAGGGAAATGCGTAGCACATATCAGGTGGCTCAGTAAGTTTGAAATTTAGTTTTTCTGCAACAGAGACGAGAGTTATTAAAAAAAATTGATCAGAAATATGTGTATAAGCCGTTAATATTGAAATGGTATTCGAATACAGTAGTTACATTAAGCATGGAGAAAGATCGTGACTAGTGAGTTTCTGTTTCTAAAACTTCAACGTGTATACTGTTATTTCTGTTTATAAAACATTCAGAATAAAGCGTATCCATTGATTAGTTAGGACCAGTGTCTCGCTAATTACTTATTACGAATTTCTTGTGAGCAAGAACTCCTTTTACATATGGTTTCTCAGTGATTGAATCGCATGTGGTTTCTTTTTCTTCCTAATTTTTTAGTCATTGCAACGCATGTGGTTTCTGGCTAGTCAGACTTTCCTTGATTCGACACTAGTTTATTTGTTACATTCGGCGAATGCCGTCTCTGTTTTATAGTTTTTTTGATTTTTGAAGTATTTACTCAATGCTCAAATGCTGCTGTGATATTGCAAAACCTTACAACTACATTTCAGATGTTTTGAACAGTATGATTTTTTTTCGTGTATGTGAAGCTACTGATCAGCAAACGTAAAGAAACAATCATTGTTCACACAGTTAAAATGTTCAAGGCAAAGTTGAAAAAAATTTAGTTCAGTTGTTTCCTTGTTGAACTATAATAAACCACAGCAAAGTTGATATTCTTAAAAACATGATTTTTGTGGCTATTAGGTTTTGCCATATCACGGAGGAATGAAAGACAGCTGCTGAAATGTTGAACAAGGTGACGCCATACTGTGCGATGTGCCGACTGATCTGGCTGTGCAAAAAATTCCTATGATACAGCGTTTCTAAAATAGCGTGGACAGTTTCGATTTTTGATTCGTCTCAACACTCTAAACCGCCGGTCCGCACTTTCATTTTCACTTGGAGGAAGTTCATTTTCGCATTTTATTGTATCAGCATTAGTTATTGTCGCGCGATTGTTTAAAACCTTTATTATTATTTATTCCTGTTACGTGAACTGACAAATAACATAAAAAGGAGAAAATTCTGAATTATGAACAAGCGATGGGGGCAGTTTACAATTCATTTGTAACTGACATAGATCTAAACGCCTAATTTACTTTCGTGTTTTTGTGTGGCTGTAATGCTATAAGTCAGGGGTTCCCAAACTTTTTCCATGGAGAGCCTCATTGCTGATATTTTAAAGACCCGTGGGCCAAAGTTAACTCAAATTTGGTGGGAGGTGACGGTCAGAAACGTCGGAGATCGTGTTAAGTCTCCCGAAAAGTAGGTGATCTCCAAAATATAAAAGTCATCACCCCTCAAACTTTATGCTTTTCGCGTTCAAATTGACTGGATCAAAGTGGTTCACTGCGCTATACATTTGTTTTGCAATTATGAAATGGGGTTCTCGGGCCGGATGAAAAGTCTTTGCAGGCCGAATTTGGCCCGCGGGCCGTAGTTTGGCGACCTCTGCTTAAGTCATATTAGTGAGTCCGCAGTTCTAATGGAAAACAACTTAACACAACCGAAGGGGGTCGATATCTATCTATTATTGCTTCGTTATGGTCAATTTTGCGTACGTCCGCCAGTCCGCCGGTGCAAAAAGTTGGGAACCGCTGCTCTAAACGAGCGTTGTTAGTCTTTAAAAAAGCGTCGAGATCCACAGAATAAGTGCAACCATTCGCCTACTGCTGTGGCCAAGCGAAAATTGGTGGTTCGCATACGACCAGTTTGTACTAGACATCCCAGGAAAGCTGTCAAGATGACGTCACCCAGCAGGCGGTTGCTGCGATGACCGGCGTCTCCTTGTGGGATTGTGATCGTTCGATCTTATTGCGTCGATGAGAAGCAGCAAGCGGGATCGGCGCATGCTATTGCGTGAGGTGATGGGCTATGTGTTGTTGCGTAGAATTATCTATCTCGATCTCATCCATCACTTGCGACCCACGCTCTCCTTCAACGAATGTACTTTGCAGTGACGACTCGCTAAATCTTGTTGATGGCGCCAACTTGCGTTCGGTCCGCCGCTTTTGACAATTTTCTGGGAAACACTTCGCCAGCTTCAGTAGTTACGAAACGCTTTGCAGGTTGTAGCCTTCTGACGCATGCGCTTCAACGCTTTTGACTTGCCCAACTTTTTACCAATTGGTTGATCCTCTCCATGTTTTGTCACATTTCAGTTGCATTTTTTAAAACTTGACAACCTTTATTGATTTTTGTCAAGTTTAGATGCTACTGCAATGTCAACGATGCGCTATAAATACGTTGTGGCTCATTCCGGATGCTTGTGCGTTTTGTTAGCCTATGACTAACTGAGGCAGCTGGTGGATGCTTTTGTTTACAGAAAGAGATATCAAGCTTTTGAAATTCGGTTTTGTCTCCGTGACTAAGAATTCACCTCCTGTTTCCTGCAATTTCTGCACAGCGTTCTGTCGATTCGCTATGTTGATCGTGTCTCCTGCACCCCAGGTTTTTTAGTTTGGTTTTCTACCTCCCTTTTCCACCTTCTCTTAGGTCGCGTCCTGTTCTAGCCACTACAGAGTAACGCTTTTTGTTGGCACATTGCGCATGCCATCGCACCCTACTCTATCCGCAGTTTTTTTGACCAGCGTATCCATCAATTCTTCATTTTTTATGCTTTCACTTATTAGAATCAAGTTATCAGCATATAAAATTCATTCATGAAGCCTTCTCTAGCACACCCGTAATTGCATCAACTAGAATTGCCAAAACCATAGGAGGCAACACAGACCCTTGATGTACATTGATTTGCACCCAGATTTCTTCAGATAGATCTAATCCTGCTCTTTCGTGTTCGTCCCTTGATTGGAGACTCATCTAATTTTTTTTCGTTTTTGTCGACTCTTCCATCTTTCCTGGAACCTTTAGATACCTTATCATTTTTACAACACACATACAAATCAAACAACAAACAATGCATATGTCGTTTCTATACCCAGCGTGAAACCAAATCGCATTCATCAATGTTCATTAATAATCCAACCGTTGTTTCCAGCGATCTTCATTATGATTGTCCGCTTCTGGATGAATACGTTCCTTTCGGAAGTTGCCTCCGATGATGTATCTATGGAGGAGTTGGACTCTTGCTCTTTGGAGCATTGAATAAGCAAATTTGAACCCACTACCCTTTCTCAACTCTTAAAACACCAGGTAGCAACTGAGATACGACAAAAATGAAATAGCGAACCCTTATTTCCTTTTTGTTCTATCTCAGCTGTTAGCAGTGATTGGCAATTACTCTGTGGTTGTACAGAGTAATGCCTTTAAGGCTTCCCTATTAACCTTAACCAAAGCTACGTAGTTAATGCTTGGTGACGTGTGAGGTCGTATTATGCCAATTCATACAGCATGACTTGTGTTATAACTTTCCAGGACGTGAAGCATTGTGTCGTCATTAAATTTGTTAAGTAAAAAAACAGTTGTACAGATGAAGGCAAGGAAAAGGTTAGATAAAAATGTTTAGGGTAAAAAAGTTTTGTTGCAAGCAAAACCAAGTAACTTGTTAAATGCAGAAATGAGGCCAAACTTAGTGGGCGCTTCAACGCCACCAACTACGCTGTCATGTCACCCAGTGCTGAAATGTGTTTTTTGAAAAGATTTCTACAAAATGTGCACACAAATTGTTGCAGAAGCTTTTTAACGACGATCCCCTGATTTTTGCCCATGACCTCGACCCGATAATACCCAGGCATATTTTTCCTATGGAGCATCTTGACATGCAGGCATGGAACAGAACTCGCGCTTTTGTGTTGCAGACGGCCTTCCCATCTCCATACTGTCCTGTCGCAAGGAGCTAGCCAGGTTGAAGAAGTCCGGGGCTTCCTTCATGCAGGACGCCGCCTGCCACGAGATCGCAGCTATCAGCGGCGTCTCGGTGCAGAGCGCTTCCACCTCAAATCAGCTGCTGCCAAAATGCAGGGAGTGTCGCAGCACGAAGAGGAAGGAAAACAGCGCCATCTTCTGTCGGTTTTATGGATTCAGAAAGTAAGTTATTAGTTGTCCAGGCTCCAACCCTGGCATGATGGTTGCAAATACTTCTGTTTATGGCAGTAACTAATGAAAACTTTAAGCGACGCTGCGTTAGCCGGATGTGCCGCGCGAGCCGGACGCTGCTGTCCCCGGTTGCTTCTCTTCGTGGTTTGAGCTATTTTGTTGTGAGCATTATGCAGGAAGATGTGTATACACTGCGTTAGCGCTCACGCTTGGTTTGCGAGTCTTCTGTTAGATTGGGCCACCACGACGGGTAGACTGCTTGGCCCCACCACCCGTTTGCCACGTAAAGATGCAGGCATCCCGTTAAGTGCCTTGCCCAAGGACACAACAACCAAGCTTGCAGGCTTGTTCTCTACACTATCCCTATTGTGCTGAGCGCCAAGCAGGGAAGCTGTGAATACCATTTTTTAAAAGTCTTTTTGGTAAGACTCGATGAATCCCTGGTCTACCGACTGCGAAGCGGACGCTCTAACCACTCCGCCATCGCACCCGGTTGCTGCAGACCGCTGATAGTAATGAGGTTGTTTTGTAGGCTGTCATTCGTAAACGGACACCTTCAAGCCGCCGGTTTCTGCGATCCCGAAGACAGTCACGTGTCCGATTTGTCGCTGTGGCTTCCGACAGTTCACCAGGACGATGACTTTACAGTGATGCAGAGCCCGTCGCTGGAGCTGGCGAGCTGCAAGTACATCATGAGGCACATCGTGGGGAAGTTCTGTGAACTGGTGCAGGAGGAAAGGGAGGCGTTGCAGGAGGCGGAAAAAATAGGTCTCCCTCTGCAGTTAGACAAATGACCGGCCCTGGCTGACATCTTATATATTTGTTGCAGAGAAGGTCAGCTGGAAACGGCCGGTGCGTGGCGTGAGGGAGATGTGCGACGCGTGCGAGACCACCTTGTTCAACCTACACTGGGTGTGTCGAAAGTGCGGTTTCGGGATATGCTGTGATTGCTATAAGGCAAGGAAGGGGATGTCCAAGGAAGGTGAGTGAATAAAGGGGTTCGGAGAAAGTGAGAATGCAAGGAGGGAACGTAGTGGATCGATGCCCGAGCAAACGGAATGTAGGAACAACTGAGAAATGGTGGGGACGCTTGGCCAACGTTGCTTTGTTTTTGTAGACATGGAGGCTTACGACAACGACAAAAACAATCTGTATCGATGGCTCAAGTGCGGAAAGGGAAAGCCCCACCTCCCGTCACATCTGGTACCGACGCAGATCATACCGAGGTAGGCCCGGTGACCTTGGTTTCATAACATGACGTAATAATTGCGTTGTTACAGCACCTGTTTGTTCGACCTTTGCGAACTGGCGCACGACGTCAGAGCGAAGTGGAATATTACGTCACAATGCCGATGTAAGAAAAGTTCGTCCGTCTCTTCGCATGCACCCCCCCGCCTCTGCGATCCCACGCCTCTACTAAAAAATCACTGCAACAGTAAGTACCCCGTCCGGTTATCCTGTCACCCTCTTTCCATTTATGTTCACTTTGTTGCAGACGAATTGTTATCGCAGAATGGCAAAGATGTCAAACCTCAGATCAATCGAGAGAGGTAGTAGTTTTAGTAGTAGTTATTCAGTTTTTATCCGGTGTTTTCCCTTTAGCAGAGATGGCCGGATTTACCCCATTCCTTCTGCAATTTCTCGCACTCCGTCCCTCCACTTGTCTCGTCTCAGAGCATCCTCCTTCTTCAAACCAACTTTCTCTGTCTCCTCTTCCACTTGCTTCTTCCAGGTCTTCTTCGGTCGTCCTCGCTTTCTCTTGCCAGTCACTTCAAGATTCAGAGCAACCCTCAAAACACTATCGTCATCCCTCCTCAGTACATGTCCATACCATCTAACTCCATTTGCTGTTGCTAACCGGTCTATAGTTTCTTTCAATCCTAACATATCCATCTGTTCTTCAGTCATCTTTCTGTCTACAATTTTCTGACCGCACATGGCTCTCACCATAGCTCTCTCCGTTCTCCTCAAAATTGCTTTTTCATTTTCTTTTAGACACCATGTCTCACTTCCATACAGTATTGCTGATCTTACGCAACAACAATAAACTTTACCTTTCATCTTCAGAGGAAACCTATTTCCAAGCAACAACTCTCCACATTTCCTTAATCTTACCCAACCGATTCTTACTCTTGCTGTAACTGCCGCTTCACAACCACCACTAGCATTTAGTCTGTCTCCCAAATAACAAAATCCATTCACTGTCTCCACTTCATCGCACAACTTCTCGATTGAGTCCATCGTCCCTTCCATTATTCCTTTACATTTCAAGCAAACAAAATGCATTGCCAACCTAGCGGTAACTCTCTTTATTTTTGCACATTTGCCATGAACCCAGTTTTCACATTTTGTGCACAACACTGAATTCGCCATGACTCTCCTTCCACAAACTCCACATGGATCTATCTTGCTTTTGTATAGTTCGCCTTCTGATCCGCTTACCATCAATTTTGTTTTTCTGGTGTTGACCTTTAAACCTTTACTTTCCAGTGCATTCTTCCAATTCCAAAACCTTTCCTTCAAGTCTTCCATGTGTTCACTCATGATAACAAGGTCATCTGCATATAGTAATTCGTTAACCACACCCCTTCTTGCATTTTCGGTAACAACGTCCACCACTATTGCAAACAATAGTGGCGACAGCACAGATCCTTGATGTACACCAACATTTACTTCGAATTCCTCTGAATATGCAGATCCCACCCTCACTTTTGTCTTTGCACCATCATACAAGCTCATAACTGCCCGAACTATTACTTCTGATAGACCCTTCTTTCTCATGGCCCATTCCATCACTTTTCTTGGCACTCTATCAAAAGCTTTTTCCATGTCAACAAAACACATATACAACTTCTTGTCCTTCTTTTGATATTCCTCCTGCATTCTTCTCACAATAAATATCGCATCCACTGTTCCTTTTCCTGGCATAAATCCAAACTGCATTTCATTCAAATCGACTAGTGTTCGTATTCGCCTCTCTAGTACTCTTTCAACGATTTTCATGGCATGTTCTAGCAGTTTCACTCCTCTGTATGATCCGCAGCTCATCACATCACCCTTTCCTTTGAAGATAGGTACAATCACACTTGTTTTCCACTCATCAGGCATTCCTCTACCGTCCAATACACGCTGGCACAGTTCCATCATCACTTTAACCCCGATTTCACCACTTGCAACTATCATCTCCACACTTACTTCAGATGGTCCGGTTGCCTTTCCTGATTTCATCCTTTGCATTGCCTCCACAATTTCATTACGAGCCACTTTTTCCACTGGTCCTTCTACTACATCAGTTTCCACCATGTGGTCCCATTCGTTCTCTTCATTCATGATCTTTTCCATATGTTCCTTCCAAATTTTTGCCCTATCTTTTTCAATAAAACCCAATCGTCCGTCTCCTCCTCTTAAGCACCTTCCTCCTTCCACATCCATCCCTTCCTTTTTCATTCTTTTAAGGAAGTAGAAAACACTATTAGAATTATGATATAAATTATTCAACTCCTGATTAGCTTCCTTTCTCATAGCTCTAGCAACAATTTTCCTTGTTTGATTTCTTATACGTTTGTATTGATTCTTATTTTCTTCTGATGGGAACTTGCACAGCTCTTTAAATGCCGCCTTCTTTCTTGCAATGGTATCCTTGACCTCTTCATTCCACCACCACATGCCTCCTTGATCTCTCCTAGACTTCTTCTTTCCACACACTTCGTCACATGCCTTTAGAACACCATCCTTAAAAGTTTTCCACAAATCAGGTGCATCTGCATTCACTAGTTCTTTTACTCTTTTTTCAAATCTCACTCTTGTTCGGTTTTCATTCAACTTCCAAATCTTTCTTCTTATGATTCGTTCCTTTCGCACACCCTTTTTTAGAACCTTTTTATCTAGATCTACGACCACCAGCCTGTGCTGAAGTTCCCATGGAATCACTTTTACATCCCTTATATACTTTCTATATTTTTCCCCCACAAGCACAAAATCAATTTCTGTTTCACACCCACCGCCACTATAAGTAATTTTTTTTTGTCTGTCTTTTTAAACCAAGTATTTGCCACGCACAGCTCTCTTTCATCACAAAACTCCAGCAATCTTCTTCCTTCTGCATTTCTTTTCCCAACACCATTCCCCCCGTGAACACCTTCAAAACCCTCAGCACATTTCCCCACATGTCCATTGAAATCCCCCAAAGAAACAATGATTTCACTACAACTTCCCAAGTCCCACTCACTCCCCATTTCATCATAAAAACGAACTTTCTCTGCATCTGGTTTTCCACTTTGTGGCCCATACGCACATATTACGCGCATCACTTCCCTACCTAGAGTTAGCACAATCACGATTACTCTGTCACTTTTTCTTCTAACTTCCACCACGTTTCCAGATATTTCCTCTTTCACCAAAATTCCAACCCCTCCAAATCCTGCATCATTTCCTGACCACCACATTTTATACCTTCGTCCCGAAGCACCCACAAAACGAGCTCCTTGGTCTTTCCATCTTACTTCCTGGATGCAACACACATCAACTTTTCTCTTCCTCAGTTCTTCACACACTTCCGTTTTCCTTCCACAAAGACTTCCCACATTTAATGTTCCAAATCTTATCCCATGACATTCAGATTTAAACCCGGAGATTCTTCGCACCCCCTGCCCATTTAAGAGCTGCCGGGGACTGGGGGCCACTTGTATATTTTTTCTGGTCATGGTGATTTGTTGGAGCGAAATTCTTCTACAGGGAGCATGCCCTTGCTTACCCCCAACCTCAGTTTTTTGACATGAGTGGTCCAACCAAGCAATTAAGCTGGCAACCCCACCATTAACAGTTAGACTGCAATTGGTGGGTACCCAATAGTCGCCTCTTACGACATGCTGGGTAAACAGCTTCACTATTCTGATAACCGGTGAAGCAGGTGAGGGAACTAAATTTGATTCCCCGTGCTTTCTTGTTACTTATTTTTTTTTAGTGGTCACCGATTGAAGACTTATGACTGTGACAACTCTGCCTCCCCCCTCGACTGGCTAGCCAGCATCGCCCTCCGGGAGCAACGTAAAGCCGCCCCTGCCTCCACTAAGCTTGCCAGGTAAGCTTGTCATATACCAGTCAACCTGGGCGATAACGTCACATTGACGGTTTTGTTTTTAGTGGTGACGAAGTCAGCCCGAAGAATGCTATAATGAGCAAGCCAGCGGGTAAGTAGAGCATTATGACGTTATGGTTGCCCCTAACCCTCTCGTTTTAGGTGCCGCTACTTCAATTACCGGTGCCCCCCGGTCGTGGCTCTGCAACGGCCAGCTCCTCCAGCTGACGGACAGCAGCAGCACAGTGAATGTGGATACTTTCCAGCTTCACTGGTTCTACGGAATGGTAGGTCGTGTTCCTTCCCACTTCTGCTCCTTTTAATGTCTGCTTTGTTGCAGCCCGTAATGGCATCCGGCGCTGCGAGCAACCTGAATCGCGACCTTTGGAAGCCGGAAACGTTTAGCGCGGAGCACGGTGACCAGCCGACAGGGGCAGCTCTGATAAACTGCCGGAAGGGCTCGATTATCACCAACGCCCTCATCAGAGACTTCTGGAACGGATTTGAAAAGATCGGAAGTGAGTGTCGTTGGATGCCACACTTGAGCTAGGTGTATGGTCGATCGGCTGCTGAACCAGGGCGCGGTGCTGCTTGCTGTGGTTGTTACTCGAAAGTTTAAATGTGAAGTAGAAAATCTATGCCAGAACGAGGAAGATGCTTTAGCATGAAATAGGCAACTTTGTCTGGGCCAGTGGCAGTGGACGAGGAAAGGCTGGAGACAGCCGCAAGAAATTCAGCGGGGGAGAAGAGGGAGCAAAAGGACGAGTGAGACTCCTCAGGGCACGTAGCTCGGCGGAGCTCAAAAAAGTAGCTTCTGGCTCTGCTACGCAGGGTCTCTGGCTGGGAACGGAAAAGTGTGATCTCAGGAAATCGGCTAAGAGCAAAGCTGACTCTCTGGGAGAGGAACAGTTGGGGAAATTAGGATGGGAGGAAGAAGAGCCAACGACAGAACGAAGAAGAGAATACACAAATTAAGGGTTAGATTAGGGCGAAAGAAAAGAGCAAGTCGCCTGCCATGCCTCAGCCTTGGCCTTGGCGATGACAGACTAGGCGTGTCAGGAAGCAGAGATGTAAGCCTGACGATCTTTTTCCACTTCAGCGAATCACCAGGCTTGAAGATGGCGTTTGATGCGGCCGAAAGAAATGAAAGATTTGGCCGCATTTAGTGTCAGAGAAGTGAAGAAAGCAGCAGCAGAGGAAAAAGATGAGTATTCTGCAGAAGGACAGTGAGAGTTGAAGTCAAAATCAAAGTCATCCCAGCGAGCTTTTGAAAAATTGAAGAAAGGATAATGTTCGTTGAGGCAAAAGACCGGAGAAGAGACACAGTTAGTAGAATTGGTAGGTGATCAGAACCAACATCCTGAAGCACCTCCCAAGAACAAGGTAAGGCAAGAGAGGAGCTAGCAAAGGAAATGTCGGGGGAAGAACGATTGCCAGAGGAGTGATGGAGAAAAGCAAGTATGCCAGGATCATTGAGGGGAGGAGGTCAGAAGAGATGACCCAATCGAATACTTCCACCCCACGAGGGTCGGAAGTACCTTTTGAGTCCCAGAGTAGGAGGGTGATGGCAGTGAAAGTCCCCCAAAATGAAGAGATTTGTGAAGGAGGAAAGGATGGAGAGAGCAAAGGAGTCGGTTCTGCTCTCAGTCGAAGAAGAGCAAATAGGGGGAGCTTAAACATTAAGAAATCAGAGTTGGGGTGAAGAAAGAGAGGAGGTAGAAAGCTGCACTTATCAGCAGCCGCTTCAACGTGGTGGTGCGGTCCCCGACTCCGTTTGGGTTTGGCCGAAATAACTGTTGGCCTTTCCGAGAGTCCCAGTTACCCTTCGCACTCCCCTTTATATCTTCGCTATGCTGCCCCCTGAACGACTGCAGTAGGGCAGCACACAGCTTCTTCAAAATCGGTGGCCTGTTTTTTCTTTTGCCTTTCTTTGTCTCCTCATTCTTCTCCTTCTCTTGATGAGGGGTAACGTTTATCCCAACCCTGGCCCCATCTTTTTTTTGCTCAGTGTGAACTGGAAATGTGACCTGGCTGGGCAAGTCAGTGCAATGCTGCACTTGTTTCTAATGGGTCCATCTAAGGTGCTCACAACTTTTCCTCTCCAAATTCAGAGCTCTTGGCAGCTCTCACTCTTGGAGCTTCCCCCCTTACCATAGCACTGTGACTTTCTACTCGGACTCCTCCGACATATATACCTCCACTGTACAATCTGGCCCCCTCTGCTAATGCTGCTCTCCCTCCCCACCCTCGTCTCCAAACCTCTTATCCCCCATTTGCTCATTTTATATCTTCTCCCTCTGCCTTCTCTCCCCCTGACTCTCTCAGGGTTCTTCGATGGAATGCTGGAGGTCTCCGAGCCAGGAGCACTGGACTATTTCAATTTTTTTTCATCCCATCTTGCTCCCCTCATCTGCATCCAGGAATCCAATCTCAACTCATCTTTCTCTTTCGGGATTCTTGGATTCTCTGCTCTGCGTTCTGATCGCACTCACTCCCGGTCTAGCATTCTCTCTGCTGATGCGACACACGCTAGCGGCGACGTTGTCATTTTCATCAGGCCGGGCCTATCTTTTTCTGAACTTTCTACCTTTTCTCCTACTTTCTTCCGGCCTATCTCGCTCACCTCCTGCGTATCAAAGCTTTTTGAACGCATCATTCTATCCCGTCTACTCTTCTTTCTGGAATCTAATTCCATTCTCTCTCCCCGCCAGGCCGGTTTCCGCCCTGGACGGTTTACTTTAGATCAGATTCTGTCCCTTTCTCATTCCATTTCGGATGTGTTCAACAAACCCAGGCCGGGCTCTCGGACGATTCTCTCCACTATCGATTTCTCGAAAGCTTTGGACTCTGTCTGGCATCCCGCTCTTTTCCACAGACTTATTTCGACTGGCTTCCCTTCTTGCTTTGCTCGTTGGACTCAATCTTTCCTTTCTAATAGGCGCGCTCGTGTGGTCTTTCAAAATCACAAAAGTCGCTCCTTTCGAGTCCGTCGAGGTGTTCCGCAAGGATCCGTTCTTGGCCCTGTACTTTTCTCTTCATCCATGATTTTCCTGCCTCTCTGCCTTCTTCCGTCATCTGTTTTCTTACGCTGACGATCTGGCCATTTGGTCCTCCTCTCCCTCTGTCCCACTGCGTTGGAGGCCACACAAGGAGCTCTGTCTCGATTGGAGCGCTGGTCTGAGTACAGGTGTCTTCCTCTCAATCCGAGCAAATGTGAGGCCTCCTTCTCAGTGGATCCCCACCAAGCTAACCTCCAGCCCCAAACCTCCTCCTACTCGGCTCCCGCCTCCGTTTCAATCCCACTCCAACTTTTCTTGGGGTCACCTTCGACCGCACTCTTTCCTTTTTTAAACATGTATCTTCGCTGAAGGCCAAGTTCGTCCCACGTCTCAAGGCCTTACGTTGTATTTCTGCTTCCTCATGGGGGGCCCCTTTTAAGGAGTCCCTCTCTGTTCTGTTTAAAGCTTTTCTTCGGCCCCTTCTCACTTAAGCTTTACCCAGATGGTTTTCCTTTTCTAAGCGCTACCAATTTCACCAAATTGGAACGCCTCTAACGAGCGGCCAGTCGCGCCATCACCGGCTGCCTCTCGTCCTCCCCTGTCCCTCTTCTCCTATCCGAGCCTTCTATACCTCCCCTACGAGTCACCCTGACTCATTTCACTCTTCTATCTTATGAGCGGGCTCTTCGTCTCCCAACCTCCTTTCCTATTTCAGGTTTGGCCAGACTAGGAGTGAAACCAACACTCTGCAGATCGTCCTGCAGAGCTTTTGCGTCCACTCACCTGCTCATGCTTCCCTCTACTTTCCCTATTTCTTCCTATTTCTCTTAGGGAGGCTCTTCTTGCTTTCCCTCCTTCTCCTCCTTGGAATCTGCTTTCGTTCACCGTGGAGTCCACCCTCTCCTCCTTATGCTCCCACGTTGACACTCTCCTCCCTCGTGATATGGTACTCTGGACAGATGGCTCTGTTCCTTTTCCTTTTGGCCAAGACGGCTCTGGCGTACTTACCAACAGCTCTCTCTGTGGCACTGAGGCCACTCTTTCCTTTTCAGCAGGTCCAGTATGTTCAAGTTTTTCCGCTGAAGCCTGCGCCATTCTGCATGCTCTTTGCTGGTCTCAGCAGCACCAACATGCCAACCATTTCTCTTCTATTCTCCTATCTGACTCTTGCTCTGTCCTCACCACCCTGTCCTCTCCTTTATCTTTCCTCTTATCTCAAACTTTGTTGCAGATCTGGCAGGAACTGTCTTCTCTCTTCTCCTGTTCTATCAGGCTACAATGGATCCCCGGACACTCGTTTCTCCCGGGGAACGATGCGGCTGATGAGCTGGCCCAATCCCCTGTAGTCTCTCTCCTCTTATCTCTTATCCACTTTTATCTTTTTTTGGACTGAAGGCGTACTGTCTCACCGAAATTCTTGGACGCACAGGTTCCCTCAGTTTTCACCGAGGAACTTGTGCTCCCTCGTCATGCTCGCTGTGTCCTCTCTCGTCTTCGCTGCAACGGACACAGCCTTCTTTTAGGTTCTTATCTCTCTAGGATTGGCAGAATCGAGAATCCTTCCTGCAGTGCCTGCGGACGCTCGTCCCAGGACACCTCTCACCTCATTCTGCACTGTCCAGCTATGAACTTTTTGCGCCGCTTACTCTTCGGCGACTCTCTGTCTTTTTACGAGCTTTGGTCCAGGCCCTGGAGAGTTGCCCGGCTTCTGGGGCTCCATGGCTTCCACCATGCCCCCATTCCTCGGAAGGGGTCGGGTAATCAACAACATCAACAGAAGGTAGAAAGTTTAGAGAAGGATAAGCCCTGTCTGACAAAAATGATGTAACTTTCCAGGGCTTGAACCAGAGGTCGTAGAGCGACAGAGAGTCACCGAATAGCGAGCGGCACTAAGAGTCCGTAGCTTGACAGTGCAGAATGAGATAGGAGGTGTCCGCAGGCGCTGCAGGAAGAATTTTCGATTCTGTTAATCCTAGGGAGATATGAACTTAAGAGTAGGCTGTGTTCGTTGCAGCGAAGACGAGAGAGGAACAGCTAGCATGACGAGGAATCAAAAGTTCCTCAGTGGAAGCCGAGAGGGCCTGTGGGTCAAAGAATTCAGATGAGACAGTGCACTCCCAGTACGAGAAGAGAAGAGTGTGTACGAGAGGAAAGGGAAAGAGACTACAAGGGCCTACAGAAGGCAGGAGTAGCACACCCCGCCTGGCCAGCTTATCAGCCGCGTTGTTCCCCCGAAGAAATGAGTGTTCGGAAACCCATTGTGGCCTGATAGTACAGGAGTAGATAGTAGACAGTTGCTGCCAGATTTGCCAGAGAATTTGAGGTAAAGAAAAAGACGGAAGAGAAGACAGAGTGAGAGGACGAGAAGAGGAGAGAAACAGCATACTTGTTGATGTTGCCGAGAGTGGAGAGCTTGCAGAAAAACACTTCTGCGGAAAAACTTGAACATACTGGGGCTGCCGAAAAGGAAAGAGTGGCCTTAATGCCACAAACAGAGTAATCAGTCCAGATCACAAGATAGTGAGATGAGAGAGAGTCATGGTGAGCGAAAGCCGCGCCTTGACGAGAAAGAGGGAAATCAAAGCGGGAGCGTGAGGAGGAAAAGGTGGAGTCCACAGTAAAATAAGATGGGTTCCAGGCAGGGGAGGGAGGGCAGGTGAAGAGAACCTCCCTAGGATAAGTAGGAGAAAGCATGAGCGAGTGAGTGGACCCAAATGCTCTCATGAAGAATCTTGATTTCACTCTCAAGTCTGGTCAAACCTGAAGTGGCAAAGGAGGTTGGGAGACAAAAAGCCCGTTTATAAGATGACAGAGCGAAATGAGTAAGGGTGAATCGTAGGCGAGGTGGTGACGCCTCGGAGAGAGATTGGATAGGGAGGGCAAAGGGCAGCCGTAGATGGCGCGGCTTGCTGCTCGGTGGAGGCGTTTTAACTTAATAACATTGGTAACGCTAAGGAATGGAAACCATCCGGGTGAAGGCAAAGTGAAAAGGGGTCGAAAAAAGCATTATAAAGAAGAGAGAGGACTCCTTAGAGGGGTCCCATGAAGAAGCAAAGATACAGCGTATGACCTTGGGACGAGGGAAAAACTTGGCCTTCAGCGAAGATACATGTTTAGAAAAGGAAAGAGTGCGGTCGAAGGTGACCCCAAGAAAAGTTGGAGTGGGATTGAAACAGAGGGGGTAGTTGAATAAAACTTGGGGCTGGGTGTTTGCTTAGTGGGGATCCATTGAGAAGAAAGAGGCCTCACATTTGCCTCGATTGAGAGGAAGACACCAGTACTCAGACCAGCGCTCCAATCCAATCAGAGCTCCTTGTGTGGCCTCCACCGCAGTAGAGACTGAGGGGGAGGAGGACCGAATGGCCAGGTCTTCAGCATATAGAGAGCATCTGAAGAAGCAGGGAGATCAGTGATGAAATGAGAGAATAGTACAGGGCCAAGAGCAGATCCTTGCGGAACATGTCGACGCACCCGAAAGCAACGACTTTTGTGATTTTGATAAACCACCCAAGCACGCCGTTCAGAAACCAACAGGCAAAGCAAGGAGGGAGGCCAGCCGAAATGAGTTTTTGAAAAAGTGCGAAAGCCTTGGAAATATGTATAGTAGCAAAAATTGTCCGTGAGCCCGGCCTGGGTTTGTTGAACCCATCCGAAATAACCTGAGAAAGATAAAGAGTTTGATCGAAAGTAAACCGTCCATGGCGAAACCGGCCTGGCGGGGAGAGAAAATGGAATTAGAAAGAAAACTAGCCGTGATGGAATGATGCGTTCAAAAAGCTTTCACACGCAGGAGGTGAGAGAGATAGGCCAGAAGGAAGCACGAGAGGCGAGAAGCGTTCCCATCTGGTGGATGGGAATAATAGAAGATGTCTTCCAAATGGAAGGAAAGAAATTCAGAAGAAAAGAAAAGACCAGGAACGATTAAAAATATGAAGTAGAAAATCCATGCCAGAGCGATAGGTGCTTTAGCATGGGATAGGCAACTTTGTCTGGGCCACTTGCAGTGGACGAGGAAAGATTTGTCGTAGCCGCAAGAAATTCCAAGAGGGAAGAAGTGAGAGCAGAAAGAGAAATGAGACTCCTCAGGGCACGTTGCCCGGGGGAGCTTGGAAAGGTAGCTTTTGGCTCTGCTACGCAATGTCTGGCAAATGGTAAAGTGGGATCTCAGGTAATAGCCGAAGACCGAAGTCAACTCTCTGGGAGAAGAACTGTTGCGGAAGTTAGGAGATGCATATGGGGACCAGCAACAGAACGAAGGAGAGAATACACAGATTTAGTGTCAGATTTTCGAGAGTGAAACGAGCAAGCTGCCTGTTAGCCTTGGCTTTGGCGATGACAGACGAGGTATGTTCGGAAGCAGAGATGTAAGCCTGACAAATTTGGCTGCATTCAGTGCCAGTTAAGGAAAGAGAGCAGCAGCAGAGCAAAAAGGAGACGATAATTCCTCTGTAGAAGGACAGTAAGAGTCAAAGTAAAACGCAAAGTGGTTTCAACGAGCTTTCTGAAAATTATTGGAAAGGGGCCGTTGGTTGGGGGGAAAGAGCGGAAAAAAGGGACAGTTAGTAGAATTGAGCCCAAGTCCTGAAGCATTTTCCAGGAGCAAGAGAGGAGGGAGCAAAGAAGATGTCAGGTGAGAAGCTACTGCCGAAGGAGCCATCGAGAAGAGTTGGGTACTGGCGCGATGGTGTAATGGTTAGAGCGTCCGCTTCGTAGTCGGTAGACCTGGGGTTTATTCCCCCAGTCGATTCATACCAAAGACTTTAAAAAATGGTATTCACAGCTTCCCTGCTTGGCGCTCAGCATAAAAAAGGGAAGTGTGGAGAACAAGCCGCCAATGTCAGTCCGCCTTGTTGGTGGTGGGGCTACCAGTCATTCTTGGCTGGTTCGAAATGGGCTGCCACTTTTCCCCTAGCCTAATTCAATTAGGTTGACGGCATGAACCTGAATTGCCGTTCGTGCCGTACCTCCATCTCGAGGCAGAAGAGTTGGGTTGTCAAAGGTCATTGAGAGGAAGGGGGGTTAGGGGAGATCGAATTCTTCCCACAGGTGTCGGAAGTACCTTTTGAGTCTCAGAGATGATTAGAATTGAGGTCTCTTGGAATGAAGAGATTTCTGGAGAGGGAAAAGGAGTTGATTCTGCTATTCGTCGAAGAAAAGCGATTGGAGGGAGCATAAACATTTAAGGAAAGAGAGCGAGGAAGAGAAATTTAGTGAGATGGTGACCCCTACATAGTCAGAGTAGGGGTCAGGGGAAGAGAGAGATAGAGAAAGCAGTAAGAAAGTTTACAGAAGGATAAGCCCTGCTTGATGAAAATGATGACACCACTACTAGCGTGCAGATCATCGGAAGAAAGAATACCAGGCCGGGAGTGAGTGCGATCAGATCGTCGAGCAAGAGTATCCAGGGATCAGGAAAGAGGAAGATGTGCTAAGATTGCATTCCTAGATACAGTTAAGGTCAACATGATGGAGCGAGATAAATTGGGGAGGTTTAGCACATCTGGCACGAAGGCCTCCAGCATTCCGTTATAAACCCTGAGTGAGACGGGGTGAAGAGAAAGCTGTAGGTATAGGAGAACAGCCAGAAACTAATGGAGGTGGGGGAGGGTGCAGATGGAGGAGGTACGAAGGTGGGGCGGGATGAACCTGGTTGACAGTGGAGGAATGCAAGCTGGAGAAACCCAAAGAAGAAGACACAGTGTTGGTAGGTGTGGGACCTCCAGGAAAAGCAGAGACGTAGCAAGAAAGACAACCCCAGGAGTGAGATCTGCCTAAAGCTTTGAATCTGGAGAAAGAAACTAATGAGCATCTTAAATGGACCCATTTGGAGCAAGTGCAGCATTGCACCGACCTACCCTTTCAGGTCACATTTTCAGCGTGCACTGAACAGGGAAAGACGGTGCCAGGGTTGGGATGAACGTTGCCGCTCATCAATAGAAGAATATAGGCAAGAGAGACATAAGAGAAGAGGAGAAAAAACAATCGACCGCCCTTTGGGAGACTGAGTACGGTCGTTCAGAGGGCAGCACGGCGAAATAATGGGTTTAAATGAGGAGGGTGCCCAGGATAACTGGGACCCTTGGGAAGGCCAACAGCCATTTCAACCTTACCCAAACGGGGTCAGGGACCGCACCACCACGTTGATGCTCTGATTCGATCTCGTGCTTGGCGTTGGACGCCCAAAGGAGACGTGTCTTATCGCGGCTTGAGTGATTTTGTTGACGTCGCAGATCGATTGTGCGATGAGCGGAGCGGCCGGAAGCTGATCCTGAAGCTGAAAGACTGGCCTACTACTGACGACTTCATCGACACCATGCCCGACAAGTTCGATGACTTAATGCGCGCCCTGCCACTGCCGCAGTACACCGCGCGCGATGGCAAGTTTAATATGGCCGCCCACTTGCCTGATTTCTTCGTACGACCCGATCTTGGTCCCAAGATGTACATCGCATATGGTAAGTAATGACGTCATTCTAGCTGTTCGCGCGGTTGATTATGATGCATTTTAGGTTGGGTGACCGAGAGCGACTGGTCGCAGGGAACGACCAACCTTCATCTTGACATCTCGGACGCATGTAACTTGATGGTTTACGTGGGAATTCCTGAAGATGAGCCTCCAGAGGCACAGGAGACGCTCATTGAGGTAACAGTGATTCGTTCTTCTGCTCTTCCTTGCGAAGAATCCAATCGTACTTTATTCAAGCAAGTATAAACGCCACGAGTCTGCATTTCAAACCAGCCCTTTGTGGGCACCCAATAATCGCCTCTTATTGGCAGTATCGCGTGCTGACGAGCAGACAATGACCCTTTCCCCCCCCTCCCCCCTTGCCGCAGTGGTACATGCCGATGGGTTGCCAATAATCGCTCTTTTACGGCATAGTGGCACGTGTTGGTGGACTGGGAACTGTTTGACCCCTGTGAAGCTCGAGCTGTCTAGTTGTTGACCGAGTATTGCGTCATATTGCAGATAATCAAGGAAGGAGACGTCGACGACGCCCAGTTGGAGAGGGCGCGCACCCTCAAGCCAGGGGCTCTCTGGCATATCTTCAAAGCAGCAGACACCGATAAAATAAGGAAGCTCATTTTGAAGGTTTGCTTCCATTGGAATAATTCTGCGGAAGTGACGTACCAGCGACGCGTGATTTTTTAGGTGAAAGCTGAGAAAGGGGTGGAGGTGACGGGGGATCACGACCCCATCCACGATCAGCAAATTTATCTCGACCAGCAGCTACGTCGTCGGTTGCGTGAGGAGTATGCCGTGGAAGGATACCCGCTGCTACAATGCGAGGGAGATAGTGTCTTCATTCCTGCCGGCGCCCCCCACCAGGTAAGCACCCCAACCACCCTCGCAAACAACCGTGGTTATCCTGACGTATTGCAGGTGTTCAACCTCCACAGCTGCATCAAAGTGGCTGAGGATTTCGTCTCCCCGGAGCACGTTGATAAATGCTTCAAACTGACCGATGAGTTCCGACATCTTTCCACCACTCACTCCAACCACGAAGATAAGCTGCAGCTCAAGAACATAATCTACCACACCATCAAGGAAATGGTTGGTGCGTTCCGTTTTCACGACGCTCGCGCCACTGCGGAGGCCAACAGTTCGAAGCCCGTGCTACCACAAACGTGACGTAGTCTGTTGTTATGGCGCAACAATTGCAATGAAAGTTAGGAGCCGATCCGCCAGAGATTTGCAGGAAAGCGGAGCAGACGGAGCTTGTCGGTTTTTTTTACACCGATGTGACTGATTGTAAATATTTTTATCAACTTTAAATAAAATTTTTCTCGTACGTAACAAGTTGGTTGCTTGGAAACAAATATGATGTTATTGGTTTAACGAAGTGATGCTCAATGGATCGGTTCAAGGGGCTTCAATCAAAGCAGAGTTTGACGCCATAACTTTACTTCAAACGTACGCAATAGCGCCCCCATGTTTAAAAGCACGCTTGCGGAAAAGTTTGGAACTGTTTTAAAAATCAATGCGAGACAAACAGACTTTGGAACCGTTTTCAAATGTGATCAAGCTGTGCGTTTTTGTTTTTCCGAGAACAATACTCGCGCGCTTAGACTTGATTTGGAGCAGAGCTTTTCAACCCGGGTTGGATGAGCTTCAGGGATTTCGCTGCTGATTTTAGTTCTATATTGGTATCAAGATTTTTGCCTATGGGCACGAGCCGTCAAGCACATGTGCACAAATAAAGAGTTCATGCGATCGCTAGGCTAAGTTTTTATTTATCTAAAAATTCAAAAAAATTTCGGTGTTAACGACTTCTCAAAATTTTGAAGAAATAGATTAATGCTTCTTTAGTTTTTATTTTACAACGAATACTTAATCAAAATTGCAAAATGCACGCCTTGCATAAGCAGCCAACTCTGCAATCACCAGGTGCAAGAATTCAAAATATTGCGCTGTTAGCATTTTTTGTCCGTAAAAAGTTACTGATCTTAGATAACAATTTTCGTTGCATAAAAAAACGTCTTTCTACATAAGCAGTTTTACGTTGAGAATGTTAAGTAAACCGTATAATGCCTGGTCTTGTTCATTATTTCAGAAATGCCAAGGGGTATATGCTGCAAGTGCCTTTTCCGAAGTCACGTTCTTGGGTTACTTGCACCGCTTCTTTCATGGTGTACTTCGCTCTTGGCATCATTTTTGTAGGGAAAAGTGAAATATTTGACTTTTTTAGGGATTGTAAGAATCTTACTACTTTTATCCTTCGCGTGGGAGACTACCGCGTGACAGATTTTTACCACCGTAATTATGGCAGTTTAAAAAACTTAAATGTAGCGATAGCAAAACGTAATTCTGCTAGAAATACAGTACAGTTGTTTATACAGTAAATACAGTTGTTTATAAAAAAACAATTTTATGACTAAATGTTAGCAAAATGGATCAAGTGCATAAATTTCCCCATGTGGGAAAATTTATGCACTTGATCCAGAATCTCAATACACTGCGCCGTACATTTACATACCAGGCCTGCCCCTTCAGTGTACACTGCCTTCCTTTTAATGCCTTGCCAGCTGAGATTCGAACCCGCAACCATGGTATCTCAAGACCAGCTGTTCTAATGTTCTTAAGAATAAACTTGATAACTAACGGGAAAATTTTGCACTTGTTGTTGTTTTGGGGAAAATTTTGCACTTGTTCCAGCAAAATAACTCAACAAATCCACTTCATTTTATAAGCATCGTCTCACTGTTAATCACGTTCAAATCTAAGTGAATATTACTTTACGCTTGACACACAATGTGCGGCATAAGCAACGCCCCTTTTAATTTTATATCTTATAATTTATATTTTCTATTGTTTTGTTTAATTTAATTTGCTAAATCTTTTTTTCAGATCTTTTATGCAACCATGAGATTAACAAAGGAACAGAGAGTAAATTATTTTTAATTAAGTTATAAAATCTTTATTTTTTCAGATAGTTTATACAACCATGAGATTAACAAAGAGTTAAAGCAATTCAATTGTACAATCAAAACAATAAAAGTAATGCTTTGATTTCATTTGTATGGAGCATTATTAAACCGAATAAGCATTATATTGATTTTATATTAATCTATTAACCTGTGGCAATACATTCATGTTCGAAAAAATAACGGATAATCAAAAAGGCTTTAATTTTGTTCCATTTAAACAAAGGGCGTTTCGTAATGCCGCACCCTGCATTTGAAAACGAATTTCTCCAGCTCCAAGCACATTTTGCTTTGTTGCATAGATAGTTCCATGCCAACAAAAACTTCAGCTGACTTGATGGATACAAAAATCACAATCTCAAAAAAATGACATGGCAGGACAGAAACAATATTTCTTAAATAGTTGTAAATCTGGATGTAGATAGAAAGCACCACCAAAAAGTGGAAATTTAAATTTATTTCAAATTAGGCTATGCATCAGAAAAAGTAATTGCATTGTCAATCATTCATAATTGCATTCAACTCTGTCTCTTTTCCAACCAACGAAAAATAACATATACACAGTAGTTTAAAGGCGAGTTTGGTGCTATGACTAGAATTTCAAAAAATATCACCGACATTCCTCCGATTCAACGATGTTTATTAAAAATTATCAGCAATATAATTAGGATGGTTTGTGCCGGGGGCTGTTGTTTCAAGCGCATAAGGACTGAAACAGCCAGTTAATGCTGAAAGAAGATCATTATGCGCTTCAGCTGCAAATCGTGCACAAAATTGTGACGCAAAGATATACCCCAAAAAAACATATTTTTGTTAAAACAAAAGATTATTTTTCATCTTCTGCAGAGCCGAAATCCATCTTCGCCTCCCTAATCTGAAAATTTAAGAAAAATCACTTTCGATTTAACGCCTATCTGCTATCTAGCGTGATAGCAAAGTTGCAAAGAACGTGAAAAGTCAACCTGCATAAACAATATGATAATGAAAAAAATATGATATGTTCAAAGATTTAGCTGTAGGCGTACGGGTCACAATTTTTTGTTTTGAAAATGGGAAGGAAGTTGTAGAAAAAGATGTACAGTATACCCTCACCCACTCGCGGCCCCCTCACCCACTCGCGGCCCCCTCACCCACTCGCCGCCCCCTCACACCTGCACATTTTGCTCTCAAAGTTTTTTTCATAATTTCGGCAATTACGTGAGCTTCTTAGGCTGTCTTTTAGCAGAAAAATGTTTTTAGATTAAATTCAAGTTTTTGGTGTGTTATATGCAATTATATTGTATCCCTGAATTATTTACGCTTTATAATGCCACCAAAACGACCGGCATCTTACCCAGCTTCTGGCAAAGAACCAAGCCTAATTTGTCATCACTAAGTACATATTATACTACAGTACATTATTACTGTTTTTATATTATCACTAGCCGGCTTTGCCGGCGACGCCCGGCAAAGGCCGTTCATCAGTAATGTTCGGGTTTAGTATTTCGGTTCAGCCGGTTCAGCCGGCTTCACCTATCCGGCTCTTGTGTAAGCAGTAGCGAAAAGTCTATGAATTTTATGCACTATTCTTGTACACAAAATTGTGATCATCATATTCTCTTAATCATGACTGGCAATCCTCACAAAGAATCTCGCCACAAATTATTATTGTTAATACTTGTGAGGGAGCAGTATTCTAAAGCAAAAAAATCTTTCGTGTGGTGCGATTTCACACAATGACACTGTTTTCTTTTGGTTTCACTTTAATTTTCTCGAGTCCTCACTGGCTACGCGTTATGCAGCATGTTCTTTTCTCCCTGCTTGGCGTGCCCTTGGGAGTTTAAAGTGTCCTTGCTTTTCCCCAAATGTTTAGTTTGACCTCGGTAGCTCCATAAAGCTATTATAAAGCAAAATTCCAACAATATCTTCCATTTGGTGTGATTTAACTCAGTGACGTTGTTAATTTTGATTTCGCCTCAAACTTTCTCAGGTCTCTGCTAGCTATGCTAAATGATTAATATTCGTTTTTCTTTCTTAGATATGTTCATGGAAGTTAAAAGAGTTCTTGCTTTTCCCAAATTTTCTGGTTTGATTCCGGTAGCTCTATAGAGCTATTATCAAACAAAATAGAAAAAATGTTTCTCTTAAGTATGGTGCGATTTAACCCCGGCAGGCCACATTATCACCAGTGCCGATTAAAAACGTACCAATTAATGCAGCTCCGCCAGCTTACCGGACAGGTAATGGTGATCATGTTGGTTTATCAATGAAGACTGGAAGTATTCAAGAAGAAAGAACAATGACACAAACTACCATTTGTAATTTTTAAAAGTGTAAGAGGGGGGGGATAAAGCATAGCCAAAATTGATGGCGTTTCCCAAATGGTGGTCGTTTTGACTCACAAAGAAATGAGCTGTTTGGTGGTAGACATGTTCGACGATTTGGTGGGCCCGCTTTCGTATTGATATTAATGACAGTAAGATTTTTGTCTGCACTGTTTGCTTTAATTCGGCCATAACATAAAAAGGGGTCATGCCTTTCCTTTAAGTCATACAACCTATTGCAATAGGCGCCTATTACGCTCTTTTCAAACAAAAACATTCCCTCTTAATCCAGTGTTATAGATTGATGCTATTATCGTATAATTTTGATCTTTTTGTAAGTTTGGGATTTTATTACATTTTACTTTGCCCCTAATGCAGAACTGCCTACTGTTAAATAAAGATTAGTGTTTTGTACCGATAGGCCTATCCTTGCAATTACAAGTATCAGTAACGGGTTTTACCATTTGTGTTTGCTATCAAAATGATAGTACAGATAATTTTGCTGCTTGCTGCTGTTACCATTAAGCAGTGGCAAGCATTGTGATGTCATTTAACATTGTGACCGCACTATGCGTTTTGAGCCATTATTGTTAGGATTACTGCTTATCACTTCTTCGTCATTGTAGGCGAATTAAATATGAAGTAAGGTCTCTGACTGCGTGCATGTTCCTTTGCCCTGGCATAAACGCCGCCATGCAAAGAGCAAACTAACCCGAAATGAAGCACTTACAGTTCAGTTATAGCTGTAGCGGGAGTCCCCATCAACAATGTCGAGGTTAAGAACATCAAATCAGCTGGCTGCTGCGACAGCCTCGCCCAATTGCAAAAGAAATTGCTTCAACATTTAGATCATATGTAGCTCGACACCTACATTTTATTGCAAACCATAAGAAAGGACCATCTTTATCCCATTGTCTTTTTCTTGAGTGATCACCAAGTGTTTTGCTTGGAGTAGGCTTCATATTAAAATTTGTAGACTTCATTCTTCGATGAATCTTTTGAATATTTTGATGGATAATGCCAAAGATCCATGCTATCGAGAAAGAATAGACAAAATGTACCAAAGGACTTAGCTTTTCTAGAAATTGCAGTTTTGTGAACTGCAGGCACTAAAATTTTGTGTATTTCTAACCGGTAGACTACATTTCACAAACATTTGGAGACTTCAGTTTTTGATGATTATTTTTGAATAGCCTACAGACAATGTAAAAGAACCATGCTTGTGAGGAAAAGTAGTCAAAATGTACCAAAGAACCAACTTTGGTCTAACAATTGCAAGTTTGTTAGCTCTAGTTACTAGAGCCTACTAGAGTCTAGTAGGATAATTGTACAACTAAAAATGAAACATCATGTATGACAACCAAGTTTTGATCACCAATTATAAACTAATCCTTACCCTCAAGTAATTGGAGTCACATATTGCTGGAAAGGATATTTCCTAAGCTTTCAAAGGACAGTAATTGTCAGTACAGTACCTCATTAAAACGTTTTTGTATTAAAATCACTTTTTTTTGCTGAGCTTACCACTTTCTAGGAGGGGTAAAAAGCTACAAGTCAGGTCTTAAAATTCAGTTTTTTCTGTGTAAAAAGGAATATTAATGGTACATATTATACACTATCAGAATCGCCTTGAAATAACCTTTAATTTGTTGAAAAAAGTTTGAAAATCAGTAGAGAAATGTAGTCACAAATCAGTTTTTTTAATAAATTAATTTTGCAAAATGTTGCAGTTTTTTAAAATATCTTTACATTATGATCTGCGGTAGCAAAGATTTATTTTAATCGTACGAGATATATTATGACGTCATAGAGCCAGTTTAAACGTACAAGGGAAATAGAGATGAAAAAATGCTTAGATGGCTTGAAGTGCTTAAATCAGGGGTGTCCAACCCGTGGCCCGCGCGAGTTTTCCGAAATAACCAATATTATCAACTTAATTGCTACGTAATTTACGGTGAACTTACATTCCGAGAAATTTGCGTATATTGTTTGCTTTCTTTCAAGTTAATTTTATTGTATCACAATGCACATTGTTTCACATCACATTTCCAATATTGTTACGTCCACATCCTTTGCACACAATCGCGCTCGTGCTTCAAGAGTCAGTCAGTCAGTAATAGGCTGGGTTTGGTCGTGATGCGAATTTATGTTCGACGTTTGAGACGTAAAAATCTCGAATTTTTTGGTCGGAAACCGACTTAGTCGAGAACAGAATCGTTCGATAACCGAGGTTTGACTGTATCTTTTGCACTCTGCAGTAACATAGAATATGTCAAATAGGAAACGAAAAGCAAGCAATGCTAACATTAACAGAATATTTCAAGAGAGGTGGACATATGACTACTTTTTTGTGGATGTCGAAAATAAGCCAATTTGCCTGATATGTAATCAACCTGTATCAGAATTCAAAGAATACAACATAAAGAGACATTACGTTAGTAGACATTCATCAGCTTATGAAAAATACCAGAATGAGTTCAGACAAGATAAAGTGAAAGAATTAACAAAAGTTCTTCGTGGACAACAAATGGTTTTATCGAAAGTGTCTTTGCAGCAGGAGTCAGTTGTGAAAGCGAGCTAATTGGTGGCAGAAATAATTGCAAAAAAATCGAAACCATTCGCAGATGGAGATTCATTAAGGAATGCATTGTTCGTGTTGCTGATGTCATATGTCCGGAAAAGAAAGAGACATTTGCCAAAATAAGTCTGTCAAGACAGACCATAACTCGTCGTGTTAAAGAGCTTGGAAATTCTATAGAGAAAACTTTAATTGCAAAAGCACGAAGATTTTCATCGTATTCTTTGGCGCTTGACGAAAGCACTGATGTCAGGTCTACTGCTCAGTTGGCACTCTTTGTGCGAGGAGTTGATGACGATTTTGAAGTTACCGAAGAACTTGCAGCCATTGTCCCAATGAAAGGCACGACTAGAGGCATTGATTTGTTAGAAGCTGTGATGAAAACAATCAAGCGCCTTGGCTTACCTTTGTCGAAGCTTTCGGGAATTACAACTGATGGCGCCCCATCAATGGTGGGAAGACAGCAGGGTCTAGCAAACTTACTTCAACATGAAGCAAGTAAAGTCGGAAATGACAATGTCATGCAATTCCATTGCATAATACACCAAGAGAACCTTTGTGCCAAGTCAGTGAAAATGCAAAATGTCATGTCAGTTGCTACTACAACGGTCAACTTCATTCGTTCCAAAAGGTTGCGCCACAGGGAGTTTCAAGAGCTACTGCATAGCATGGATGCTGACTTTGATGACATTCCATACTACACCGAGGTCCGATGGTTGAGTCGCGGCAAAATGCTGAAACGAGTGTTTGAACTCAAGGATGCAATACAGACCTTTATGGAAAGCAAAGGAAATAGTGTTGATGAATTCATGAACGAGGAATGGATAGAAGATTTTGCATTTCTGGTGGATATAACTACCCATCTAAACGAACTAAATTCACGTCTACAGAGAAAAGGGCAACTGATACATTCCGTGTTTGATCATGTCAACGCGTTTGCTGTGAAATTAACCCTGTGGGAAACGCAGATATACAACAAAAACTTTGTTAATTTTCCTTCTCTACAGAGTCTTCAAATTCAAAACTCTCAGAAATACGCAAAAGTAATAACAGAACTAAGGAACGACTTCGACCACAGATTTGCCGACTTTAAAAAGTCTGCAATGCATTTCAATGTCTTTTCCTGCCTCTTTTCTGTGAAGATAGAAGAGGTACCTGAAAACCTACAGATGGAGTGCATTGATCTTCAGTGCTCATCTGATTGGAGGGAGAAGTTCAAAGACTTTCCACTGCTAGAATTTTACAAAAAGTATGTCTCTAAAGAAAAATATCAGAGGATTCACAGATTGGCAGTTTTCGTGACCTCATTATTCGGCAGCACTTACCTGTGCGAGCAAGTTTTTTCGCGGATGAACCATGTCAAATCCCCTGTAAGATCGCTACTTTCTGACAGCCATATGGAAAATTCGCTTCGGATTGCTACCTCGTCCATCTTGCCGAATATTGCCAAACTTGTTAGAGAAAAACAGTGCCAAACTTCACATTGATATGTCGAAGTGTAGCAAAAGCTTTGTTGACTTTACTGTTGGTATGTTTATTGTTCTTATAATTGTAAAAGAGGATAATACAAATTTCTAAGATTAGAGTTTTAGTGTGAGGGTTTTGTCTGTATTAGCAGTAAACAATCAAGTGGCCCGCGCAATCATTCGTAAATTGCATGTGGCCCTTTGGCCAAAAAGGTTGGACACCCCTGGCTTAAATAAAGAGCATAAATAAAATAATTTCGTAGCATAATGTACAATAACTCGTACTCGTAGCATAATGAAACAAACATTAATTGTTGTGTTGTTTTTATCAAAAGCAGCTTATTGATATCTTCTGAAAGAACGTTTAATAGCGTTTCTGCGATGAGTACTTATTGAGAAAGAATAAAAAACAGAATGTTTAATGAATCGTTGATTGTGACGTCATTTCAGATCCCAAACAAATGAAAGTTTTTGAAATGTGGTAAGTCGGAAGCTGGTTTTTCGTTTGAGCAAAAAGCAGTTGTTCTTTGTCAAGTAATGCAAATTCTAAAAAAAATATTTTTGTCATGACGTCACAAATACCCTTATGACACTCACCACGGGGTGGTGATCAATCATGCCAAGTTTGATGCTTGTACCTGTAACAGTTTCAGGGGAGTTGAAACAGACAGACACACAGATAGAATTGCGCTTTGTACAGTATATCAGATTACTTTATTACTGTATTAATGAGTAAATCTGTCCTTGAATGTGTTTGGGAAGCATATTTTAGTTTATATAACATCATACATAAGCATTTTATACCTGCAACAATAATTTTCGCATCAATAATTTTCGATTTTCGAGATTCGCGGGAGGGAAAGGAACGTAAAGCCCGCGAATAGCGGGGGAGATACTGTACTTACAATTTTAGGAACACTAACCCGCGTGTTATATGATATCACGGAAGCAGAGAATCACTGACGCCTTTTGCTTGGAAGAAAAGTAAGCTGTTCAAATCTAATTGAACAATGTATTGAGCGTGTTCGAAACTTTGAATGAACCAAATACTTGCCGTAAAACCAAAATTGCTTAGAAATACAGTAAAAGAATCACACCAAATGACGAAATTACGGGTTCCACTTTTTGGCGCTGAATCTAGCAGAGTTAAACCACAGAAACATAAAATGGTTACGCAAAACAATGTGAAAAAAGGTATATTTGCATAAAGTTTGTGATTGACTTACCAAAATTTTTTGCTAAAATTGCTTTTGTATATTTTGTTAAATAATATAAGTGCAATTGTCAACATCTTACCAAACAAAATCTTCAGATTCGCTTTTTAAATTGCTTACTTCAATTAATCCCAAAATATAAGCATCGACAATATTTTTACTTCGCCATCCAGTTCGTGAAGGCACGAAACGTTCGTAATTTGGTAAAATATCTTTTGAAGCGGAAGAATTTGATGTGTGCAAATTCAGCCTTGACAAGTGCTTGCTGTCATAATACATTAGGGCACAATCGGTAAACGTAGTGTTTTTCTTACTCCGAGCTGCGACCGAAAGCTTTTTTATGGCCTCTTTTTTTTCATTCGAATCCAAAAAAATCGATTCCTTTTATTCTATCGATTAGCTTGAAATGTTCATTGTAAAGGTCGTTTCGCTGCTTTTGACCGGAACTTTCACATGCACTGCTGTGAATAATGTCTTCCACTGGTAATTTACTTCCATATTGAGTCTTGTCCTTAGCTGATTTGAAAGAATAAAAACATGAACTAAACATGCTACAGAGCGTAGCTTCACGAAGTTACAAACGAGATAGCATCATGCTACGCAAAATAAAACTTACTTCTGTATCTGGATACATCTCATTGGATAAAAGTAATTGTTTGGACAAATCCACTTCAAACGAACAAGAGAAATTAAAATTTGCTCTCAAAATGACATAAGTTCCCAATGCTAAGACCACATAAGAAATATGTTTGAACTGTGAAACCTGCAATTCGCAAGTTCCGTGGGCAACAGTTCTTTTGGAATGGATAATCCACACAATGAAAAAGGACAGGAATTCTAAGAAAAAGGACCTGTCAGTCAAGTAATTACAAAAAAGTGTTACAAAATATGAAGAGTGCAGTGTCAGCGGGCTTTCTATTTTTATTCTTTAGGCTTGTTTTGCCAATTCAGAGCTTTCTTCTCATGCCTTTGATTTAAGAACAAGTACTAACGGTGGCCAAAAACCGGCTGGAGAATAGCTTGCGATCTCGCCTTGCCTGTTTGTAGTTTTTAGGCGGATTTATGGTAATATAAAAGAGTAAGAATGGCAAGTAATCACTATTTCAATCAGATGACTTCGTTCTTTCGACAATTTATTATTCAAATTTAACGTTTCGCTCCCCTTAGTTACCGGGGAGCTTCTTCAGAACACGGTAGATGTTAATAATTTGACATACAAACTGTACAACATAAAGGGGAGCGCTAAGGGGAGCGAAGCGTTAAATCTGAATAATAAATTGTCGAAAGAACGAAGTGATCTGATTGAAATATCGTTACACTCGACCTACGAGGAATGCCTGCTATATTTAAGTAACCACTAGCCATCTTTCGCCCAAAGAGTCCGAGGCAATAGGCCAACATATCTAATTTCAAAACAAAGACGAACTTATGAAGAGTTAAGGTATTACAAATGTTATCAGAATAAACTTTTAAAGCTCAAAACTTAACGGTAATCGCAGAACAAAGAAACAAAAGCATTGACATAACATTCAAATCTACAGAGAGAGAGCGTTCTAGAATTGTACGAAAAACTCAAAGATATCGAATTCATTTACAACCTGATGCTTTACGAAGCTGTGAATATAAACATATTTTTGGGGTGGGTACCGATCTCCATGCCAAAAGAACCAATATATAAAACTTGAAGCTAATGTCGGTACTGTTCTAAAAATTGCAGACAAAAAGCACAGCGATGGTTTACGTTCAGGCATGAGAATTGTCGCAATGAAAAAATCTGATCTTCAAAGCAACCTTATTCCAAGTTACATTTAAGTTAGTGGTTGCGAAATATATGCTCTCTGCTAAGGGCAAGTAATCACTTGTAAATACTGCGGTGATACAGACCACGTGCAATCAGAATGCCACAAGCGGGTAACTGGTTCTCCTGCACTGACACGTAGCAAACCACGTGAATCAAGCACAGCTGTGCCTGAAACGAATGGACATTCTGAACCAGTTTACTTGTCAAAAAAAGAAAGATTTCACAATCAGAGTAGGAGAAAACATATTCGTTATCCACTACAAGCTAAATTAAAATACGAAAACAACAACGCTTCCAGCCACCTGCAAACTGATCAGGAGGAAAATCAAAGCAAAGGAAATAATGATGTTGAATTCGATAACGACCTGCATTTACCTACTGAAATACTACCAACAACAGAACATGAACCTAAAGAAAACAACCAAAAATGTAGTCAAATTCAATCATCCACGTTATCTAAAGATTGGTGGTAGGCTTTATGCGAGAATGCCTGCATCTCGTGTGACGTCCAAGTCCTGACCCAAGAAACCTCTGTTGAAACTATTTGTAGCGCATGCGGCGAGAAACAATATGTGGTGCCCCCCTTGCTGTGATCAACAAAATTCAAATCAACGCTTTTCCGTCAAAATAAATGAACGCTACACAGAATGTTGCGTCTGCAAATCAGGGATGATGCAAATTCCTTGCTGCAGTCTATTTCAACCTAGACAGCAGATTGACAATAATTTGTTTGAGTGCCTAAAGTGCGCAAAATATTCCGTTTGTTTGAGCCAAAATATGAACAAGTTGCCTCCTAAGCCAAGGAACGTCAAATGTAATAATTTCACTTGTTCACATTTCACAGTACACTGCGATTGTGGTGGAATAAGTTGCCAAGAGCTTAAAGGCCCTTACCAATGTCCTTGCGGATATGAATTTGAATATAGTATCGATTTTGGGGTAAAGACTAATTAGGCATAATTTGCAACCTCTATTGTACTGATAATATCGTTAATTACTGTAAGTTTTAATCTCAGTGGGTTGAGAATAACCTTAAACGTAAAACTATATTTTATTTTCTTAAAAAAAAGAAATTTGACTTTATTCTTTTACAAGAAACTCATTCCAGTCATACAGATGAAAAGCGGTGGAAATGTAAATGGTGAGGGATATATTTTATTGTCATGGCAATAATCATAGTAATGGGGTGGCGATACTAGTTAAAATATCTCTTAAATATGAAAGAATACCGTCATGTATTGATTAAACAGGCAAAATGCTGCGTATCGAAATTAGATTTAACGACAAGGTTTTTGTCATCGGCAATGTTTATGCACCCACAAAGGATGAATCAACTTTTTTTGACGCTTTTTTTTCAAAGTATAACTTGGTTTTAGGCGGGGATTGGAATCTAGTGCTCGACAATAAACTAGATAAATGTAGAGCCTAATTCATTCAAACCAATTATCCAAAGAAAAAATGAAGAAAAAAATCATATCTCAATGTTTATGATTTATATAACGATTTAAAAGAGCTTAATTCTTTTCAGAAAAGCTTTACGCGATATCCATCACGACGATATTAATCAATGGCGTTCCTCAGGGTTCTGTTCTAGCTCCACTCCTTTTCAACATTTACATCAATGACCTCCCACCAACAACTTCTAAGCTATATGCCTATGCCGATGATTTGGCCATAGTGCACTCGGCTGCTGAATGGTCCTCATCGGAAAAGACTCTTAAGCAGGACATGGCAAGAATATCATCATACCTCCAAAATTGGAGATTAAAACTCAGCAAGTCTAAAACCGTGACAGCTTTCCATCTGAACAACAGGGAAGCCAAGCGTGAACTTAACATGATAGTTGATGGAAATGGCCTGCCCTACAACCCTACACCTACCTATCTCGGGATCACCCTAGACAGGACCCTCACGTACCGACACCACTTGGAGACCCTGCCCAAGAAACTTACATCACGCATCGCCCTGATCCGTCGACTGGCGGTACTGGTTGGGGAGCACGTGCAACAACTTTATGCATCACCACCCTGGCTCTTGTCTACTCCACCGCCAAGTACTGCGCACCAGTATGGAGTCGTAGTGCACATACACCCCTGCTTGACAGAGATATTAATGATGCCTTGGGCATAGTGACAGGATGCCTAAAACCAACACCCACTGAGTATCTTCCAGTTCTCTCTGGCATTCTCCCTGCTGAGCTTCGCCGTAAAGCTAACACACTCTCACTGGCAAGTTAGTCTTTAGAACTAGGCCATACACTTTATAATTATTTCAAGAGACCAATGACAAAGAGGCGCCTTAAATCAAGGAAACCATTTATCATCGAAGCTCAAGGCTTGCTGGCTCAAAACACCAATGCTCCAACATGGATCCATAATACCTGGAAAGAGAACCGGACAGAAAACATCACACGTCTTCATTCTTTCGTTACCGATATTGGACCATTACCATCAGGTCATGAACTCAGCCAGTAGCCTGGGTTCGGCTAAATCGTCTTCGCACTGGCATCGGACGATTTGGATCTCACTTGCATAGTTGGGGACTGACACCAACTGCAGTATGTGATTGTGGTGCAGAACGACAAACTCCTGAACATTTACTCTATCAATGCCCTATTTACAGTCTAGCCAGAAAAGACGGGCTATTGATATTGGATGATAACACTATCGATTGGCTGCTCAATGTGTGCCCGGATATTTGATCCTCTGCAGATGATCAGACAGCAACACCTCAAACAAAAGAAGAAGAACAATAACGACCATACACTGGCTCAAGGTTGGATTTTTTCTTATGTCAAATGGTCTGCGCCAGCAAATACAATCAGCCAACATCTGCAAAAGCATTAAGTCAGATCACAAAATTGCTCTATGAACGACTAAAATGGGATTGGAGGAACGGGGCAAAGGATAGTGGAAAATCAATAATTTTATTTTGCTAAATGATGATTATATAGCGGTCTTTAAAAATCCGATCAGTGAATGCCAAAGGAGATGTTACACCTACGTCATAACAAGTGGGAAACTCTCAAATGTGTAATTAGCAGGGGCGGCTCGTGTATGGTACTGTGGAACTGCAGCACCCCCAGTCCCCACTCCATCTTGTCCATGACATTCGACATAAATAATTAATTTTTTTTTCTTTATTTTTCTTAAACTTGTAGTTACATTATGCAATACATAAGGTTAATCTCAACAACCATCTTAGGTTTATGAAAAAAATATGAAAATCTTTTCGCTTCAAAGCTCCTGCAATATGGTGTTTGAAATTAGCAGTAGATTGCAATGCAGCTGTAGAAAGAGAACTGTCGCTTATGCAGTACCGACCCTTGTGTGCGGGTGCAACAAGGGTTTCTTTTTGACGGACAACTGGCGAGCTGTGTGTGTGTGTGTGTGTGTGTGTGTGTGTGTGTGTGTGTGTGTGTGTGTGTGTGTGTGTGTGTGTGTGTGTGTGTGTGTGTAAAGCTGATAGATAGTGACAAAAATTAGGCCTATAGGGTGATTTTTACATTTATATCTATTATAGACCATACTCTATAACGCCTACAGTAGGCTATATTTTGGTTAACTATGATTTAAGTTTTTTAGGTGTTTGCAACCGATAGAATGATAAAAGTTACGGTATTTACAACAAAATGATCAAAAGCTGGATAATAATGCCGCAAAAAAGCCAGCCCAGCTTATTTATGGCATTGTTATCAAGTTTTTGATAATTTAACAGTTTAGGCTATTCGTAAGTATTTTTTACTGTTTGTTTATTCAAACAATGGCTAAAGTTTTCTGAAGCAGCCCCCCCCCCCATTTGTTTTATCCACGAGCCGCCCCTGGTAATTAGGGTACTGTTCTTTACTAAAAAAGACCCCCTACAAACAGCAATCGGTACTGGAATCAAACTTAATGCCATGAAATCGAATTTATCTGTGACGCTAAGCAAAAAGAAGAAATTTTAAATAATACAAATCACACTCACAATGACCTCAACAAGCTGATAAAAACCAATTCCAAAGGCGCTGCTGCAAAAAAGTAGAGCCCGTTGAATGGAATCCGGGGAAAAAATAAAAGAGTTTTCTTCATTTGGAAAAAATCGCATGCAGAAACAAAAAACATCAAATCTTGACGCATTGCTCTAGGTAGATTGAGTGATAAAAAAGATCTTTTAAAACAACTAGTAACTTTTTATGAATCCTTAAATTCTGGAAACCAAAAAAGCTGTGGAAAAGATTGTTGTGATTATATACAAATGCTATCGCTACCAAGTTTATATAAAGCAAAATTTTAAGAATGTGAAAAGTCTCTAACTAACAATGAATGCAGAAAAGTCATTTTTTAACGAGCTAATATTAAATTTCCAGGTCTTGATGGGTTTTCTATTGAATTTTATAAAATTTTCTGGACTGAAATTAAGAGTCGTCTATCGAATGTCTTGATTTCTCCAAACTTACCAAACAATCGAGTGATTACTAGTATGAGGGTGTATTAACGTTATTGTCTCAACCAAAAAAAGACTAATTGTGTGTCTCCAATTACGGGTCAACGACATTGTTAAATTGTGATTACAAAATAATATACAAAGTTATAACCAGCAAAATAGACCCTTTTTGAATGATCTTATAGAAAAAGAACAAAATGGCTTTATGAAAGCAAGAAACATTGGAAATAGCATTCGTTTACTATTTGATAGATGGAGATTACGAAAACCATGGAAAGATGCCGAGCACTGAATTATTAGATCTACGCAAAGCGTTTGACTCTTTACACTGGTCTTTCATTTTTGCTATGTTAAAATACAGGGTGTTTCATCTCAATATGTCACTTTATGACAACTTATATCTCAATAACTGTAGAAGATATGAAAACCAAACTTTTTTTTTGAAAACTAATGATCTCTAGTTTACGCAGCAAAATTTGAACTTAAAAATTAAAGAAACAAAAGTTTTATTAAACTTTTCACAATGTGCAATATACGAGCCCTTGGTTAGTCGGCACACATCGAAACGGTATTCCATTTCTTGCCAAACTCGAACAAGCATATCGGGATCGATGGTTTTCAAGGCCTCAGTTATCCGAGTCTTCAGATCATCCACTAACATTGGAAGAGGAGGAACGTAGACCAAGCCTTTTACATAACCCCAGAGAAAAAAGTTACACGACGTTATGTCTGTAGATCTAGGGGGCCAATGCAGGAGCACGCAATCATCATTTCCGGCACGTCCGATCCATTTGTTATGCAGAGTAGCGTTCAGATACTGTCTTACATTGAGACTCCAGTGAGGTGGTGCCCCATCCTGTTGGAAAATAAAGTCTGCTCGCTCTCCCTCAAACAAAAGTTTCATCAACCAATTTTGCAGCATAGCAAGGTACGCTTCACTGTTGACCGTTGTTCCTTCAAAAATAAAAGCCCATACACACACTTCTTCGATACAGCGCAGAACACGTTTACCTTAAGAGAATCTCGCACATGCTCCTGTATTGCATGAGGATGTTCAGTTCCCTATATGCCTGTGTTGCGTTTGTTGACTTTGCCAGTTACGTGGAAGGTTGCTTCGTCACTAAACACAAGACGGTCATCAAATCTGTCTTCTTCCAACATCACCTGCATTTGGGTACAAAAGTCTTCGCGAGCTGATTTGTCGATGTCTTTCAAATGCTGGAGCAAATGCAGTTTATAAGGTATCATATGCAGGTGTTTTCTTACCACTGGCCAAGCGGTTGTTGAAGGCATCTGAAGTTCAAGACTAGCTCTTCTGATTGACTTTCTGGGGCTCCGCTGGAAGATGTTTCGAAACCTTTCGATCGTTTCAGTTGAAGGTGATGGAGCAATTCTTTTTCGGGAGCACAAACATCCCTCCTCCTTAAATTTCGCGTGCCATTTCTGTATGGTACGTCGGTCTGGTGGCTACTTTGAAAATCCTGTCCGAAATTTACGTTAAACACATGTCCATGAGTTGTTTTTATCAAATTCCAAAACACAAAACGCTTTCTCGATTCCAGCAAAAGGCATTTTAAGCAAATACGAGGCAAATCGGTAGAAACTGCATTTTACGCAAAAAGCTTAAACCTTGATTGTGACGTAACAATGGTCTGGCGAAACTACCGCAGCAACAAAATTGGAGATTTTACCTTTCCAACGAAACCAATTTTATCCTGTTACCTTTGCCAGTTACTGAGATATGAGATTTTCTAAAGTGACATATTGAGATGAAACACCCTGTATTATGATTTTGGCAATTCTTTGATTAACTGAATAAGAATACATACAAAAACCCTAAATGCTATGCTGCAAACAATAATTTCCTAATGCTGTGTTGCAAGCAATAATTTTCTAATGCTATGTCGCAAACAATAATTTCCTAATGCTGTGTCGTAAACCATATTTTTCTAATCTGTGTCGCAAATAATAACTTTCTTAGCTGCTTTTTCGATGTAGAGGGGGTGTTAGATATTTTTCCCATTTAAGATTTTGTTAACGCAACAATCGTAAAGTTTTTGATAGAAACTTTGTTTATGTTAGAAACCTGAGAAATAATGTTTTCGGTTGTTTTGCCGGTAAATAAAGAGGATAGCTTGTAACTTAGACAGTAATAATTAATTAACTTAATTATGTTTTGACTTAGAAATTGGCTCTCTGTTGAATCAACTAATTTGTAAACCATTGCTCATCAATAATATAAAATCTGCGCTGTCTGCTGTAGTCAAAAGTCATTTTTTTGCTCTGAACTGTATTTATACGCTTTTGGTAATACAACAACTTGTTCGTTTGCTGGCTTGTGGAATTGTGCGATGCAGTGAGTTTTGACTTTCCATCTCAGCAGAATGCTAGGGCGTCCAATCCCAACTACCGTACTCTACAGGGGGTAAGGCAAAGAGATTTCCTCTTTCCAACTGTTTTATCTTATGTTTAGAGTGCTTAGTGATCATGTTGCCTCAGAGCAGACAATGTAAAGTATTACTTTAAAGAAACAAATCTTTAAAGTATCTTTGTTCGCAGACGATGTTGCTATTTTTTGAATGAAAGTGCTTTGTAATTTGACTTTTTAATGCATTTGGGCAAAAATCAGGCTGCAAGTCAGTATGAACAAATCCAATACTTTTTGTGTTGGATCTAGTAAGGGTAATGTGTCTCAACCCCTTTCCGTTAATGGCTTATCGTAGCCTCAAAGTATTTTCAAATGCATGGGTGTTAACATACCAATTACAACTTTGATAACAATTTACTCTTTGTCGTGTTTTAAAAGAAAATTTTGATTCTACCTCAATCTTAATTTTGCTTCTTAAAATTGAGGCGACTTGCAGTATCGCTCGAATAATTAAGTCTGGTTGCAACTTAATAGCTAGGAAAAGATTAACTTCCACTTAGATAGTTCAACTCACGCACTTCTCGATCAAGAACAGAACAAATATATTCACAGATCACTTTAAAACTTCGAAATCCTTCGCTTGTCAAATACAGAAACTAAAGCACCTCAATATTTAAATATCAGAGACTAACCGTAACTAAATCCACCAAATAATCGTTTGTCACACTGATAGAAACCCACAATAAATTCACCACAGATCAACGTCCTTCTAACTACACTCTATTTTCTCTACTGAACTATACTTTCTCTCAATGAATAAAAAAATCTTGCCACCTTATATATACGGCTGGAAAATAATCTAGAAATTGCCAGAACAATATCACGTGACATAGAAAAAAAGCACCGTTAATAAATTATGTAATTGGCCATAAAAATAAATCTTCGAGAAGAAACAAGATTCACTAGAATACATTGGAACTTAGTTACGTTAACAACCATTGTGACCTCAGAAAAGGCGTGTGAGTTATAAATCTATTAATAAATACAAAAGAAAAAAGGCCTTTTTTTTAAAACAGTTTAGCAAGTTTAGGGCTTCAGACAATTCAGATTTACAAATAAAATAATCACTGCAAAATAAAACAACAAATTACAATAACTATACATATATAAAAACTATTCTTTTAACGCAAATTTGCTTATTCGTGACACACTTCATCGAAAATTTTCAAGTGCAACGCGAGAAGTGCAAACTCTTTTTAACATTTGGTCATCCCGCGGTCTCACGTTGTTGGGAAAAATTACAAAAGTCTGGTTATTCCGAAAATTGTGTGTAAAGCCACTTATTTACCGGTAACATTGCCAGAAATTTTCATAAAGGAACTCAATCAAATTATGTGTACATTCATTTGGGGCTCCAAATAGCAAAAGATCGGTTGTTATCAAATATGTTGTAATGTGAAAGAAGGAGGTGGTAAAATGATTGACATCAATCAGTATCTACTTTCTCTCAGGTTTAACTTTATTTTAAAACTGTTTGATAACAATTATCAATCCGGTTGGAAATCGCTTGAAAATCGATGTATTGATGAGAACGTCCTTTTCTATATTCTATGTTCCAATATGAAGCTGATCTGCATGCTAGTTCATATGGTGACTTTTTTACGCTTTATCCTTGCCACTTTAAGAACTTTAAAAGCAATTCATCAACGTCGACAGTGATTCCAATTATTTATGGTTAAATAAAACAGATAAATACCGAAATCAATCAATGTTTGTTGAAGACTTTTGCAAAGCCGGAATTTTTTATTTTTTTCAGCTGCTTAAATCGGACTATGAATTATACTCGTACGATGAATGCGCCAGCATTTCAGCTGCTCCAATAGCTTGGATTGCAACTATAAAAAGAAACCCTCGTGAACCTTCTTACACCTTTTCTGACTTTTAAACAAACTGTGAAACAACAGATTGTGAAACAGTAGCTCAAGCAAGACCGCATATAAATTTTTGGGAGACAAAGTTAAAGTACTACCTGTCAAACAACAAGTAATAAGGTGTGATATATTGCAACTTCCATCCGATGCAATTGATTGGTCAACTATTTACAAAAATAACTACTAAGCCACAAATGAAACTGAACTGCGACCATTTCAAATCAGATTCAGAATGGGAGTGATTTTTCCATTTTTACACCGAGGTAGACTGGAACTGGGCAGAATGGTACATGTTTACCGTTAGCGTAAACTTTAAGCTCGCGTTGGTTTCTCGGTTGTCTAAATGAAAGACAGCCATCACCGTCTTAGCGAGGCTGAGTTTCAGCTTCCAAGTCTTAAGATAGGTTGTGTGACCATGTCTTGGCTTAAAGTTTTCTCCAACCCCTTCCAGTCACCAGAAGAATGCAACAAAGCCAGATCATCGGCATAAGCATACTTTCTGGAGGTCGTGGAAGAAATATTTTGTATATAGATATTAAAAAGGAGGTGGCCAAGACCAATTCCTGATGGACGCTGTTTCTCAGACGTCGAAACCTGCTCGCCTGCTGTCACCGGTGGTGTCGCTAAAGCTTCTATTTTGGATAAGGTCCAAGATCATTTGGGCCATATACTTATTCGGGGGAAAAGTCTCAGCATCTTGTAGATGAGATCGCAGTTCCAGACTGTAGTCATAAGCCGCTCTTAGGCAGACAAACACACCACCAGCGTTCTTCTTAGCTTCAAAAAATTCCTTGATATTTTGCGTGAGCAAAACGGTTTGGTCCACGATTGACCTTTCGTGTCGAAATTCAGCCTGCTTCTAGGGAGCTGTGGATCGATAATTGGTACCACAAGGGTGTGGATAAGTGTCTCAAAGATCCTATAGGGACACAAAGCATAGATATTGGACGATAGCTCTTAGGATCCTCCATAGGCTTCTTTGGCTTGGGATTGCGACTACCAACGCCCTTCTCCAGATTTTGGAAATTTTGAGCCGACTCAAGAGGGAAGAAAACAAGTAACATAACCAGAGCTTGATTTTAGCCGAAAGCGATTTGTACATACAGCATTTTGGAAATGAGACAATTACTGTTCTTTTTCTTTATAATGTGCTCCTAATTAACGACATGTTTAATGTTATGGTTTTTTCCTCATTCTCATTCAGCATTAACGAATAAGTAATTGAAGCAATTCCAAGTACATCGCTGGTCGAATTTGGGGCTAATATGTGATGAAGTTTATAAATTATTCGTTAATTTGCAAGAGGCATACAAACTTACTTTTAAATCATTGCATCCAATCAACAACAAGCAAAATGTTAGCCTTGCTCTGAACATCAATTATAAGTATCATCTGAACATCAACTCCGTCAACAATAGCCGCCTGCAAATGTTATTGTTTTCAGCAAAAGGATATGCAAAGCTAAAATCTTTTATTTGTTTGGGGTCTAAAATAACGTCGCAATCAACGATTCATCGAACCATTTGTTTTTTGCTTTTTCTCAAAAAGTACTGATTCCAGAAACGCGATTAGATGTTTTTGCAGAAGATATTAATAAGCTGCTTTTGATAAAAGCAATTCTACAACAATTATTACTTATTTGACAATGCTACGAGCAATTCTTTATTTAAGCGCTTTAAGCTCCATAAGCACTTTTCTTTTCTATTTTGCTTGCGCGCTTAAAACTGGCTCTATGACGTCATTATATGTCTCGTGCGAATAACACAAATCTTTGCTACAGCAGATCATAATACGAGGATAAACATGTTTTTAAAAATTGCAACCTTTTTGCAAATTTAATTTATTAAAAAAACTGATTTGTGACCCCATTTCTTGACTGATTTTCAAACTTTTTTTCAACAAATTAAAGGTTATTTCAAGGCGAATCCGATAGTGTGTAATATGTACAATTAATATTTGTTTTTATACTGAAAAAACTGAACTTTAAGATCCGTGGTGTAACTTTTTACCCCTCCCAAATGTAGTAAGCTCAGTAAAAAGAGGTGACTTTAATACAAAAATGTTATAATGAGGTACTAACAATTATCGTCCTTTGAAAGCTTAGGAAATATCCTTTACAGCAATATGTGACTCCAATTACTTAGCGTCAAGGATTAGTTTATAATTGGTGATCAAAACTTGGTTGTCATACATGATGTTTCATTTTTAGTTGAACAATTATCTTACCTGACCTAACAAACTTGGAATTGTTAGACCAAAGTTAGTTCTTTGGTACATTTTGACTACTTTTCCTCACAAGCATGGTTCTTTTGCATTATCGGTCGACGTTTTCAAAAATAATCATCAAAAACTTAAGTCTGTAAATGTTTATAAAATGTAGTCCACCGGTTAAAAAAACGCAAAATTTTGTGGCCTACATTTCACAAAACTGCAATATCCAGAAAAAGTAAGTCCTTTAGAACATCTTAGCTCTTCTTTCTCGATAGCATGGATCTTTGGCATTATCCACCAAAACATTCAAAAAGATTCATCGAAAAATGAAGTCTACAAATTTTAATTTTTAAAGCAAAAGACTTGGTGATTACCCAAGGAAAAGAGGAGGTAAAAATGGTCCTTTCTTATCGTTTGCAACAAAATATAAGTATCGAGCTGCATATAATCTAAATATTGAAGCAATTTCCTTTGCAATTGGGCGAGGTTGGCACAGCCATCTGATTTAATATTCTTGACCTCGACATTATTAATCTGGGCCCTGGCTATTGCTATGACTTAACTGTGAGTGCTTCATTACGAGTTAGTTTGCTATGTGCATGACGGCGTTTATGCCAGGACGCAATTATTTCAATCCCTCCTCCCTCACAAGTATTAACGATAATTTGTGGCAAGATTCTTTGAGAGTATTTCAAGTAAAAGTTAAGGGAATATGATTATCACAATGTCATGTGTAGGAATTGTGAAAGTGCATAAAATTCATTAACCTTTCGCTACTGCTCACTCAAGCGCTCGATGTGTGAAGCCGGCGCAGCAGGTTGAACAAAAATGCTAAACCCCGTCATTACTGATGGAAGGCCCTGCTGGGCGACGCCGGCAAAGCGGGCTAGTTATTGAATAAGTGGACTATTGTTAATTCCAAAACAAAATTTTCTGCTAATCTCTTAGCCAATACAGTAGTGAAAGAAAATGGAGAAGTGGGGATTTTAAAGTCGCTAGTTACCTGGTTTTCCTGCTCGAGTAGAGCTAGAAATGGGCTGTGCTTGTCACTATAAACGTTTCTATCTTTGTTTCGGATGATGCAAGATCACGTTCGCTTAGTAACAGATCTGCTTCAAGATGGTTACGAGTTCGTTATTCAGATAAATTTTGAAATGAGCAACTTGAGCAAAGATTTTTGCAATAGCGCCAAATGAGTGGCGGAAATTTTCTGGCAAGCTTAAGAGAGCAGTGGTGGACAAAGGGTGAGGCAAGCGAGGCAGCAGCCTCGTGTTCCCCTTTTAGGAGAACAAGGGCAAGACATATCCGATAAGCTATTTCAGACTTTCGAAATAATGGTAATCTGGAAAAGGTCTTTACTGAAAACTTGGGTATTTGCATCGACGCCTAAATTAGGAATATAAAGAACGCTATACAGCTTTCAAAATAGTGGTAATCTCCAAAAAAAAGGTCTTCATTGACAACTTGGGAAAGTTAAGAGGCCCCTTATGACTCTTGCTTTAAGCCCCTTAAAATTTTCAATCCACCACTGTAAGAGAGATATTAAACAACGAAAAAGCTCTCTTATGAAAGTCTTTGTTGAAAAAAGGGAACAGCATATAAGAAAAGATTTTGGAAGATAACGGCTTTTTGAGATGAATAAATTTCATGGGTCTTTTCTGAAAACATTTGTTGAGGCTATCACGGACAACACTGTTTTATGTGAAGATAGCACCGAAGTTGCGGTAACAGTTGCTAAATACATAGCAAAAATCGGTTGAACAGACAAAGTACAGACTATGCGTATCATTTATGGTGCAAGATATCAATACTGTTACATATTTTAACCAACTTTTGAGAGGAAATCTGACTGTTCATTCCTCCTCCTAGGCTAATTTTTGATGTTCTGCTATTACTTCGTTGGCTTAACATGATAACTTCACGACTCAACAGGACAATACAAACATACTCTCTGCTGGTTACTGCGCACTGCACAAATGCCTCCCTGAGCACAATTTTTCATGCGACGTTTATCAAGAAGTTGTCTTGAAACTGGCTATTAGAATGATTGTAAACACTTCTTATAACCACAAACAAAATTAAAAAACGATTCCGTTGTGAAAGATGCCATTATCGGCTTCAAAAATTAAAGGGACGAATAGTTTTTAGGTATGCTTTGCGAATGCCAGTTGTTAAACAGCGTGAAGATGCTACTGCAATATTTTTGAACTTTTAATTTTTTTTTTATTTTATATGCTAGGGATTGTTGACGTACTGTCATACTCGCACCTTTATTTGCTTGTTTAATATTTAATTATTTCAGATTTTTTAAGATCACACGTAACTTGTGGAAACTTATGCAGACAAGTTTCAGGATGGCATTTTTGTTTTACGCAGTCGCTATTCTTTTCGCAACCTCACAGAAAAAGAACCTTAGTGTACCAATTAACAGATAAAATTTCCGAAAAGCATACAATATTTTAGTGTTTTATATTTTGATGGCAAGCTGATTATTCAGTTTTCTGTTGATTGCTCTTATTGTTTGCATTACTAAGCCTGGAAATTTTAACCATCAAAACGCGACATACAGTATAAGGCTATATTTGAACTAGGTCGTGATTGGCTTTATTTTTCACATGACTCCTCCTCTTGGTCTTGGTTGGCAGTACCAATCTCAGGAGCCAAAACCTCGATTGTTTTATCTTTATGGCAGAATCGGTCAGGAGCTAATTGTTTCCGTTGTTTGGACCACTTTATTAGAAACATTTTGATTTGAGAAGTGAAAACTTCCACCTCCCTTCCTCAGCATCATTGCCCTCTTTGTATAGGAATAGCTTTAAACCGCTGATCGACTAGAATGACTTTGTGATTTCTCACTTTGTTTTACTCAACAATGCTTAACAATATGATGTCTGTCGAACTCAATATCCCATTGTTTTGCAACAATAAAGCATATTCTGATTAAGGAAGTGGCTTTAACATAATTATTTTTTCATAATTGGTATGTATATTATTTGTGACCTTTTAATGGTCAGCGATGACGAAACAACGCAACGTTCGTGAAAGGAAGTCGCTTTCTATTTTTGATCGTGGAAATTTGAAGGTTCATTGTGACCAAACAAAGACAGTACTGTGCGTTTTTGCACGCATCACATAATCTGTCCTACACCCCAAACGATGCTATGTTAGTGATGGCGTAATTTCACCACTGCAATGAGATACTGAGATAGGAACTTCGTGCGGAGGAGGTAATTTTAGAGCAAGCTGTTGAATAGCTTTAATCTTACATGTATAGTAATGCAAGAGGCTAGCGATGCACTTAGCAAAACTGCAGACAGTGACACTGTTTCGACCTATCAGGTCTCTTCAGTGCAGTTGGTGACCGACAAGTGGATCTAGTATAGATCCCGCAAGTGTGGCGGTTTAAGCTATGCTTTATTAAAAGCCTCTAGCTTCTTGTCGGTCACCAACTGCACTGAAGAGACCTAATAGGTCGAAACAGTGTCACTGTCTGCAGTTTTGCTAAGTGCATCGCTAGCCTCTTGCATTACTATACATGTAAGACCTTGTGACCACTAGGCTGTGACAGCACTATTGTTCTAGCAGTTGCTAGACTTAGTGCACCTGCGACAACCGCCACTCATTCACGAGTGATACGGCTTCGCAGAGTACTGACAGACCATCCACCAAGTGGATCTAGTATAGATCCCGCAAGTGTGGCGGTCTAAGCTATGCTTTATTAAAAGCCTCTAGCTTCATGTCGGTCACCAACTGCACTGAAGAGACCTAATAGGTCGAAACAGTGTCACTGTCTGCGGTTTTGCTAAGCTTTAATCTTCTTTGAACATTTTCTTGTTACGTCCAGGTCACAAATAATGACAAGCAAATGCTCAATTTATTGCCAACAAGCAGTGCCTTATGACGTAACAAGAGCATTTTAATTAGTAGAGAAACACCCCACATTGTTCTAGAGATGATACAACTTGATGTGTCGCAAATAAATTTTTAAAAAGAATCACAAATAACAAAGTACTGAGACGTGAAAACGGCTTATTTGCCAGAACACTTCGTGACATGAACCAAATAAAATAGAAAACTCATTTCTTCTATATTTAGAGCCCGAGGCGTCGCTCTTTAAAAACGTCACAAACACATCATTTCGTCGCAATTGAGAAGTTACTAGCTGATAACAGGACATGGGTGCTCGCTGTGGCAAAAAATACCTTCGAAAAAAGCGGCAGCAGCCAGAATAGAGAAAGATTCAACCGTCCTATCGATCAGAACAGAAGTCTTAACAGTCGCTTTAGAGCGTGTGCGAAAAAAGGTAAAAATGGAAGGTTGGAACATCTAGAACAGGGGTCGGCAACCTTTTGAACGCAGTGTGCCAGTTTACGAATAATATCAAGATGTAAGCAGCTTCGCGTGCCAAGCATTTTTATGTGTTTGGTTTGCACAGTCAACGATGTAAATAGCAAACGGATAAGAAACAAATTTGTTTATTAATTTTATTGGATAAGGTCGAATACAGTCAAAAGACTCTTTTTAATGAAACTACAGACAGACTCCTTGTCCTTGCTTTTCCTTGCTCAGCTCAGTAATATTGGACTAAATTTAGATACACTCAGTTGAACACACAATTTTCATTGATCTTCCGTAAGTCGGCTGCGATGGGCACTGAGAATAAACTTCATTTGGGAAAATATTTGTTCACACAAATAAGTGGCTTGAAATGCAGACAGCAAAGCTATTGCCATCTTCTTCAGACGGCTAAATTTCTCCTGCAAAGATTTCCAACGTGGTAAAATGTTTTTTTGCTTGTTTTCAATCGTTTCCCGCGATTTCCGCAAATCAACAAATTTCAATGTCGACAATAAAGAGGCTTTGAAATCGATCAGCTGCAACTGGAAGTCTTCAATATCCATCCATTCAAATGCACATAAGTTCAAGTCTTCGCTGCTCTCGGGCTTGATGAGAAAAGAAACCAATGAACCAAAATGTTGAAAATCTTGAAATCTGGTGCAAAATTGAGACGTTGAACCCCTAATGTACATATCAATTTTAACCGAATTAACTTGGTAATCCACTGAGAAAGCCTTCAGGTGTTCAAAGTAGCGAAAAGTGGCGATTCGGATGTCCCGTGTGCAGACATTCAGTTTAGATGCAAATCCTTTGCATACCTCAAAAAGACACATAACTGTTTTTCCTATACCCTGCAGATGAAGATTAAGTTCGTTAAGGTGCGTGGTGATGTCCGCAAGAAACATCAGTTTTACAAGCCACTTTTCATCCTCCAGTTCGGGGTCGGCCTTTCCTTGTCCCCTGAAAAAGACCCTTATCTCGATTAGACATTCGACGAACCTCAAGAGAATCTTACCGCAACTTAACCATCTGACACTGCAGTGCAGTAGCACATCATGGTATGCACTTTCCATCTCTTCAAGCAAAACTGTCTGTGAGTTGTAGCAGAGTGTGCGACAAAGAAACACAGTGTTTTAGTAACTGTTTTAGTATCAGGCGTGTCTACACCAAAATTTTTCATTCTTGCAGCGTATCGCATCTTTGATTACTCTAATTTGTTTGTGCTAATGGGAAATCGCATAAACTGGATTGTCTTGAGCCAATTTTTTCGCTTTCACAGCGAACCAGTTGTTAGTGTCATTGGCAGAACCACAACAGACATCGCCGACATAGAAATTGTCAAGTGAATTGCATGCTTGACAAATTTTAGGACTGTTGATTTCGTGCAGTGTAGACAGTTTGAGCTTGGGAGTGCGCCGCGCACGCCTATAGGGTAGATTTCGCATGCGCGTCAAGTCACTTGGCGTGCCATAAAAAATCCTCTCGCGTGCCAGGGGTTGCCGACCCCTGATCTAGAAAGTAGCTTTGCTGTTTGGAGAGATAACGGTAAAGATTAATGGAAGCGTTTGGAAGTGAGTTGAGGATAATATTAATCAAGAGGAGACAGTTTCACCTTTCATTTTTCACCATTCGCCAAAGTAAGGTGAAAGGAAGCTATCCAATTGCTAAACCTGGGGGGTATCTGGAGGCGCGCCCTGTCGCTTCCAGCAGTCACCTCGACTTCGCAGTTGCCTCATTTTTTTGGTGATTTGCAGATCAAATTGCGACAAAAACGCAAATAATTGCCGGCAATCCGGGAGTGGCACGCGCAGGTTGAAGTTTCAGTTGTACTTTCCAAATATTATCGGCTTGCCTCTGTGCTAGCCAACGCCATGTTTCTTCTTCTTTATTTACGGGGTCGGTATCAAAAAAATAACAACAGGTGGGGACCGCGTGAGCAGAGGGAGCTTGCGATTGCGATGTCGTAGCTTCAATGTTTTTATGATTCGTGGACTACTCTGCCCTAGGGAAAGGCTGGCTGAATGCAGTGTTTGTGGCAGAAATACATGTAGCTGCATGTGGTATTTGTAACGGGAAGGAAGATGTGAACACGACCGTCTTATAAGTGCAACTGTTGAAGATTTTATGTGGTTTGAGGCAACTTAAAGTTTGAAAAGAAGACGCGCCATTCATGCAAGTTCAATGATCCCTTCTCCTTCCCTCACTGCCGACTTCTCCTCCCTCACTGCCGCCTTCTCCTCCCTCAATACAATGCTTTGGATGAAAAAAATTTTTTGGGAAAAAGCCGTTGACGTCGCTGTTGTCATATTTTCAAAGTTTTGAAATTTTTTTATTTGATGTGAAGCCATCATCAAGATTAACTTCACAAATTTGTTTATATTCGCCATATTGCAGGAAATATCACTTGAAGTAAAAAGTGCTCGAAATGGACAAGAAATGAAAACGAGAAGCCGGCGGAAACTTGTTGCGGCGAAAATATTATTATATAACATTACTTTCTTACGTTTTTAGAAAAATTACTTCTTTATAAATCACAATGTTATTCATTTTGTTTACTTCATTCATCACCGTTGGTACGACGACAGCACAAAACAATGCAGGTCAGCTTCACTATTTTGTGAAATCATGAATTGCAAACTGACATCTTTTCCTTCTAGGAGTGCCGCAACCGAGTTTTTGCCGGATATTAACCCAATCCGGGAGCGGCCGCGCGAGCTTACTGCGGTACCGGTACCGGGATACGACCAACAACTGCGAAGCTTTCATTTTCGGTGGAGGGGGCTCACCCCCAAACCTGTTTAGGACTAAGGAGGAATGTGAAAGAACGTGTAAACGAGACGATGCCGGACCCAGTAAGTGATGTCATAACTGCTTTATTGGCATCTACGTTAAACCTGATTCTTGTTTCAGGGAGTCTCCCCAGTTGCAAGTTCTTTGCCAATAGTAAGTTTGTGACGAAATAATTCTAATGACGCCTGTTTGTACGTCATTATTCTTTTCATTGCAGTTAATCGTACGTGCGCTTTGGGAGCAGACGTCGTTCCTTGCTTAGAAGGCGTTGCCAATAGCAACATGACACGTGACAGTTGTTCCGCTTCGGGTTGCTGTTGGGACCGCGGTTTCTGCTTCCAAAATCAAGGTGAGTGCGCAGGCGCGAAAGGTGAGTGCGCAGGCGCGAAAGGTGAGTGCGCAGGCGCGAAAGGTGAGTGCGCAGGCGCGAAAGGTGAGCGCGCAGGCGCGAAAGGTGAGCGCGCAGGCGCGAAAGGTGAGCGCGCAGGCGCGAAAGGTGAGCGCGCAGGCGCGAAAGGTGAGTGCGCAGGCGCGAAAGGTGAGCGCGCAGGCGCGAAAGGTGCGCAGGCGCGAAAGGTGAGCGCGCAGGCGCGAAAGGTGAGCGCGCAGGCGCGAAAGGTGCGCAGGCGCGAATCCATCAAATAAGTTGGCGGAGAATTTTTGCGACAAAGCACGATTCATTTTCGGAGTAAACGATGATCTTAATTCAGCGTTTTTGGCCTTTCAGGTGAGTTAGCATTGTAAGATGGAAAAGTGATTGTGATATCATTGATAGAATGCAAATAAATTGAGGAAAGTTGACAGAATCCAAAGTTTGTGTGAATTCATCAGAAAAAGTTTTTGTTATTTTACACGAAAATTGCTTGATGTAATAATTAGGTCTGAGAAATTTATGGGGAGATTCTTGGTCGCTGTACTCCCTGGCCACATCTGTAACAGAAAATCAATTACACATTCAACGAGGGACAAAGACCCGTTTCATACTTGGTGAATTTCTTAGCATGAGTTGGTGTTGCACCCCCTCCCTCCTAATAATTTGGAGATAACGTGCCCATCTTTTCAAAATCTTTGCCTTTGTCGCAAGGTTAAATGCATGCACAATCGCGTAGTTCTCAACATAACAATGAAATCACAATTGCAGGTTCTTTGGTGACCGCATCATGCTTAATTGCACATTATTCGGGAGAGGATTTCTGGGGTAAGGTCAATTTCCAATCGAATTCGCTCGCGGTTCTCGGATGGATCGGTTCCATAGAGTTTAATGAAAGAATCCAAGGCGATTTCTGCGTAAGTAACTGCCAGAAGTTGAATCCGTACTCGCTCTAGCTGTTAACTGTGTTCTTCCTTGAATCCCGCTTAACGAGCCGTTTCTGCATCATTTTCTAGCAGGTTCAAGGCGAACCGTGCAGAAATGACATCACAGGGCTATTTATTTTACAGATTCTTAACTCTGACTTCAACGACGTTCACATTTCTGGCGCCCCGCTCGGGAGCCGAAGGCGATTTGTCGTGGCCTCAAACGACCAACTGCTCCTGGGGCAGCAAGTGTCCTTCCTCTTCAGAGGAAATATCAATCGCGGATCTCTCTCGCTACCTCTTTGCTCATCGATCAGCCGCGCCAACAATGACGTAATTAACGACGACGATTGATCACGCTCTCTATTTGTTTTGTTATGTAGTAATACCGTCACTGCATTTTAAGCGTTTGCTTCTTTTCTACTGCCTCAAGGCACAGAGGATGAACGCATAACATGGATGCTCCCCATAATCCATGTATTTTGCGGCATCACCCTAAATTAAGCCAACATCGAACCCTGACCTTCTCTCTCGTTGATAATTCAGCGGTTATATTTTTTGTTCCGAATAATTTTGCAGTCTCCAGGTGACGCTAGGGAACAGGTTGCTAAATGTATTCAAGAAATTCATGCGTATGAGCTCATGCTGTGCTTGCTAGTTTTTTGTCAGACTGGGTCATCGTAACATAAAGACTACACGGCCCTGCCATCTGTCTTCCACACGAAGATGTAGTAATCCGACTTATGTTTTTTTTCAAAACCACAAAAAGTGAAGATATCGACTTTTTCTCCGTATTACTCTTTTCTTGAAGAGCACCGATCTGGAAAGCTGTAAATAACATATTTCGGTATGATTCCACAAAGGAATCGAACCCGGATGTAGTGGCTCACGACGAGCAATTAAGCATTTCATGGTTAATTCGCGGAATACGAATTAACATCGAAGGAATAGGGTTAATCAGGTCTGAGCTGGCTTTTGTCGAGTACCTGAAGAGTTGAGATAAATTGCTTCAGCTGCTCAGAAGAGCGCGGCATTCCTTCATGCTCACTCAAGCTTAGCTGCTCGTTTATCAACGACCCGTAAACATTCTCACGGATTTTAACAAAGCTACAATAAAAAAATGAGACTAAGCATTAACACAGCCATAAAGCGCGTGCTTCAAAAATCCTTGCACGAAATGGAATAGTCGTGAGGTAATGCTTCATTTCTGCTCATGCTCTATTTGCATGTCTTTAGTCAGACTGGATCCAGTAGCGTGTTTTGGGGTTAGTAAAGGCCAATGACCCCCCAAACGGTATGACTGTAAAATAAATTGCAAAAAGAAAAAGGTCTCTATTCTTCTTTAAAAATTACAATGGGCGAAATGACAAAAACAAGAAAAAAAAACGCTTTTAGGTGAGATAATTCGTGCAACGCCGTTGACGCGCGGTTGAAAAGGTAAAAATTTGGATCGAACGGCGATAGCAAATTGATTTGCTTCGAGGGAAAATCAAAGCGTCGCAATTTATGACGTCAGCGAATTTCAGTTAGTAGAGTAATGCCAGCCGAAAATGAAGTCAGCAGTATTCCTAACCATCTATTATTTCGTATTGAAATCATAAAACTTAAAAAGTGAGCCCGGGTCCTAAGTTCCTCTACTGATTTATCCGATCGATTTTGAACCAACAAAAGCTGCAGTCAATCATGGCAAAGTGATTTTACGTCGTGGAAACAGGGGAAAAGACCACATTCCGGAAGCTTTGCTGCATGATTGTGATAATTAGGGCAGGTTTTTTCATTGAAGTCAATATTTCGGTAGTGCGCTTGAGCGGGCTTGGTATTTTGTTAGAGTTCTGGATACAAAGAGTAACATTCATATTCTTAATTTGATAGGTCAATAAAAAAGTAAATTTTACCATTAGGTCAATCTTTTTAGGGCAATAAAGTCAGTTTTTTGTAGTTAACCCTGTTAGTAAAAATGTTTCTTTCGTATTGGTGAGAAAAACTGGTAACTGTGATCAGTGTGACAAAACTTACTTGACTATTTGTTTTAACTTGCAATGTTTGCCAATATTTCGTGCGGTAATCAGACTGCTACTACTTGTCACAATTAAACAATTGCACCGCAATAATTAAAATCAGATATAACTATATTCGACTGTGATGCAATCGAATAGTTGCCGCAACATTGTACATTTATTAGGTAAAAACGTTTGCAGTTTGAGAAGAGGCATCTACGATGCTAGTGAGTAACTTATTTATGCAGGTACAGTAGGCAAGCTCACTAGCAGATAGTGTTTTATTATTCTACAGTAGAATCAACTGTCAAAAGGATGACGTGACCCATTTATTTGGTTTTTGCTTTAGTTTGTGATTTAGGTTTTTAAATGATGCCAAAAGCTAAAGCTACTAAAAACATCTCAAATTCAATCCCTACTTCAAGACTTCCCTGAAGAATCAATGAAAAGTTTAACAACGATTTATATTGCAATTTTTGCAGCTGTGCGGTTTCTTGCAACAAACGCTTTCTGGTTGAAAGTAATCGAAATACGTTCAACACCAAAATACCTTAGGCAGCAGATCTAAATTACTAATCCCACTCACTTCGCAAACGTTTTTGAGGAGCAGTTAAACCGATTTTTGTGTAAAAGGCAGTCAAGGCATTTTTGTCTGCTGATATTCCCTTGTACAAGTTAAACAATAAGCATATCAATAACCTAATTCACGACATTGGTTACAGTTGGCACTCTTAATCTACAAGTAAAAGACATGGCTGCAATGAAGCGCAGATGAGTTGCATAATAAATGCTGCACATGATAAATTTTTCTGGTTGTTGATGAAAGCACTCTATCTGGAATACACAGGAGGGTTGACAAGGGGGTTCAAGTGGTACCATTGGTACCGGGCCAGGAAATTTTCAGGGGGCCTGGAATTTTGAAAACGTCGCAAGCAACGCTAACAATAAATCAGGCCTTAACTTTCTATTTTATCTGTCAACAATTGCATAACTTATACAATAATGTTGGTGACATGATGACTAATATTTTTGGCCATTTCATTTTGGCCACAAAAAATTTGCTTAAATACTCCGTTTTAAAACAATTCGGGCCTCCAGAATACTTCCTGGCCCCGTCGCCAGAAACATAAAATCTGGCTCCTGCAACTCTTAAACCACATAACTTCCTAAACGGCAAACGCAACATAACTTCAAGCCCCAAATCCCTAGATCAGGGATCGGCAACCTTTTTCGTACTGCGGACCGGTTAAAAACTCAAAATTTTTCGCGGACCGGCTTTCAATGAATCACAAATGCTCAACAATAAAATATTATAAAAGCTCAAAAGTATTTACATTTTTAATTCAATGAGAACCTTGAGCTTGTTTTGCCGCCACGAGACGCTCCCACCTAGGAATCATGGTACTCAATGACACCCGTAATGTGTCCCTGACGTCCAGTCTGTTACGCGGTTTCGTCTTTGTTGCTGCCATCACTGAAAATCCAGACTCGCATAAGTAGGATGTTGGAAATGGCAGTAGAGCTTTTAATGCTTTTATGGCAAGATCAGGGTATTCTGGCAAGACCTTCAACCAAAATATTGGCAGAGTCGTTGTATGAAAAATACCTTTCAGACTACCATCATTTGCAATGTCCAACAGCTGGTCTTCTTGTCGTACAGGTAAGGTCGAATCACCTGGTTTGAAACTAAACGGATTACGGATCCATTTCTTTGAAGTTCGAGGGTCTTTGGCGCTTGGAAAATAACGCTTAAACTCCTGTCTGAGAACACGCAAATGACTGCTCACAAGGTCCGAGAACTCTTGGTCAGGCTCGCTGTCTTTCAAAGTCTCTGCTAACGTTTGAAACATATCAAATACTCCTTTGCTTACGCGCTGCTCCCACAATTCAAGTTTGTCTTTAAAAGCAGCCACTTTATCTGCCAACTTGAATACAGTTGTCATTTTTCCCTGAAGTGAAAGATTTAGTTCGTTCAGCAGATTGAATATGTCACACAAGTATGCAAGCTTTAGAAGCCACTTTTCATCACTAAATTTGTTTGCAAGATCAGAATTTTTTTCCAATAGAAACCTTTGCAATGGTTCATGTAATTCAAACACTCTGTTCAACGATTTTCCTCGGGAGAGCCATCGCACTTCTGTGTGCAAAAGAAGACATTTGTGCTCTGCATCCATGTCCTCACATATCTGCTCAAACAGCCGGGTGTTAAGTGCATGAGCTTTAATGAGGTTAATCATTAGAACTGCATCAGTGAATGCACTGTGAAGCTCAGGTGATATTTTTCGGCTAGCCAGCATTTCCCTGTGAATGACGCAATGAGTGGCCTCGCACCCTGGTGCGACCTCTTTAATGCGAACAGTCAAACCAGACAGACGGCCAATCATGGCTGCAGCTCCATCCGTGCACACCCCAACACAAAACAACCAATTGATCTGTTTTTCTATGAAATAATTATTTACAGCCTTAAACAGTTCGGAGGCTGTGGTGTTTTTTGGCAACAGCAAAGCACATGAGATATCTTCATGAATATCCTCTTCATAAAGATATCGAACAAACACTAGCAACACAGCTTTGTTTTCAATATCTGTAGACTCATCACACTGAATCGTAAACCATTGTGACTTTACAATTCGCTCTATTAACTGAGCTTCAATGTCTTCCGCCATATCCTCAATTCGTCTCGCAACAGTGCGAGCCGAAAGAGGAACCTGCGCTATCTTTTTAGCGATTCTAGGACAAATACCCCCGGACAAATACCCACCGGACAAATACCCACCGGACATATACCCACCGGACAATTACCCCCCTTGCAAAATACCCCCTGGACATATACCCACCACAAGATGAAATGTGAGGAAAAGTAAAGTGTATTTATTTAATATTTTTATTTTGTCAATAAATTACATACAGTCATATTTTATAAACATATTACATAGTAACCCTAACCCTAACCCAAAACAAAAAAAACTGGTGGGTATATGTCCAGGGGGTATTTTGCAAGGGGGGTAATTGTCCGGTGGGTATTTGTCCGGGGGTATATGTCCGGTGGGTATTTGTCCGGTGGGTATTTGTCCTGATACCCTTTTTAGCTGCCGGTTCTCCTAAAATTTCACGGCAAATATCAGTACACGCAGGTCGAATCAATTCTTCTCCAATAGTAAATGGTTTATTGGTCTTAGCAATGCGATGAGATACCAAATACGATGCTCTGAGTGCATTTGAATTTGTTGATAAAACAGTCTTCACTAATCGTTTTTCACCTTCGTGATCACGTTTCCTTCTTTCAAAAACTCCAGAGGTTTATCTTTTATTTCTGGGTGCTTGGTCTTCATGTGCCGAAGTAGTTTTGATGGCTTCATTGCCTCGTTTGACAACTTGCTCTTGCAAATTAAACAGAGTGGACAAGGTGCTTCGGAATCGCCAGTTGAAATAAATCCGTACTTTAGGTACGACTCATTATATTGTCGGTTGAAAGAAGCTTTCCTTTTTTTTGTGATTGTAGGACCCTCGGTCTCGACGTCAGATTCTTCAGATGATATTGGTCCATTCCCAAAAAAACTCAGCATGGATGTTTGTTTTGTAGGCCTATCGGTACTCATTTTTCTCGGACTAAAAATTTAAATGCTAAAACTTTTTAAATCTGTGATACAATTGCCCATTAAAGCAATTGTATTACAGATTTGCTCATCTGTAATACAATTTAAGCTTCAGTAATAATTTCTATTCAAGTGTCCCAATTAAACTGCTATTGTATCTTTACTCTAATACCTTATCAAAAATCTAATTCTAACGCAATATGATCTTACTACACTTGCTAATCTAACCTAACCTAACTAAAGTTGGAATGCGTCAAAATCTTTTGCTTCGTCGAACAAAAATTCGCCCCTGCAGTGCCAAAGCAACCACATCAAAGCAACTTTCATCGCTATAGTTGGCAACGCTAGCTAGACGTTACAAGCCGCAAGCGCAAGCCACTGCAGCGAGGGACTCTACTGGCAAGCAGTTAGCCTACGATCAGAGAACGGTAGCAAATTCAGATATTATCTCTGATAAGTGACGATGAATTTGCATTATTTCATCACAAGATGCTAACAATCGAATATTGCGAGCAATCAAGGCTTTAAACAAAGCTCCTAAAACAATAAGATTTTGCGTCAAGCTTTAAAAAAATGTTTCAAAGCTTTAGTCTGAAATGCTAAAAAACTATACGGCCCGGTAGCAGACTCCTTGCGGACCGGCACCGGGCCGCGGCCCGGTGGTTGCCGACCACTGCCCTAGATCTTAAACCCAAATATCTTATACGGATCAATCAATTAGTTTATGGTGAGCTTTTACAAAATCATTTTACATCAATCCTGTTATGTTTTTTTATCTTTATTAAACAAAAAGATTGCATTTTACTTACCGATTACCAGTGACTGATAATGATGCATTGCTTGTTATTCGCATTTTGCTTTTTGACTTACTTTTGGCTTTACATTATTCCATAGACATAGTACTATAACTGTGCTTGATTTATTACCCCACATATAGAAATTTAATTATTTGAATAGTAAACAGCCAGATAGCAATGTCTTATTTGTATCACAATGGAGCTAAAAAAAGCGCAGAACAAACAGCAATTTCTGAGCAATTATGCCAAAAAATCATCTATCTGTTATTAGATATAACCCGGCAACTCCAATTTACCAGATCTTTGTTAAAGGAGCCTGGAATTAGTGTTGGTACCGGCTCCGGATTGTTCTCTCAATGGCCCTGGGCATACAATATTTAAATGTTCTAGTTGGAAGCCTAGAAACAACTCACGTTAGTTATTTATACGATCGTCAACCTCTACCATGTGTGCCAAATAGCAACAGCATTGCTCAAGCAGTCGACGATTATGTAAGATCTCTTGGAATTCCACAGTTACTCTTTCTGTCTTTTATTGTCTGATGTTGCAAAATATTGTGAATGCAGGTACAATATAAAGTGATGTTTGCATGTAAAGCACCTACAGAATAAAATGTTTTGGGAGTCTTTCAATTTCAGTGTGTGGTATCCGTTTAAACGGCATTGGGTACGGTGAATGCTGACAAGTATATCGACGTAATCCAGCACAAGTTTGTGAGGGACATGCAACAAGCATTGCCAGATCATGGGAGTACTTCTCAGCTAGACCTGGCCCTAGGTCAGGCTGCCAAAATGTGAAGATAGTGTTTCAAGAAAACCAAATAAAAGTTCCAAAATGACCAGGGACTCACCAGACTAAAACCCCATAGAATTTTTGTCGAATATAATCAAAAATCGGCTAAGGTCTGAAGATTGCACTAATTTCACCGAGCTGACAGAGGCCGTTATAGCCATTCGGTACCATGATGAGAAAATTGCAAAAAGTTGCCAAAACAAGTCTGTTTCATGCCAAAACATCTAAAACAAGTTCTCAAAAACAAAAAAGTGCATATATCATATTAAGAATAAATTTTTTTATGCTTTTTGAATAATAAACTACTTTGAGTGAAATTTTCGCTGCTTTTTTGAGTGAGTCAATTAATTTGCCCATTGTTGTATATTACGCAAAGAATTTGCTTGAAGTGAAAGCAATTGTGGAAAGTTTTGAAGGTCTGATATTTTAGTAACTCAAGCAATAGTTAGCTTGCAAACAGCTAGTTTAGCTACTCAACTTCTCAAAGTCAAAGAACAACATGAATGTCTAGTTAAGTTTACAGAACTGATGGTAAGTGCCAAGTAAACCATGAAAGAAACGGTGCAAGCAATCCAAGAACTTGACTTTGTAGAAGACACTTGCAGCACATACTGCTACATTTAAAAAAATGCAAAACAATTACGTTTCTGAAATAATGAACACGGAAAGATTATACATTTCATCGGCTGTTTACAGTTTACTTCAACATTCTCAGCCAACAGCTGCTTCTGTAGAAAGACGTTTTTCCATGTTGCGAAACTGTAAGCCAAGGACAGAAACTTTAAAGTCGAAAATGTCAAACAGTACATGATTTTATATTTCAGTTCACACACCTGGTGACTGCAGAGCTGGCTGCATATGTTGTGCATATTGCAAGTGTTGTCGTGTATTTGTGCGTTTTTGATAATTAAATGTTCGTTTTAATATAAAATCTCAAGAATGATTTATTTATTTGGTCAAAGTTTTGTTAATTCATTAAAGTCAATTTTGTGAAAATTTAAGTCAAGCCTTTTTGGTTTTTAGACCAATAAAAACTTGCGCTAGTAATAATACTGCTTGATGGATATTCGATTGTGTGATAACAATGCTGGGTAGTTGCTTGACCACAATACGCGATGAACTAAAGTGGAAGTGCTTCTCGCTGACAAACTGCGATGGAAAAGAGTTTATTTCGCTTCAAGTAAGTTTGTCACCGCTCATCGCGAGTTGAGTTAACTTTATTTTTTGTCACGAGAAACCTTTTGTCAGGTATGCGAGGAAATAATTCCGCCCATATTCGGTTTAAAGTAACAAATAAGGCTGATACAGCGCGTTTCTGACAAAAAAGTGCAATCAAACCGCAGAAAATGTTGTACCGTTTCTTTTCTAAGGATACAGCATGCCATCGTAGCATTTGAGGACACAGCAACTATAAACAGCGTTTGAACCCACTGTTGGCACGCTGGGAAGTTGGGAATAAGATAGTCGGTGGCGAATGAGCGGGTGTGACTGTCAATACTACATGGCATGGTGCACCTGGCACTGCATGACATGGTGCAATTGGGTCGCCTCAAACTATTAGTTCGGGGTTATGGAGAAAATGAGGCTTGGATTGACACATTTGAATTGGACTAAAATGATGATTGGAATGTATTCAACTTATGAAAGACAGAAAGCTTGAAAAGATCTATAAGTCACCGGTGTTCCGTGAATTCTGTGGCCTTCAGCGCAAGCCTTAGTTTGAAGTTGCAAGATTGAAAGCAAACGCCAGTTTATTTCGCTGGTGCCGCAGGCCACGAAATATTCTCACCGCTGAACTTGCAGCTTTTTAATGGGAAACTTGAAGCTTAGTCCAATTTCTTCTTGGTACCTGCTAGTTCTTTTTCCTCGTGCTCTATTTGCTCCTTTTCAGTCGGAATGGGCCACCGCTCCAGCTGACTGCTCTGCCCCACCACCCATCTGCCGTATAAAGGTAAAGGCATCCCGCCAAGTGTCTTTCCCAAAGGCATAACAAGTGGTTTTTCCCCACGCTTTTACTTTTTCTGAGCGCCAAGTAGAGAAGCTGTGAACAACGTTTATGATAAGTCCGGGCATGGATCAACAAGAGAATTAATCCTTAGTGCACCGACCGTGAAGCTGAAGCTCTCACCCCATCATTATGTCGCGCAGCTGCATCGCGATAAAAATGAGGCGAGTCTTTTAAACAGTTTTGTTCGGTGACGATCTCCCAGCACCACCCTGGTGATATTTTCAGAACTGATTCCGCTTAAAAAGAGATTAGTTGTCAAGAAAGCGTTGCGACGTGGGAAGTCGCGTTTGTATCGATTCTTCGGTAAATGGCGGTTGTAATTTGATGAGAGCGCTTATCAAAGAGCGGGAGGCGACGTACAGTTTGGGTCATTAGGTAAGGGTCAAGCGCTGTTGGTTGTTCACTTGTTAGCCGCTGTTTTTGTACAAACATGTGTGTTATGTATTTTATTTCGATATGGTGATGCTTTCTTACCTCATAAGTAGGGCCATTTTTTTTGACTTAGAAAAATATATTTTTGACTTTATTTTAGCAAAATTTTGACTTTATTTTGACCTAACCGCTTTCGCCTATTATTTATGTCTTGTTGCACATTTTTGATTAAAAATGTTTTATAATCCGCAATTTACATAAGTTTTTAAAGAAGAAGGCAGCCTACTTCAAACATTTTCTCAATCACTCAGTCTTGAACCTAATGCAACAAAGCGACGCATGACGTCAAAACCTAGGATAACGAGCCATTGTGTTTATCGGTATCAATTAGTGTGTAATACAAAAAATGCGTTGTTATCGCAACTGTACTGTGCATTAACAGTCTGTCTATGATGTTTTTAACGAAAGCCACACAACATAATTACCAGGACTTTTTATTGCAATACAGCATCATATATTTTTTTACGTTCTTAACATCAAAATTTCTGTCTTTTCTCAGTAATTTACTTAGCATAGAAAACGACCTCTCAACAGCAGCAGAGGTTGGCTGGGCTTTTTGCAATAGTGCGTAGCTTGTTGGGTCAATTGTACAGTTTATTATTGTTTTTAAATCAGAGTTGGATAGTCGTTTTTTAATGTAATTTTTAATTGCGCACGGATCATCATCGAATTGCATATTCTTCAGCAGTCCGTATGCTTCGGTTATCGTGCAGGCACTTCCTTCTAAGAACTCTACGTTGGCTGCTAGAGTCCGGTATTGATTTATTTTAACCAAGTCCGGTACCAAATCTTCCACATTGATAGCGTCTTTTGCTCTGCTGACTAAGAGGCCTGCACTTGTCCAATTGTTGACAATGGTACGAACAGCTGGAAGGTGTTCACTGTAATATAAGGCAGCTCTAAACCAAGTTGCCCATCTTGTAATTACAGGGTCAGGAGGAGATGGCAGACCAGCATGATGAAAATCTTTCTTGCGATCTTCGTTTTTGATTGTTGCTGCCTTGATCGTTGCTATTATTTTATCAATATTTTTAAAATGAGCACGCACACGCATAGCGCAGTTATGTAGTAAGTGCGCAACGCAGGTGACATGCATCAAAGAAGAGTATAATTCCTTTAATGTTTTTCCAGCCAAAGACATGCACCGAGCAGCATCAGTCAAGAACAATGAAAAATTCTCGCGTTTTATTTCAAGTTGTCGCAATATGTCATCCACAGTGAGCAGAATAATACTGCTATTAACATTGCTACCGCTGTCAAGTGGATGGCAATCAACGAGGAATGTCTGATTTGGGGCATCTAAGCTGCCCACAAACACACTAATATACTTTTGTTTAGCAATCTCTGCTTCATCCACAATTAAAAAATTTTTTTTCACAAAGTAATTCTTGAATTTGTTCTTTTTTTGGGATGCTAATTTAGCAACACATGCCCGGGCTGCAGTCTCCGAAGGCAATACTTTTCCAATTGTAGCAAACAGAGACTTTAAAGAAGGATGGTTCAGTTTATGAAGTGGGATATCTGCAGCTAAGAATGAAGAGACAACCTGTTCCTTGAAGTTTACTTGATCGAGTTGTAAAAAGGTTTGCTTACTTTGGGATTGCTCTTCGTCTCCAATTTTCTTTGGTGTTGCTTACTTTTTCGGCGGCTTTCCACAAAAAAGTTTTGTCGCATTTGACTAACACCTCACAAAGGTTGCATCGCAAGTCGCGGGCAGGAGTTGCCGAAAACTCATCCGGATATTCCTGGCAAATTTGCCTAACTTTTGCTGCAGAAGATTTGGCTTGTTTAGGCATTCTTTGATTTGCAAGCTACGACTTAAAATGACCACGTGTAAAGAGCGCGAAGGTTTTATAGGAATAGATTAATTGTCTAACAATTATGTGTTTATGCATCAACAATGACGATTTCATGCACAATAAGTGCTATTTCCTTCTCAATTACCGCACGCATTTTTACCATTGCAACTATTTGAGAAGTTTAAAATCAAATAAAACTGCTTATAAAATTTTAATAGCAGCTCAAAAATTGAAAAAAATATAAAAAAAATAAAAATTTGTTCGTTTTTGTAAGGAAATTTTTGATGAAGACAATTTTGATAAGTTTTGACTTTATACAAAATTTAGACTTTATTTTGACTTATAAAATGTACCAAAACAGACTCCTGAACACCTGAAACGAACGTTAGTACACGTTTGATCATGTAACAAGGTCCTGAAAAAATTTTGACTTTATTGACTTTATCGGGCCCTACTCATAATTGTCTTCGCTTAAATAGGGACTGCCCGGCAATGACGTAATCTCGCATTTCTCTGGGCTGTTTGTGATTTGGAGTACTTGAATAGGTTCTGACCGTGGAAAGAAAGAACATCCAGCTAATTCCGTGAACAGTAATTTTTCTTTAAACTCTATTTGCTTATTTTTTCAGTGGCTGTGCTCCCCCTTGTTCCATCTCATCTATCGCGGGTTCTTCTTTTTCTATTGTTTATCGTGGTTCATTGTTGACATCACATCAACTTACAGTATGGAATACTTCTTCTTCATCAGTAATTGGGGGCAGATTTGGGGGATTGCTTACATGGGTGAGTTTGTGGGATGCAATCGGATATTGAGGGGAATTTCGGGGTTGATTTCAAATTAGTTGTGTAATCAACTTTGTGGGGATGTGAACCCAACTTGCGCGATCGCGCGCAGAAATCTCACGATAGCAAAGTAGTCGCGTTTTGGAGCGGCGTCGCGCTTCACTGCTTGATTGCAGTGTTTGTCAAAAGCGCTGGTAACTGCAAAGTAAGCTCAAATGTGAATTATTCTATACATGAATTGTAGAAGATCTCCTGCAGCTGCAGCTTCACTCACCACAACTGGAAGATCGCGCATCGTGATCTTCATCATCGCGAGAGCATTTATTGTCCCGGCGATGATGCCAGGACGAGAAGTCAAAATGCCAGCTGAAGCTGTTTTAAATATATCTCGTTTCCGCGATTGCATCTTCTCTTCTCATCCCAGCATTCGGATCTGCTGATCTCCTTTATTGTTTCAGGTGGCGCCTTTCTTCTGTCTTTGCATATGCGGGTGGCCAGGAGAGATTGGGCTGGCGATGAGGTGGAGCGTGTTCAACCGCATCGATGGGAGATAGCTGTTGTCTGGGGAGCGTTCAATATATATGCCGTCATCGCTGTCGGTACTGCCATCGGTTACTGGGTCGGTGTTGGTCAGGAATTAGATCAGGACAGGGGATCTCCTATTTTTGTTACCATTCACGTTCACCTCATAATTGCAGTTATTGTCATAACTGAATTAAGTGTTACCAAACTTCCAATCAGGTTGCTCCACGTGTATTTGCCGATGACGTTTTCGTTTTTTTACGTCATTGTAACCGTATTGCTGCACGTTTTTGACGTCAAATCTGACGTTTATTCCGTTTTAAATTGGAAAGAAAACCCTGGGCTAGGGGCTGGAGTCTCGGTGATCCTAATATTCGCAGCTTGCCCGGTAGTCCACCTGCTCATGTTCGTTATCTATAAATTGCGAATGATTGTGCATCGGCAATTATCTTCTGAGGTCATTGTCATTCAAGAAAGCAACGCTAAGGTTGTGTGAGCTCGCAAATTAGTGTTGATTGCTGAAGCATTCTTATTACGTCATAGCCGGGTACGGTTGCCGGTAAAGAAAAAATATTTGTTAAAATGTGACGTCAGAGGACCTACAGTAAACGATGCAGTCCATTGTGATATGATTCGATGCCAGCTGGTTATGCGTCACAGTTTCCAATTATCTCGTTTCATTGTTTTTGGCTCCGTTCCCCCATTACAGACACCCCCTATATCCCATTTCCCAGTCCTCAAGTTTCTCCATCAAACAATAAGCGATTACTGCCATCGCCTCGGTCTCTCGTAACGCACGCGAACCGAAGAAAAGTTGCAAACGAGGAATTTGCTTTCACCCGAACCAATATCTGTGAGGTCGCAACGAAGCAATGCCTGCGATCGTGGTTCTTGGACAGATATTCTGTGTCGTTACAACCAGATTACTCCCTCTCCGCAAAACAGTTCATTTTCAATGCTTTAACTTGGTTTTCAACTCCTAACACTGTGTTGTTGTTTCGCGCTTTTGATATTCTTTAAGATATTGATCTTTTCAAGATACTCTATGAGGCTTTTTATGTGAAATAAATTTTTATTACGAAGCAATTGAAGATACTCGTTCACAACGCCAGTTGACATCCATTATTTTGTATTCCATGATCGCTAGAATTTGATAACAGTAAATGGGTTTTCGATTGGTGTGTTGTTGTGAAGCACTTCTAAACAGCTTTTCTGTAATTGTTTATTACGTCACAATTTAACCGGAACCACATGACATGACTCCAAGCTACACTGCTAGATATAAACTCCGGTAAACGCGAAATGCTTTAATTGAATTTTTGTTTTCGACTAAACCACAATCGAACAATGAACGCGAGTTATCGGAGCGTAGCAGTGATCAATTAGCGGAGTGTAATTCAATCACAAAGGCGGAGACCAGAGTGGCGTGCCTACGCTCGAAGTAGAGACAGTGTGCGCAGTATAAAAAGGCGATGTGATAAAAGTTGGTGGGGCTCGATGTCGCGGGGGTAGATTCGAAAAAGGGGATTCCCCAAGCTGGTGAGGAAGAACCGCTTGATTACTCGGCTTTCGATAAAATTGCGCTGTGACAGCAGTATTGGAATTCAGAAGCAGGTCTGAGCACAACGATGTTCTCGCTACAAAAAGATAAAAATTGCTGATCATCATAGAAATAATTTCTGAGCGAGACAGAACCTCTCGTTGGGAAAGACGGATAGGAACTGAAAGTGGTGTGACATGTGACTATTGTTATGATGCATGTTAATCACATGACATGAGCATGCTTTTCGGCACGGGATCATTTGCTTTTATATTTCGCCACAGCCGTAGGCGTCATAAGAACGCACTCGATTAAACAATATCTGTTCCAATCAGTTTTATTTTATCCAATTGCAGGCGCATTGGGTCGAAGAATATCGAAAAAATTGACAACCAACTAGTCTTGTGTGACAATTTATTCTGTGAATCATTTTTCGCAAAAGTAAAAAGTTTATGAGATCGCAGTAAGGTAGTCGCCGGATAGAAATGTTATTTTTCAACCAACAGTTTCTTAAAGAAAACTTTCTGGCAGGGTTCTCCTTCAGCCATGGTTGGAGCTGGTAGTGCTGCCCACGATCGGTTAGTAGTGCATTAGTAAACAGCAATCGAGAATGTTCAAGGAGGCAATTGTAAGCTGTTTGGTGAAATGATGCGGCTGTGGATGAAGAATGCTCGAATCAATGATTTATGTTTCCACGTTTGAGCAGTATTTATGTGCCTGGGTAATGGAATTAAATTTTATGTTTATGAACGCACCTACGTCACAGATATTATGCATAAGTGGGAAATTTACTTTTATGCTTATATTACCTAGCCCAGATTTGGCAAGACGCTAAACAAACCGAAAGTCAGACTAGCTGGGATTCATGCTGTGTTGCTCAGTTATGTCATTCGCAGCCATTTAGGTTTTTGATGATAAAATTATGATAGGAGTTGTTTTTGATAAAAATAACTGGGGACTTCCCCACAGTGATTCTCCCTTTCAGGGACAATTAAGCTGGAAAAATTTGTGGTTTTTTAGCAAATAATTACAGTGTGATGTCACAGTTTTTTGTTGATGACTGAAAACAATTTCGCAAAAAGATTTCGCTCAGAATTTAAGAGAAAGAATTTCATCTTGAACGGTTGCGAAGCGTCATGGTTCATTGAGCTTCAGGTAGACATGAAGTAGGCTAATGTCAATCACACGAAAGCAACAGAGCTGCTGCGGGGTGATATTAGTCCAAATAACATTATTGCGATGTGAGTTGTTGCGCCCACCCTCTGCTTCCGTGGTGTGGTAAAACCTAGTAACTACTAAAATGATGTTTTTTAGAAATTCTTATCTTTTATTGTTCAACCAGGGCAGGAGTGTTCAACTAGCTGCCCGCCTGATAGAAGGTTGCACACCTTTGAACTAGGAAACTACTAAACTTTTATTTGAGCCTTGCCCTTGACTTATTAGCTGAAGGACAAAGAATGATTATTTTTTGGGTTTTCTGAACAGTAACTTCACGTAAATAAACAAATTCAAGATAGTTTGTGAAATTTGAAATTCAAATCACAATGGTTTTACAATATCAAGGCAGTGCGGTATCTCCTTTTGTGTATGTGTGGCAGGGATCAGGTTGAATCGTCGGGAAGACAACTTTCTACAACTTGTTGGCCCAAAGCCAAAGGTTTAGTGTTACATCATCATTGATGGCACTAGCAAGGATCTTTCATTGATTGATGTCGTGTTTGCCATTATGATTTGCTTCTATTGTTGCAGTGGTGTCACAGCATCTGGATCGCAACCATCTATCGCTTCCTTGTGTGCTTGTACGTAATTGGCTGGCTTGCGGCTGATGTGGCGGCCAACACAGATCTGCGCTACTTGGTCTACTTGACGCATTGGGGCGAAATCGTCATGGTCCTGTACTTTAGTAAGTAATCTGTACTTCAATAAGTGATAGAGACATACGCATGACATAATGATGGATTAAATCTTACCGCATGGTCGTGTGAGCGGTGTCGAGCCCAGTAGGCGTGATGCCATCTTGGGCTTTTATGTTATTCCTGTAGAATTATGACGTCAGATGTAGATATTATTGATATTGTGGGTTGTTTCGAATATTATGCTCAAAACCTTGCTCACGCTCCGGCAGATGGACGCGTTCCTCTGCTTGACGTTGTGGTTTACGGGTTAATGGCAAATTTTAATCAAAGATTACTTTGTGGTTTCTCGTATTTAGATGCTGATTTCGAAACTATTTAAATTTTTGTATAATTTTATCGTTTATGAATGTACCAAAGGAACGTAATGTGACTTTAAACTTGAGGCTTTTGTAACCCAGCTGTAGCGCTTTCAGAAAGGTTTTAAACGTAACTGGATGGTGCAGTACTGTAAATATGGAATGACGATAAACATCAGTACTGTCACTTACGTTTCCGAAAAATTTGGTCGTCACAGCTATTGACAACAGTTTATGAGGTTTACTTAGGAGGTTTTGAGGAGCTAGCCGACCGTGTCAATTAATCAAGTAGAAAAAATCGTGTTCTATGGATAAAAGTTGGCGAAATCTGGCCTGCTTTTTCCAATTTAATCTAGTCGTTGCTGCAGGCACGCGTCAGAGCCGGAGTCTTATAAAATATTTATTTGACATCCAATGCTGCAGCAGATCAATCTTCGCTATTCCCCACTCTAATACTTGCAAGGGGTTTGTGCGATTGATTTAAAATATCGTTAGATGGTTAGTTGATATAAAAAAAACTCTTAAAAGTGATAATCTGCAAACACTTTCGAAGAAAAATGCAAGATTTGCTGCTTTAAGTGCCAACCGGTAACAGAGCTGCGATTCCAGCGAAACAAGTGCTCTATCAGTATGCCGATACCAGAACATTTTCATCTAATGGTCATCGTTTGTTCCTTCACAATGCCGATCACTGCCATCACAGTCCGCTGCGGATCTTTTTTTCGCAAATGCTTTGTAACTTCACCACAATTTAAAATCATTTGTGTGAACTGTTTGTGATATACGTGGGGCGGTAACAACTTTTGCTGACGTGCAAGATTGACAAATAAACTGTATCTGTTTCGCAAATTGCCCGATCTCCTGTAGTTGCTCTCAGTAATACTGATCTCCGTTTGTTCTTTCTTGTCTGCTACTGTTGTTTGGGTGGAGAGAATAAACGGAACAACTTGCTCTTTTTATAATGTTTTCACCTTCTATATTTAACGTAGACTACTATATCAAATGGCTGTTGCGGCATTGTAAGTTCAAACAAAACGAGAAACAAATGATTGCGGATCTTAATTAATTAGAATTGCTAGCTGCATTAACCTTGGACATAGTGCAATAAATCTAACGTAAGCTCACGGTAGCACTCTTAAGGCTAACCAGTTAATTACCACAAGAGCGAGTTTTTGTCAACAAGGTCAATTAGTTATTGCAGCCTCGAAATGCGCAGAAATGAAAAAAATTTGTTATAGGGGGCTGTATGGGAAAAGTTATTAGGTCAATAAAAGTCAATTTTTTTATTTCTTACAACTTGTAGCGATCACGTGTACAGGACAATTTATTGCTGTCTTTTTATCGAACTTCGATAACCACTTTGAAGCGACGACGATTTCTTTCAATGTCTGGGTAATTGAAGATATTTCCCCGGCGCTGCACGCGCTTCTGTCCGCCTGCCACAGCCTCTGCGGAGAGCAGAGTTGGATCAATTACACCAGTGGTTCCCAACCTTTTTGAGCCCGTGGACCACTCAAAAATAATCTACATTACCTTGGACCACTATCTCCGATCTTCCCACATAAGTTGTAATATTTAAAAGAGTTATTAACATTGGATTTTATTATATATAAAACACGATTTATTCTAAACGTCACAAATCACCACTACCAAACAATGTTTAATGACTCTCCTGCATCTGATGGTTTTCAACTAACGATTCAAAGCGAGGAACGATGCCTAAGAGACACACTCTCATTTAATTATCTCCACGAGGCAAGGTTTGATAAGGTCCTCTCCAATGTTGTGTGCTTTTTTGCTCTTCGCAATCAAGTAAGCAGCTCTATACGACGCCATCAAGATCGGCTTTTGCATGGTTGTTGTTGTTTTGTGCAATTGAGGGAGAGTACCTTTTCGATCGTAGCGGGCTCGCTTTGTTTTCAGGACTTCAATACCATAAGCTGCTGATCCACCATGTTTTGCAAAATGTATTTTTAGTTTGGAAGGCTTCAAACTCGAGTTTGTAAGAACCTGATCGCAAAGGATGCATTGCGCCTTTTCTGTCCCATCTTTTTCAATGTTTTTGGCGAAGCCAAATGCAACGTAATTTTCACTTCACTTTCGTTTCGACATATCAGGGTTGTACGAAAATCATTGATTCAGCTTAGATTTGTTCTAAATAAAATCCGAAACAAATTATATACAAGGTATATAAAATACTACTAGAATTCTAATTTAATCGATCGTAACAATCTTTCCTAATTCACAAGCTCTGAGCCTATCTGGCAACTAACCTTGACTGTGGCAGCATGTCTATAAAACGAAACACAACAATGCTTATTATCACATCATCAATTATTGAGAATTAACAAAAATGCGAAACTGTTAATGGCGAATATATTGTTTTTATAAAAGGACCTCTCGTGGACCACTTGAGAACCTGCATGGACCACCAGGTGGTCCATGGACCACAGGTTGGGAAACACTGAATTACACCATTACAGATCAATTACACCAAAAATTTTTTCAATTACAATTACTTTATGCTGAAAAACTCAAATTACAATTACAGTTATTATTACTCTTAAACTTGTAATTTAATTACAAATTACAATTACAATTGCAATTATGTTTTAAAGTTCTAATTAAATAGTTGCAATCAAATTTGTTTTATATCAAAGTAAAAATTAAAAGCGATACATATAAATACTTTAAATGTTTCCAAACATGCATTTCAAAAATTTGAATAAAATATTGGTCTGTTTATGGTCAAATTTTTCAAAAACAAAAGTAATTGTAATCTGGCCAAAAGTTTTTGAAAATTACAATTACACAAGACCAAAAAGTTTAAATTAAAATTATAATTACGATTGCGTGAAAAAGTGTAATTAATTACATTCAATTACAATTACAATTACAAAGTAAAAGACAGACATTTCAATACGGAAAATATCGGCATTATGTGATCGTGTTCTATGACAAGAAGTATTATCTGTGAATGTTTGGATATATACAATACATTTTGTGTACACAATTTTTCTTTTTATTTTGGTTAATCTTTAAATAAAACTCTGTAAATCAATAAAGTAAATTTCTATAATTTGAAAAAGCAATTATTCCAATCTTATCGGTCAACAAAAATTTGCTCAATTATTACATAAACAAACCAGAGCTTTGACGGTTAGAGCCACAACTGCTTATGCTTATGCAAATAAAGCTGTTCAAATAAAGCACCCGACAAAGCGGTGGTTCCAACCGCGAAAGCTCGTGTTTGTTTATGATATAGTATACTAGCACGGCATGCTTAAAAGAGAAGACGGCCAGGCATTCTTCTTTTCAGCGCGAAAATTAGACGGGTAACATTTGCTTGTCACTTGTTTACTTTTCTTCAACTTTTGGTTTCAAGCAGAGCTAATCCTTCACAATCTTTCAATAAAGTACTTTTCAACGTTGTTTTCTCGAGTGGTTTTACAGTGCTAGAATGCACAGCACAGTTCAAAAAGTCCAGTTGGGGAGAAGAAATGATCTAATATTTGCAGTTCTAGCTATTGTTGTTGTTAATTTTGCGGTAAGTTACTTATAATGCAATTTAATAGAATGCCAAAACTTAAAATGTCTAAATATAGTGATGCCTCATCAGCATTCTCAATTTCCCACGGTCCATACTAGCATTTCACATGCCTGCCATTCATGATCTTTCACACAAAATTAAATCTATACTAGCCTTTTGTAGACTAGTCCATTCACAGTGTTTCCTGCATAAAATTCAAATATACCCTTTTGGGCAATTTCAGATCATGCCATCGATCCATTGCTGCATGGATGAAGTCTTGATTTCTGATGACATAGCTGTTAGCTTAAGTTTATCATATTCGTTTTAAAGATTTGCTCGTCGATTCGAGCTCTAGCCAGCTAGGTGCAAGTAATATAACACTACTAAAACGCAAGGCCAATTTGGATTTCCACTTTTGTGAGTACGATTGTTCTTCGAGTTCAAAGCAATCTATGCAAAAAGAGTTCACCTTATTTTAGATAATTCAATAATTATTTTGTCATAACTGTTGTAAATACATGTGTTGTTGCCTATTGCAAAACGGGATACAAAAAGCGTCAGCATATAATTCATGTTATTCCTGAAAAATTCCCAGTACCTGTATTTTGTTTTCCTTTGGAAAACCCAGAATTAAACAGAAAATGGATTAGGTTTATAAATAGGAGAGACTCGGCTCCAACGCGATGTTCTGCTGTCTGTTCTAAACATTTTGAAGAAAAGGTTTTGAAAGTTGGCAAACGAGCAACGTTATGATGGGAATTACAGCCAGTTCCTTCTATATACTCTGGCAATAAATCCATACCCTCGTCAGTTGTGCCTACACCCAAAACCCAAAGAAAGCCTCCAATTAGAGTAACTGCATTACCTGATCAGCTTGATGATTTTAATGACCATGACAAAATCTTAGATTTTTCCAGCATTGGTAAAAGCATGTGTCTCAGTGGTTACAAGTAGCAATTTGATAAAAGTAGAGCAGTGCTTTACAAACTGGAAAATTACAAGACATTCGACCTCTCAACAGTCATAAAAGCAATGGTAATTGATGATGACCTCCATGTTAAGCTTTTCTTTTCTGGCTCCCCTATACTCTTCCATTCATGATTTGTTAAAGGAAAGGATTGTCGACTGACAAAAAAGTCTTATCTGTTTCCACCATACATCAGAAGTTTTTCAGATAACAGAGCCACAAATATCACGGACGAACTACAGCAAATGCGATACAAAAATCCTGATGACAAACCAAAATTCAAGTCAAAAGTTTTGCAACTTGCCCTGATGTTGCGCTACCCTTCGTTGCCAGCATACCTATGCGAATATACTGGACCTATGCGAATATTTATTCACAAGAGTGACCGACATGAAAGAGTTGCTGCAGAATATGTAATGAAATTTAATGATTTGCCACAATCATTTCTGTGTGACAATCACCTTGAACACAAGTTATCAACCGCACAATTGGTAACGTCTATTTCAATATTACCCAAAAACTTGTCAATAGCGAAGAGAAGTTGTACAACAATTTAAAGAAAGGCAAAGGAAGCGACAATACGCATGATTGGAATAAAACTTTGCGACTACAGTATTGTCTAGTTCAGGGGTTGGCAATTACTTTCCTGAGTGGGCCAGTTACAGATAATAAACTTGGTTATTGGGCCGGAGGCTCAAAACTCAATATGGAACCATGAATTATATTCTTTGAACCCTCACATACTTCATTACAAATCAAGCAGGCAGGTTTTGATTGACCAGTGTCTTCAACAAATACTTCTCTGTCCATTCCTTATTAAAAACACGACATTCGGAATCCACTTTGCGTTTCTTCCTATTCATACTGATGGATTTACCACAGGGGGTTGACAAACTATCGTCAGTTGTTATTCTCATAAATTTGTTAAAGCTTTGTCATACCCAAGACAACTGTATGATCTTTCCTTCTTGGGATTTATCTTTTTTACTTTTACAAAATAGCTTTTTCTAATTACTGAAAGAAACTGCATTGGAGCTTTATTACCTATTTATTTGTACTAAGTTTTCTAATATACTTCCATTCTAAAAAGGGAAAATAGAAGTTATTTAACCATATAATTTTGTTTAAACAAGGAACGAAACTAAGATATACAGTATACAGATGTTAGTTTTAGAAGTATAATTAATAATTAGTTTAATTATGTAAACTTATTAGCAAACTATAAAAGCAAAAAATTTAATAAATCCTCAATTTATGTCAATGTCTTACAACTTTAACAAACAAGTATATTCCAAAAACCAACCATCCTACAGATTTAGCACACTTTCACTGTCAAATCACTCAGATTTTAGTAATTGTGGATTTCCCATTGAGGCCAAGCCATTCTGATTTAGGTAGATAAGTATGTGGTGTAGGTAGACGGTGTAGAAAACTATTCTCCAAACAAACGAGAATGAGTAAGAGCCGCCGAGGAATAAAACCAATACCACAAAAAACTAGTTAAGCTGACGTTTCGAGCAATAGGCCTTCATCAGATAAAGTTGATAGAAAAAGAAGCCCAACAACTAGGCAAACGTTAGCATAATAAGCAGCACAATGTAACAATCGGGGCTGCATTATGACGTTATCAAATAAATGCAAATCGCTCATTTATGCCTCAAGGTTGGACGGTACCAAGAGAGAAAATGATGCGTCTTTCCTGTCGTTTACAAGTGAAATTACTGTGGCCTGGACTATTGAAATGGCTTGCGAGAGGTTTGTCAAGAGTCATTGCGTCTCACAAAACGCAAATCTATCAGTCAATCGCCTGTCTGCCCGTTTCACTGATGTAAAGCATTAGGCATTTGCTGCAGGAGATGCAGTAAATAACATCGAAAGACTGGCAAATGGCGTAAGTACAGACGGAAAAATTGAATTTAGGTATTGAAATTGATGAACCAGATAGAAGGATAGAACATGTGTTACAGCGTGCACGGCCGCACGAAAAAATTCCCTTAAAGGTATCTCTCTAAAAAACGTAATTTGCTGGCCTAAACGCTGATATGATATATCAGGCGCCAGTTTTGGCAGAGACGTTAGAGTTATCAGAATGGCATAAACAATTTTGATTGGTGAGTTTGAGGTATATGTGGCTCGTTTTGCACATTATACTAGGGTGCGGGTGATACGTGGAAAATTACGGTATTTATTTTAGCCGACGATTCGTTTATTTTCATCGATATTTTCAACGGAAATTTATATTTATACAAACTGTAGTCGTGGTTTCGGCAGGCATAAGTGGGCCAGATGAAACACTGCGGTGGGCCGGATTCGGCCTGCCCGTAATTAAACCAGGGGTGGCCGTAAATTGCCCACCCCTGGTCTAGTTCTAACTTAGAAAGCTGCACAATGCACAATGTAGTTTTTACTTGATGATTTTCATGCGCTAAGTATCTCATCCTGTTGCGCTGTTCTGAGCTAAAGTATGTGCTGTTTTTGATAAATTACTACTTGTAAACAATCTATTTGATTAAATGATAGTCATCAAAATTAGCCAATGGCCTATTAGAACAAATAAAAATTAGTCAGTGGCGTAGCTGTTCAAATAAAGCACCCGACAACGCGGTGGTTCCAACCGCGAAAGCTCGTGTTTGTTCATGAAATAATATACTAATCAGTCTAAAAAGTGCCACCGTGAGCTTATTCTGCATTTCTTGCAGATCTTTAAGAAATTCGTGACTTTATAAGCTTAAAGACAACATCTCGGTCCCGAAGTTGTATTTCTGGTGTAATGCAATGCACTGCGCTTTCCATTATCCCTCATAATCTGCTCATCTTTTACTCATCAAAGTCGGTTGTTGGTAGCCAGGGGCGCTGCCGGGGAAGGGATCCTGGCCATGACACTTACGGAAAAGCGCGAAAGCTTTTTCAGAAGATTGTTACTATCGTCAGCGAAAAACCTGCTTGGATGTCTGGCTGAAAGTGGTGATGCTAATATCCAATGCCTTAAACATCATAATTTAAACATAAAATGCACTTCTTGTATGCGGTGAACATTTGTAAATAGTGCTGGTGAGTGATGCTGGTTGAATTTCAGCATCGTTTGGTCGTGAATGAGCGATACACAGAAATCATCCAAAAATCATACATTTGCTCTCGAATCAACCTCATCAACAGCGCGCTGTTTCTCGCGGTTATAGCTTCAATAAATAAGAAAATCAGGAAATATAATGACAGCCAATCACATAAGAAAAATGAGTCAAGGCCCGGTTTGGGTATCATTGTGGGCAAAAAAAGCTCTGGTTACTAACCAAAAATGTGTTTCTCGCTTCGCTGTGGGGGTGATGGGCATGATTTCATATAAGCAACGCTACAAATGATTAAAATAAAAAATGTTCATCGAGATTTTTAAAAACTGATCACTGCCATTTCTCGGGTATCTCTCCTGCATGAAAAAACTTATTCTTTTCAACTTTAACATAATTTTTGGCCGATATTACAAGCCACCCCATCAATTAAAAGATTTCACGGGCGGATGCTGCTGCTCTGAGAGCATCTTCGAAATTTGAAGAAATCGGCAAAATGTGTGACCGGGTTGCAGCTCTTTGTTTAATTTGAAAATGAGTCACGTGCAAAAAAAATAGCTTGAAAAACTCCAACTTGGAGAAAACCTAACTTCGAAATTTGTCAAAAAATTATTTTTAGAAAAGTTGACTCGCATTTCTGAATATCAAAATCAAGTAAAATTCGTTATTTACTTTTAGTACTTTCCTTCATCATTGTCTTCATCTCGTTCCTGGATGAAATTAGGGATAATGAGGTCGAGCGAGAGAAGAAGCGTTGGTACCATCAAGCGGTCTGGGGCATCTTTATCACCTACGCCACGCTGGCGCTCGTCATCACCTCTTCATACTGGATCGGGGTGGCGTTCAACCTCCTTGAACCAAACAAATCAACATCGATTATAAACGTGCACGTCCACATTATGAACTCGGTGCTCGTTCTCGTAGAGATAATGGTTTCAAAACTTGAGATTCGTCTCTATCACGTCTATTTGCCGTTATCATTCGGAGTCATCTATGTCCTCTTCACAGTGTTTTACTTTGCATCCGGAGATCCGGTTCCTGTCTACAGGATTTTGGACTGGGCCGGCGATGCCGGAAAAGCGGCCGGGTTCGTGCTGGGCATTGTTTTGATCGCGGTTCCGTTTTATCATTGCGTTGTGGTTTGGGGGTTTTATCAATTACGAGTCGTCATCTTTAACAAATGGAGCAGCGAACATCCATCAGGATCTCAGAGCAACATGACGTCATTATGACGCTGTTAGCCAGTCTTCTTTGTTGAGAAACAACCAGTAGATTGTTGGTTCGCGCCTCAGTCAGGTACTTGCTAAAACATGATGACGTCACTACACCTCTACTTATATTTCGTTTATACCAAGCTCGTGTATTCTCTTTGCTTCATTTGGCAACACTGCCTGTCGGAGCTATTACGAAATATCTTATGCAAGGCACTGTGCTTAACAAGGTGTACAATTTATTTGTTTATTATTGTTTGTTTATTTACATTGCACTTGAAATTTTCCACTGCAATGTTGGTAGAGATGATGATTTTTAATTAGATGTATTTAAACATTTTTATCTGTTGGAATGTAAATTCAGCAAGGGCAAGACAACCACGATACCGTTTAACCACTGAGAGGCGTCAACCGGAGGCGTTTGCTGCAACACAAGCCTCTGACATGATTTTCTACCAGTCCTACTCGTTATTTCATTAAAAAGCTCAGCAAAGCAACAAGAGTGTCAAAAAAGAGCAACGCAACTCCAAGCAACATTCGAGTCAACAACAACCTACACATTTTGACGCAACAACCTGCACTTGATAACACAACAACCTGAATTTTTAGGCAGGATGCTTGAGCCTTCTCCACCAATTTTTCATTCACGCTTTCTTGCAGTAATGGCAAAACCGTTTTTAAAGCCGATGGGTTGATAGTATTTCTGGGGTACCAAATAGGCATCAATTTCACTAAAGCAAAGCTTGTGGTGTCATTATTTCAAAGCGCTTGCGGAAATAAAAAGAGTTGTCTGCTCTGGCAGTCATTATTGCTAATCATTTAAATTTTTAATCGTATAATTACCAATCAATTTAAACTGTACAATTAATCACAAAACATGGCATTGTTATTCGGTATTATCAAATTAGGAAAAATTTGATTGTGTTTGACAAAGAAAAAGAAATGCGAGCTGTTTATTCGGAAAATTAACAATAAGTTTCTATTAAAATGGTTATTAAAGTGGTCGCTCTTTTAAACCGGCGCGATGGTGTAGTGGTTAGAGTCCACCTCACTTGTTAGCTATTTACCGGCGCGATGGTGTAGTGGTTAGAGCGTCCGCTTCGCAGTCGATAGACCAGGGGTTCATTCCCCTTGTTGAGTCATACCAAAAGACTTTAAAAAATGGTATCCACAGCTTCCCTGCTTGGCGCTCGGCATTTATGGGAGGTTGTAAAGAACAAGCCGGCAAGTTCGCTTGTTGTGTCCTTGGGCAAGGCACTTAACGGGACACCCCCGCCTTTATGTGGAAGGCAGGTGGCCCAGACACCGAAAATGGCAACTCCCAAGCGAGTGCAGACGTTCCGTCCAAAATATAGCAATACAATTCGCTTTCTCGTAAATGGAGGATAAATATGAACAAATACTGATTTTAGTACATGTCATAAGTTAATTCAGCATATCTAATACATGAAGTACAAATTTTTAAAATTTTTTCCCTGCAGCAACCACTCCTGACAGCTTAGCTGTGCGTTGCTCAGAGCAAGTAATATTCCATCAGATTTAATCATGGTGGTTTAATACCGACACTGTTTGAAAGCAAACTACTGTGCCAGTATGGGGAGAAAGGTCATCATAAAGACATACATGAAATTACAGCACCAAAAGCATGAAAAAAATGGGATAATTGGAGAAAAGGTCAAAAAAGGAAGTAGACGGAAACAGAAAATGGTAACGAAAAACACTAAATCGTTACAGCGAGGTTAAAATGTACCGGCGCGGTGGTGTAGAGGTTAGAGCGTCCGCTTCGCAGTCGGTAGACCAGGGGTTCATTTCCCAGGTCGAGTCATACCAAAAGACTTTAAAAAATGGTATCCACAGCTTTCCTGCTTAGCGCTCAGCATAAAAAAGGGATAGTGTGGAGAACAAACCGGCAAGCTTGTTTGTTGTGTTGTTGGGCAAGTACTTAACGGGACGCCTCCACCTTCATGTGGCGTACATGTTCTTCACCGGGTTACAATTGTGAAGTTGCTAACCCAGCATGTCGTAAAAAAGGCGACTTTAGGGTACCCACCATTGGCAGCTCCCCTTGGTTGTGGGGCTACCAGTCACTCGTGACTGGTTCGAAATGGGCTCCCATCTTTCCTCTAACCTAATTTCAATTAAGTTGACGGCATGAATCTGAATTGCCGTTCGTGTGGCACCTCCATCCCGAGGAAGAGGAGGGGTAATCACAACAACAACAAGTTAAAATGTTGTAAAAATGGCCATTTAGGTCTGCTTAATTAATTCAACGTCTACTTAAATCAAAGATGACTTGCCAAAAAAGTTGATTCTAGGATGATTTATAGGAATGAATTCTTAGCATATCGAGGGGAGATAAATTTGCTGTGACAAATTTTTGTGATAGGCAAGGACACCTAGCCGTTTTAGTAGGGATGCTTTTGTGTCACTATATTTTTAAATAATCCTTTTATCGTCTGAATGTTAAGGCTTGAAAAAACTTTACGCTGAAGCTTTAGACAATAGAATTATTACATAAGTTACCCTGTTGGCATCGCCCGCCAGGCCTACTGATCAATTATGTGTCAAGTCACAAACATCGGTTCAGCTGGCTGCGTCAACTTCACCATCATAACATTTCTGGAAGCAGTAACGGCAAGTGGGTATAAGTGGGTGCTTCGTCGCTATGTTTCTTGTATCAATCATCGTACTTTAAATTAAAACTGATTTTACTCACAAACTCTCCCCGTTCAGTGGCTTGGCGTCGTTAAAAGTCACTTTCAGCCGTTATGCTTAACGGTAACAAACATATTGCCTGCTCCAAAGGGATATAATTAATTTGGCGAAAAAAAAGCTTTGAAAAAATATCGGTTTCCAAAAAAAACTGCAATTGCACATAAACACTGCCACCAGGCACTGCTTGGAAGCTTGGCTGAGCTTGGGTGCAACATGGGTAACGAGCTTCAACTGACCGGTAAAATTTTTGAAAAAGTCATTTTCGCAACCCTCTTTCAACAAATTTTTGTTTGCACCTTTGTCTCCATCATTTGACAAATTTTATCCTTTCTTTTCATAATTATAGTGGCGCAAAGTGAAAGTTGGAGCAAGCACTGTAATGGTTTTGTATTACAATTACAGAAATAGGTAATTTGGTGGTAGACTTATTTCACGATTTGGTGCAACCTCCCCCGCAATTACAATGTGACACCACGTTCCTTTATTGCTCCTGCGTCTTAGCCGCGAAATAAATCAAAAAGGGGCTGTATCTCAGTGGCGAATTTATGGGGAAAGTGGGAGATACATTCCCCACCAGTCTTTCTTAGTCTTAGTATCATAAATTTGTTTGTTTGTACTTAAATTAAATAAAAATCTTGTTTAAAAAGTTGGCCTCAAAAAATTCCTGGAAAAAGACCTTCACCTTTCATTTGGATTGATAATGCATTAATTTGCATTTCCCACTTTACCCCTCAATTTTACGCCATAAACTATGCCAGTCTATACCTCGTGCATTTAATCCCCTCTTTGATGTAACTAGGAGGGATCAGAAGAATAATCAGCCGGGGAATTTGAAAACAAAAGCGGCCCACTTTTCTCCAACCACTTTTTGTATAAAATGACTTACAATGTTTATTGAACAAACTATTGTCCACCTGATAAAAATGTGTGTTGGTAATATCTTGTGTAAAATTAAACATTCAATTTATATGAATAATTAAAATGGTTTGCCGCGTTAGCCTTGGACATAGTAGGCCTACACTTATGGTGAGGACTTATTTCGCGTTTTTAAAGCCGCCCAAGAGCACCAGCCTTTGAATTATGGAGAATAAAAGCTTAATCAAAGATAAAAAAAACAGTCTCTTTTAACACCCCGAACCCCCTATCAAGTTAGACCCTTCGATTTTCTGCTCCAACGTTAATTTTCTATGGCAAAACCTACCGATTGTTAAATTTTATTATTTTTTTTTTATTATTACTGCATTTGCTGAGTGCCGATATGCCACGATATATTCGTGTAGACTACATTTGTCAATTCGACACCTCACAAATCCGAGATGACGGCCAAAGTATACAGAATTTTTACCATAAATAGTTCCAAAAATTAATGAGCAACATAATTCGAGTAATATGTCATTTCCACGGTAACATTAGTACTATGTAATATATATATAGTATAGTATGTAGTATGTATCAATTTTAACCCAGTTTTTGCGGAGCGCTTTGCGGAGCGCCACGTCATATCCGAACGTGACTTCCGAACGTGGTGATACATGAACTTGAAGGACATTGTAACAACATGTAACAACTTGTAAACAAATGACAACGTGTAACAACTTGTAAACAACTTAAACAAATGTCAATACAACTTGTAATACAACCTAAACAATTGTCAATACAACTTAAACAAATGTGAATACAACTTGAAAAGAAATGTTTATAGCAGCTTGTAAATACATGACAACTTGAAATTGATTTGTTGTACCCTCACTTCAGAATACCCCCACTTCAAAAGTTCTCCAATTAATTTCGCTTTTCAACTCGTTAACCATCTTTTGCCTTATTGTAAACACAGCTATTGTAAAGCGGAAATACTAGCTTTTAGGTCGTGACTGAAAGCCTTTGATAACAACTTCCTTTCGAGCGTAAGCGTCAATCACGTGTAATCGATCGTTTCGTGAAATTGCTTATAAAACCTCTGATCGATTTGATCCCCTAGAATGTTGTTTCTTTACTCTTCTATTGGGGGTATTTTCCTTGTTATATTTCTGCAGTTGGTTAGAATTAATTTACATCTATTTCAGTAGAACTAGGTAGGTAATGGATTCAGTCTTTTTGTCAATAATTTTCTGACCACACATGCCTCTCATCATAGCTCTCTCCACTCTCTTTAAAATTGCGTTTTCATTTTCTTTTAAACACTATGCCTCACTTAAATCACTACTGTTTACATCGTAAAACTGAAAAGATTTATCTTTAATTGTGTGCAAATCATAAAACATTCACCTCAAATTTACATTCTTTTTTCATACAACTAGAAACCAAAATTGTATCCTATCGTCACACTGTTTTAAGATTTTTCCCGAAATTTAGCAACTTTAAAACTTATTAACACGAAGTTTTACTACCTTTCAAAGTCTACCGAACTCATCTACATAGAAATAAGCACAACTTTTAACATTATTCGTAGGACATTAACATAAAATTCATAGTTTTGCAGTTTCCTCAGCTTACCTACATAGAAATAAGCACAACTTTTAACATTATTCGTAGGACAGTAACATAAAATTCATAGTTTTGCAGTTTCCTCAGCTCACCTACATAGAAATAAGCACAACTTTTAACATTATTCGTAGGGCATTAACATAAAATTCATAGTTTTGCAGTTTCCTCAGCTCACTTCATAGACATAAGCACAACTTTTAACAATATTTCAAGGACATTAACATAAAATTCAGGGTTTTTAACATTTACGTTTATTACAGCTAGTCGTTAGTTTTAGAGGAAAATGACCAACAGTTTTCTAGATTATCAGGTTTGTTGGAGAAAAATCACAGGCAGTGACGTTGTGAGTGCGGTGGAAGAAGCAATATTAAATTTGACACAATTTCAAACTTTTATCGTTACTTTGCACTTTTTAGATTAAAATTTCAGTAGCTTGACCAGGCTATTGGGTAAAATGTAGATTTGTTTTACATGTGACAGTGAGGTAGTTACATTTTTATGTTCGTTTCACACTTTCTTGGAAGAAAAGTTCAGATTGACCAGGCTATTGGGTAAAATGTAGATTTGTTTTACATGTGACAGTGAGGTAGTTACATTTTTATGTTCGTTTCACACTTTCTTGGAAGAAAAGTTCAGATTGACCAGGCTATTGGGTAAAATGTAGATTTGTTTTACATGTGACAGTGAGGTAGTTACATTTTTATGTTCGTTTCACACTTTCTTGGAAGAAAAGTTCAGATTGACCAGGCTATTGGGTAAAATGTAGATTTGTTTTACATGTGACAGTGAGGTAGTTACATTTTTATGTTCGTTTCACACTTTCTTGGAAGAAAAGTTCAGATTGACCAGGCTATTGGGTAAAATGTAGATTTGTTTTACATGTGACAGTGAGGTAGTTACATTTTTATGTTCGTTTCACACTTTCTTGGAAGAAAAGTTCAGATTGACCAGACCTTTGAGTGAAATGTAGAATTACTTCTCATATGACAGTGAGGTAGTTGAAGTAAAGTGGTGGAAACATTTTGAAAAAATCACAGCAAAGAAGCTTGTTTCAATTCAGCATCACTACTAAATATTATTGAACCAAGAAGATTGAACTTTTATCGTGTTTGGAGACTACTTCAAACTTTTACTTGTAAACATTCACCATGCATCTAATTTACAATATCTTTTCATGCAACTAGAAAACAATTATAACGCTGGTTTAAGTATGAAATTCTAAAGCCACCAACATTAAATTTTTCAAAATCAGCTAGGCTTACTATCAACAAAAATCTGATGCAAGCGGAAACATCAACATCACGTCAGCAAATCTTTAACCAATCACAATCGATGTAGAACTTCAAAAATGTTTTCTATCAACAAAAATCTGATGCAAGCGGAAGCATAGACCGTACGGAGGTGATTACGTTTTAAAGTTATAAACAATTTTATTTGACCAATCACGAACCAGCGGGTGTTTTGATTTGCACTACATCACAAGTTTTCATTACACAATTGTTGGAAAGAACAAGACAGGTCTAGGCAAGAATAGCGATTTTTCTTCTTTCTTTGTTAACATTTCTCTATAAAAGTCGTATGTTTTGCGTGAAAATTGGAAGAAGAACAATAGAAAACTGCGACGAGACACACACTTCAATTGCTGACGAATATGAAGAGAGGGCAAAAGAGGTCGACGTTACAACGACCTACCCCTACTCCTCATGCTACGACGGGTTGATGGAGCAAACAGAGTTGTTGGGGCGTGCAAGAAAACACCAAGAAGAAGCAAGAAAAATACGAAAAATCTTCCTCGACATTGACAAAGAAGGGAAGTCAATACCCGCAGACGGTGAGATGTTGAGAAAAGGCGTGCTGACTGTCTCAAGAGGAAAAGCTTTCTTTTCAACCAATCAGCTTATTCAAGTGTGTGAGCATATGTTTGAAGGTTTTTAACCCTTGTAACCGTCTTTAGATTTGAGTAAAGTTTGTTTAAAAATGTTGTGTCCTTCTTTCGAATCTGAAGAAACGCGAATCTTAACCTTCTCAGACAATTGGCCTCACCGAGTCGATAATTTAACTCTTTCGCTCCCGCGATCATCGATTGATGATCTCGTGTTTTCAGTGTTTACCTCAAATTTTTTTAAATTGAGTTACAAAATTAGTTTACTACAAAATCGATTTGTGACTTTATTTTTCATCCGATTTTCATAAAATTTTCGAAAGATCACACTTATTTCCTTACGCATCGGAAGATGTATATCTTGTGCCCCAATTCTTGGATTTTTATACCCAAAAAAGATTAAAATGACCAAGAACCCAGTTGCAGACGACAAAATCGGCCAAATTCTCAGCACGTGCCAACTACACTAAAATCAAATTGATATTACATCTTTTCCACAATACCAAACCCTTTATCATTAACACAGTCTGAAAACTACTCTTTTGGGGCATCATTTGACAAAATTTCAAGCGATAATAATAAATTTTACTTTTTTAAATTTCCAAATTTTTTAGGGGTCTCAAAACCCCCCCAAACAAATTTCAATGGTAAGTAGATAAAAGTAAATTTAGTGCGTAAAGTATATGATATGTTGCTAAATATCGGTTACATTTGAAAGCTTAGGAAATTTGCTTTCCAGCAATATATAATTTAAAATAGTTTAGACTAAGTGGTATATCATATTTACTGATCAAAAATGAGTACTGTACATCATGTCAGTTCAAACGTCCCCAAAATTTTTTGACTTACCTTCACTAAATTATAATTTTTAGAAAAACTACACCCTATAAAACGATAAAATAAATTGCAAATGTTTCACCAATAAAGTCGTCAATTTGTATCAAGTTTCCAAGAGACAAGAAGCGATAACAAGTTTAAAAGCTAGCAAAAGTTTGGCTTCTCTAAATCAAAGTTTGCTGCATCCCCCTTGTTTCTCAAGAAATGGGAAGGGTGTAAACAAGCGGCTGTTTCATTGTCAGTGACAGCATATACTATTTAAACTTGATATTTTCTGAATCTTGAAGAAATTCCCTGTTCAAAAATACATAATGTTACATGGTTTAGGCTAACCTGTAGCAGATAATGACTGATCATATTTTAGGTACTGAATTTAACTACCAAAATTTGGTACCGGTCGGTACCGGTCAAAAAAAAGGTCATGTGCCTCAGAAAATTGCAAATTGTAGAAAACCTAGGCTTTTAGGTAAGTTTTGATTGATGTACCTGGAAAGCTTATTTCTTTAGCATCATCTTGCGACCATTTCTAAAAAAATTGGTAGAAAATTAAATCTGTAGTGATCTTTGAGGTGAGGGTACTACTTTAATTTTGAAGACAACCCCCCCCCAGTTGGGGGGTTCATTTGCATAAAATTTATATTATTAAAAAAAAAATTTTTTTTTCTATTTGAAATCCTCAAGAAATGTGGATTTCAACGATATATCACACTTAATGTAGAAGTAGACAGCTGAGTAATGATTTACAAACAAACTTGAGGTACATAATTATGATTAATTATGATTGATTATGACAGTTTTTCGCGCTGCCACCTTACGCACATTTTTTTTCGCTTTTCACGCGGAAGCAAAAGAGTTAAGTCCTAAACGAATGGCTAAAGCTGGATTTTTGTACAGAGGCAGTGACGATCGAGCATTTTGTTTTTATTGTGGTCTATCTATTTATCAGTGGGCGGACACGAACATCCCAGAAATTGAACATGCGAAATACTGGTTCGCGTGTGCGTATCTAGAGAGAACGTTTGGAACTGGTTTCATTAACCAACACAGTAACTTCCGCATTCCAGAAGAGGAGTTTTTGTCGGGAACGAGATTCGGGTTTACTACTCCTGAAGAAGCAGTAGATCCAACAATTGTGAGAAACTCTCCAGTTGAAAATGAAGAACCGAACATAACCCCCCTATCTGAAGCAAAAGAGTGTGACACATCTCAAGAACTTGTGTGTAAAGTGTGCTTCGATGCTCGAATTAATGCTTTAACCATGCCTTGTGGACATTGCTTTGGATGTCTGAACTGCTCGGCTAAGCTTTATTCAAAGGAATGTCCCATTTGTCGCGTGATTATTTTGGATGTAAATCGTATTTATATTGTATAAAAAAACAATCGATTGTATTCAATTCTGTTTATTACACGTAAAACAGTTACATTTTCAGTAAATTCTGAATAAAGCGCTCAACAGTTTTGTCGTTTAGACTAACATTATTGGACAAATGAGTCAATATCTCGGATAGAGAGCAACCACGCGATCGAAATAAGATGTAGTACACGGTATAATGTCCACAGACTTCAGATATCAAACTCTGCAGGGTTTTTGAGTTGTAGTCTCAGGATGAGGAGTGAGAATCTAAAAAATCCGTCAAACCATAAACAATTGGATGTAGACCATAGCTATCGAAAAACTCAGCAGATCTTGGATTGTTGAAGAACACAACAACCCAGTGTTCTCCAGGAGCAGTCCTCGGTGTTAACAACATAACTCCCAGGATACTCCACAGTAGGTAGCTGATGTTTAGGATAAACACCCTTAAAAATCTTTTTGCACAGGAGTCATTCCTCTCAATCTGTAGTGTATCCATCAGTCAACACGTTTCTATCAGTCGGTCAATCAACCAATTCTGCATGAATTACGACATTGCTTCTGTTGGAGGAGTGTTAAAGGCTAGACAAATGATTTTCATCAACTCCAGATGCGCACAAGAAGCCCCAGATCTGGCGCAAGAATTCAAAACATGACAAGAAAAACTCAGGCTTATCACCGCCAACAGACATAAAATTTCATCATCTCCGCAAAATTAGGTAGAAATCTGTACAGTAGGTTTTATTTTTCCAATCACAATACCTATTTGAGACACTTCGATGCTGCAGTCATCACCACACTCGTACAAAATAAGTGCCCAGACCCGGGTTTGAACCGGGGACCTTTAGATCTTCTGTCTAACGCTCTTCCAACTGAGCTATCTAGGCAGTAATGGTCAGTACGGGGCTCGAACCCGCGACATTAACACGACACTATAACCGACTGAGCTAACTGACCACTTGTTGAAATCCCAGAAATTTCTGTATTAAGTGAAGCAACTGTCTTTGATGTTATGCGTCTGTAGGAAATAATGATTTTCTTGAAAAAGTATTACAGATTTATCTAGTTACAGTGCTTCCCAACAAGCCTCCACTTTCAAAATCACAATTTCCTTTCTTACCTACTTATACTTCTTGAGGGGTCGCTGATAGTTATTGTTTTAGGCACTGTATCAGTTCTGATGTGTCAAAGTAAGATATTCATGAAAACCGTAAGTTCTAGATCTGCAACAGTTTATAAGGGTAATTGATAAAATTATATTTTCTTCCTCCTGGACAACATGGAATGAAATATTTTTACGCTTATGACAAAGACCTATGTATATTAATTTTTAAAAGTTTTTCAAATCTGATTCTGGCTCCAACATTTGGAGATTCTTCAAAGCTTGCAAGCATGTCGAGTGCAACATGTAAAGACAACAAAAGAAAAAGAGACTGTAGAAATATTGGTAACGCTGAACGAAGATTAAATAACTTGACAAATGTTTGGAAATATGTAGTTTTTGCTTCACCACAATCAACTTTTTATGTCAATACACTTGAATTCGTACCAAAATTTTAAAAGTTAAGGTTCATTGCTTGAAAATGCAGTGGGAGACTAACATTTCTTTCAGATTTATTCACTTGTTAAATTCTCACCAAATATTGAACACGTTGAGACAATTAATTTTATCTGACACCCTTGTGAAGACCACTAAACAACCTTGTGTGCGCTCAATGTACAGTATTTTTCAATTTTAAGTTATCAATCATCGCAGATTCACAACTATTATTTCTGAGCTAAATCAAAAATGGTGAATGAGTGGCGTAATGTTTTGCATTATTTTTGCACTACGTTAATTCTTTTGCTGTATGTTTATTCAAAAATTCTATCCTATAAGGTTTTTAAACTTAAATTTTCTTACTGTGAATTTACCTCACCACATATCTCTGTACATAACAGCAAATCAATCCTAATATTTGTAACTTTCAACACTACATAATCACTGAAACGAAACAACACCAATTGTTTGTCAGATTTTGATTACCTTACAAGTTATTTTATGCAACAAAAAAATCAAACTTATGACGATTGAAATCTACAGATAGGTGGTGGGTTCGGTGTACCAGCTGCAAACATAAACTTGTATCGCCACTACATGTAATTTCAAAGACCACCTGTTTCCAATCTACACCTTAATCGTTCTATTGCTACTCCTCTTCTCCTATTTGGTTTATTTGCAGTACAAATTGATATCTTTCTAGCGATTGTCTCTAACATATTGTTGCATAACATCCAGTTTGTGTATGAGAAAACTTCCTAGTTTACAACTCGAGGCCATTAATCTAAGAGTAATTGATAATATTACCTTGACAGATATTGTTCTTACAGCTGAGAAAGTAACTTTTCACTAAACTTTTTGAGAGCGTACTACAAAGTTGATTGGGGTTATCACGCGATGTTCACATTGACCAAGGTTTGTGCTGCATAGAGATGGGTTATTCTGAACAATTACATCTTATTTCTAAATTTGCTAATACTTAAAACTGCAAGCGACTTTAATAAATAATAAACATTTCAAATTTCAAACGTTTTCAAGAATTAAAATCTGTAAATGTAATAATTTCAAATAATAAAGATATACAGTGTGCCCAAAAAATAGGTACGGTTCAAAATATTTACGTATTTTCCATCACTTTTTTCACAATAAGTCCATACCGTTCAAAATATCAACGTATTTTCCATCACTTTTTCACAATAAGTCGGTACCTTTCAAAATATCAACGTATTTTCCATCACTTTTTCACAATAAGTCCATACCGTTCAAAATATCAACGTATTTTCCATCATTTTTTTTCACAAAGGATGTGGTTCTCATATACATAACTGACATGTCATACTTTGTAGTTTATTCAATTCATTCATTCACGCGTATGAGCTCATGCTCGGTTTGCATGTCTTTCGTCAGACTGGGCCACCACGACGGGTAGACTGCTTGGCCCCACCATCTGTCTGCCACATAAAGACGGAGGCGTCCCGTTAAGTGCCTTGCCCAAGGACACAACAAGCAAGCTTGTCGGCTTGTTCTCCACACTATCCCTTATGTGCTGAGCGCCAAGCAGGGAAGCTGTGAATACCATTTTTTAAAGTCTTTTGGTATGACTCGACAAGGGAAATGAACCCCAGGTCTACCGACTGCGAAGCGGACGCTCTAACCACTACGCCATCGCGCCGATATGTTTATTCAATAAAGATGATTGATTCAAGTAACTACATGGTTGAATATAGAGTTCACGCCGCTTCATTTTTTATTGCAAGTGAGCAAACTAGACACGCCATGAAGCTTGTTAGAGACAGACTGCGTGTGCAATATGATATTGAACCACCAGAACATCGCATAATCAAGGCTTGGAGTACCAAGTTATTGGAGACTGGTAGCTTGTTTGATAGACCAAGAGGTGGAAGACCAACCAAACAGAAGATGAAATCGCTGATGTGAAGGAAGATGCCAAAGATGAATGAAGAGGCTATCCAACGAACTTGATATTCCAAAGTAATACGTGGATTTTTTGAAGTTTAAAATGTCAGTTATGTATATGAGAACCACATCCTTTGTGAAAAAAAATGATGGAAAATACGTTGATATTTTGAACGGTATGGACTTATTGTGAAAAAAGTGATGGAAAATACGTAAATATTTTGAACCGTACCTATTTTTTGGGCACACTGTATATCTTTATTATTTGAAATTATTACATTTACAGATTTTAATTCTTGAAAACGTTTGAAATTTGAATTGTTTTAAGTATTAGCAAATTTAGAAATAAGATGTAATTGTTCAGAATAACCCATCTCTATGCAGCACAAACCTTGGTCAATGTGAACATCGCGTGATAACCCCAATCAACTTTGTAGTACGCTCTCAAAAAGTTTAGTGAAAAGTTACTTTCTCAGCTGTAAGAACAATATCTGTCAAGGTAATATTATCAATTACTCTTAGATTAATGACCTCGAGTTGTAAACTAGGAAGTTTTCTCATACACAAACTGGATGTTATGCAACAATATGTTAGAGACAATCGCTAGAAAGATATCAATTTGTACTGCAAATAAACCAAATAGGAGAAGAGGAGTAGCAATAGAACGATTAAGGTGTAGATTGGAAACAGGTGGTCTTTGAAATTACATGTAGTGGCGATACAAGTTTATGTTTGCAGCTGGTACACCGAACCCACCACCTATCTGTAGATTTCAATCGTCATAAGTTTGATTTTTTTGTTGCATAAAATAACTTGTAAGGTAATCAAAATCTGACAAACAATTGGTGTTGTTTCGTTTCAGTGATTATGTAGTGTTGAAAGTTACAAATATTAGGATTGATTTGCTGTTATGTACAGAGATATGTGGTGAGGTAAATTCACAGTAAGAAAATTTAAGTTTAAAAACCTTATAGGATAGAATTTTTGAATAAACATACAGCAAAAGAATTAACGTAGTGCAAAAATAATGCAAAACATTACGCCACTCATTCACCATTTTTGATTTAGCTCAGAAATAATAGTTGTGAATCTGCGATGATTGATAACTTAAAATTGAAAAATACTGTACATTGAGCGCACACAAGGTTGTTTAGTGGTCTTCACAAGGGTGTCAGATAAAATTAATTGTCTCAACGTGTTCAATATTTGGTGAGAATTTAACAAGTGAATAAATCTGAAAGAAATGTTAGTCTCCCACTGCATTTTCAAGCAATGAACCTTAACTTTTAAAATTTTGGTACGAATTCAAGTGTATTGACATAAAAAGTTGATTGTGGTGAAGCAAAAACTACATATTTCCAAACATTTGTCAAGTTATTTAATCTTCGTTCAGCGTTACCAATATTTCTACAGTCTCTTTTTCTTTTGTTGTCTTTACATGTTGCACTCGACATGCTTGCAAGCTTTGAAGAATCTCCAAATGTTGGAGCCAGAATCAGATTTGAAAAACTTTTAAAAATTAATATACATAGGTCTTTGTCATAAGCGTAAAAATATTTCATTCCATGTTGTCCAGGAGGAAGAAAATATAATTTTATCAATTACCCTTATAAACTGTTGCAGATCTAGAACTTACGGTTTTCATGAATATCTTACTTTGACACATCAGAACTGATACAGTGCCTAAAACAATAACTATCAGCGACCCCTCAAGAAGTATAAGTAGGTAAGAAAGGAAATTGTGATTTTGAAAGTGGAGGCTTGTTGGGAAGCACTGTAACTAGATAAATCTGTAATACTTTTTCAAGAAAATCATTATTTCCTACAGACGCATAACATCAAAGACAGTTGCTTCACTTAATACAGAAATTTCTGGGATTTCAACAAGTGGTCAGTTAGCTCAGTCGGTTATAGTGTCGTGTTAATGTCGCGGGTTCGAGCCCCGTACTGACCATTACTGCCTAGATAGCTCAGTTGGAAGAGCGTTAGACAGAAGATCTAAAGGTCCCCGGTTCAAACCCGGGTCTGGGCACTTATTTTGTACGAGTGTGGTGATGACTGCAGCATCGAAGTGTCTCAAATAGGTATTGTGATTGGAAAAATAAAACCTACTGTACAGATTTCTACCTAATTTTGCGGAGATGATGAAATTTTATGTCTGTTGGCGGTGATAAGCCTGAGTTTTTCTTGTCATGTTTTGAATTCTTGCGCCAGATCTGGGGCTTCTTGTGCGCATCTGGAGTTGATGAAAATCATTTGTCTAGCCTTTAACACTCCTCCAACAGAAGCAATGTCGTAATTCATGCAGAATTGGTTGATTGACCGACTGATAGAAACGTGTTGACTGATGGATACACTACAGATTGAGAGGAATGACTCCTGTGCAAAAAGATTTTTAAGGGTGTTTATCCTAAACATCAGCTACCTACTGTGGAGTATCCTGGGAGTTATGTTGTTAACACCGAGGACTGCTCCTGGAGAACACTGGGTTGTTGTGTTCTTCAACAATCCAAGATCTGCTGAGTTTTTCGATAGCTATGGTCTACATCCAATTGTTTATGGTTTGACGGATTTTTTAGATTCTCACTCCTCATCCTGAGACTACAACTCAAAAACCCTGCAGAGTTTGATATCTGAAGTCTGTGGACATTATACCGTGTACTACATCTTATTTCGATCGCGTGGTTGCTCTCTATCCGAGATATTGACTCATTTGTCCAATAATGTTAGTCTAAACGACAAAACTGTTGAGCGCTTTATTCAGAATTTACTGAAAATGTAACTGTTTTACGTGTAATAAACAGAATTGAATACAATCGATTGTTTTTTTATACAATATAAATACGATTTACATCCAAAATAATCACGCGACAAATGGGACATTCCTTTGAATAAAGCTTAGCCGAGCAGTTCAGACATCCAAAGCAATGTCCACAAGGCATGGTTAAAGCATTAATTCGAGCATCGAAGCACACTTTACACACAAGTTCTTGAGATGTGTCACACTCTTTTGCTTCAGATAGGGGGGTTATGTTCGGTTCTTCATTTTCAACTGGAGAGTTTCTCACAATTGTTGGATCTACTGCTTCTTCAGGAGTAGTAAACCCGAATCTCGTTCCCGACAAAAACTCCTCTTCTGGAATGCGGAAGTTACTGTGTTGGTTAATGAAACCAGTTCCAAACATTCTCTCTAGATACGCACACGCGGACCAGTATTTCGCATGTTCAATTTCTGGGATGTTCGTGTCCGCCCACTGATAAATAGATAGACCACAATAAAAACAAAATGCTCGATCGTCACTGCCTCTGTACAAAAATCCAGCTTTAGCCATTCGTTCAGGACTTAAATTATCGACTCGGTGAGGCCAATTGTCTGAGAAGGTTAAGATTCGCGTTTCTTCAGATTCGCGTTTCTTCAGATTCGAAAGAAGGACACAACATTTTTAAACAAATTTTACTCAAATCTAAAGACGGTTACAAGGGTTAAAAATCACACATTTATTGTTATATGTTTAGCGGAGAGAGTTTTCTCTTCTTTTGATAAAGTTCAGCACTTCTAGGCAGACTACTAGATCGTTTTTTTTTCCGGCTGTGTGTTTCACCTCTTTCAAGGTTTTTACAAGAGCGGCTAGCTCCTTGCTGATACCACAGTTTTCGTTTCTAACGATGAATCCGGATGATCGATCTTGTAGATGTTGAAAATATTTCTCGGGTGAAAAGATACATTCCACTTTAAATCTGATCAGAAAGTTTTCTACAGCCGCCTCTTTTTTGAAGATTTCCAATCTTGTTTTCACTTCGCAGCCATCACCGTATTGACAGTCAGCTGAAAAAATGATCACCACATAAGGACGGGCGTCTGTTGGACCTTTGAAAGCCACAAACGGTAGGCCTTCAAACATATGCTCACAAACTTGAATAAGCTGATTGGTTGAAAAGAAAGCTTTTCCTCTTGAGACAGTCAGCACGCCTTTTCTCAACATCTCACCGTCTGCGGGTATTGACTTCCCTTCTTTGTCAATGTCGAGGAAGATTTTTCGTATTTTTCTTGCTTCTTCTTGGTGTTTTCTTGCACGCCCCAACAACTCTGTTTGCTCCATCAACCCGTCGTAGCATGAGGAGTAGGGGTAGGTCGTTGTAACGTCGACCTCTTTTGCCCTCTCTTCATATTCGTCAGCAATTGAAGTGTGTGTCTCGTCGCAGTTTTCTATTGTTCTTCTTCCAATTTTCACGCAAAACATACGACTTTTATAGAGAAATGTTAACAAAGAAAGAAGAAAAATCGCTATTCTTGCCTAGACCTGTCTTGTTCTTTCCAACAATTGTGTAATGAAAACTTGTGATGTAGTGCAAATCAAAACACCCGCTGGTTCGTGATTGGTCAAATAAAATTGTTTATAACTTTAAAACGTAATCACCTCCGTACGGTCTATGCTTCCGCTTGCATCAGATTTTTGTTGATAGAAAACATTTTTGAAGTTCTACATCGATTGTGATTGGTTAAAGATTTGCTGACGTGATGTTGATGTTTCCGCTTGCATCAGATTTTTGTTGATAGTAAGCCTAGCTGATTTTGAAAAATTTAATGTTGGTGGCTTTAGAATTTCATACTTAAACCAGCGTTATAATTGTTTTCTAGTTGCATGAAAAGATATTGTAAATTAGATGCATGGTGAATGTTTACAAGTAAAAGTTTGAAGTAGTCTCCAAACACGATAAAAGTTCAATCTTCTTGGTTCAATAATATTTAGTAGTGATGCTGAATTGAAACAAGCTTCTTTGCTGTGATTTTTTCAAAATGTTTCCACCACTTTACTTCAACTACCTCACTGTCATATGAGAAGTAATTCTACATTTCACTCAAAGGTCTGGTCAATCTGAACTTTTCTTCCAAGAAAGTGTGAAACGAACATAAAAATGTAACTACCTCACTGTCACATGTAAAACAAATCTACATTTTACCCAATAGCCTGGTCAATCTGAACTTTTCTTCCAAGAAAGTGTGAAACGAACATAAAAATGTAACTACCTCACTGTCACATGTAAAACAAATCTACATTTTACCCAATAGCCTGGTCAATCTGAACTTTTCTTCCAAGAAAGTGTGAAACGAACATAAAAATGTAACTACCTCACTGTCACATGTAAAACAAATCTACATTTTACCCAACAGTCTGGTCAAGCTACTGAAATTTTAATTTAAAAAGTGCAAAGTAACGATAAAAGTTTGAAATTGTGTCAAATTTAATATTGCTTCTTCCACCGCACTCACAACGTCACTGCCTGTGATTTTTCTCCAACAAACCTGATAATCTAGAAAGCTGTTGGTCATTTTCCTCTAAAACTAACGACTAGCTGTTATAAACGTAAATGTTAAAAACCCTGAATTTTATGTTAATGTCCTTGAAATATTGTTAAAAGTTGTGCTTATGTCTATGAAGTGAGCTGAGGAAACTGCAAAACTATGAATTTTATGTTAATGCCCTACGAATAATGTTAAAAGTTGTGCTTATTTCTATGTAGGTGAGCTGAGGAAACTGCAAAACTATGAATTTTATGTTACTGTCCTACGAATAATGTTAAAAGTTGTGCTTATTTCTATGTAGGTAAGCTGAGGAAACTGCAAAACTATGAATTTTATGTTAATGTCCTACGAATAATGTTAAAAGTTGTGCTTATTTCTATGTAGATGAGTTCGGTAGACTTTGAAAGGTAGTAAAACTTCGTGTTAATAAGTTTTAAAGTTGCTAAATTTCGGGAAAAATCTTAAAACAGTGTGACGATAGGATACAATTTTGGTTTCTAGTTGTATGAAAAAAGAATGTAAATTTGAGGTGAATGTTTTATGATTTGCACACAATTAAAGATAAATCTTTTCAGTTTTACGATGTAAACAGTAGTGATTTAAGTGAGGCATAGTGTTTAAAAGAAAATGAAAACGCAATTTTAAAGAGAGTGGAGAGAGCTATGATGAGAGGCATGTGTGGTCAGAAAATTATTGACAAAAAGACTGAATCCATTACCTACCTAGTTCTACTGAAATAGATGTAAATTAATTCTAACCAACTGCAGAAATATAACAAGGAAAATACCCCCAATAGAAGAGTAAAGAAACAACATTCTAGGGGATCAAATCGATCAGAGGTTTTATAAGCAATTTCACGAAACGATCGATTACACGTGATTGACGCTTACGCTCGAAAGGAAGTTGTTATCAAAGGCTTTCAGTCACGACCTAAAAGCTAGTATTTCCGCTTTACAATAGCTGTGTTTACAATAAGGCAAAAGATGGTTAACGAGTTGAAAAGCGAAATTAATTGGAGAACTTTTGAAGTGGGGGTATTCTGAAGTGAGGGTACAACAAATCAATTTCAAGTTGTCATGTATTTACAAGCTGCTATAAACATTTCTTTTCAAGTTGTATTCACATTTGTTTAAGTTGTATTGACAATTGTTTAGGTTGTATTACAAGTTGTATTGACATTTGTTTAAGTTGTTTACAAGTTGTTACACGTTGTCATTTGTTTACAAGTTGTTACATGTTGTTACAATGTCCTTCAAGTTCATGTATCACCACGTTCGGAAGTCACGTTCGGATATGACGTGGCGCTCCGCAAAAACTGGGTTAAAATTTATACATACTACATACTACTAAAATTGCACCCTCTTTCAGAATAAAAGACTGTTTTTGACAAGTTTTGATCAGGTAAGCAAATACCGTTTTGAGACACTGCCATTTAAAGCACCATAAACGGCAATGTTGAGATAGTCTGCACCAAAATAATCTTCACCTTTTCATAAGCTTATATAACAAATGACAGAACATTTCAGTTGTCTTGTCAGAAAAGTTTGTTCTGAAAGATCAAGAAGCAGTACTTTCCAGTAAATCAGCCAATCTGAACTTAACTTGCGCGGCCGATCTAGCTTCATATTTCAACCAAACATTTTGTTTCCAACCGAGACTACAAACCCTTCCGCTTCGTTCTGACTTGTGTGATAAGAACTTTTCAACCCACCAATGGTTTCATGCACCTTTGGGTAACCTTGTAGATGCTTTGTCGTAAATTCTGGTATTGATGTGGCATTTCATCATTTGTTGGTGTGCATTTGGTTTCGAGCCTTCTGCGTTTGCCAGTCCTTTGTAATGGCTCCTTGTCATTACTCGGACATGGGCAATACTCTGTATCCATTGTAACATAATCTTAACTTTCTGTATGGTCATCATTGGTTCCATCCTTGCTTAGCTCCACAATCTATTTAAACCTCTCCTGACCCTGTTTATCTATTTTACTCATTTTCCAGCGATTTTATATCACATCTCCTGCGTTCCATTGTTTCATCCATCTCCGATCTTCAAAATCTTCGCAGTATATCAAACGGTTTCCTCGTTGACCCTAAAAAATCCCACTGCTGCTCTGCCATTTTCAACACCATGCGCATTGTCTTGTCTTTTTCGGGTAGTTTTATTTTCACAAAATATGTCGAAAATACAATCCGCTTATATATTGAATTTCTGCCTTCTATTATTATATACACCATTCCGTCGGACTTTTCATCTTTGCAGAAGCTTCATGAAGTCCATATACAACCTTATTTTGATATTTTGAGCTTTGTTGGTGTATATTACATATTGCAAAAGAGCCAGTGTTCTTGTAGAATGTACGGTAATAAAGATCCTGCACTTTTCTTCAACGGTTGCTCAGACCCAGCCCGATTTGGTCGCATAAGCTACATCATGTTCTCGATTAAAACACAATTAGTCGGAAAAAGTTCATTAGAAAAATCCGGCTTTTCAATGTTAATTCTAGATTCTACGTATTTTTCAGCTGATGATCGCGTTGGTGTCCTTAATTTTGATGTAGCCATTTTCTACATTGAAGTGCGTTACTGCCTTAAAGTTACACCAACATCCTGAAAGTTGCACCAGCATCCTGAAGAAGAAGACTAACACCCTGAAAGTAACAAACACGTCATGCACGTCAACGTTATTCTGTCAGTAAGTTCAAAGTCGTCTTACTACTGCGATATCGTAAGCACACCTCAACATATGTCTGGTGCTTCTGAAAACTTTGATGTTCATCTCTTTGTTGTCGTATGTGTTTCCAAGTCTTGAAAGCAATTAGATGCTAATGGTGCTATATGCAATGAAAAGTTTGCAAAATGGAGCTTTAGTTGGTTCACAGTAACACAGCCATGATTGTTGTAAACGACTTCCAGCATGATCAGATCAAGACTATGCATTTTTACCACTAAATTTAGTAATTTCAGGTTATTGTGGGTAAAATTAATAGTATTCGTTAAGTATGGCATAGTGTTGCAGCAAGTATTGCCTTTTCAATTCGTCATAAGTTTGAACCCGGTTTCCCTTGTTTATCGCATGGCTTACGTTTCCTTTGTTTCAATGTTCCCTTATTTAGCGTTGTTTCTCGCGCGCCTTGCCCTCTATTAATAGACTTTAGATAACGTCATAGCTTTTCGCGCTAAGCATTACCCCCGATAACCTTTGCCTTTTAATTAATCACTGTTGCCTTCCCAATACAACTGACCGTTGTTGCCCCCGGAGTTAGTTTTAGAATTTGAGTAAATTACTGTTAGATTGTATTGTGAGCAACTGTTAGTCGAACGCTTACAATCTACTGTTCAATTATTTTTTGGGTCTGATTTCCGGTCAAGCTATAGTGGGTGAGTGCTTCAGTAAATTTACGTTTGTGTAGTAGAGTTATGTGTGTTAATTATTTTACAGAAAACCGTACTGCATTGTTCGGCATCGTATCTTTATCTAAATTCTTCAATCTACTAGCAACTTCGTAACCCCTTCGTTTTAAATTTATTTCAATTATAATCTCTGTCACCTGTGGTACGCATGATTCTAGAAGACAGCATTAAGCGGGACATCAGGCCAGAAGTTTCTGTAACACATAGTATAGATTAGAAATTGGAAATGATACGCATATAGTTTGACAAACTACAGCTGATTTGGGCTCTCTGAACAACGCACTGCTTCAAAAGCCCGACTCGTCGACCTTGCACATTTGTATTGTGAGAGCACCATGGTTTCAGGTGACTTCACAATGCACAAAGAGTGCTTTCGTGCAATCAACAGGTTACCAAAGAATGATGATATCATTATCACTTAACCTGACAAAGGCTCCAGCGTTGTCCTCTTAAACATAAGCGAATCGAAATTCAAAAGACCTAGTCCGGTCTCCAGTAATGACAACACAGCCAGCATTGAATCGCGCCTTCAGAAGCGGTTGCTTGACTTAGTCAAAGCCGATCTTATGCCGAAGTGGATATATGACGCAATACGACCAACTGGATCGCAAAGACCTCAAATGTATGGTTTGCCGAAAACACACAAGGCACTCCACTTCGCCCAATACTGTCCATGATAGGTTCGTCCCATCATGAACTTGGCAAGTGGTTGGCTGGCCTATTACCACCTATGTTGGAGCGGGTTTCGTCAAATTGCATTTTAGATTCGTTTGTTAAGACCATGCAAAATCTTGACATCAACCCTTGATGGGTCCAACTTGTTCACTAACGTTTCCCTTGATAAAACCATCAAAATCTATTCAGTAGCCCTTTATGATGAATCTGATTTACAACCAATTAATCCAAAAGACGTTTTTGCTGAAATGATGAACAGCGCTACATCCTCGATTGAGTTCAGCTTCAATAACACTATGTACAAGCAAACAGATGGAATAGCTCTGGGATCACCACTTGGTCCGGCTTTGGCAAACATCTTTCATTGATATTATGAAGAAAACTTATTTTCTCAAACGCAAAAGCCTCCAACATACTTCAGATATATTGACGACACGTTTGCCATCTTTGATCACGAAGCTGAAGCAGATAAATTCCTGACCAAACTCAACTGCCTTTATCCATCCCCCAAATTCACCTTTAAAAAAAGAAAGGAAAATGCCCACCGTTTTTTGATGTTTTCAGCAAAAAAAACAGGTATTGGCTTTGAAACCAGTGTATACCGGAAACCCACTTTCACCAGCCAGTATTTAAATTGGGAGTCCTTTAGTCCTCTCAAAGGTAAAATAAGTCTAATATCTACATTGATGCATCGAGCCCTAATGATTTGCACCAATTATAGACTCAAAGGAAAAATAGAGCAGATCAAGAAAATATTATTGGACAATAGCTATCCTAAAAACGTCATCAACGCTCAGATCGCCAAGAAAATTGCTCAGTTCTCCACCCTTCAGCAATTCGGCCCAGAAAAGCGCCCTATATACTTGAGAGTCCTTGGACAGGTAAGCCCTACACAAACTTGAAAAAGAAATCAAAACCGCCTTGGAAAGCTGCTATGGTTCCGTCAGCACCAGCTTGGTCTTTACGTCAAACCGCATGCTGCCAGTGGCCCGCATGGATGTTCTACCTACAGCTTGGTCATATATGAATACTAGCCGGCGTCGCCCGGCAGAGGCCCTCCATCAGTAATGTCCGGGTTCAGTATTTCGGTTCAACCGGCCAAGCCGGCTTCACCCATTCCGCTTTTGTGTGAGCAGTAGCGAAAAGTTAAGGAATTTTATGCATTTTCACAATTCTTGTACATAAAATTGTGATCATCATATTCTCTTAATCATGACTGGTAATGCTCACAAACAATCTTGCCACAAATTATCGAGCAATGATTGCCCATAATTAAAACTGATTGTAGCGGCCACATGGTGGTTGCTTTCACAATTAAGGAAAAAATCTATGTAATGGTAAGTCTATTTTGCCAATTGGTGCTGCCGCTTTCCTATTTGTATTTGTGGTATTAAGTTCCTAATTTGGCTGCGCTATTGGTCATGTTTCCGGCATAGCGACAACAGTGGCTATTGTTCTCTCTATATTCAGTTTTACAAGTTGTTATGATTATGGTTATGGTTTTATGATGATTTTTTCTTAAACTTCGGATTTTATTACAATGATGTAGAGTATAGACATAAATACCATAACAGGCAGCGTATCAGCATAAGAAAAAATCCTTACTTTATAGTATATATGACGGCGTCTTTCGCAGAGAACCCGTCAGTAACGTCGGGATTGAGAGTGTTGATTCAGCCGGCCAAGCCGGCTTCACCTATCAGGCTCTTGTATGAAGAGTTACCAAACGTTTATGTGTTTTCTGCATATTAGATGTTTACGACTTTGTGTGTTCCTTTTCCTAATAGAATATCTTATTTCAAGATCCTGGCTATGCCTCTAGTCTACGTGCCTTGTTCATTGCTGACACGAACTCAAGGAAGCCTTGCGTTTCTCGTAGTTTGGAAGTACGGAATACATTTCTGATATCAAGCTATTCTAAAGCAAAATAGCAAAAATATCTTTCGTGTGGTGCGATTTCACACAGTGACGTTATGTTACCGATATACATCTCCGATTTAATGTTTATTTGTAATTGGCAACACTATTTGCTTGGCTTTATATTGCTGTTAATTGACTGGTTTCCTTTTAAGCTTGGTTATTGGCTAGTCAAGCCACTAAGTATTTTGGTTTCTTGGATAAGTCGAATTTGGTTGTTTTAAGGTGAGCGATGCTTATATTTGTCTAATGTTTATGTTTCACTTTGAGTTTATCCTTTATTTATTTGTGTTAAGTTGTGGTTGGTTGGCAAGTAGCCTGACATTCTGTATCAGTATTGAAGAAAACCTGTAGCTGTAGTGAGCCTTTAGTTATCGCTTGGTTTGGTTATTGCTAGATGTTAGCAGTGTACTTATTGCTTCTGAACTTGTTGCCAGTCTTCGCCTGCTTTATGATATCTTTGCCAATAATATTCCCGTTATTATGTTTTTGATTTGCCAATTCCTGGTCTTTACCTTAATAAGTCTCATTTAGTGTTAGTTGACATAAGCTGTGTTTTATTAATTCCCTTTTGTATTCAGCTTTGAAACTTTGGAGTTCGGAATTTAATTATTTGACTCGCCACATCGTCAGGTTGGTTATTTTGACCAGTCGCTTGCTTATTGCTTCGCTGCTAGTGTTAATTTGTGTTTGTTTATTTTTGTGTTTTTGTTACCGCAACGCTACTATACGCAACGCAATCACACGTTGTCTTGTCTACATCAATACATCATTTTCTTCAAACGTTGCGCGTTCCTAATGAGCTGACGTAGGCAGTTTAATGATTTAAGGATCCAACAACAGTTATTTTCTTTTGATTTTCCCTTAAACTTTGTCAAGTCCTCGCTGGCTACGCATTGTGTAGCATGTTCTTTTCTCCCTGCTTGACGTGCCATGGGCAGTTGAAAGTGTCCTTGCTTTTCCTCAAATGTTTTGTTTGACCCCGGTAGCTCTATAAAGCTATCATACAGCAAAATTCCAGTAATATGTTCCATGTGATGCGATTTAACGCAGTGACGTTAATTTTGATTTCTCCTCAAACTTTTTTAAGTCCCTGCTTAGTACACATTATGATTCATATTTGTTTTTCCTTGCTTAGGCATACTCATAGAAGTTAAAAGAGTCCTTGCTTTTCCCAAATTTTCTGGTTTGATTCTGGTAGCTCTATAAAGCTATTATCAAAAAAAATAGAAAAAATGTTTCTCCTAAGTATGGTGCGATTTAACCCCGGCAGGCCACACTATTACCCGTGCCTACTTAAAACGCATCAATTAATGCAGCTGCGCCAGCTTCACCGAATAAGCATTTGTCAGAGCCACAACAAAATGTTTTACTCCTATTCATGGCCATAGCTCCTATACATGTAATGGTGATCATGTCGGTTTATTAATGAAGACTGGAAGTAATCAAGAAGAAAGAACAATAACACAAACTACCATTCGTAATTTTTAAAAGTTTAAGTGGGGGGGGGGAGACAAGACATAGTCAAAATTGATGGCGTCGCCCAAATGGTGGTTGTTTTCACCCATAAAGAAATGAGCTGTTTGGTGGTAGACATGTTCGATGATTTGGTCGGCCCACTTTCGTATTAATATTGGTGACATTAAGATCTTTGCCTGCGCTGTTTGCTTTAATTCTGCCTTAGCATGAAAAGGGGTCATGCCTTTCCTTCAAGTCATACAACCTATTGCAATAGGCGCCTATTACGCTCTTTTCAAACAAAAACATTCCCTCTTAATCCAGTGTTATAGATTGATGCTATTATTGTTTAATTTTGATCTTTTGTAAATTTGGGATTTTATTACATTTAACTTTGCCCCTAATCCAGACCTCCCTACTTCTAAATGGAGATTAGTGTTTTGTACCGATAGGCCTATCCTTGCAATTACAAATATCAGTATTGGGCTTTACCATTTATGTTTGCTATCAAAATGATAGTAGATAATTTTGCTGCCTGCTGCTGTTACCACTAAGTAGTGGCAAGCATTGTGATGTCATTTAACATTGTGACCGCACTATGCGTTTTGAGCCATTATTGTTAGGATTACTGCTTATCACTTCTTCGTCATTGTAGGCGAATTAAATATGAACTAACGTCTCTGACTGCGTGCATGTTCCTTTGCCCTGGCATAAACGCCGCCATGCAAAGAGCAAACTAACCCGAAATGAAGCACTTACAGTTCAGTTATAGCTGTAGCGGGAGTCCCCATCAACAATGTCGAGGTTAAGAACATCGAATCAGATGGCTGCTGCGACAGCCTCGCCCAATTGCAAAAGAGATTGCTTCAACATTTAGATCATATGTAGCTCGACACCTACATTTTATTGCAAACCATAAGAAAGGACCATCTTTATCCCATTGTCTTTTTCTTGAGTGATCACCAAGTGTTTTGCTTGGAGTAGGCTACATATTAAAATTTGTAGACTTCATTCTTCGATGAATCTTTTGAATAATTTGATGGATAATGCCAAAGATCAATGCTATCGAGAAAGAATGGACAAAATGTACCAAAGGACTTACTTTTTCTAGAAATTGCAGTTTTGTGAACTGCAGGCACTAAAATTTTGTGTATTTCTAACCGGTAGACTACATTTCATAAACATTTGGAGACTTCAGTTTTTGATGATTATTTTTGAATAGCCTACAGACAATGTAAAAGAACCATGCTTGTGAGGAAAAGTAGTCAAAATGTACCAAAGAACCAACTTTGGTCTAACAATTGCAAGTTTGTTAGCTCTAGTTACTAGAGCCTACTAGAGTCTAGTAGGATAATTGTACAACTAAAAATGAAACATCATGTATGACAACCAAGTTTTGATCACCAATTATAAACTAATCCTTACCCTCAAGTAATTGGAGTCACATATTGCTGGAAAGGATATTTCCTAAGCTTTCAAAGGACGATAATTGTCAGTACAGTACCTCATTAAAACGTTTTTGTATTAAAATCACTTTTTTTTGCTGAGCTTACCACTTTCTAGGAGGGGTAAAAAGCTACAAGTCAGGTCTTAAAGTTCAGTTTTTTCTGTGTAAAAAGTAATATTAATGGTACATATTATACACTATCAGAATCGCCTTGAAATAACCTTTAATTTGTTGAAAAAAGTTTGAAAATCAGTTGAGAAATGTAGTCACAAATCAGTTTTTTTAATAAACTAATTTTGCAAAATGTTGCAGTTTTTTAAAATATCTTTACATTATGATCTGCGGTAGCAAAGATTTGTGTTAATCGTACGAGACATATTATGACGTTATAGACCCAATTTAAGCTTGCAAGCGATATATAGAAGAAAAAACGCTTAGAAGGCTTAAAGTGCATAAATAAAGAATTGCTCGTTGCGTAATGAAATAAACATTAATTGTTGTAAAGTTGTTTTTATCAAATGCAGCTTATCAATATCTCCTAAAAGAACGTTTAATGGCGTTTCTGCGATGAGTACTTTTTGAAAAAGAACAAAGACAGATTTTAATATAGCTTTGATAAAAGCTGTTTGAGCCATAAGCTTTTTGTGGCGCTCTCATCAGTGGTGGTATTTCGTCAAAAGGGAAGATCTAGAGTGAATAAGTGTGTTATATGTCAATAATTTGGACGTAACGCAATCAAGACAAGCCAATGATAGCGCTAGTATTGCAAAGCGCGCCAAAGAAAGATTTCGCCAAAAATTCTTTGACGCGCTTTGCAATACTAGCGCTATCATTGGCTTGTCTTGATTGCGTTACGTCCAAATTATTGACATATAACACACTTATTCACTCTAAATCTTCCCTTTTGACGAGATACCGCCACTGATGAAAGCGTCACGAAAAGCTTATGCCTCAAACAGCTTTTATCAAAGCTGTACATGCTTTTGTCGGCATTTTGCACGTATACGCTTTTCCTACCCAATTTTTTATTGGCATAGCATATATCCAGTATGCATACATTACAATAGGAAGGGTTCGATCACGTGATCAAATGACATTGCAAAAAAGTGGGTGACCAATTTTATTACTATTGCATTGAATTGGAATGATATCGAGTTTTTTTTACAAAATGGATAAGATAGGCAGTTGCTAAATATTAAATATGTTATTTTAATGACCTTATGGAATAATTTTGAACTCAAAATATGGTAAGAAGTCTTAAGGTTTATTTGTTATTGCCACTAGTTTACCTAGTTTTATGGGCTAAACATGCAGGCCTGTTTGTAATCAGCTTCTGGTTGGGTTTCGTATTCAAATCATCAACATGTTTGGGAATACTGTGTTTAAGTTAACTGTAATGTGCAACTCATACAGCATGTCGGTAGATGGTTGCACAAGTAAACTGAAAATTTATAAACTTAAATTGTGCTGTAGCCTAGATGACAGGGCAGACTTCTGCATCGTTTGCCATTTGTTGGATCAGATATTGATGGATAAAATCCATAGTTCTTCGAAATTTTTTGTCAATAATGTTTGCAGACCGGTTACATGAAATGTCAAGAGATAATTTTGGATCTTACCTTGTTTTGACTTTTAGAAACTTTCTAAATTTACAAATCTTGTCCAAGAGGAACGCTCGGACCTTTGGCGCTCAAAGAAATGTAGGTTAAAATCGAACTGTTTTTAATAAAGCAACAAATTTCGAAATGGCAAGAATAACTAAAATTACCCAAATTTAAATTTTAACTTGATAACCGAAAATAGACGTTCGTTCTTCAGCCAACACAAATCCGAATAAATCCTTTGAATTTTTACAAATCTAATCTTGTAGTGCTCAGAGCAAACAATTACCAAAAGCGCAAATCGCTGATTGCTTGCAATGAGACTGAGCCCAGAGCACATGACTACAAAAGCAGAAAACGTGACCGGTATGACTATGCAAACTCAGATGTAATAGCAAAGGTTCGAAATTAACACCCGCCAAACCAACAAACAGAAGCGGTGCTACAACATAGCGGCCCCGTGAAACAGAAATTACAGTGGTGTTTCAACAAAATAACACTTTCAGGTACCGCTAGTAAAAAAGTGCAGACATTACAAACATAAACAGATGAAATTATATAAAGCAGTTACATGAATACACATAACACGATTAACTGTACTTTACTTGACACATAGCACGATTATAGCATGATAATACACGTAAATACATCAAAACAGAAGCGAGGTCTAATGAAAGACACAAAACAACATAATAATTGTACATTCAAACTAAACGCAAACTCACACCAAAGTTATGCCGGAGCAATTTTAGAAAGGTCTCGAAGCACGTATCCGATTTGGGTAGCCCCAAGCTTTTGCCATCACGGTTACCGAGGCGCGGCGAACTATCTAGTTACATTGGCGGGTCTGAGAATAAAGGCGGTGAATAGTACTAGGGCGACAAGCTTCCCTATGAGACAAGTGCTAGGCATCATGAACGGAAACCCACTGTCCCACAGCTAAATTTCTTGTAGAGCCTACCATTTGTTTCGGCCGTGTAAGGTCGGAAAATAGAACTTTATTTACCCTAACCAAAACCAATGTGACAAGGTGGTATTGTAAATAAAATCTTTGCGAAGATTTCCTTTATCATGAAAACAACTCACAGGAGAACTAGGAGCCAGGCCTTGCTTCAAAAAAGTAGAGGGAGTAATGGGAGACAAGTCATTTGGCTGATCGTTAGGTGTAGTAAGAGGGCGATTATTGACAATGCGAACAGTGTCCGAGGCAATTATTTGAAGTTCTATTAGGGAAGGCAGGCGGCCAGTGTTGAAAAGGGTACAATGTAAAGCATTTTTAACAATTTTATTATACTCTCCCTGGCTGGGAGCATAGGGGGAATATTAATCCAGTCAATATCATATTTACGCAAGGCATTATGAAACTCAGTCGAGCCGAGCAAATCAGACAACTGAGACGACGCTGTGAAACGTAGAGGAGTTATCTGAATGAATAACATCAATTTTACCTCTTTAATTGGTGAAACACTGAAAAGGCTAACAAAAAACTATTCAGGTCAAAACTGGTGACTAGTTCAACGTGGATGCATCGCGTACATAAACAAGAAAATAAACGCCCCCATGCCTTACACTCGCCTCGATTTTGACGAAAGCAAAGAGGCCCGAGGTAATCTAACCCGCAAAATTTAAAGGGTTAGTTACAAGCAGTCAAACGACAAACCGGTTGCTAAGCCATTAATTGCCGGACAGGTTTAGCTTTACCTTACGCGCAACTTGCACAATCCGCGAGATGATGTTTCACGCTTGAGATATCTTGTACAATGCAAAATTGCTGGCGCGTTTCCATCAGTGTATAAGCCGGACCAGCATGCGCCGAAAGCACCATAAGGCGTGTTAGTGGTTGTCTACCTGGTAATACAGGGTGTCCCAAAATAAATGAAACCCACAAAATTGCTAATAAATATGTTGATTTTAACCCTATAGTTTATATTTTTCAGATTTGATAACAGTTATAAATAACAATTATTGTTTTAAAACCCCATGGCTTGGAAATTAGAAGAAAAAATTTTTTGCGTCACGACTTATATAGAGACTAAATCCTATAAGACTGTTCAAACACGCTTTCCGCAGGAAGTTTAATTTCAACACTTATCCTGGAAAATCCCAAATATTCCTGTGGTATCGTAACTTTCAAATCTATGGAACTGTAAATAAACGTAGCAAGAAATTAGAGAATCTATATAGTGGAAGGACTTGAGTGCAAGATTCATGCAGCTAATGTCCGCGAATGCGTCCACGACGTCTTCTGTTGCCGGAGTGCCGAGCTCACTACTGCGTCTTCGAATGGACTTTTTCGGGCTCCGGCAACAGAAAACTCTGGACGCTTCCACATTATCTGCAGATCTTGCACTCAATTTCCTTCCACTAGATGGATTCTCTAATTTCTTGCTACGTTTATTTTACAGTTCCATAGATTTGAAAGTTACGATACCACAGGAATATTTGGGATTTTCCAGGATAAGTGTTGAAATTAAACTTCCTGCGAAAGCGTGTTTGAACAGTCTTATAGGATTTAGTCTCTATATAAGTCGTGACGCAAAAAATTTTTTCTTCTAATTTCCAAGCCATGGGGTTTTAAAACAATAATTGTTATTTATAACTGTTATCAAATCTGAAAAATATAAACTATAGGGTTAAAATCAACATATTTATTAGCAATTTTGTGGGTTTCATTTATTTTGGGACACCCTGTATTATCGAGTGCTTAGTATTTGTCGGAAAATTGGCATTTTCTACACGTAGAAGTTTATCTGGGCCAAAGCAAGTAAATTTATTATAGTATGTATTTCATTAACACGTCAAGTTTGTTCTGGATTAGTGGCTCAAAGCAAGTAAATTTTATTTTATGCACGATGGCTTCAAAATCATCAGGAGCACCTGACTCAGAGAAGTCATGAGGGGCCCAAAACTACGACTGAACATATTTAATGGCTTTACTAAAGGCCTGGTTCAGGTAACTATCATTCCAAACTGGCGAAACATATTCGAATCTCTTAGTCTTTGCGATAACGAAAGCAACAAATGTACAGAGATCAGCAAAATGCTTCTTCAGCGCATAAAGGTTGCGAGAGGAAGCAATTGTATTATCCAATGAGAGTTCACTTTTATCCAAAGTCTGCTCAATCGAAATTTTTGCTATACTGACATTCGAAGTGCCAACACTGACCTTAGGATTCACCTGTTCTTGAAGAAGGAAATCCGTTCCTTTCAACCACAACTGCACCGATTCGAGATTGTTACAGATGTCCGCTCGAGAAGCAACATTGGCTGGGTTGAGCCATGTGTGAACGTAATTGCAAGCATTAGACTGCGCAGCACCCAAAATCTTATTAACACGCCGCTTTACAAACCGTACATGGTGTAAATCAGGGTTGGTAATCCACTTATGAACTACAGTACTTGAGAGTCGGTCCACATATACTGTCAACACTGCACTTCAGAAGACAAAGCCACTAGCATCATCTCACTACACATTTTGCGGCTGGAAATTTCTTGCGGGAAATGACCCAGCCACTCTGACAATTTGAGATTAGTCTAGATTTTCCTACTAAAAACCCAGTTTCGGATAAGCCGTTTGCCAGACCACGCAAATATTTTACACATCCAAAGGCCAAATTAGATGCGTCAAAAAACTCACGTAATTGATACAAAACATTCTTCATAAGTATGTTTACGTTTCCGAACCAATTACGTGCAACGTCAAATTCACAGAGAGAGTCCAAAGACGAAAGTAATTTTTTCCAGCGCTCAGAAATACCCACTGGTAACTTTTCGTCCCACAAGATGTCCAAAGATGAAGTTTTTTGCAGAATCACTTTTACCCCCAACAAGAACGGAGAACCTACTCCCAAAGGGTCAAACTGACTAGCGAGCTGACTCGATATTTCACGCCGAGTAGAAGTATCTACAAAATTGCAACAACGAACGAGCAAAACATCACTCTCTGTATCCCACGTCAAGCCAAGCGCCGAATAGTTCGGTAAAGGATCCGAACCCAAATCTACCTCTCTGACACAAGTCGCAAGATCACACCGTGCAATTTGCAACAAAATTTGCTTGGTGAATAAATTAGCCGCCCACTTGTGCAGGCTAAATCCTCGGCCTTCGAAGAGCACCATACTCTCACTTGTAATCATCTTCAAGTCTACCAAGGAATCATTGGACAACAACAGCAAATCATTCATATAGCGGCTATGTTCAATAGCACTAAGAGTAACCTGACTAGCATTAGCAGGATTTTCGACGATCAGTTTCTTAAGTGCCAGTAATGTTACATAAGGACATAAATCTATTCTGTAAACATGACGTGTACATCGAAACATTTGAGGCTTTCCTTTTTTTAAATCATTACTTTCATGCCAGACAATGCGAAAGAAATCTTGTTGGTTCTTAGGGATACCAACTTGAAAAAAGCATTTACTCGCGTCAGCAACACACGCATACTTGCCCAAACGAAATCTCAACACTTGCAACAAATTGCTCAACGAGTTCTCACCAGCTAAAACTGCCTGATTCGAAGATTTGCCATCAATCTTCGCCGCGCCATCATACATGACTCTGGCTTCTTAAGTCAATTAAGTCAACACTCTTTTCGAATGCACGCTATTCCGTTACAAATAGCTCAAGATTTCAATATTGCAGCCAATGCAATAGGGTATTCAAATTCCAAAGAAATTTGAATGTGAAATCAGTTACACTATCCAAATTTACGAATCCATCAATTTACCTTCAAGAATGTCCGAATTTCTGCGCAAAGACTGGAGCTTTACCTTAACATCAATGTCATGGAGTGTAAATAGTCTAGGCTACGTTCAAAGATTTTAGCATTCAGTTCACATTCCTACGATATTTCCTCCACATTTCTACGATATTTCCTCCATATTCCTACGATATTTCCTCCACATCCCTACGATATTTCCTCCACATCCCTACGATATTTCCTCCATATTCCTACGGTATTTCTGATTAAGAGATAGATAATGGGGTAAAAAGAAATCCCAAGCTCAAAAGCTCCGAGAAAAAATCAAAGTTTACCTACGATCGCTTCTAATTGAAACATATTTTTTGTGCAGTCGTTTGCAGATTGAGACTTGAATTATTTTGCATGTAAAATTTTCCTAGAAATTTTCCGTAAAATCAAAACTTTTTGAACAAAAAGTATCCGCAAAACAAGTACCGGCAGCAAAGTTTTGTCGCGTAATGCAGAAAATCAAAAAAGATATTATGCCGTACATGAATGGTGGCTTGCTGAGAAAAATGTGCTGCCGCACTAGAGATCAAAACAAAAGCTAAAATTTATACTCATAGCAGTGCCACATGTGTTAAAAAATTGTTCACAGCAAACATGCTGCAACTACAATAGCCAGTGGTTTTACAAAGCAGTGGTCAATAACATATGTAATGTAATTAAATAATTGACAACTAAATTGAACGTGCTAATTGTGAGTCTACACGTAACTCAACAGTAGCCCAATAGAAATAAAGTGTGAGGCAAAATTTACATTGCAATACAGTAGACGCCGCTTAATATGATCACCTTGGGACCAGACCATTTTGGTCATAATATCCGAATGGTCATAAAAGCCGAAGCCTCCATAACAGCTCCTGAATCGACGCCGTAAGCCACAAGAAGTCCAAACACCGTCAAATTCATCGTTTACCCGAAGTAACAGTGTGACGTTCGCAGTAAAACAAAGTACAGTACTGTGACAGTACAAGTGATGGTAAAACTAAGTACAGTATCAAAACTGCAGACAGTGACACTGTTTCGACCTATCAGGTCTCTTCAGTGCAGTTGGTGACCGCACCAACTGCACTGAAGAGACCTGATAGGTCGAAACAGTGTCACTGTCTGCAGTTTTGCTATGTGCATCGCTAGCCTCTTGCATTACTATACATGTAAGTACAGTATGTAACAATATGTTGAAAAGGCGAAGTTACAAGTGCGTGGCGGGAAAAAATACTGTACTGTAATAAAGAGATGGAGAAAATGTTGGTCATATCATCCGAAATTTGGTCATATTAAACGGAGAATTTTAAATAGAGAAATTCCAGGCCGTACCAAATTGGTCATAATAAGCAACTGGTCATATTATCCGTGGTCATAATAAGCGGCGCCTACTGCAATACCGCAGATTACATAACATAAATAGTAAATACTGGGAAACAGAGCAATGCAATAGTTTTATGATGAGAAGTACAGCAGTATCATAAACACTACTGGTAAAGCCCAATTTATGTTGAAAAAGATGTTTAGAACCTCAATCACTTGTACTCAGTTGAAATCAAAATTTGGCTCTTATTCTTCTTTTCATCTTACAATTCAAGGAATATCGTTCAGTGACTCAATTAACCCAAATAATTGGCCTGAAGGAAAATTAGTTAAAAGATTTTACTACAAATCGGGAACTGATAATGTGTCGAATACACAAAAAAGTGAAAGATCCCTTCTGTCACCTTCAGAGATCCAACCAGTATCCTATAATTGCAGAGGCATTAAACACTCTATACCTGATGTGCAAAAACTGTGCAATGCTTATGACATAATATTTCTGCAACAAACTTGGCTTATCAATCAAAACTTGGATTAACTCTCCAGCATTAGTGATGATCATTATGCTTGTGGCTATGCACCTATTGATGATTATGACGGCTTTAGAAAGGGAAGACCCTCTGGAGGTACAGCTGCCCTTTGGCGAAAAAATCTGCCAGCCTCACAAATCACAAGTCATAGTGGTTCAATCATTGGTTTGAAACTAGACAATGATGCTGGTCAAATTCTACTTTTGAATGTGTATCTTCCATACTTCTGCCCTGAAAATTTTGATGCATATCAAGCTTACTTAGGTGAACTAAGTTCTTTCTGTAACATTAATGCTGCCTTGGAAATATTTATATTGGGTGATTTCAATGCTGGAAAGGATAATCAATTTAGGCAAGTACTTATAGATTTCTGTGAAGATAATAACTTTATCATCTCTGATGACAGATTACTGCCTGATACCTCCTTTACATATATTAGCGATAGTCACAACTCTACCTCATGGATAGACCATTGTGTTACAACTGCTATGGCACATCGCCTCATGATTAATATAGAAGTCCTGCTAGAGTACATCTGCTCTGATCATCATCCTTTACTTGTCAAGCTAAGCTATAGTCCTACCGTAAATCACCATAGCAACATATGTGATCAGAAATCATCTGACTATAAACATATCAATTGGAAAAATTTGACCCCTAGAAAAAAGGCCGAATATTACCAATCCACTAAATCATATTTATCTAATTTATTGCTACCGTTGGAGGCTATTAATTGCAAAAATTCTGAGTGTAATAATTCAGCTCATTTGGAGGGTATATCGACATATTATCAAGGCATTACTAACAGCCTACAAGCTTCTCTACACTTGCAAGTATATTACTTTCGGCACAACTCGCGTATACCTAACTGGTCTGCAGTCTTGAAAAACTATCATACAAAAAGCCAAAACTAGCTACCTGACTTGGATCAATTCTTCAAAGCCTAAAGCTGGTCCAGTATTTGAGCTCATGAGAAAATACAAAAAAGAATTTAAAAAGTTATTCCGACAGCACAAAAAGAAGCTAGAAAGCAAGCTGCCGATACCTTGGCAAGTAGTTTTATTGACAATCATCCAACAAACCAATTTTGGAAAAATATTGATATTGAGTCGTCTACTAAAACAAATGTGCTGCTTGCAACGATCAATGAAGCCTCTGGCACACAAAATATAGTTAATATGTGGGAAAATCATTACCAACAACTACATAACTCTACTAACAGCAGTAATTCATCTGATCTGAGTACCACTCATTTGATAAGCGAAACAATGGGATCACTTTATAAAGTTGACAAATTTGATGAGGTGAAAAAGTTCTTGCGTCCGGTAGATTTAGCCCGGTCGCCATCTCAGAAACTTAAACCAGATTGTGCCGGAGAACTTAATGGCTTATCTGCAAAGCATATTATAAAGCTTTAGTTATCGACCATTTCATATTACTCTTTTGCAAAGAATAAGTGAAAACTCTAACGTTTTCGTCTAGCTCTCATCAGGAGTTATCGCTAGAATGAAGCCTGGTGTTGATGGCGAGGTATTTATAGCGAACGAAGCTGGTGAGAATGGCGGAACGTTCTGATTGGTAGACAACCAGACGTTTCGTCGAGTCCGAATCAATGACGTAATTTTAATGTGTAGACGAATTCTTTTTGGCGGCAAAGCTCCGGTTTAAGCATTTTGATGAAAGTCGCTTCCAAGGTAGATAAATGAAAAAGTGTTCTTCCTTTAGCCAAAATAGAAAATTGGTTGTCATCGTAGTGAGCGGCGCATTTTTTATTGTTGAGGAGGTGTTGTCCAATTGCCGAAGTGCAGGTATGGTTGGATTGAGATAAGTCACAGTTTGTTTGAGCTTGATTTCTTATTGCTTTCGGTATATGCTGTTTTATTCTATCCTGCAGTCTTTGAGATGTGCGGCCTACGTACCGACAATCACAGCGGCACACGTATTGGTAAACGACCATACTTTGTTGCTTGGTAGGCACGACATCTTTGCGGACCGTTGGAAGCATCTTTCTTGTGGAAAACGCTACACGAAGCTTTACTGCACCAAAACATGAGCTGACAGCAGTTTTGCATTGATTTTCAAATTTTGTGGAGATATTGCCAATCCATGGTAGTTTAAGGTAAACTGGACATTGTTCCGGTCCTTCTTTTGGCGGTAATTTAAACTGTTCAATCTTCCTTTTTATTCTCGAATTAATTACATTTTCTGGATAACCATTGGAGTAGAGAATCGATCGAATGAAATCTATTTCCTGGGGTAATTTTGAAGGCGAACAAATTTCCAAAGCTCGGTGGACAAGAGTTCCAATAAGATTGTTTTTTCTGCTTTTGGGTCCAAACGAATCCCAGCGATTGTACTGGCCGGAAAATGAAGGTTTTCGGTAAACGGAAGTTAAAAATTTGTTGTTACTTTTTTCCACAAGCACATCCAAAAAAGGTAATTTGCCATTGACTTCTTTCTCATGCGTGAAATTGAGGGACTGATGCAGTGAATTGAGTTGCTTTAAGAAAAGATTGCAATTGAGCTCATCCTCAAACATGGCAAAGGTGTCATCCACATATCTGAAATAGATTAAAGGTTGATTGTTGTCAATAAATAATTTTTCTTCTTCATATCCGACGAAGATATTCGCTAGGGCTGGACCAAGTGGACTGCCCATAGCAACACCATCAATTTGTTTATATATTTTGTTATTAAAACTGAATTCAACAGAAGTAGTTGCAATGTTCATAAGTTCAATAAAGACGTCTTTATCCATGATTGGAGGAGTCAAATTGCTTTCATATAAGGAGTCCGCACAAATTTGGATAGTTTCTTCCAATGGAATGTTGGTAAAAAGGCTGGGGATATCAAATGAACACAGAAAAGTTTGATCCGAGTCTGCAGTAAGATCTTGAATTGATTTAGCGAAAGTAAACGAGTCTTTAATACAGTGGGCTGAGTATCGATCAAGCACCGGTTGAAGTATTGTGCAGAGCCACTTGGCCAACTCATGTTGAGATGAACCAATCATGGAGAGAATTGGTCTCAGAGGAATAGATGCTTTGTGGGTTTTGGGAAGTCCATACATTCTGGGTCTTTGTGAACCTGTAGGCCGAATGTCATTGTATATTGAAGGTGTAATTTGATGATCTTTCTTAAGTTGCAGTAGCCGTCTTTGCAATTTAGTCTCCAGCTTGGCAGTGTTATCATTTTCTTCCACCGGGCCTAGGCAAATAAATTTGGTACTGTCACATAAAATGGTTTCTATTTTGGCAATGTAGTCGCTGCTATTTAGAATTACTACTCCGGAACCCTTGTCTGGTTTGGTGATCAGAATGTCCTTGTTAGAACGAAGTGACTTGATTGCTTGAAAGCACTCACGATGCATGGAAAAATCTGTCCAGTCGATCGGCGAGCCACAATAAGAATGAGCCAGGTTGTTCAACTTAGCCAGGAGGGCAGAAACGCTTTCTTTAGATTGTGGTGTATGGTGTAGTAATTGTCCAATTAACACTTCAAATTCAGAAAAAACTTCTTCCCGGTTAATTTTGGAAGGAGGCAGACCAAATTCTAGACCATGGGCCAAAACAAACTTCTCAGTATCCGAAAGATCGTATTTAGATAGATTTACAATGCTATTTTCGGTTACGGAAGCTGCTGTACCAAAACGCTGCTTCCTCATCCAGTTGAGGTCGGAAAAGTGCTTGGCTTGAATTTGGTCTCTTTTGCGTATTTCGATCTCAGCCAAATATCTGCAGAAACGAATCCAATCGAAAAACGACAAAAACTTTTGAACATTGTCCAATTGCTTCTTGTAGAGTGGTTTTAATCCAACAAGTTTAGATTCATTAGCAGAGATTTCATCGGTCAGAAAAACGCGTTCAATGGTTGGGCTGTGTCTGATTTTGGCATTTTTAATTCTGCTGGTAATAAATTTAGGAGCCAATTTCTTTGCAATGCAAGCCTTTAAAAAGGCTGTTGATAATTTGATAGTTCTGATTTTGCCACGGATCTTCACCACGTTGTTCAGGTCAATCAGTTGTTGCTTGTTGTACCTTTGTCGAAAAAACTTGAAAAGATGAGAAGTGGTACAAAATTTGAATAAAGCTTTAGTTATCGACCATTTCATATTACTCTTTTGCAAAGAATAAGTGAAAACTCTAACGTTTTCGTCTAGCTCTCATCAGGAGTTATCGCTAGAATGAAGCCTGGTGTTGATGGCGAGGTATTTATAGCGAACGAAGCTGGTGAGAATGGCGGAACGTTCTGATTGGTAGACAACCAGACGTTTCGTCGAGTCCGAATCAATGACGTAATTTTAATGTGTAGACGAATTCTTTTTGGCGGCAAAGCTCCGGTTTAAGCATTTTGATGAAAGTCGCTTCCAAGGTAGATAAATGAAAAAGTGTTCTTCCTTTAGCCAAAATAGAAAATTGGTTGTCATCGTAGTGAGCGGCGCATTTTTTATTGTTGAGGAGGTGTTGTCCAATTGCCGAAGTGCAGGTATGGTTGGATTGAGATAAGTCACAGTTTGTTTGAGCTTGATTTCTTATTGCTTTCGGTATATGCTGTTTTATTCTATCCTGCAGTCTTTGAGATGTGCGGCCTACGTACCGACAATCACAGCGGCACACGTATTGGTAAACGACCATACTTTGTTGCTTGGTAGGCACGACATCTTTGCGGACCGTTGGAAGCATCTTTCTTGTGGAAAACGCTACACGAAGCTTTACTGCACCAAAACATGAGCTGACAGCAGTTTTGCATTGATTTTCAAATTTTGTGGAGATATTGCCAATCCATGGTAGTTTAAGGTAAACTGGACATTGTTCCGGTCCTTCTTTTGGCGGTAATTTAAACTGTTCAATCTTCCTTTTTATTCTCGAATTAATTACATTTTCTGGATAACCATTGGAGTAGAGAATCGATCGAATGAAATCTATTTCCTGGGGTAATTTTGAAGGCGAACAAATTTCCAAAGCTCGGTGGACAAGAGTTCCAATAAGATTGTTTTTTCTGCTTTTGGGTCCAAACGAATCCCAGCGATTGTACTGGCCGGAAAATGAAGGTTTTCGGTAAACGGAAGTTAAAAATTTGTTGTTACTTTTTTCCACAAGCACATCCAAAAAAGGTAATTTGCCATTGACTTCTTTCTCATGCGTGAAATTGAGGGACTGATGCAGTGAATTGAGTTGCTTTAAGAAAAGATTGCAATTGAGCTCATCCTCAAACATGGCAAAGGTGTCATCCACATATCTGAAATAGATTAAAGGTTGATTGTTGTCAATAAATAATTTTTCTTCTTCATATCCGACGAAGATATTCGCTAGGGCTGGACCAAGTGGACTGCCCATAGCAACACCATCAATTTGTTTATATATTTTGTTATTAAAACTGAATTCAACAGAAGTAGTTGCAATGTTCATAAGTTCAATAAAGACGTCTTTATCCATGATTGGAGGAGTCAAATTGCTTTCATATAAGGAGTCCGCACAAATTTGGATAGTTTCTTCCAATGGAATGTTGGTAAAAAGGCTGGAGATATCAAATGAACACAGAAAAGTTTGATCCGAGTCTGTAGTAAGATCTTGAATTGATTTAGCGAAAGTAAACGAGTCTTTAATACAGTGGGCTGAGTATCGATCAAGCACCGGTTGAAGTATTGTGCAGAGCCACTTGGCCAACTCATGTTGAGATGAACCAATCATGGAGAGAATTGGTCTCAGAGGAATAGATGCTTTGTCGGTTTTGGGAAGTCCATTATTGTGGAGATATTGCCAATCCATGGTAGTTTAAGGTAAACTGGACATTGTTCCGGTCCTTCTTTTGGCGGTAATTTAAACTGTTCAATCTTCCTTTTTATTCTCGAATTAATTACATTTTCTGGATAACCATTGGAGTAGAGAATCGATCAAAATTTTGGGAAGTTTTTGGCCAAGTGGCTCTGCACAATACTTCAACCGGTGCTTGATCGATACTCAGCCCACTGTATTAAAGACTCGTTTACTTTCGCTAAATCAATTCAAGATCTTACTACAGACTCGGATCAAACTTTTCTGTGTTCATTTGATATCCCCAGCCTTTTTACCAACATTCCATTGGAAGAAACTATCCAAATTTGTGCGGACTCCTTATATGAAAGCAATTTGACTCCTCCAATCATGGATAAAGACGTCTTTATTGAACTTATGAACATTGCAACTACTTCTGTTGAATTCAGTTTTAATAACAAAATATATAAACAAATTGATGGTGTTGCTATGGGCAGTCCACTTGGTCCAGCCCTAGCGAATATCTTCGTCGGATATGAAGAAGAAAAATTATTTATTGACAACAATCAACCTTTAATCTATTTCAGATATGTGGATGACACCTTTGCCATGTTTGAGGATGAGCTCAATTGCAATCTTTTCTTAAAGCAACTCAATTCACTGCATCAGTCCCTCAATTTCACGCATGAGAAAGAAGTCAATGGCAAATTACCTTTTTTGGATGTGCTTGTGGAAAAAAGTAACAACAAATTTTTAACTTCCGTTTACCGAAAACCTTCATTTTCCGGCCAGTACAATCGCTGGGATTCGTTTGGACCCAAAAGCAGAAAAAACAATCTTATTGGAACTCTTGTCCACCGAGCTTTGGAAATTTGTTCGCCTTCAAAATTACCCCAGGAAATAGATTTCATTCGATCGATTCTCTACTCCAATGGTTATCCAGAAAATGTAATTAATTCGAGAATAAAAAGGAAGATTGAACAGTTTAAATTACCGCCAAAAGAAGGACCGGAACAATGTCCAGTTTACCTTAAACTACCATGGATTGGCAATATCTCCACAAAATTTGAAAATCAATGCAAAACTGCTGTCAGCTCATGTTTTGGTGCAGTAAAGCTTCGTGTAGCGTTTTCCACAAGAAAGATGCTTCCAACGGTCCGCAAAGATGTCGTGCCTACCAAGCAACAAAGTATGGTCGTTTACCAATACGTGTGCCGCTGTGATTGTCGGTACGTAGGCCGCACATCTCAAAGACTGCAGGATAGAATAAAACAGCATATACCGAAAGCAATAAGGAATCAAGCTCAAACAAACTGTGACTTATCTCAATCCAACCATACCTGCACTTCGGCAATTGGACAACACCTCCTCAACAATAAAAAATGCGCCGCTCACTACGATGACAACCAATTTTCTATTTTGGCTAAAGGAAGAACACTTTTTCATTTATCTACCTTGGAAGCGACTTTCATCAAAATGCTTAAACCGGAGCTTTGCCGCCAAAAAGAATTCGTCTACACATTAAAATTACGTCATTGATTCGGACTCGACGAAACGTCTGGTTGTCTACCAATCAGAACGTTCCGCCATTCTCACCAGCTTCGTTCGCTATAAATACCTCGCCATCAACACCAGGCTTCATTCTAGCGATAACTCCTGATGAGAGCTAGACGAAAACGTTAGAGTTTTCACTTATTCTTTGCAAAAGAGTAATATGAAATGGTCGATAACTAAAGCTTTATTCAAATTTTGTACCACTTCTCACCTTTTAAAGCATATTATGTTTGCACATAAAATGATATATCTTCTTATTAGCATATTTTTCAACTTTTGTCTTGTTCATAGCTACATACCTGTTGCCTGCACTAATTTAGTTATGACACCTATAATGAAAAACAAACATGATAATATCTCTGCCATCTCCTACTACAGGCCTATTGCTCTGCCCACTGTAATTTCACAGTATTTTAAGCATTACATGTTATTTATGGCCAGTAATTTCTTGTCGAGCGTGGATAACCAATTTGGCTTTAAGCCTCCGCATAGTACTGACATTGTGGGATTAATCGTCGGGGACACCAAAATTCGGGGTCATCAAAATTGTCGAGATCGAATTTCCGCAGCACGTCTGACTCCAAAGAACGAATATATTGTAATCACAACACAACGTTGAATGCACGAATCCTGATTTGAATTTAAGCGAATCGAATTTTAATTGAAGCCAACGAATTTTAATTTTAATTTTAATCGAATGAATGAAAATAACAATGCTTCTTTTTATATGCTTGTTTACTAGGTCACTCCGCCGCACGTCAGACGGAACCACGCCTGGCCATACGGCTTAGTCACCCAGTATTGTTACATCATCATGGATAGCTATGTATGTTCTTTTATGACCTGTGTGTAGGCCAACGGATGATTTACAATAACGATTACAGTACAACAACGAGCGCACGAACAGAACGAGAACGTTTATGAGTCACCCACATGATTTTAGCAAAACATCAATGATCCACAGTTTGTATCCCGTAAGGTCGCCATAACGGAACGGTCGAATTAACATCCAAGATATCGAAAACCTGTGATGCACAGAACTGCTCGGGAAATAAAGAAGCTGCAAAACAAATATTTTGTGCTTTTTGTCGTAAGTGGTATCACGAAACATGCTTACAGGATATTATTTAATGCTTACAGGATATTATTTAACTTGCGTCATCGAGTAACTATATCTTCGGCTCTTGAGCAGAACAATATATGTACCTTTATAGCATTGATTCGAAAATTCGTTGCTGGCTTTATGATTCGATGTGCAAATTCTTGTAATATCTGGATTTCCTCACTGATAAACTCTGATGATTTCTTAACCAGGCAGTTTTATAAACACTTTCTCCTCCTTCGTGACCGTTAAGCCTTTGCCTTCTTAGGGATTTTATACATCTCTGCAACCCTATGTTTATACTCTGCGTTCGTTTGTTCGTTTGTTTGTTTGCGTTTGTTTGTTGCTGTTTATGCTCTGCGTTTGTTTGCTCTTGTTGTATGATTCTAGTGTGATTTTATGCTGAACTAATGTTGATTTTGCTGAAAGTTAACGAGTCTGTTAAATAAATAAATTAAAAATAAACAAAAAATTGAAAAATATAACTAAAGTAATCGAAATACAATGTCCATCTTCAGATTAAACATCCCTGTTTTTTTGTGTGTGATTTTTACAGATTTTTCAGCAATTCAACTCATTTCTTGCACTAAACAACGGTTCAATAACCCATTTCAACAAAAAAGTTGTGAAGTACGGTACGCGGTGCAATAACTAATGTATTTTAACTGGTAGTTAATCTATAGTGACGAATTCCACATCAGTTGAATATTGCCAAGGACTGCCAGTGGGAAAATCAAAATCATGTTAAAAATAGCCAGAAGTATCCAAATGCGCTTTCGAATGCCATGGAGATTGCAATTTCGAACTTTGAACTTTTAGTTCTGAAGCCCAAACAATTACTACTAGGAGCCCGTTCATATGATGTCTCCTGGAGTGGGCATAATTGTGATATTGGTGTTACAAGGAGAAAGGAGATAGCAGATATCGTTGACAAGCTTCTTATAACAAAAGAATTACAGATTTCAATCGTTTGATTTAACATTTTTGTAGCGAATCCAAATAATTAAAGCTTATTTGAGCACTTTTCTATGACGCCTCATATGTGGAGGTTACAAATACTTTATAATGCATCACATAAGGGATGGGGTTAAAAATTATCATGTGACTTGTGAACAGCCTCTTACAGCAATAAAGTAAAAACTATAAACAATGCTTTCGTGACTACAAAACAATTACAGAATATTTTTTGTAACCTTAAGTGCAAGAGATAGCAACGTTGCCTGAAAACTCTAGTTGACAATCCAAAGAGCAATATTGTGGAAGCTATCCCCTGAATTTGTTTTGACATACATTGAAATAAGTCCAAGTATAATATATATACGATTGATGTCATGAAATTCTAATTTAAAGGTACATTCTATTGTTTTATATAAATTCACAATCAGCCGCCGAACCTTCAAAAAGAGGTCCATGCAACAAAAATGAATGCTCGAAAGCAAACAATAAAATATATACTAATCAATGTTACGTGTTGCAGAAAATACACCAAAATTTTTGGTCAAGGAGCAATTCTTCGAAGTTATGCTCAACAAAGTGCAGTAGGACTGCAGGGATCAAGTAATAATGTCAAGAGTTTGCTATTCAAAGCATAATAACTGTTTAATAGTCAACTCAGCTGAAAAGAAGAAGCGTGTACCAGCCAAAAAATTATAAAGCAAATTCGCATCAGAGGGGTGACAAGAAAAGCTCCACAAATAAAGCATTTTATAAAAGTTAGAGTACCGGTTATCACAAAGTTGATAAGCCAGTACTTAACAGCTATCAATTTCGTCTACACAAAAAAACTAACTGTCATTTATCGCATCAAGACCTCAGCAAAAAGTTCTGCAATCGCAGGCAAACAAGTAGGCGTGAGTCTCAACACTTCATTTTGAAATTCTTGAGTAACAGTAAATTCTAAGTTGGCGTCCGACGGTCGTAAAATCATGACGGCACCAGTTCTTGCCGCTCTGCGAAGTTATACAACTAATACAAGGTGTTTGAAAAGTCACTGATGGATTTTATTTTTTCTTTTCTCTGTAGGCTCAAGACATAGGGAGTTAATTTTGTGCTATTGCCTTCTTCCGTAACAGAGAATTTTTTAGCGAAAATTTGAAATTTTTCCGTTGTTTTCTTGAAGTGTAATGCTTACTTTGGAATAGAGGTGCAAAATCGCTGCATGAAAAGGAGGTGCTTCAATCTGTAACTACAGTGCAGCGATGATTTCGGGCACTCTACGGGCCTCATCGTGCACCCGACCGAATCACCCTCCTCAACATTCACAGGAAGTTTATGAAGACTGGAACCGTGATGGATAGACCCCGAAGTGGGCAGAGTGAGGAGAATGTTGCAGCTGTTAGGGAAGCCTTTGATCTCAGTTAAGGAAAGTACATTTGGAGAGCATCTTCAGAGTTAAATATCAGAGCTACTTCTATCCAGAAGATGTTACGGCGTGAGTTTAGGCTCTTTCTTTACAAGATCCAGATTATCTAAAAGCTTGAACTTCAAGACTACGACAAACGGGTGGAAATGGGTGAATCTTTGTTAGATCGTTTCCAGAGAGACCCTTGCATCCTGGAGCAGATGTGCTTCAGCAACGAAGCTCTCTTTCACCTTTCTGGTCGTTGCAATTCTCATACCCGCATATGGGAGCTTGCCAATCCAGCGCAAATACACGAGCATGAACGAGATACGCCTAAGTTAATCGTCTGGTGTGCTATCTCCTCAGCTGGCTTAATGGGCCCATTTTTCTTCCGTGATAGAGGCCACTCTGTGAATATCAACCGTGACTATTATCTCCGTATGGTTGAGGAATTCCGTGTTCCCGAACTGTCAGCTGTAGTTAACATGCAGCAAGTCATTTTCCAGCAAGATGATGCCCTAGAGCATTATTCGCATGAGATTTGTGCGTTCCAGCACGAGCAGTCCCGGACTTGGTTGGTTGGTTTACCCTCCTCTTTCTTGCGATGGAGTTACGGCGCGAATGGCAATCTAGGTTTACGCCGTGAATCTAATTGAATTAAGCTAGGGGGGAAATTGGCAGCCCATTTCGAACCAGTCATGAATGCAAATTACTAACTGGTAGCCCCATCACCAACAAAATGGACTGCCATTGGTGGGTACCCAAGAGTCGCCTTTTACACCATGCTGGGTGAGCCGTTTTACAATTCTGACCTGGTGAAGCATGGGAACTCCACCTGTCTGCCACATAAAGATGGATGCATCCCGTTAAGTGTCTTTCCCAAGGATACAACAAGCAAGCTTTCCGGCTTGTTCTTCACACCAACCCTTTTATATGGTGAGCGCCAAGCAGGGAAGCTGTGAATACTATTTTTTAAAAGTCGTTTGGTATGACTCGACTTGAGAAATGAATCTCAGGTCTACCGACTGCAAAGCGGACGCTCTAACCACTACGCTATCGCGCCGGTTGTCATGGTCCAGTTGAATGGGCTCCATATTCGCTTGATTTGACGCCACGTGGTTTTTTGTTGTGGGGTTACATCAGGTCGAAAATCTACGGAACAAGGCCTCTGGATTTCCCAACGCTTGAAGAACGCGTTAGAAACTCATGTGCATCAGTGACTCCCGAAATGTTGTTATATGATGGTTAGGCATGGGGGAAACGGTGGCTTGATTGCTGTAAAAAAGGTAGTGAACACGTGGAGGTGTACCACTGACTTAATGAATAAACATTCCAAATCAAAGATGGTATCAAAAGCATTCTCCTTTAGTGTAGATTTTATCTTGTGAATTTTACCCACTTTAGGTGTTAATTAAATTTAAATGAGCAAAACAAAACCGTGAGTGACTTTTGAAATCGTATTTATCAGCATTGCTTTTTATCAATAGTATCACTGCAGAAACGACATTGCTTTTTCAAGATCTACAATAGTTTACACTAAGTGATTCGGTATGTGACGCAAATAGTTCACGACTAACCAAGCACATGGACACGAAAATGACTGCTGAACAGCGTAACTGCTAGATAAATGTCATAAACAAGCAGAAAAACAAAAACAACTTCTTGGAAGTAGTTCTTGTTTAAACGTGAAGAGCCTTTTTGAGACTACATTTTACAATAGAGTAACCTCGCCTTGATGATATCATAGTTTTGGTGGACTATTGTACTTTGGGGCAGCGAAGGCCCGTTCGTATTTTACATTCAATTAAAAACATATCACGGAACAAGGAAGCAACAATGCCTTTACAGCATCAAGGTTGCTATACAGTTGCATTAATAGGACATATTTGTGTCAATAAATTTTTTCAAAATGCTTGCCAGCGCGTACAATCTCTTGCAACTTGTTTTCATTCTAAATATTGTAGCATTCCACAATTTCTTTCACAGAAATCAGTCTAAACAAATAACAGCGAAGATTAATAGATGTCATTCTACACGGCAATGGCAAAAACACTTTCATTTTAATTTTACTCCCTAGTTTGGATTTTATGAGTCAACAACTTTGGCTCTGTACAGCGGTTTTCGCCGAGGAAGCCAAGACTACTGGGGTCCACAAAAGATTTTAGTAAACTACAGTGCACATAAAAAAGAGTTTTTAATATAGTAGCATGTTTGTCATAAATGATTTCTTTTATCCCCATGTAACACCATTATCATGACTCTGATTTGCCCCTTTTCTTTGGTGACTGTATATGATATTTGAACAACCATACCTCATGTCATTGGCTAGACTTGGCCCAAGTAATACAGTAATAGTAGACATATGGCTGGACACAGTAATGGACGATGGGCATCCGCTAGTGACAAGCTAACGCTATCGCTAATCAGCAGAAATCATATCACCGCTACCGCTATCCGCTATCCGCTAACTAAACACTTTCAGCTTTAGTGCGATAAGTGCTAACGCTTGTCCTTTCCAAGAACCAGCGGCCACCAGTGAGCTAAAAGCAGTTGTCGGAAGTTCGAATCTCACTCAGAATGATAGCATGTAAAAAAAACAATATTTTTTTTCTCAGTTTAGCTGAAAAAATACAATAGATAACACTACATACAAGTTGTCGCAAAAACAACACAAAAAACAAATATTTATTGAAATACAGTTATTTCAAAAACTGAGCATCTCAAAATCTTCATCGCTGTCAGTGATGAATTTAAGACCCTAAGGCAAGATTTCTTAATGGGTCCCCTCAATGTGTAAGGTTTACTAGACAGCTACTCCATTGTCATTTCTGCCGATACTCTTTTATGAAGGAATATGGGAAATCGCAATATACTGTACGGACTCGTTTTCAAAACTTCCACTTTTATTAGTTTAGCGTTGATTATGCTGTTTGTGTATGTCTTGTGTTTAGTGCCTATTATTTCAAGTTTAGAAGTTTCAGAATGATATAAAAGATAGTTGGAACGTTGGGATATATTCTTTTCTAATAACTCAAAGCTTTATGGCAATTTGTGAAACCAAAAGAGGTTCCCTCAAAAAGGAGAGGCCCAAAGCAAGTGCTTCACTTGCTTCACCCTATATATTCTCCATTGATCGCTGAGTCGAGATTGCTTTTGCTTCAGCACATCTTTCTCTAATGAAAACAGGCGTTCCATTGCTGCACTGGAAGGTATGGGCCAAGGGTGGCCAACCATTCAGAAACCAAGAGTCACATTTCTTACTGTGTTTCTGCAAAAAGCCACATCATACTCAAGATATAATGATCGCATGAACATCACCTCACCTCTTACTCACACACATTAACACATACCTTTGCTCAGCTAGATTTATTGTAAATGTCACGCACCAGCACGATAATGACAGAAATTTACAAGCCATTTATTATCATGCATATTACTTGGTCAGTGGGGATTCTGGCATTTCTTTTCACGTGATTTAGGGTAGAAAGCACAGACACGCAGATGAATGTTGACCCAAACATTGAGAGTACCTTAAGTGCAGCCCGTTGATATTGGGGTATTTTTCCACTGGCAAACTTTTCCAAAACTCAGTGGTCCCCCCTTCCCTTAAAGCAGGTTTTAGTTTGTCGTTTTCACAAAGGTCGATCATTTCCAATTCAGACGCAGCTTCATCTGAGACTAGAGGGTCTTTCAAACACTCTGTCTCAAAATTGAATGGGTTGACAAGGATCGTAATCTACGGTCTTTTCATTTGTAGATCACGGAACCGCGACACAAAGCTTTCTTTCAAGGTTTTAAGAAGCGTTGCATATCTAGCTCTTTGCTTATTCAGGGTGGTGATAGTGACTTGCCGGCTGGCTTTTAGCAGGGTGGAAAAATGCGTCAAATCTCCCCTTTCAATATGCTCCTTAAACAGCTTCAGTTTGTTGACAAAAGCAGACACACTTTGCAGTAGGTCAGGCAGCAATTTCAACTTACCCTTCAAATTCAAGTTCAATCTGTTCAAGTGACACAGCATGTCAACCAAAAAAGCTAAATCCATAATCCACTCGATATCCGATAGCTTAGGATAGTTTTTGATCTTTTCTTTCATCAACAGTTTTACAGCATCTAAAAGCTGAAAAAAGCGAGAGAGTACCTGGCTTTTTAACAGCCACTTTACGGTGCAGTGCAGCGGCACATCACCTGGAAGCCCTTGGTGCAACTCAGCGATGAGATTCTTGAATTGTCGGTGGTGAAGCACATGTGTGCAGATGTAATTGATGATTTCCGTTACAGTTTTCATGACGTTGTTCAACTTCAATAATTTAGACACAAGTTGCTCCCTGTGAATGATACAGTGAAAACTCCAAAACTCAGAAAATATTTGGTCAGCTTTGCACAACTCCACAAATCTGTTCACAGATCCGACCATGGCTGGCGCTCCATCCGTGATTATTGCAGTTAGCTTTGCTATGGGCAGATTTGCTTTCTCGATTGCAGCCATCATTGCTTCTTTCACATATATGCCCCGGGTTCTGTCTTTTAATGGCACAATATCTAGGAGTCCTTTTTTAATCAAACAATCCGTTGAAGTAAATCAGGCAAATGTTGCCAATTGAGGCTTGTCTTGTATGTCACAACTCTCGTCTAATGCGACACTAAAATACTCGCAAGCTTGAAAGTCAGAGTGCAACTGTGATTCAATAACCATGTTAATATCAGATATTCTGCGTTTAATAGTGTGGCGGGACAGTTGGACATCTGATAACATTCTTTTCAGTTTGTTGTTTTCAGAAGACAAGATTTCAACTATATCACACAGGCATTTTTGGCCCGCGCAGTGTTCCAAGCCACTTGATACGATGCAAGCGTTACAGCATCTGAGTGCTTGGTGAATTTTTGGAAAACCTGTATCTGCTTTTCTGCTTGACTTTTCAAAGCGATTAACTTATGCTTGAGAAGTTTAGTCCCTTTCGGAAGTTCACGGTTGATGTTAGCATGGAGTGACCTGAAGTGGCGCTGAAGATCTGAAGCTTTGAAATGCGCTAATGACGCCTGGCATATAAGGCAGAATGATTGCTATTACGTTCAACAAAAAAATACAAGCTCTCCCACTCTGTTAAAAACGTCCTGTGTTCATCCTCATATTTTGTTTTGCTGCGCATTTTTCTCCGCCATTGTTACTAAAATATAGTAAATTATTACTCAATATACTAAAAGCTAAAAAACGCGAACACAATTAGCCTGTCCCCATGTACAAAAATACTACAGAACTATCAAGGCTACTGGTAGATTTTGACCACAACCAGGCAGCTGATAGAAGAAACAAGGCATGTGAAAAAGAGCATCATGAAACCAAGCAAAGAGCCGTGGGTTGGCCACCCCTGGTGTGGGCGATGTTGTATGTCACAAATAACTTGCTTTATGCCGCATTAGAATGTTAAGAGAGAAACATAGCAATCGCTTTACTTTGAGACTCGTGTCTTTAGGAAAAATTGTCGAATAGTTTCTCGCTGCTGCAGTCTTTTCGTGACTTCTCCGCAAACGCTCTTTTTAAAATTTGTTTTTGGAAGATGCACTGACGCTGCCTGTGATATTTGAATGTTTTACGCGTTTGAGATGATGTTCTTATTTTAGCAAGGAGCGGGTGTAGCGCCAGCGGCAACTATTTTTTAAAATTAGCTCAGCTTCTGCTAGCGCTTTTGTGCACAAAAAAAAACGTTAGCTAATATTGCCGTTAGTTTATAGCGACAGCAGCTGCGTTTAAGTAAACGCTACACGGCTGTTTTTGATGCCGCAAGTGCACATCACTGTTTAGACAATCATTAGATTGCTGATAAATGATATTGCATATGTTCACTGTGAGCATGATTTATACTTTTATTCTACTGTGGCAAGAAAACCTTTGCAATCGCACAAAAAATAACTCGTGTTAAAACCAGGGGTGCGAACTCGAACTTCGTTTGTTTGTTTGTTTGTTTACCCCTCCTCTTCCTCGGGATGGAGGTACGGCATGAACGGCAATTCGGATTCATGCCGTCAACCTAATTGGAATTAGGCTAGGGAAAGATGGCAGCCCATTTCGAACCAGTCTTCAGTGACTGGTAGCCCCACCACCAACAAGGCGGATTGCCACAGTGGGTACCCAAGAGTCGTCTGACATGCTGGGTTAGCAACTTCACAATTGTAACCCGGTGAAGTACAGGAGGGCCACCTGTCTGCCACATAAAGGTGGAGGCGTCCCGTTAAGTACCTTGCCCAAGGACACAACAAGCAAGCTTGCCGGCTTGTTCTCCACACTATCCCTGTTATATGCTGAGCGCCAAGCAGGGAAGCTGTGAATACCATTTTTTAAAGTCATTTGGTATGACTCGACTTAGTGAATGAAGCCTAGGTCTACCGACTACGAGGCGGACGCTCTAACCACTACACCATCGCGCCCGCGAACTCGAACTCGAACTCGAACTTGAACTCGAAACTCAAATTTTGTGGGACTCGAACTCGAAAATATTTAAAGCAAGTGCGAGTTCATTTTCATTTGTACAATATCATTACAACTGAATTTAAAAAGAATGAAATCTTTTTATTGGAAATTAAGTACCTTACGCAGAAATTAGGCTTAGGCCAGGCTTTTCCTAAAATTGTCTAAGCCCAACTTAAGTCATCGATTTCGTATGCAGAAAGAAGTTTTAGCGTTAAGCCTGGCTTAACTAATTGTTTAAGTCAGCCTTTTATAAGTCGTCGTTAGAGATGGCTTAAATCTCGACTTATGTACGCAATGAGGCAAAACCCTTGTTATTGTATTGCTGTTGCTAAATTTGGGCAATGGGCCCCAGGTAGCTTAAATCAGTGACACGGTTATGTAGCATGCCGTATCACTTACTGTAACCGCTTTAACCAAATTTTTTTGCAAACAACAATTTCCATTTGTATTGCACCATAATAATGTACAGCGTGTCACCTGCCAATATGACGCCACAAAATATATTATATTTAACGGCAACGTCATAATTCCTTCATAAGCGGGTTTTTCAATAACGGTAACGTCATAATGAATTAAGCCATGCTTTCAAAAGTCTCGATTGAGTTTAGTTTCTGCATATCACCAAGTCTCCCTTTGTAAGCCCGACTTGCGCAAGCTCGGCTTAGGCTCGTCCTCGTCGTTTTATCAGGCACCCAAACTCAACCCGGGCCAGCACAAATCAAAGCCAGGGCCGAGAGTCTATACTTTTACCACCCCGGGCTGCTGCACTGCCCAGATTAGATGCTGGCAGTGGTGTTGTTAAGCGAACATTGAGTTGCGTCATCCAAAACCTGCAGACCTCGTGTTCCTCTTGGTACCTGATGTATGAGACAAGAAGATATAACGTGATCTGCAGTTTGCTTAGTGGCGCCACATTCGCAATTCGGTGATGGAGCGAGACCCCATTTGTACATGGACGAGTGAAAACGTCCTACACCAGTCCGCAGGCGATTGAGCCTTACCCAAGATGTTCTGGGCAGACTCATTCCAAGTGGCCTTGAACTGACCCTGGGAATGAAAGCGCGGACCCTTGAAGTACTCTCCAAGTCGTCTGCATTTCATTTATGTTTCGTCCACTGCTTCACGCGGATATCCAGTTTATACAAACTACCTAATAGTTTCCATGCAACAGGTACAAATGGGCGTCTTGATCTAAGTCTCCCCTGGTGCGCATCCTGCTGCCCAACCAACTGTCCGTGCACTACATGATCGGGATCATGGATAGCACGATTCGCCAAGGAGAGTGTCGCTCCTAATCGTCGGAGCTCAGCTAGCTGGATGAATGCGAGGACAGGCAAGTCCTCCGTTAGTGTGGGAAGTAGTACGCAAGCATCCAGTGACAATGAGCAAAGCATCATTGAGAATGCTGTCAATGAGACGAGTATGCGTGCTACGATACCAAACTGGTGCGCAGTGCTCAGCAGAGGAATGGACCAAGGAAGAGCAGAGATGCGCAATGTGCCCCCCTGCACCCCATCCAGATCACGCAAATCGCCTCAGCGGCGCGAATGGGGTGGAGAGTTTTTTTCGCAAAGCTTCAAAGTGGTGACGGAAAGTGAGCGACCCTGTTCAGCTTTACCCCAAGATAAGTTGGGACTGGACAGGGTGGCAATAGATTGCCGTTGTTGTAAACATTAAGCTCACATTTGGCCTCTCTGTTGTTAAGATAAAAGGCCGCCGTCAACGTTTTTGTATTGCTGAGCTTTAGCCTCCAAGTCTGGAGATGAGCTTAAAGTGTAGTCATGTCTTGGCTTAGAGTGTCCTCCACAGCCTTCCAATCTCGGGAAGCATACAGCAATGCTAAGTAATCAGCATATGCATACTTTTGAGAAGTCATGGAAGGCAGGTCGCATGTGTAGATGTTAAAAAGGATGGGGCGAAGACTGATCCCTGAGGGAGACCGTTTTGCAAACGTCTTAACCTGCTTTGCTTGCTGTCACCAGTAATGAGCATGAAGCTTCTATTCCGGACAAGCTCCATGATCATCCGGACCATGTGCTTATCCGCTAGAAGCCTAAGCAACTCGCAGGTGAGACCACGGTGCCAGACAGTGTCGTAAGTAGCTGTCAGATCGACAAGCAAGGCACCAGCCTTCTTCTTGGCCTAAAACGAATCTTCGATGTTTTGAGTAAGCAAAACAGTCTGATCCACAGTTGACCTTCCCCGTCGAAACCCAGCCTGCTATCTAGGGAGAAGTGGGTCAACAGTCGGCTTGACACGAGCGTGTATAGCTTCTCCAGGATCTTGTAGGGGACTCAAAGCAAGGAGATGGGACGATAGCTTTTCGAATCCTCTACAGGCTTCTTGGGTTTGGAGATCGCCACTACCAGCGCTCTTTTCCAGACTTTCGGAATTTTGAGGTGGCGCAGCAGGAAAGAAAGGAAGCCACACAACCAGAACTTTAGCGCAGCTCCAGCATGGGTTATTAGCTCCGGACAAATAGAATCTGGGCCTGGAGCTTTTCCTGGTTTCAGGTGTTTGAGGGCAAAAGCGAACCCCTGAGAACTAAAACTTTCAGAGAACTTCACTGGACTTATTGGAGTGGCACTCCAAAGATCTGACACTTCTTGAGAGATGAGTCGAGATGACTCACCGTCAATACCCTCGTATCTGCCGTTTCTAATCAGCTGGAACGCGATAGCGTTTGCTGAGACGGCACAGTGACGAGGGGAGCGCCGTGATCTACCAGTTAGGTTGTTCAATATACTCCATGTTTTTCGGCTAGAGTGCGAAAAGTCGATAGTCTGAACTGCCTCGGACCATCAATCTTTGCGTTTTTTGTCGAGCCTGAGGAGCAGGGCAGTGGCATCCCAGTTAGAGTCGCTTCGAGGCGACTGCACAAATGTTCGGTAGAGGTTCATGCACTCAGCATCCCAACACGGCATGTGGTTATTTCGACGACCGCGTGGAACAGAATTTTTGGCTGCTGTTCTGATCACATTGAAGAAGTCCTGGTAGACCGGATCCATATACGGTGAATCTGGTGACAACAAACTATTGGCAAGTTTATTGGCCAGTATATTGTAGTGGCTCCAGTTAACCTTGCGGAAGTTCCATCGCTTAACAGGCTTGCTCGGAACAGGCAGAGCAAGTCTTGGTGGAACAATAAGCGACGGTCGATGTTGTGACCTAGGAAATTTCTCTAAGATGGGTCTGTCAGGTACACGGCTGTCTGGACCAACACTGACAAATGTCAGATCAGCGTTGGTGCCAGTGTTCCAGCGGCCAGAATGAAAGGTGGCCACGCCCTTTGGGTCGCGGAGAGGGACAAGGCCGTTAAGGCTTGCCCACGTAACAAGGCACTCTGCATCAGCACTGCTGGTACTATAACCTCAGTTGACATGTGGACAATTAAAATCGCCAGCATAGAAAACGGAGTGAGGGAACACTGGGAGATCAGACGCTTGCAGTCACGTAGGTGGAGGTTTGTAGACACTGACAATTTTATAACCATCACAACTACTACGTCTCCAATGCAGTTGGAGACTAATCAACAAAGGTCCAATTTAGCCGGTCATGACAAACGTGGCAAGGCCATGCTTCCTGCTTAAAGAAGACCCAGCTAGTGCAAAGCCTGGTATTGTTAGCTTATCTGCGCAAGTGCAGCGGGTCTCCTGAAGGAGAGTGAAGAGTGCATCATACTGCACGGCGAGATGATGAGGTACATTCATCTTGCATGCAGTGAGGCCTTTGATGTTCAGCTACAAGACTGCTGGTCTTCGGAACTTGTTGACGGTGTGCCCTAACAGGGGCACATCTCCCCACCATGTAAAGGGCGTTTGCCGAGTAGTAGGCCCCAGCTGAACATCGGGGTGAGGGCTTGCCCTTCCAGGTTGGCAGGTTCGGTTTCTGTCTGACATTTCTGAAAGGCCCAGGCTGCGAGTAAGCACCTGCCATCTGAGCCGGCTTGGGTTTAAGCTCGACGTAAAGTAAGTCTGCTTTCTACATAAAACCCTAAATATTTTATAAAAACATCTGAGAAGAACGTTCTAATTACATTTTACAGATTTGCAATGTAAACAGTCACAGCAAAGAATGGATGACCTAATTTACGTTTACCTTTTTCTTCGTAAACAATGAATCGCAGACATAGCCCTTGTTTTGATCGAAAGCGCATAATCACGAAACCTACAATGATTCAATTATAAGTTATTTTTCAATTTTCGCTTTCACTGCAAATTCGCAATACACATATTGCCTGTCTTTTGGCAACGACATTTGCATAATAAAACAGATATTTGAACATAAGTTTGAATGCGCAAATTTACTGCAAACGTGCTTTACCTAAGTCAATCACTTTATTTTCTGAACTCGAAAAAACTTGATAAATTTTCACAGGACTCCAACTCGATCTTGAACTCGCAAAAATGAAAATTTTGAACTCAAACTTGAACTCGAACTCATAAAACAAGCTAAACTCGATATAAAAATCGACCGAGTTCGCAGCCCTGGTTAAAACCTGACTTATAGCTGCCCATATTAGGCTACTGGCAAAGTGCACATAATCACAGGCGTTGTATTCGTAAATTGCTGCAAAATGCTTTTCTCAAGGGCACAATAAAACAAAATCGAAGCAAACATTAACTATCACATTATTTCTAATTTATAAAACAGCATTGGTTATACTAAACAACATCAATTAAAATTGTTTTCAATACATTGAAAACTTACAATTTTAATTCATCAAGTGCAAGAGTAAATACAAGTTTCAGAGACTGAAAAACAAGCTTGCTTTTTTGAGTCAGCAAGTCCCCGAACATGTCTTCGCATTCATGCAGGCAATAGTGTTAACCAAAAACATGAGCTTCCAAGCGTAATTACTCAAAGCACAATTTTGCTAAAATATTGGCATATCGGTTCTGCCAAACATACAATACAGCTTTAAGGAATAAACTAGATTCAACTCCAATTTCATTAAAAGGCATAGACATATCACAGTTCAGTAATGCAAGAGGCTAGCGATGCACTTAGCAAAACTGCAGACAGTGACACTGGTTCGACCTATCAGGTCTTTTCAGTGCAGTTAGTGACCGACAAGAAGCTAGAGGCCTTTAATAAAGCATAGCTTAGACCGCCACATTTGCGGGATCTATACTAGATCCACTTGGTGGATGGTCTGTCAGTACTCTGCGAAGCCGTATCACTCGTGAATGAGTGGCGGTTGTCGCAGGTGCACTAAGTCTAGCAACTGCTAGAACAATAGTGCTGTCACAGCCTAGTGGTCACAAGGTCTTACATGTATAGTAATGCAAGAGGCTAGCGATGCACTTAGCAAAAACTGCAGACAGTGACACTGTTTCGACCTATTAGGTCTCTTCAGTGCAGTTGGTGACCGACAAGAAGCTAGAGGCTTTTAATAAAGCATAGCTTAAACCGCCACATTTGCAAGATCTATACTAGATCTTGATAAATTGCATTTGCTTGTTTTATTAAATAGTTTTATTAAATATTGTTCTAGCAGTTGCTAGACTTAGTGCACCTGCGACAACCGCCACTCATTCACGAGTGATACGGCTTCGCAGAGTACTGACAGACCATCTACCAAGTGGATCTAGTATAGATCCCGCAAATGTGGCGGTCTAAGCTATGCTTTATTAAAGGCCTCTAGCTTCTTGTCGGTCACTAACTACACTGAAGAGACCTGATAGGTCGAAACAGTGTCACTGTCTGCAGTTTTGCTAAGTATATCACAGTTATTTTACATTAGGCCTAAACTATACAGTTAGCTTGCTCAAGCGTTTTAAAGTGGGTAGTGACTGTTTTGGCGCTGACAGTTGCAAGTGATTGGTTTGTTTGTATGACGTCTCAAAAAATGTGACTTGACCATATTTAGGCTAATCCTATCTGTACACTCCTCTCACGTTTTCGATACCTAACTCCTCAACTGTGCACACTGCAGTTATATATTTAAAAATAAATTATTGCAATACATCCCAGATAGCACCAATCTCAACTTGAAAAAAACTGAAGCCGGAAATTAAAGCCCTAACCATTTCATTCAGGGGCAGTCGAAGCCAGCTAGCTGTTGAAAGTAGCTAAACGTGGCTATTTTCGCGTAAGAGGTTAGGTCTTGATCTTAACTCCTTCTTACATGAGCGGTTAGAATTAACAGCCACATCAATTTGGTATCCTGTTTAAAAGAGGAAACAAATCGATTAAATCTTAAAAAGCACAAGTTGAAATTTTCTTGTCCAATAGATCAGGCCGTGTTGCAGTTCAGATGACTCTCGTTCAAACAACCGTTGCGTGGTAACAAAAAGGGGCGAACACGTGGTGACAGACGTTTACATACTAATGGGAAAAAATGAAATATCATTGCGACGAAACGAAAAATGTATGGGATGGCTTTAACATACAAGTAGTCCGAGATTGAGTCACAATGATACAGTGAGATGACTTTCACACAAAGTTAACCACCCGAACTACAAAGGGAATAAAAATTTGCAGAAACTTGTCTAATATATAAAGTGCAACTCGGTCTGTGTGTCTATCTTAACTCCTCCAAAACAGCCTGGAGCGCAAACATCAAACTTGGCACGATTGATCACCACCCTGAAGTGAGTGTCACAAGGGGGTCCGTAACATCACAACGAGGACAACGTTTTTAAATTCGTATTTTTGAACCGAGGAACACAGTTTTTGATTAAAACAAAAGCCAGTATCCGACTTACCAACTTCAACAAATTTCGCTTCTTTAGCATCTCACATGGCGTCATGAGTAACAATTAACTATAAAATATGTTTTCTGAATTTACTCAAGAAGTACTTAGCGCTGAAAGGCAATCAAACGAGTCTTTGGGAGATATAAACAAAGTGGTTTTGATAAAAAAAACTACAATTTAAGCTCAATTGACAGTGCAACAACAGATTTTTTTAAAAGTATCTCAAGTCTTTCAAGCATGCTTTCTTGCTTTTTTTCTGTTCCCTTTAAACTCGCTGTTCTATATTATATGTTTAACACTTCTAAGAATTGAACCCAGGACTGGAACTCAGAACCACTCCAATTCAATTGCGTAATTTTGCTGTGCCAGATCGTTCATGTAAATTGCTTAGAGGTGTTTTGTGTAATTAAGTGCTTGCATGTTGCGTAATTTAAAACTTCTCTTGTAAAGTAATGGAGTTGAAGTGGTAGAAGCATTCCGTTCGAAAGTCTGTCAAATAAGTCAAGGATTATTAACAATTTACTTTATTTCATTTCAATTTAAATGTGCTGTGTTTTAGTTTACTAGAGCCTTACTTAAATAAAGGTTATATATATAGTGTTAGTCATAAATGTGCATGACACTCGCTCTGAGATGTCATAATATGTCTGGTAAGATCAACACAGTCTTTCGCAAATACAGTTCACGATATAACAATTTTTTCAATAATTGCAACATTTTTGCAAAGACAGTTTACTAAAAAATTGATTTGTGACCTCATTTCTCAATCAATTTTCAAACTTTTTAACAAACTAAAACAGTGGTTCCCAAACTTTTTAAGTCATGACCCACTTTTTAAAACATAAATTTTCGGGTCCCACATAATTCTGCATGTACTTCCAAGTACTTGCAAAAAAGTACAGTGAAAACATATGTCTATTCAAGATGTTAATTCACTTTAAAATTATTTGAGACAAAGCCTGCAGTAATTTAAATTTTGAATGATTTTCGCGACCCACTGAAATTACGCCTACGACCCACCAGTGCACCACTAAACTAAAGCGTTATTTTAAGGAAATTTCGATAATGTATGATTTGTACTGCACATTTAATATTAGTTTTTATGCAAAAAACTGAACTTTAACACCTGTAATGTAACATTTTGCGCCACCAAAAAGTGGTAAGCTAAGTGAAAACAGATAAATTCAACACAAATGGATTGCAATAAGGTACTATCAGTTAGTATCGTTTGAAATCGTAGGAAATTAGCTTTCCAGCAACAGGGATATCTAAAACTAGTTTCAGATATCCCTGTCCAGGAATATGTGACTCTAAATAGTTAAAGCTAAGAATTAGTTTGGTGGGACGGGGGCGATACTCCATTAGTATCAATTTATCGCTTGTGTTCTCAAAAACAATTTCGTTGAAGTCGGGAGAACCGGTGATACTGACTGGAAATAATTAATTGACTGGTAGCCATACCGAGTGACGCCGACGGAGCCAGCTAGTTTCAAACATAACAGATCTGACCCAAGAAAGAACGGAAAAATCACGTGTTGACAGCATGCCAGAACGGAAAATCACTGGCAAATATTCTAATTCAGGGATGTCCAACCTTTTTAATTTAATGGGCCTCATTGCAAACTTAATATTTAACTGGGCCGCAAAACCAACAGAATATCTTAACACAATTAAATGAAAAAATTACAATATAAAACAAAACCATGTGAACACAGTTTATTTACGTTATTACAACATTGTAAATATTGTAATGTTTATATGCAGCTATACATAAAAAACATTAAATTTAATTAACCAATATTAATTCAATGAGACTTTTGACTTTGTCCTCCAGCCATAATGTTTTCAGTATTTGCATCGAAGGATGAATTCTTAATTCTAAGAATGTTTGCTAAATGTCTGTCAGTCAACCTATTTCTTTCTCCAGTTTTAATGTTTTCATGCTTACAAAAACTGCTCACAAGAGTATGTACTTCCCCACATGCATAATAATTTTCTGGATAAATTTAGAATTTGATTGAATTCATTTTTGAGATAATGCAATTTCTTAGAAAATTAAAAAGTTTGTTCTCCCTATGGAAAGTTTTCAAACCTTCCCGACTTTGCAGCTCAATCAGTTCAAGTTGGTACTCTACTGGTGCTTTATCATATTCAAATGAAAATGGATCATTAAACAATTTTAACTCAATTTCAATCTTTCTAAAGGCAGAAAATCTAATTGTAAACTCTCCAAGCAAATCTTCACATAATTTAGTATATTTTTTATAATTTACCGAAAACTTTTTCTCTCTTTCAGATAGGCTACAAAAGTGTACAATTTTACCAGCTTTTAGCTGCGTTATAAAAAGTTCCAATTTCTTTATGAAACTAGTTATCCGCCCAAACATTGAGGAACATAACTAATCCTTTCCTTGTAGACGCAAATTAAGTTCAGCTAATACTTCGGCGATATCTACAAAGAAAGATAAATCATTCAACTATTCTTCATTTTCTAAAAAATCTACATTTTGCTTCTTTTCTTCCATGAACACTTTTATTTTAGGCAACAATAATTGAAATCTTTTTAAGGTTGCTGCTTTTGAGAAATATACTACGTCTTTATATCCACTGCCAACTTCGTCCAAGAATGCTTTAAATTCGCGATGATTTAATCCCCGTGATCTGATCAAATTAACAACCTTGACAAGATCAGTCATCAAATGTTTTGTATTTAGCTTTTGAGCACATAATTGTTGTTGATGTATCAAGCAATGGTATCTGAGAATCTCATGATCAACAGATTCTTTGAATAAAGTAATTGTAGCGGTTTGGTGGACGATGGTAGTAGGGTTGAGCCATGAGAGCGAAAGGACAGAGAGTACTGACGACTGATTCTGTGGCTGTCTACCACGTCGATAGTGCAGTTAGCTGTTTATTGAATCGCACTTCGCTTACACAGAATTAGACTTTCGCTTATCACTGATACAATTACTTTACTTGCAGGAAAACTCAATTGACTTATTCAAACTTGACCGATTGACCGAATAATATCGAATACTCGAATAACGAATGACCGAATACTGAGAAAAGGCAGTGCGGGCACTTTATATGTATACGTAGCGGTGACGTAATAATGATCAGCTGCTACATAATAAAACCATTGTGTTTACCAGTCAGGGCAGGAGCACCATCAGTTGTAATTGAACAAATGTTTTTTTTATCAATATTGAATTTATCTAATGACAAATTAACAAACTCATATATGTCCTTGCCTGTTGTTGTGCCCTTTATTTGACACAAGTCCAACATTTCTTCAATAATGTTGATATTTTCATCAATTCCTCTAATGAAAATAACTAATTGTGCAGTATTACCTTGATCAGTACTTTCATCCAACGCTAAACTGCAAAGAACGCATGCAGATAATTTGTTCTTCAGTGTGCTTTCAATATTATCACCCAAGTCATCAATTCTTCTATCAATTGTCTGATGCGATAGACATGTTTCCTTTACTAAATTCACCTTGTCTGGACAGTACTCATTAAATGCAATAACAATGCATTCTTTTATTAATTCTCCATCAACAAGTGGTTTTCCTTTCTTAGCTAATTTCTAAGCTATAAGGTAATTAACTTTTGTACATGTTCCAGTTTTAACAACATGTTTTTGAAGACTAGCTTGCTGTGACCTAATTGCCTTTGTCAATTCTTCAATTTTCGTTTTTCTTCTTTCTTCATTAAACATCTGACATTCTGACTCATGTTTCGAAGCATAATGACGTTTGATATTGTATTCCTTGCATACGCCAATCTTATCATTACATATAAGACATATTATATTCCCAAATAACTCGTACACAAAATATTTTTCCATCCATTGCATATTAAATTTCCTCTTTTCTTCTGCTGTCTTCCTTTTTTTATTAATAGATTCCATGGCCATATGAATATAAAATTTTCAGTATTTAAGATTATATAATAGTTCTCTGAAAAAGAAATTAACCATTAATAGGTATACTGAGCCGTAGTTTACTGAAAATGCATTTATTTCAACAACAAAGAAAATTTAAAAATCCATTATTATAATTAATTAATCTAGTAATTAATCCAATAATGTTAATTTAGTTTTAACAAGATGTCCTTCAGAGTGATATTTATCCATAGTGTGTATCATATTTTTTGGGGACCGTAATCACAGAACTAAGAAATTGGCAATATTATAAACTTAGTATGCATGCTCAGTCGTAAGTTTCATCTTAATTATATTGTTTTTAAATTGTTTATGTCAATTATTTTATTTATAAAATATAAAGTATTTTGATTAAATTACATGAAGACTCTTGTGCTTACTACTTGATGAATTTGCTAAAAAAAGTTTTTTTAATGAATCGATAGTGGGCCGCAGGTTGGACATCCCTGGCCTAATGTCTCGACACTCACAGCGGCAAAAGCCAAGCGAAAGCCAAAATTAAAAGAATAATATGAAGCATTGCTACAGCAACAGCCAAAATTAAAAGAATGAAGTGAAGCATAATTTGAAATATGTGTAAGTGAAATGCCACACAGTGATACTAACCATTATGGTCAGTGGTGAAAGTAAGCCGGAACGGTCCGGTACGCCGTTCCGGTAAAAGATTTGCTGCCGGAACGCCGTACCGGTAAAAAAATGGAAGTTATCAAGTTCAATTTATGGCATTACTTACTCTTATCTTGAAGCTGTGTTGACACAATACATTTTAACACAATAGGTTTTATTTTATCACAATTACAAAGTTACTTAAAATTTTCAAGTCATAAGCCCATCGCAATAAGTACAGTAACTTGAACCAAGCACTAGTTTTCAGAGTTGGAGAATTGCAAATTGCAAACGTTTTGTTTCACAAACGTTATTAAATCTAAATTAACCGTCAAGTCGCGATAAAAAGTTAAACTATTATTGAGCATCTTTTTAATCTACTCTGAAAAATGTTTTGGACAGTAGCAAATAGATTGGTGTCAGAAGAAAGGCTCTTAAAAGTGATACAAAATTCCGAAAGATAGTTTTTTGTGGACAATGTTATGCGGAAAAGAAAACAGTGAGCTAGAATTAAATATTAATAAGAATCCAAATCCCTTGCAGAAAAAATGGTGAGCCAGCTTGTCGAGGTTAGAGCAAAGAATTTTAAAATGAATAAAACTTTTTTGCCATTTTGAAGACAAAAATAAGATAGATTTTAAGCATCATGTCCAAAGAAATACCGTATTCTAGTAGTGTTCCAGTAGCAAAGTACAGTAAGAATGGATTGATTTAACTATTACTTGTTTGCCTGTTTCATGGTGAAAATTTTACTGAACTCGAGTTCACAACGTCCGACCCGGACTCATAGCTTGTGAACTCGGACTCGTAAATTTCAGTTTTAATGAACTCGGACTCGGATTTGGACTCGTGACCTAAGGACTCCACTCGGCTTCGGACTCATGAAAATCGTAGTGTTCCCAACACTGCTGGTTTGAATGCACTACGAAATACGAGTATACGCACTACGAAATACGAGTTTCATTGCATACGCACTAATTACTCAGACCAGCTCAGACTCGACTAAAATAGAAATCAGTGTTGTGGAGACAACAGTTTAGTAGTGAGTCTTCTACTTACAGAGGTTGTTTTAAATTTTTATGGATTTCAAGTTATGGATTCCTGTTAAACGAATATCAAATAACCGATAAAACATAGGGAGTATTATATTTTAAAAGCTTGATTTTTAGGAATATTTCCAGCCTAAAGACTATACCTTTATAAAATGCAAAAAAAAATTAATCATTATTGGAAGAGAAAAGAAACCAGTGATGAGACTTTGAGTTCGGTAGCAACTAAAGTTCAAAGAACGGAGAGCAATGTTAGTATGCCTACCCAAAGTGGTGCAATCAGCGATCCTCTACCTGTGCATCAAGATCAAGTTGAGGAAAAATGTTCCACTGCTTATCCGTTAATTTGGACTGAACAACAGTATGAGGAATTCAAGCAAAAAAACAGTTGGATGTACGCTAGTAATGGTAAAGTAGGATGTACTCCGTGTCATGAAGTCAATAATTTGGGAGTAAGAGCATCTCGTGGTGTTAATATTTCCACTCAATGGGCAGATGGCAATGTCACTTTTTATGGTAGCACAAAAACGGTTCAACTTTCATCACTTCGAAAAAAGATCTGTGAGCACAGAAACTCAAAAGCGCACCAAGATGCTATTAATATTCTAGAGACGGCAAAGAAAGATGTACTCCTTAATTTAAATGCACAGAGTGAGCAAACTGCGTTTCAATCCACAGCGCGAGTGTTCAGGACAGCTCATTATGTGGCAAAAAATAGCAAACCTTTTACAGACTTTGAAAAATTGATTAACCTTTAGCAAGCCAATTCTATATACATGGGACGTGTCTTACACAGTAAAACTGTAGCTGTTGACATAATTGAAAATATATCTTCACATATGAAGAAAAAACTTTTAACCAAAATTATAGAGAGCAGAAGTAAGATAAATGTTCTAGCGGATGAATCAACTCGCGTGGGTGACAAATCAACTTTAATCGTGTTTCTAAGAGCTAGTATTGATGGCAAAGCGGCGCCTATTAATTTTCCGCTAGATTTAGTAGAATTGGAAAGTCTGTGCGCTTCTCATATTGCTGACAAAATTGTGGACTGTTTGTTCAAAAACGGCTACTCCATCGAGTTACTCCAAGAAGTAATCATCGGATTTTGCAGTGATGGAGCTAGCGTGATGCTGGGGACAAAGTCAGGAGTCGGAAAGTTGCTCAAAGACAAATTTCCTGCTATAATATTGTGGCATTGTCTTAATCACAGACTTGAGCTTGCTGTAGGAAATGCACTAGAAATTATCGGTGGTACAAATGACTTTCAGTCATTTCTTGAACATTTATATTCGCTAAAGAACAAGCGTGAACTTGACCAATGTTCCCATGATTTGCAAACGACCCTCAAAAGAATCGGCAAGGTGTTCACTATTCGCTGGGTCGTTTCATCCTTCAGGGCAGTATTAGCAGTCTGGCATTCTTTCCCCAGCATTGGCGCAACATTTTGAAAAAGCTTCAAATGACGAAACGAGGCAAAGCACAGAAAAGGCCAGATTTTGAGGCATACTGTCGAAATTTTGCACAATAAATTTTGTTAAAAATTTAGCGCTGATGGTGGATGTCTTCAACGAATTAACAAATTTATCAGAAACACTACAAAGCCGAAATATCACGCTGCCAAAAGCTCACACTTTACTCACTGCGTATACAAAACGTATAGAAAGCCTTATTGCTTCCCCGGGGGAACATTCCATCATGGCTGAACAAGCAGAAAAAGCAATGTCATTTCAACAAGTAGAACTGAGAGAAGGAAGAAGCCCAGTAATAAATCAGGCTCAATTTATTGCGGCTGTAGCTGACAACATGAAAGAAAGGCTCTTCACGACTGCATCAAGCAGAGCACAGCCTAGCGTTCATGCAACTCGAAGAGAGAACTACAAAACCCTTTTTGGTCAAATTGATGCGTTAGATCCAGAAAAGATTGATCATGAAAATCCTCGTTTTGGAGAAGATGAAGTGAAAAGTCTATGTGGCACCCTTCGTCTCAACAAGCAACAAACTCATCGTGCGTATATTGAATTTAAGGCAAGTGGAGGAAGAAGCATTCCTGACCAACTAAATAAGTTGATGGTGGCCGTTGACACCCTTTCACCAAGTAACGCCGACTGTGAGCGCGGGTTCAGCGCTATGAACAACATCATCACTGACAGCAGAAATGCAATCACTACGAACAATGCCGAGAAGCAACTCTTTGTCAGTACTGTGGGGCCACCGTGCGAGAAATGGAATCCAGAGCCATACGTAAGAACTTGGCTTGGAAAGGGAAGAAGAGCAGCTCATGCAACAAGCGGCATGGCTCGACAACAAAACTTGAAAAAGGCTAACTACTATGAACCTTTATGGAAAGTTTTTAAATAATTGAGTGTTTGATTTGGATTATGTGGTTATGTGCTTGGTTGAAAATGCATTGTTATGTTTGTGGTTGCAAACTTTCAATAATGAACCAAAAGTAACTTAGGTTTTGGGGATCTTTTGTAATTATCCCCCAAAATAGGCTATTTCAAATCGTGTCAATATAGTTCTCTGGCAAACCTTTTACTCTCCAATTTGCAGGCAACAGTACTACAGGACATTGTTTCGAGTCTCAGATTAGCGATTCATTCTAATCCAGCAACAATTAGTTATTTCGGATTATCTAATATTTTATAGTTCGTTAAAATTTAAAGTGCTAGGTATAATTAAGGCGTTTAGGATTTCGTGTCTGGATCAGTGGATGTCTAAGACCCATTTGCCTTTTTTGATCAGCAACCACAAAAAAATTATTTTACTTCCACCACTGTTATGAGCTTCTGGCAAGCATAGTACCGGTAAGAAAAATTTTCTACTTTCACCACTGATTATGGTACTGCTACATTAAATGCATTCATTCTACTTAATATGCTTATTTTAAAATACACTAATCGCTAAAAGGCAAAGCAGGCTTCAAAAAAAATTTTGTTGATGGCAAATTATCCTCCTCCATTTAAGGCTGCTCATAAAATTATGGTGCATATTACTTTTAATCATGTTACTTTTTTTAAATTTATTCTGCATTTGAATGCTCTGCCATTTTTTAAATATTTTTTGAATGGTGCATTGTTGGGAGAATTGACGTTTTTTGCGTGGTTTGTACAGTCACAACCAGGAATACAACAGAATTTAGACATTATCATTAATTTACAGGTTTTTCTTAGCTGTGTAAATTCAGTAGTTGTCAAAATGCTTTCACGTAAATAGCTGATACTACAAATTACTAAGTGATCTTAATGCAAAGCAACGTTACTGGCACTACGGCGTAGTGCTGCAGGCCTAGTGGTACAGTTGTCTGCTTTGCAATCTTGAAAATGGTACCGTCTTTCCAGAGCACTCAATATGTGGTCAGTAATACGAGTAATGTGGGGAGTAAAACGCAAAATCAAGTTTACTCAATCACAAGATCAAAACAATCTAAAAGCGGAACAGATCGATATCTCGTTCTTCTAGGATCTATGCGAAGAATAATTACTGTCATTGTGCATGATTGTGGACTGAAATTCGCACTGGGAATGCTTGCTGCTTCGCTGCCGAATCTTTGCCATGTGCAATTGTAATGGACGAGGTGTCTCCAAAGTAAGTACACGCTTTCAAGTTGGATGTTCTTTTAATGTACTGATCATAGGGCACTCGTTTTTTGAGAGAATATAGCGTGGACAACTATTAAATTTTAGCTATAGTTTGCATTTTCCACCAACCCACATAATGACAGGAAGATCAATTCAAGAAACGAGGCGCAAAAATGCTGTTTGTGAAGAATCGTTTGTATCGGTAAGTCAAACTCAGTGCCTTTTCAACAGAAAATTGGCTTTAATTCAGCTTCTACATGACGAACAATTTAGGGTAAATTTATGGCAACTGGCTTTGTAGCTGACACACACTCAGAAAAAGAAAGGAGAGGACACTCAAGAAAACATTCAGGAGTTAGAAGAGGCATATGCATCGAGTCAAGTTAAATCCGTACGTCATGCAGCGGTAGAGCTGGACATCAGCTGATTATCCATTCAATGAAGGTTTTGCTAAGATGTTAAGGCTTTTCCCACAAGCCCGATGGTGTAGTAGTTAGAGCGTCTGCTTTGCAGTCAGTGGACTAAGGGTTCATTCCCCTTGTCAAGTCTACCAAAAGACTTTAAAAAATGGTATCCACAGCTTCCCTGCTTGGCACTCGGCATTTACGGGAGGCTGTGGAAAACAAGCCGGCAAGTTTGCTTGTGTCATTGGGCAAGGCACATAGCCGGACACCCCTGCTTTTATGTGGAAGACAGATGGCCCAGACTCCTTGGAAATGGCAACTGCCAAGTGAGTGCAGACGTCCAGTCCAAAATATAGCGATACAATTCACTTTCTCATGAATAAAGGATAAATATAAACAATGCAGCAACAACAACGACGAGTTGCAAACTGTACATAAACTCTAAGAAGATAATGACCACAGGGTCGAAATATGTGAAATACTGCTTAACCACTACAAAAAAGATCCATCCATCCTTGATGACATTTAGCTCAGCGACAAGGCTGTTTGTGTACTATTGTTTAATGCATTTGTTATTGTGTGTTTTGATTTGATGAAAACCAACTATGGGAGTTGGTTAACTCAATTTATGTTGTTATCTATCATCATGTATCTGAAGTTTGTGGCATGTCTTGAGTGATTATTTTTCACAAATGTATGATAAATGCCAACTGGCCTTTTTCCATCAATAAGGTCTCTTCAGGGCACCTATGTCTAGGCAGGACATGTTATATTCACTATTATTTTAATGATGAAACTACTGATTTGTGGAAATTTGAAAATTCAATTTATTCTGAAAAAGAAATTACTTACTTGTGGAAGTACGAAAAAATTATTAATTAAGGATGTGCAGAAATTGTAAAAATATGGAAATCTAAGAAAGTTGATAAAAACTAAAAGCGTCATCACCCATTTGGGTAAAATTTGATAATAGAGTGAAATTAAACTCCTGTTTTCATTTCCATATTTCTGCAATTTCCATAATTTAACTTGGTGTTTTGTTACTATTTTTTCATAATTGTGTAAATTTCTGTATTTAGTGTTGTCCCTTGTTTGTGGATTCTAAATCAGTTGTGCAAAAAGGCTTTACTTTCTGTAATATTTATTTTTGATGCTTTTAGGCTAGTGAAAAATATTTTTGGGTGCAAATTGACCATTGGGGTGCTTTTTAAAATTTTGTCTGGCAACCCTGATTTATTATTTAGTTAAATAATTTACAGTGGCAACTGAACGTGTTAACTGTAGGTCTACACATAGCTCAACAGCAGCACAGTGTTATGAAATAACATGTTAAGCAAAGTTTACATTGCCATCAAGTTTGTGAGTTGTCAATGACTAAACTCATCTGCACTAAAAAAATAAGTTAAATCAACTGGATATCACCAAAATATTGAAATTATAAAATTGTGGAAATTTATATTAAATTGTATTGTGGAATTACTGAATCGCAGAAATTCATTTTAAACCTGAAATCATGGAAATGCAGTAATGAATTTAAAGGGAATTACTGATGTGGAATATGATTTCCATAATTTGTATTGCCAGTGTATACTCTCGACACTATGTTCCCCTCAGTGTACACTAGGGTGCTTATATATTCCCATCATTTTTCAAAAGTTTTTATATTTCTATCTATGTATGATAACAGTGTTCTGTTTTGGAAAACAATACCTGCCACAATTTTTTTTTTATTCTGACAATGCTAGAGGGTCTTTGGGAGACATTGCATGAATCACTGTGAATATGAGCCAAAATACTTATAATTTCTTTGTTTCCTTTCCTAAGAATATAATTATTGTTTTTATTGTCACAATCAAATTTGGTGTTTTGTTGAGAAGTGCTGAAATTTTGTTTTCCTATTCTAACAACTCGTGAAAGTGTGAAGGTCATTCAAAATAAAAAATGGATTTCAAAATAAAGCTTCTTGCTAAACAGATTTGGAAGTTAGGGCAATTTTTGCTTATCTTCACACTGATTTGTGCAATATTGGCAGGGGGCCCCTAGTTGTTAAGTTTTCAAAAAAATTTTGCATAAAATGTTTTTATTCATTTTCCAGAATGGTGATGGAAAAATAGCCTTCAAGGGTCAAATGCCATCAAAGGCAAAGTAGCCACATTCTAATTTATTGATGCCATTTCTCTTATTTTTGATGTGAAATGTCACCTCACATTTTCTATTTCATTTATGAGAGGTTGCTCACGTGGGTTCGAAAGAATAGGTTCAAGTGCTCATTGTTTAGTTGATTAACTGCATTTTAGTAGGCAAAGAGTTTGTTTTAACACTGGTGCATGCTTTCTTCGAAAGAAAAGGCAAAAAAAAATTTTAACTTTCTCTTTATGTTAAACAATTGTTCTAAATTAGCCTTAGGCCTACATTCTTCCCTTCCAGAACTGGTTATTATGGAATCTAGCAATTACTGTAAACAAAACACTACGCATTATGCTTAAGTTGTTTAATTATAGTAAAAGTGTCTTTAATATTCCATATTCTCAACTTGACTTCAGTCTATTCTGTTTGTACTGGTACATGTTTGAGAGCGGCTATTTTGAGTCAGTGGCATTTTACCCTTGGAATCTGTTTTACTGGTCAACATTTGTGATTGGTCAAGTTTGATGATATATTAGAAGCGTGATTTTTCGTCGTTTGTGATTGGTCAATTTCTATGACATATTTAACGTATGACATAACAAAAATTTTTTCCCTAGTCTACACTTCTCCATATGTTTGCATACCAGGGGCATCACTGTGTAAACACACGTAAAGACTTGAACCTGTAACCATCGCATTTGAAGGCAGCAGTACTGTCCACATCACCACAGCAACACTCTGTGCATTACAGCAAATGTACTTATTCAACGACACATAAACATTTTATAGCAAAATAGATTCCAAGGGTAAATGCCATTAACATGCAACAGCAAAACAGCCATTTCCTATATGTTTTGCTGAACCCATACACTCTGAGCTCTATGCTTCCAAACAAAACCATTACTTTTGCTTTCCTACTTATAGCTCAGGCAACTTTCAAAGGATCTGAACAAAAGATCTTTTTTGAATAACTAAGGTTCTCATGCGCTTGCAGGTTGAAACTATAAGTCAGTAATTTTGATTTTTGACAATAATGTATTGCAACTACAACATGTTAACAAGCTTCTCTACAATGTTTGCAAAGGAAACATATGACAGAAATGTAGTAGTTACATTGCTTGTTTGCAAGTTACAACCAAATGATGTTCCTAAAAAATCTGACCCCCAACTTTTTACCCGATTATTTTTACATGGTGGCTCTTTTGCCACGTACATAATTTGTGTGTCCTTAAATAACCGGATATGTTACTTCACCTTCAACGTTGCAATGGCCCAGAGGTTTGTATTACTCTGTGTAAATTGCATGGTTAAAAGTTTAGTTCTTTGCATTGTTTTTTGTAAATTGGAATGTATTTTCATCAAGTCATGCCTTTAATTTGTCATGGAAATTGACAAATCACAAACGATCAACAGCAAAATCGATTCCAAAGGTAAAATACCATCAACAGCAAAATAGGCACTGCCTATTTTCTAATATCATCCCAGATCTTGAAAAGATTGTTTTTCAAAAGACAAGCTCTACCCCTGTTAAAACTGATGGGCCTAGATTTTTCGCTCCTCACTAGAAAATTTGTGGTGTAAATGATTGCATGTAAATATTGGAAAGCTTTATACAGACAATATTGTTAAAGTGAATATTGAAGCTGCTGCTCGAACATGTCGTTACTCCTTTAAAGTCGAAGTGATTGATGTAGATATTTATTTTCTTATTTCTTTAATCACATCAAGTTAAATAGATCTAATAACTTAAATTTGATAATCTTAACACTGTTGGGATTAAATTGCAGGTGAATAGAGGAATCCAGTCTGTATGTTGAAAAGCATTTGGCTGTAGTCTAGTACTGTAGTAACTGAAGGTCACTTTACAGCTTCATACTCATATAAAAGTAATTTCGTAACTGTTTTGGTCATCACAGTTGTTTGTGGCCAGCTTAAATGCTGTTTATATTAACCAATAATGCAATTTATTTTGTTGATGGTGCAGTGTGGAGAACAAGCCGGCAAGCTTGCTTGTTGTGTCCTTGGGCAAGGCACTTAATGGGACACCTCCACCTTTATGTGGCAGACAGGTGGCCCTCCCGTACTTCACTGGATTATAATTGTGAAGTTGCAAACCCAGCATGTCAGACGACTCTTTGGTACCCACCAGTGGCAGTCCGCCTTGTTGGTGATGGGGCTACCAGTCACTGAAGACTGGTTCGAAATGGGCTGCCATCTTTCCTCTAGCCTAATATCAATTAGGTTGACGGCATGAACCTGAATTATCATTCATGCCGTACCTCCATCCCAAGGAAGAGGAGGGGTAAACACAAACAAACATTTATTTTGTCATAGTGGTTTGTTGCAGTTACGACTGCAGGTATGGTGGTGTAGTTGTTAAGATCATCTGCTTTGCAGTTGGTAAAACAGGGTTGATTTTGCTTGTCGAGTCAAATTGAAGACTTGAAAAAATATTCACTGACTCCCGAATGGCACTCAACAATAGGAGTAATGTGGGGGGTAAATATAAAACTGAGTTTACTTGCACATAATCTAGGTGCGTTAGACCTCACTGTCCTGAGCACATAGCCACTGCTGAACCAAACCAGCAACAGTTGTGCTTCATGCTATACTACTACAAGTGCTATATCATATCATAGTGGTAACTGCACATGGTTGAATTAATGGTTGCAATCCTGAACATTTTTTGAGTTTGCAGAGGTTTGTATGACCCTGTTTTTATTTAGCAGCAGCATTTGGATCACTTTCTAGCTTTTTGTAATTATTTGTATGATTTAAAGGCAATGGTTTATTCCAATCTTCACAAGTTATTTTGTTCTGCAATGAAACGAAATGCAATTGCCGTGAGTAGTTTTTCAGACAAATTAGAGTGATGTTTCATTCGGGACGTGGGTATTTTGCTTTCAGCGGAATTTTACCTTTGGAGGCTGTTTTAACGTCACCATTCATGTGTCTTTAAATAGGCATATTTGCTTCAATTCAGGTAGTGGTGCTATGGTGTAATCGATAGTGCTGCTGCCTTCAAATTCGATGCTTACATGTTCGAATCTTTGCTGGCAGGGTACTTGGGCAAAGGCAGTACACACTGGGAGAGCTGACATGCAAATGTGTGGGGGAGTGTACACTGGGGGAACAATTTTTTTAATTTGTCATAGAAATTGAGCAATCAGAAACGACGTTTGATACAAGTCATCTGTTTAATACGTCGTTACAATTGACCAATCACAAATGTCTAGCGGCAAAATAGCTTCCAGGGGTAAAATGTCGTTGGCAGCAAAATACCCAATGCCTTGCTTTTAACATTGCATGTTCACACAAAAACTTCTGATTGACTGTGCACAGTAGCAAGAAATTCTAGATGCACTGAAATAACCAAATTTACACCTTGCTTTGTAAAGCTGTAGTGAAATTTACTTCATGGTCGATAACAGACAGTGAAGCTTTGTACATTTAGTGTGTTTGGATCGCTGCTTCCACCACTCATCAGGTAGGAGCTCTGCAAATGTTATTAATGAATGAATGTCGATTGAGAGCTTTAACGATCTGCTGCTTTTAACCTTTACAATGATGATCAGACGTCTGTTGTAGGGATTCACAGGATTCTCTCATCTGCATTCCACATCAATCTCCCATTATCCTATTGGAGTTCCATTTGTCATTGAAAAATCAGGTCGTGGTGAGCGAACTTACGATATTTATTCCCGACTTCTCAAGGAACGAATTATTTGTCTCATGTCACCGGTACTTAGTCTTTAACTTATTTGCAAATATTTGCATCACAAGTTATTTCCTTCATCTGCGATTAACTTGCTGCTTTAAACGTAAGAGTAGTCAAGCTAAGTTTGCTGGGGTTAAACTCCCCTATAAAGTGATGTGCAGTAAATGGAGATGTCTTGTGTTGCTAATGTACTAGCTTTGTGAGAAAACTAAGCATAACCAATTTATGTACAGTAGTAGTTCTCGACCTGACATTTTTTCGTTTTATACACACTTGAAAGTCTTTTGCTTTGTACCTGCATCTCCTCAAAAATTTGTTACTTATTCCAGAATAGTCAAAGCAAGCAGTAACTGATTTTGAATAGAGCGGTAAGAACAATTTGTTTCAGTTCCTGGAAGTACGTCTTGTAGAACGTGTCACATGCTTAAGACTTTAAATGCTTGTAAAAACTTATTTATATTTTTTGCATTGTATGTGCAACGATGTAATGAGTTAAAGAGAAAGGGTTGTTAGCAGAGAAGGTTGCGATTGTTGTTGGTGTGGATGTGCTTTGATCGATCATTCTCTTTCGCTTGAAATTTTATGTGTTTGCTGGTCTTAATTCCACAGCTTGGCGCAATGACACAAAGCTGCGGCGGCAGGGTGCCTGCTGGAAAGCCTGGCAATCGAACATAAGTTCAGGAATCAGCAATTGTGCTTCTGTTCATCAAGCTAGAGAACTCCCAAGTTGCTTGTTTTTGCTTTGTCTTGATTTGATGCTTGGGGAGCGAGATTGGTAGCATAGGTGATAAAATCCAATGTTTGAGGAGAAATCAAAAGAAACCAATCATGTGTGAAGTCGTACCTTAGATGGGAAAATATTTCGCTTAAAAATAACATAATAGACCTACCGCGATCGAGTGCAAAACATTTGAGATGAGCCTTGGGCTCCTTCCTTGCCAGCACCAGAGTACATAGTCTCAGCCAGAAGCTGAAAATCATAAATATAATTTCAAAAGGGATTGCACCAAATTGCAGTACAGTTTATTTCTGCAATCGTAAACACTAGCACTATGTTGACTTTTGTTCCTTCTTATTCATTGAGCTATACGTTCTGAGCATTACGCAGGATGGGTGTACATACACTGCGTGTGCGCTCATGCTCTGTTCGTGAGTCTTCAGTCAGACTGGGCCACCACTACAGTTAGACTACTTTGCCCCATTACCTGTCCCCCACATAAAGATGGAGGCATCCCGTTAAGTGTCTTGCCCGAGGACACAACAAGCAAGCTTGCCGGCATGTTTTCCACACTATCCCTTTTTTGCTGAGCGCCAAGCAGAGAAGCTTTGAATACCATTTTTTAAAAAGTCATTTGGTATGAGTCGACTTCAGAAATGAACCCCAAATCTAACTACTGCAAAGCGGACGCTCTAACCGCTAGGCCATCGCGCCGGTACTTTTTGTTCTTCATACTTATTGAAAGGAACGCATAAAAGTTTGTGTAATCACAAGCTCTTTTTGAGCACGACTAGTCTTGATTTAAGAATTGGATGTGAAGCAGGGACTTAAATTGTTGTCGAACTACACTTGAGGGCGCCACGAAAAATTAATCGCACGAGATACCGAAGCGATCGATTGTATTGCCACCAACAAAATACTCGACTTCTAATAAAAAGATCACCCGGGTTAACAGAAACTTTGCCAATAACAGATTATCATTCACTAGTACACTTTAACTTACAGGCAATCCGTGCGGCTACTCAGTCTTGAAATAAGCGTTTGATTGATTAACAATTTCTGGTTAATTTTGTCGCTCAAATCTAACTTCCAAGACAATAATTATTAGAACTAGGTATAAGATTACATACTGCATTGGCGGCTTATTTATGTGAGTATCGGTGATGACAACAAGCAGAAATATCGAAGGAAAGGCGCTTTTCCGACATAGCGGGCTATACAGCCTAATAATCACTAAGGCTTAAGCTATTAGGGTGTGTGAAATGAAACAACGAAAATCTTGCTGTAGCAGGATCATTTAGGGCAGAGAAGTTATGACTACTTCTTACAACAACTTTTTTTTACTACCCTGACAAATGTTAAGATAAAGTTGGCTGATTTGATATTTTTTACCCAAAAATCTTGGTGGTATCGAATTTTAATATAGCATTGAAAAAAGCTGTTTGGGCCATAAGCTTTTCGTGACGCTCTCATCAGTAGCAGTATCTCGTCAAAAGGGAAGATCTCGAGTGAGTAAGTGTTTTATGTGATTAGTTTGGACGTTTGGCAATCAAGACAAGCCAATGATAGCGCTATCATTGGCTTGTCTTGATTGCTGAACGTCCAAATTATTCACATAAAACACTTACTCATTCTAGATCAGGGGTCTCAAACACGCGGGCATCATGCGGCCCGCGACGCACCTTGGATTTTTACATAAATAATTATTATCTCTTTCAGGGCCTCATGCTTTTATCAGCATTCATAGCCAATAGTATCATTTCTTAGTGCTCACCCTGCAACATGGCTTTATGACGTTAGAATTGTTCGATTGTTTTGTTTTTATCCAGTCTAGAAGTTACAGCGTTTCTTACCCTCTTGCTTGTTTTTCGTACTTTTTATGTTTCTGTATTAGGCTGCGTGCAACATTGATGGCGCAATTTTGTGTTTTGTAATCGCTTTGAAAGGACACTTTCGATTCTTCATTTTTTGGGTAAAGATGGTCAGTCAATTAGTTCTACTAGGACTAAGTTTTTAGTCTAGCCTCTAGTTGAGGTGGTTAAGTTAATTGCCGTAGTTGAAGAGAAAATATTTGTTCTTTTCAGAACCAAAGCGAAAAAGGCAATTTGAGTTGCAAAGCAAAAGTAATTACTGTAGCTATATTTTAAAAAAACTAAAATTTAGCTTTATATAATGTCTTCCAGTTCCAAAAAAAGAAAAATTGCAGACGAAAGGAGAGTTTTTCAAGAAAAGTGGGAAGAGTTGTATTTTGTCACTGCGGTCGATGATATAAGTCATAGCCTTATTTGCCAGAAAAATATAGCTGTTATGAAGGAGTATGACATGCATCGGCACTACGAAACAATGCTCAAAGATGAATATGACGGGTATAAGGGCGAAGTTAGGAAAGAAAAACTAAAGCGCATGAAATCATCACTGCGCAAACAAAGAAGTATGCTCGCCAACATTAATCTGTCTAACAAAAATGCTGTAAGAGCAAGTTTTGCTTTAAGTGAAATGATAGCCAAGTCATCACGGCCTTTCACGGAAGGTTTGTTCATAAAAGAATGTCTTTTAAAAGCAAGTGACATCTTATCCCCTAATCAAAAGAAACTGTTTGAAGGCATAAGCTTGTCGCCTAATACAGTTGCAACCAGGGTTACAGAATTAGCTGCCGATGTTGAGAAACAATTACTTGCGACGGCAAAAAACTTTGAAGCATTTTCAATCGCTCTCGACGAAAGCACAGATGTGTCAGGCACAGCACAATGTGCTGTGTTCATCAGGGGTGTAGACTGCAGTTTAAACGTAACAGAAGAATTTCTGGAATTAATACCACTGAAGAGTACTACAACTGGACGTGATATTTTTCTAGCTATAGAAAACTGCATGAAAAATGGCTTGCCATGGGATAAGCTTGTATGTTTGGCCACTGACGGTGCACCAGCAATGTGTTCCAGTAATGTAGGCGTTGTTGGATTAGTGAAAAAGAAACTAAACAGTCTTGAAGCAAATGAAATTAACTTCATTAGTGTTCACTGCATTTTACATCAAGAAGCTCTTTGCAGTAAAAGTCTACGAATGAAGGAAGTGATGGATTTAGTAGTTAAAACAGTCAACTTTATAAGATCTCACGGGCTGAATTATCGGCAATTCAAATCTTTTCTGGTAGATATGGACTCCGAATATGGTGAGCTTCTTTATCATACTGAAGTAAGATGGCTGAGTCGTGGAAAGGTTTTGAAGCGTTTCTTTGCACTTAGAAATGAAATATCTTTATTCATGAAAATGAAAAATAAAGCAATTCCTTTGTTGGATGATCCTACTTTCCAATGCAGCCTTGCTTTTCTAACAGATATTACACATCATGTGAATGAATTGAACGTGAAACTTCAAGGTAGAAACCAGATTATCACGCAGATGTACGATCATGTAAAATCGTTCAAAGTTAGACTCGGCTTATGGGTAAAGCAGTTACACGAGGGAAATATGATTCATTTCTCAACTCTGAAGTCATTAGGAAAAGTTGAACCCAAATGCTTGAAAGAATATGCTGATTTGTTGTCAACTTTAATTCAACAGTTTGATATACGGTTTGCAGAGTTTAAAGCACTACAGCCCCAATTTCAACTTTTTTCAACGCCGTTTGCGGTTCAAATTGACGATGTTGCAGAGGAATTACAAATGGAGTTAGCAGAACTTCAGAGCGATACTATTTTGAAACAAAAACATGCAGATGTAGGGATTCCAAAATTCTACTCATTTCTTTCTCGAGAAAGGTTTCCGAGATTACTCTCTGCTACTGCAAGAATTATTGCAATGTTTGGAAGCACATATGTATGTGAACAATTTTTCTCGTCCATGAAGGCTAACAAGTCTGTAATAAGATCACGGCTCACTGATGAACATTTACGGGCAACGTTGGGAGTGGCTACCTCTAATGAATTCAAACCTAATATTGGGCTCCTTGGTGATGCGAAACGCTGCCAGCTAAGTAGCCAGGACAAAATATAACTGTAATGCCAAGTAAATTTACGTTACTCACGACTTATTTTTGTTTATTGGGTTTTTAATGAGTGTTTTGTTTATTTACCGTTAATTGTGTATTGCGGCCTGCGGGTTAACTTGCAAGTTTTCATTTGGCCCTCAGAACAATTTGAGTTTGAGACCCCTGTTCTAGATCTTCCCTTTTGACGCGATGCCACCAATGATGAGAGCGTCACAAAAAGATTGTGGCTCAAACAGCTTTTTCAAAGCTATATTAGTATTGGTTGCCCCTAGTTTAAAGCCGGCTACTGAGTGACAAAACATTTGTTTTTCCGATCTAAGTTCTGCGAGAAGCCGTTGTTGGTTTCTAGTAACTCGTCTTTGATTTTACACGGTTTGAACTTGCAAGCAGGCAAATACTAGCCACTATTTGATCAAACAAAATAGGTTTGCATTTTATATGTTGGTGTTGTTATCGCCTAGGGCAGGACCTCAACTCCGGAGGCTTTATAAAGCAGCCCGCAAAGTAATTACAAAGTGGCCAGCAACAGGTTATTATAACTTGTTTATTGTGACGAAAGAGTAAGTTTGTCTGATTTTGATGACACATAGACGATTACATTTTATACTTAGTACTGTACACTAGTAAATAATGCCTGTGGAATGAATACGCCGCTTTCATGAGCAGTGTGGATATTCGTGGTTGTTATATTTCAAGTTATTTTCAGCAAGAGTGTTCAGCTACAGCTGATATGATACCGAGCTGTGGAATATGAACGCTGGCGTCAATGACTTAACTCAGGTGACACAGCCGCACTTTTTCAGCTCTGGAGAAAGTAAAAACAGCTTGATGGGTGGAAGCGCACCACCACCGTATGCTCAACCACAGAGATATCGCAATCCCCCATAAAAAATCTCTTTGACTCGATGCGATCCCCTTATTATGCTGCTTTCGATAAATTGTTACGTGTTTTCTGGCGATTTGTCGAAAAGCTTCGTTTCGGTAACTTTCACTCTATTTGTGTGTTTAAATTAACATTTATTTAGTTGCTGTTCAAGCCAATTAAAAGATACAGGGATTGTGCCTATAGAATATAATTTTGGTCGAACTTTCTTAGTTTTTACCAACTAAACTGTAATAGCTGTAGAGAATTTATTGAACGTAGCAACTAGCAATAAACGCTGAAGCTTTTCATCTCGTTACGGCGACTTCATCTGGGCAAAATCTTTTATATAAATAAGCAAACGTTCAGAAAAATAGTTCAACTGTAATTTCTTATGGTAAATAAACGTAGCTCACAAAACCAAACACAATGTTGTTACGCTTCATCACCTAACCAATTTGTTGAAAACATGCAGCGAGTTTACTTCATCTCTATGTGAGCAACTTACAGTTGAGATGTGTGACGACCTACTGGTTTTCAGTGTTACAACGGTACTTTTTTAAATGCGAATTTTTGCACTGTTTTTCTGCAAGCTTTGTCCCGCCCGCAATAAGATTTGATGGGAGAGTTGGAGCAAATACGCTAGACTCTCACTATGTGGTTTGTATAACAGTGGAAGAAGAGTTTTCCCTTTGACTTTTTGTTTTATGGTATTTAATGTTTTTTTAATATTCTGTTTTTCACAATGTTTTTGGTTACTTCGACGGTTATTCATAGAACAGCTTTGTGTTTGACTCAGCTGTGGAGTGACCAGTGCGGCTATCACAGTACATTTTTGCCATAACGCAAGGAAGTAGTTTAAGTGCTTTTCGACCTAACATGGATATCGTGAAGTTGGAACACGCGACAATCGTTGCTCCATCCCGCTCAACCTCGTCATTGACGAGCGTAGCTCCAGTGATGCGCCAGACTGAGAGGCTTTTAGAAGGTGTACGCAGAATGTGCGATACAAAATAATATTTATCTAACCAATAAAGACAAAATGTAAATTAAGACAATGTGTCTGAAACGTTTTAATGTTTTATTATATGATTGTTTCAGATAGAAATCATTTTCAAAAAAGAATGTAGACCATAAGGATTATTTTTAACATTTTAGAGACACTAATGAGTAATGTTCTATTTATATATGTCGATTTACTTACATGTTGCCTTCATTAGATAAATGTTATTTTGTATCGGACAGGGCTTTCGTTCCTATCGTATATAACTGTCACTCGAGTGACTGCGATGTTTTCATGCTTTCATCATGGGACTTTATTGGGAAGCAGCGCACGAGGGCACGCACCTACAGCCCCATAATGGGACATGCCATGATTTCTAAACAAAAGCTCTTTCAGGTTGATGATTTCGTCTCCGGATTGCTCGTTGCTCAGCTTCTTTTTCTTCAATCGGAAAGCAGGAAGAAGCCAATTCATCTTTACATCAACTCGCCAGGTTCTTCCATTCGTCTTGTAAAAAATATTCTTGCAGTGCATTTACAACAACGAGCTGAACGTTGAACAAACTCGTTGAAGTTTTTGAGTTTGGGGCTTATCGCGTTAGCTAGGACCTTCTTGCATCCAAGGCCTCCCTTGCCGACCATCTCTCACCACCAGGTTTTTTCCAGGTGGCTCTGTGACGGCCGGACTGGCCATCTACGATACGATGCAGTTGGTGGAATGCCCAGTGTCCACGTGGTGTGTAGGCCAGGCCAGCAGTATGGGATCGCTTCTCTTGGCCGCCGGGAACGATGGAATGAGGCATGCGCTCCCTAATTCAAGGATAATGCTCCATCAGCCACTAGGTGGAGCGTCGGTAAGCAACTCTACTAGTTTGTAATGGAGGCAGTGACTTCATGGAAGCGTGTGTTGCAGGGGCAAGCTTCTGACATCATTATTCAAGCAAACGAAATCAAGAAGGTGAAAGAGAATTTACACAGTTTGTACGTGCGCCACACCAGGCAGACGCTCGATGTCATTGGTAGGGAACAATTAGCAGTTGTGATGTTATCGTACGAATAATGCTTTGTTTGTTTGTAGAACGCGCGTTAGACCGAGATAACTTCATGGATCCTATTGAGGCCAAGAAATTTGGGTTAATCGACCACATAGTGGAACATTCCGCCGAAGAAAGAGACTGATAAATGTTTAGTGTAAGCACGAAGACGACGTAGCCGCCAGGTCACTTTGCGATTCGACGCGTTGCCACGCGATGTCGATCCGCTGTAGGTGTCGGAGTGGCTGGAGCGCCGGTTGAGAAATGGCGTGGGGCTGGAGGGGGTTTCCCGTGAGAAAGATTCCTGTAAAATAAAATATTTTTGTTAACTTGGCGTGCGTGGTCGTTTAGAGCGAGATCGAACCGCGTGTGGTTGGCGATTATGAGGATTTAAGTGATCAAACGCATAAGAAGTAGAGAGCTTAATGCAATGCGAAGTGACATCGCGCTCTTCGAGTTAGCAGTCACCCACGCGTATGTACCAACCCGGCGTGAGCCAATGTTTGAATTTTAAATCCAATGTCCACGCAGTTTTGACCTCGCCTCCTGCAAAGAAACTCATTGAGTGCTCCACTCTCATCCTTTTCGATCATCGCGTGGCCTGAGGCCGAACCATGAAACGATAATTAGTAATTTAGGCGTGATTCGTCAATAGTTCAATCAAATCCCGAGATCTTACCTTTCAAATTAGATGCAGATTCAAAGGAACTCACGGAACAGATCCGATTGTTTTGGAGGTAGAGATACTCAAGGTTTGGTGGAAGAATAGGAACCTCTGTCAAATTGTTACCGTTTAAATTCAGGATCTGCAAAGAGGAGATTTTACTACGTCAACTTTTTGTTTCTTCATCTCTTCTAACATGACGTCACCTTGAGCTTTTTGTTCTTTTTAAACACTTCGGAAGGAATGCCTGCGTTTGTGAGAAGATTTTGTTCAAGCGATAACTCTTGCAATGAAGTGACGCGTGCAAACGTTCGTGGAGAAAGCCTAATAATGGAGTTTGAAGCGACGAGCAAGACTTTCAGATTTCTGATAAGATCACAAGGTTTATGATTGTGAAGACCACGCTTCATAAGTCGGATGTGCTTCATTTTTGAGATGCTTCTATCACAAATGTTCCAACTTTTAGCTTCCCAACGTGGCTGATTTCACAAGACAAGGTGGTCGAGTAAATTGCGGCGCTATTTCACGATGTATTGATTATGATTTAGTGGTCTCGCATTTGAACTTAACTATAGCTACGGCTCTTTGTTATACTTTTGGGTGACCGTTTCCAATAATTGCTGCTGCACAACGGGTTCTATTGTGCAGTAAATTCATAGAAAGTAACAATTGCAATTCAAGAGGATGGATGAAACTCCGAAGCAAGTCCGATCAACGACACAATAGCATCGTCGTCGCTGGCTCGAGTCTGGACAATGAACATAACATACCACTTCTCCTTATAAAGCTTTTTGCCCAACATTCAGTCGATGGCCCCCCAACTACTTTCGACCCATCGTTCTGCACATGTGCAGAAGCATCTGTGTAAAAGTCTGCGCTGGACGAATCGCTGCGTTTTCACCGAAAAACTTTTTATCGCCCTTTAAATAGCCATCATACCTGGGAATAGGGGGAACCAGTCGCAGTTTGTTGTTGGTCAAATCGAGCGTCTCAAGGTTGATCAACAATTGCAACACGCCACGTTCTATTCTCCGATTGGTCAGTTTGTTATGACGCAGGTCAAGCAGCTTTAAGTTATTCAGGTTGTTAACGTTACGTGACCGGATGTTGCTGATACGGTTTCTCATGAGAATAAGCGTGTGGATGCTATTATGTGATACAATTGTTAATGGTAATTGGTCTACTTCACATGACTTGACCGAGCTTACCTAGGTGAAATTTTGGGGATTTCCCACACTTTGTTATCAAACAAATGCAAGGTATTAAGCCGCACCAGGCGCAAGAGAGCATGACGTTGAATCCCAGTCGTCGAAAGCTCGTTATGTTGGAGAAGGAGATATTCTAAATTCTAAAAAAAATAATTTAATGGAGGGGATTTAATTAGCAAGAGGCTGTTGTAAATTCATCACCCTCTGCACAACCTTGCTGCCTTCAACATTTGGGATGAAAACTGGATCAATTTATGGCACGACTACATTTGACTATAAACATCGAAAAACTTGACTTACATACATACAGTAGATAATTGGTTAAGCACAGCATGTGCTTACTCGGAGTTTGTTTGTGGCGGATTTTGTGAGGTTCCGAATCCTGTTTCGCTCAAGATGGAGAAGTTTCACAGATTTAGGAAGGTAAATCGGAATGCTTTCTAATTTGTTTCCTGATAAATCTAAATACTCAACCCTGCAAAACAACACGATGTCACAATCTGCGCACAAGTACGATCGCGCATCGCAATCTACCTGCGAAGTCCGACAAAAGATTTTGGGAAAATCCCTGCGTCCGTCAGTCTGTTGTTCTGTAGGTAAAGCATGCGAATGTTTCTCTGACGTCTGAAACTCCCCTCTGGAATCACCTGTATGTTGTTATCATGGAGATAGACCTGTAATCTCATCGCATCGTTAAAAGCAGCGATTACTCAATAAAGTCTTCATGACTTACTATTTCAGCTGAAGAAGAAATGGGCGGTGGGAAAGTAATGACGTTGTGCGATAATGTCACTTGCGCCAGGTTTGACAGCTTGGTTAATGATCGCTTCGAAATTCCGTTGCTCCTCAGACGGTTGTCATGGAGAAATAAATGACGTAACATTCGCTTATTCGCCAATGCATTTGGTTCGATTCGTTTGATGTTATTTCCTTAAATTGTTTTATAGTTATATGTAACATTAAGCTCTTCCTTACGACATCTGATAGCGCTCACCGGATAAATATAAATTTTGCAGCGACTCCGGCAGATCGCGTGGTACGACACCGAATTGATTGTTTGAAAGAAGCAGAGTCTGGAGTTGGTGAAGGCCAGAGAAAGTCCCCGGGGAAACCCCGTGCTCATTGAGGAAATTTGATTGCAAATCGAGAGTGTGAATTTGCGGGCAATCCCAGAAAGTTTGCGGAGAAAGCAGAGAAATCCTATAAAAGAAGCAGGCAAGCTCCGGTTTCTATTTAGTGGTTTCCACTTTTTTACTCACTTGTTTCCGTTGAGTGAAAGGTAGGTGGTGTATGGAGGGATTTTGGGAGCTTGGAAGAATCCTCTACCACTGCAATCAACCACGGCGAGGTTCGAGCACAAGCACTGTGTAGGACATTGTATCAAGGCTGCGTATACAAGCAGATCGTCATTTGGAAGAGGCATATTTACACGGGGAATAAAGAGCGATGCTTTACCCAACGGTATGTCAAAAGCAAAAACAATATTAAAGAAATGGTTTTCATATTCGTTTGGGGACTAAATAAACAAAGTTCTATCTTTTAAAAAGTTGATCTCCAAAAAAGTGATTTTCATATCAACAACAATGGCAGAAACATCAATTTCAATCTACAGAAAAGTTTTTGATATAAATCACACCTTGTATAGTTACCACATTTGATAATAAAATTGAGCTCACTTAATTCTCCACTCCTTCGCCCCCCCCCCAAAAAAAAAATTTTTTGTTTCGAAATACGCCCGTGTTTTGTGAAATCGGGCCTAAAACTTTTGAAATTGTAGGATCTTTGAGGTAGATCCGCAGAAATCGGGACCTGGTAAACGTGTTTAACTCGGTGTGGTTGGTTGTCGCAGAACTGCGGCATCTGTTCGAAACATTGACCAGTCATTTTGGCCTAAACTGTCGTTTTTACGGTCTGCTTGATTGCTTTAGCAGCAAAAGATAGTGTAGACCTTTCCCATCGTGAGGATGAACACACGACGTTTTCCCAGGACTTGTATAACCGCAAAACCACTTCCAATCTATCCCAGTTACCCCTCGATCTTTTCAACTTGTTCAGCTGTTTGTTTTCATCAACCTTGCCATTTTCCACCCCACCCCAGCAATTTAATTCGCGGGCCATCCTGGTCACTTGCTCATTTCAGTATCGGTCACTTTTAAAACACACGATAATTGATGAACTTACTAGACTTGCTTAAATGAAATTTCTTTTCATTATTTCTTGACCCTCCGCAGCATTGGCACCAAAGAAGTGCCGCAAACAGCAGCACCGGTGCCATTACTTCGACTTAACAGTAGCGCTAGATTGAAATCACTATTCTCTCGAGTTGCAATGAGTCTAACTAACTAAGACAAAACTGCAACGTAACCTGAAATTCAAAAAATAATAATTTATTGCGTACAGCTGTTCTGTTCGGCGCTGGTGAGAACTGAACTCATCTCTCTACCATCAACAGCAACAGCATGACGTTACCACAGCAGCGTATTTGTGACAAAAATGAGCTTTGAGAAAATTTGATCGCCTGATGTTGACACTGCACACTCATGCAGCGGACTTATTGTTACCATACAATGGTGTCGCGACACAGGAAGTTGTGCTATTCGAGCAAAGTCGACCGTGAACGTGAAACAGCTTTGACGTCATTCAAATGAAGATTTTCAAAGAAAAAATGCGTTTAGCGTTTCATGAAGTTTAATAGAATTTGCAACTAGTTTTACTCCTTTTGGTAAAATTTGTTGCATTAATTCGACTTTCAGATGTTAAAATGTCACGCAGCATCTGCATTGCTGAAGAAAGAGCGTTTCAATATTGCTTGGCTGAAACTGAATCAATTGACTCTAATCGCAATTAAGCAAACAAACTGTCTACATGAAGCATCAGCTGAGAAAACAAATTTAACCAGAATACAAACTCAATATTGGCACTTTTGTTTTGAGAACAAGCTTTTTGCATGATTTAATTAAATTGATGGGCATAACAATGTATATAATCAGCATTGGCGCGGTACTATTTTATTCTTGATTAAACACCACTTCTTATTCGCATAAAGCTGCAGCACCATCTTAAGCTTGTGCTATAAGTTTGTCAGAAAAATCTTCAATTAGCACCTTAAACTCTTTAAAAAGAATTGATGCCAGAGCTTCAACAATTAAGTCTGGCGGATTAAAAAGATCCAAAATCTCTCTATTGGTTTGCCTTCAAATTCAAAACGTGCCACTATAACTATTTGAATCTCATCATAGATATCAGTAGTTTCGTCTGATACGATGGCTAAATAATCTAATTGGGCAATCTCATCTTTAATAATTTCCTTGCTTACACACAAAACAGACACCAAAATTTTGTTTTGGGTCGCTTTGGAAGAATATTTAAAAGCAGAATTGCTGGCTATGTGAGCATTCAAGCAAGCATCTAGTTCACATGCAAAAGCTACTAAATCACGAAAAACTCCAGGATGTTTTGACTTTGCTATTTCATCATAGCCTCGTAAGGGTAATTTATGTTTGCCACAAAATTTTATGTAATCTACAATTTTTGATAGAAATCCTTTGTTTTCATTTGCCTTTTCATCGTGGCGTGCAATAGCAAGTCTGTATCCTGAACCCATTTGTGAAGCAATGTTGGTTGTCCCTAAATATGATGAACTTAACATGTTAGTAGAATGATCTTTAGAATTTGTGTGATTTTTTGGTTTGACTTGCATACGTTACTAATCTCTCACTCCGGTTTTTGTTCGTGTAGTTTCTCCACCAAATAGCGGAAAAAAAAGCAAAAAAAATGCATTCTTTTCCAAGCAGCCACAGAGCCATGAATTTGTTTCATAAATTTCAGAACCAAACTGCCAAATGTGGTGTTTATTTCTGCCACTAGATGGCTGATTAGGACTTAACTTGGGGGTGGTTTTCCTAATTCTTTTATAGCTAGTTTTTGTTGCAAAGATGGTATACAAAAATTTATTGTTTGAAGAAACAATACACAATTGTTCATACCTTATCTTTAATTTCCACTGTCATTCTGGAAGAGTAATTACCTTCTTTTAACTCTTTCGTTCCAGCGATCATCACCTGATGATCTTCTGTTTTCAGTGTTTTCCTCAATTTCTTTTCAAATTTTTTTTCAAAGTTAGTTTACTAAAAAATCGATTTATCACTTTATTTCTCATCCGATTTTCATAAAATTTTCAAAAGATAACGCTTAATTCCTCACGCATCGGAAGATGTTAAATTTGTGCCCTAATTCTTGGATTTTTTTACCCAAAAAAGATTAAAGAGACCATGAACCCAGTTGCAGGCGACAAAACCTGCCAAATTTTCAGCAGACACATGCAAAAGCCAACCGCCTTGAAATCAAATTGAGATATCATGTTTACCAGGAAACCAAACCCTTTATCATTAACACAGTCTAAAAATTACTCTTTTGTGGCATCATTTGACAAAATTTCAGGCAATAATATAAAAATTTACCTTTAGAAATTTTCAAATTCCTTAGGAGTCTCAAAACCCCCCAAAACAAATTTGTATGGTAGGTAAAAAAAACTAAATTTGGTGCGCAAAAAATATATGTTGCTAAATACCGGTCTCATTTAAAAGCTCAGGAAATTTGCTTACCAGCTATATATAACTTTAAATAGTCTAGGCTGAGCGGTATATGATATTTACTGATCAAAAATGGGTACCGTACATCATATCAGTTCAAACCCTTCAAAAATTTTCGATTTGTCTGTACTAAATTAGAATTTTTAGAAAAACTATATTCTTTAAAACGATAGAATAAATTGCAAGTATTTCACCACTAAAGTAATTGTTTTGTATCATTCATGGAGACAGAAACTAAAATGCAAGTTTAAAAGCTGACAGAAATTTGGCTTTTCCAAATCAAAATTTGCTGTATCCCCCTTGTTTCTCAACAAGTGGGAGGGGTGTAAAAAAGCTTCTGTTTCATTGCTAGTGACTACATATTCTATTTAAACTTGATATTTTCTGAATCTTGAAGAAATTCCCTCGTCAAAAATACTTAATGTTACATGGTTTAGGTTAACCTCTAACAGCTAATGACTGATCATATTTTAGGTACTAAATTTAACTACCAAAATTTAGTGCCTGTCGGTACCGGTCAAAAAAAAGGTCATGAGACTAAGAAAGTTGCAGATTGTAAAAAACCTAGGTTTTTCGGAAAGTTTTAACTGATATGCCATGAAAGCTTATTTCTTTAGCATCATTTAGCGACCATTTCTAAAAAAATTGGTAGAAAAATAAAATCGCTAGTTATCTTGAGATAAGGGCACTACTTCAATTTCGAAGACAACTCAGCACCTAATGGTGAGGGGCTAATTTGTACAAAATTTGCATATTCGAACAAAAAAAAATTTTTGTTTATATATTTGAAATCTTCAAGAGATTTCAACGATATATAAGACTTCATGTAGAAGTAAGCAGATGAGTAATGATTTACAAACAAACTTGGGGTATTTTATGATGATTAATTATGATTGATAATGACAAATAATGACAGTTTTTCGCTCTGCCACCTTGCGGAATTTTTTTTCGCTATTCATGCGGGAGCGAAAGAATTAAATCATCCATCAAAGAGTTTGGAATAACAGGAAATTTTGTATTTGGGATAGATTTGAACTTCACTACTTTCCACTCAGAAACAGCATCATTCAACTGCCAACCAATAGATCCTGAAAAAGAGTCTGGTCCAAAAGTTACGTCATCTAAATTTTGAAAAACATGTCTGAGAGGAAGCTCATTAAAATGGAGCAAGCATATAACCCATTGCAATGGTCTTCCTATAAAAGTTTCTAATGATGCAATAAATTCTTTTCTTTTGCCAGTCATTACAGCGGTTCCATCAGATCCAACAATCTTTAATTTTTGTTACAGAGCTGTATCTTTGATTGCAGAATAAACTGATGTTGGTATTTTATATCCAGTTTTATCTTCTGGCATTACATGTGAAGATAAAAACCATTAGGCTCTCCTACAATTACACAATGTTTTTCAACGACTGTTTGGCGATGACATTTCCATTTACTTCAACCATTGTCATTGTAGCATCTTTCGTTCCATCTACAAAAATGGAATTTATTAATTCAAATAATTCTTGCTCCTGGCTTCTAATTTCTTCTCTGTATTTTTGCCTTTCTCTTGGCAACTTGCTTCTATCCACCACATATCTTTTATCCTCTTCAGTAACAATTCCAAAAGCTTTTAATGTAGCTGAAGCTATAGCTGCACCAGCTCTATCAGACACTTCATATTACTCACAAACTATTGTAAGTTCTTTTAACGTAACTCGATTGTGCTGCAAAATAGATTTTGAAGAGCAAGGTAACGCCGAATCAAATGACACTGATATTTCTGAATTTTCACTAGTACTTGTATCAGATTGAAAACCAATTACAATATCAATATTTGCCGAGCTTGTTGAAACTGTACTATTAGAATTGGATTGTTTTTGAGACATTTTTTGAAGAAAATTCATATCAGACTGATCGATTGGTTTAACAGCATCCAAACATTTTCTTTTTCTAGGACCTATTTGATCTTCATAAAATACAAAGTCATCTTCATTCATTTTCAACTTATTGATTTCTTCAAGTTTTCGTCGCTGTTTCTGGTCATTACAAAAACTATCGAGCAATTCTTCAATATCACGTAAAAATTCCGTCATATTATAATTAAATGTCGCACTGGTGTTGAATCCTTTTTTCCCTTTTTTTGGCTGAGACTCAATCAGTCGAAAATCTTTGACAAGAGTTAAAATCCTAAGCACAATGTCATCCACACTTGTGCAATAAATATTGCAGTGGATCCAACGTTCATATAGTTCATTTGCAACAATGACAGTTGCAGCTCTTGTTCGCCAATGTTTTTCATGAAGCAATCTTTGCAAAAATCTCTGTTGGTTGGAAGAACACCATTTGGAAAGGAGCCGCAGCTTTTAAAAAGATATTTTCCTTGACGCTCACAAACTCTAGTATCAGCGTTTCTTGTGAGCATTCCAAAATGATATCATTTTAAACTGTAAGAGTACCAAGTTTATAAGATATTTGTGGGAATAAGAAATATTTTCTCTATTTTATTAATCTCCTAAAAACATTTTGAACTTGTGGTACCTAATTAATTTTTACTAGTAATACAATAGTTAATCAAAACCACCTAAGGACTGCAAAAGCAATGATGTATATACACAATACAAAGTGAATAAACAAGCCGATTAACCTTATAGGTAAAAGTTTTACTTCGCCATTAGCAAAAACATTATTTTTGCTAATTTGTGGCTTGTGTGATGTAGTTAGAAGAAGAAGTTGTTTTGAAGCAGATACAAACTTGGGTCTTCTGAGCATTTTAAGCCCAAAACCAACTTTCTAGCTTAACTAGTTTTTTGAGATTTTCATGAATTTGAGGAAGCGCAAAGTTTTTGGGAGGTGTTTAGCCACCTGGGTGTAAGTGACAGAACCCCAAAACAACTTTGGAAGTTGTTTTTAGACCTCACCACCTACTTTAATAAACCTGGTGTTTTGATTTGAAAAGAAAATTTTTTTCACTCCACCCTAGTGAACAGCAAAACTATCCTAGGTTACTGGGTTTTCCACCTAACACTTCGATTGTCATATCTCCGGAACCAGTATCCGACTCTGATTTGATATTACATATTGATACAAGCAAAGGTCATCCCACACCTATAATTTCTCCAAGGATGCAGGGTCAGCTCATTTGGCATTATCATTGTCTGAGTCACGCTGGAATCAAAGCAACGCAAAAGCTTTTGCAACAGCGATATGTCTTTACACTTAGTGAAAACTTGCGTTTCTTGTCAACGTGCCAAAGTTGACCGACATGCAATCTCCCCTCTCACATCTATTTCTATGCCTACAGAACGTTTCAAGCACATCTAAATTGATATATGTGGACCCTTCCCCCTTCTCAAGGTTTTTCCTGCTTATTCATGTGCATTAACCGTTTTTCAAGATGGGTGGAGGCTTACCCCATGTCCGATCAATCTGCTTCGTCTATCATTACTGCCCTTGGCAATCATACCCAAATATTTGGAACATTTTTTGTATTCATTTTGATTGTGGATGCCAATTCACTTCTGCTGCCTTCAAAGGTTACTGCCATTTTTTGGGATGCGAGCATCGGATGAGCAATATTCAGTACCAGCTATCAAATGGCTTAGCTGAACGCTATATCAAAACTATCAAGACCGCACTTACTGCAAAGCTTGACCGAAATAATTGGGCAAAGTACATTCCTCTCATTGTCCTATCCATCAACACTACCTACAGAGCCGACCTAAAATGCAGTAGCGCTGAATTGGTTTTCACACAAACTTTACGCCTTCCTGGCGATCTATGTTTTAATACTCCACTACCACGCATTGCTTTTTCATATGATTTTGTGTTATCAATGAGAAAATTTGCAAATGGATGTAAACCCACTGATACTGGAGTAGGACAATCTAATCCAACTCACAGGCCAAAAGATCTGGAAACTTGCACACACGTTTATGTGCGGAATGATCCCATTGAGCAAAATTTGACGCCCATTTATGACGGTCCTTTCGTTGTACACTCAAGAACCAATAAAACCTTCAAAATTTTTCGCAAAGGTAATCTTTCTTCCGTTGGCATAAACAACATAAAACCGCATTTACTCTACACGATGCTACATCTCAATTACCTTTTTGTTCCACAACAATTCCTTCCAATCCCAATTTAAAAAACTTTTTTCATCACCCATACAATTTGCGAGCGGCTCAACGAGCACCTCGTTACACTGATTATGTTACGTATTGATGTTGACATTTTTGTTTAATTAGTACTGCTAGTGCTACCCATGTGCACAAACATGTGTTGTTCTTATTTTGGTGTTATCGTGTTAATTGTTTTTCTTTTTCTAGAGGGGGAAAGCTGTAGTAACCTAGTCAATACTATTATATAAACCCCAACACTTTTATAATTAATTGTGTTATATTTAAGTGGCAGCTCTGTTGCGATTACTGAACCGGAACCAACCAGAAAAACTGCTCGTTGTGTGGATTTAGCTGATGTGAAGTCTGCTGGCTTTATTTCATAGTTAGGAAAACTATAAATCTTATTTGTTCTGGAAAATAGGCGAAATATAGAAGATATATTTGAATGCGAATTGTGAAAGAGTGGGCAGAAGATTCGATTCTGAATTCATTCGTCGTGCAAATCAAGATTACAATAAAGATCACCCATTAACATTGATAAAACTGTTATAGGTGTAGGAGATTGCTACATATGCTACGAACAATTCTTTATTTAAACACTTTAAGGCAGAGGTGCCCATTACGTCGATCGCGATCAACACACGCGTCACTGCACATGCTCATACAACTGCACGAAGTACCGTAAAACTCTAGCAAGCTAGCGAATAAGAAGGGATAAAAATGAGTGGAACAGCGAAACCAAGTAAAAAGCCGAAGACTTACCATTACCATACAGAGTGGAAGGAGGACTTCTTTTCATAATGTCATTTTCGAAGTGTGTTTGCCTCATCTGTAAGTGTACAATTGCTTTACCGAAGAAGGGAAATGTGGAACGTCATTTTCGGACTGCTCATAAAAACTATGACACTGAGTTTCCTCCGAAAAGCGAGTTGAGAAGGAAAAAGTTGAAGGAGCTAAAATCTCAATTGTCCAGCCAGCAGTCATTTTTCACACAGGTAACTTCAAAGGCAAAGGCAGTCACTGAAGCATCATTCCGAGTCAATCACTTCATCGTAAAAAAAAGAAATCCTTTCAAGATGGGGAGATGGTAAAAGAAGCATTTATTGAAGCAGCAAACTCATTGTTCAGAAACTTTAAAAACAAACCAGAAATACTAGGTTCGATCAAAGCTCTTCAGCTATCAAAAAATACAGGAACACGGCGCAGTGAAGCCATAGCTGAGGATGTGACCCGGCAACTTTGGAAGGACATCGCGGATTGTGAGTGTTTCTCACTTCAATTGGATGAGTCTACAGATGTGAGTGACACAGCACAATTGTGCATTTTTATTCGGATGGTTTTTACTGACATGACTGCAAAAGAGGAACTGTAAACAATACTACCTTTGAAAGAACACACACGAGGAGAAGACATATTTAAGTCTTTCAAAAACTTTATTGAGAAAACTGAGTTCCCAGTCTGCAAACTGATGTCCATCACCACAGATGGCGCACCCGCCATGGCTGGTCACTCAAATGGATTTATCGCCAAGTGCAGGGAAGACGATGATTTTCCAGACTTCCTCAATTACCACTGTATTATACACCAACAAGCATTATGTGCAAAAATGCTCAACGTGAAAGAGATAATGGATGTGGCAACAAAGATCTCCTGTTCTATTCGAGCTAGATCTCTTCAAAGACGACTGTTCCGTGCACATCTGGAGAAGGCTGACTGCGACCACTTGGAGCTGTTATTGCACACCAATGTGAGATGGCTAAGTCGGGAGAAATTCCTGCAAAGATTTCGAGAACTGTTTCCCGAGATCAAGGAGTTTCTTCGTGAAGGTAAACATGCAGATTATATTCAACTAAATGACCATCGGTGGCTGCTGGACTTAGCATTCTTAACCGATCTGACCAACATGTTGAATGACCTCAATCTACAGCTGCAAGGAAAAGACAAAACTGTGATTGATATGATCATCTCAGTTAATGCTTTTAAACGAAAAATGCAACATCTCTCTTCAAAGCTCCACCGCCATGATTTGGCAAACTTCAAGAACCTCGCAGCAGAGCTGGAGACACAAACGCAGTCATGTGCGCAGCTTGACAGTGCGCGCTACATAAAGCAAATTGACAATTGTCTTTCAGAGTTTCACAGACGCTTTCAAGACTTTGCTTTACTCGAGCCAGTCGCTACATTCATGTGCTATCCTTTCCAGGAAGATGTTGTGGTTGTTTCACTGGCGTCAAAAATTACAACACTGTTCTGCCTAAACTCTTCTGAAGTGGAAGATGAGATTCTGACACTTCAAGCCGACCTTCAGATTAAGGCCAGAGCTCATGGACAATTCCGGAACTTACTCATAGAGGACAAGTACCCAAACATTAGAAAATGTGTTACCTTCTTGACTGCATTATTTGGCTCCACTTATTTATGTGAGTCAGCCTTTTCCTACATGAAGATCATCAAGTCCAAGAACCGTTTTACCATGACTGATGAGCATCTGAAGTTTGCTTAAGGCTGGCTATCAGTAGCTACTGTCCGGACTATGCATCACTGGCTGATTCCATAAAGTGCAAGTCATCAGAGTAAGGTAATGACAAAAAATTTACAGATTAGTAATGTATAGTTTTATGCAGTAATACAAGGTACACCAGCATATACTGTACAAATAAAAATAAATAATTCTCAATATATTTATAAATAATATGTTTTGCATTTTTAGTAGGTGGTAGATCTTTTTGACTTGGTCATGTCATAAGTAGCTCTCAGGCTGAAAAAGTGTGGGCACCCCTGCTTTAAGCTATCTAAGCACTTTTTCTTCTCTTTTTCCCTTGCATACTAAAACTAGCTCTATGACATAATAATATGTCTCGCACAATTAACACAAATGTTCGCTACCGCAGATCATAATATCAAGATATTTTTAAAAATTGCAACCTTTTTGCAAAATTAGTTTATTAAAACACTGATTTGTGACCTCATCTCTCAACAGATTTTCAAACTTTTTTCAACACATTTAAGGCTATTTCAAAGCGATTCCGTTAGTGTATAATATGTACAATTGATATTTGTTTTTATGCTAAAAAATGAACTTTAAAACCAATGGTATAACTTTTTACCCCTGCCAAAAAGTGGTGAGTACAGTAAAAACAGGTGACTTTAATACAAAAACGCTATAACAAAGTACTAGCAATTACTGTCCTTTGAAAGCTTAGGAAATTTTCTTTCCAACAATATTTGACTTCAAATACTAAAGGCTAAGGATTAGTTTATAATGGCTGATCAAAACTTGGTTGCCATACATCATGTTTCATTTTTAGCTGAACAATTATCCAACTTGACCTAACGAACTTGCAGTTGTTAAACAAAGTTAGTTCTTTGGTACATTTTGACTACTTTTCCTCACAAGCATGGTTCTTTTGCATTATCTGTCGACGTTTCCAAAAACATCCATCATAAACTGAAGTCTCCAAATGTTTATGAAATGTAGTCTACCGGTTAAAAACGCACAAAATTTTAGTTCAGGGGTGTCCAAACTTTTTTTACCACGGGCCACATTCAGAAGAATACACCAAAGTGCGGGCCAGTCACTAAACTAAAGGAAAGGAACATCGTACTCATCCCACATGTAGTGATGTTAGCCTATCAATATTTGTAGGATGCGCTTTCTGACTGAATATAAAAAAACACAACAGTCAACACGGGTTTCTCTTCTATTTTAACTTAAGACACGACACAAAAATGCTCATAAACAGCATGGCTTCAGTGAGAGCAGTGATGCTGTACTTTGGCACGCATGATGGCCGGCAAGTCAGGAGTTAGTCTGGTGGTTGCAAGGCGAAGTACATCGCAGAGATGGCTGTCAGTCATCTTGGTTCTGAATTTGTTCTTATTTAGCGTCAACAGAGAAAACGTTTGCTCACATATATACGTTGAGCCAAACAAACTCATCATTTGTTTTGCATTGCGTATCATCAAAGGAAACCTGGTCCTTTCCAAGCTCCGGTAGAAGTCTGAAAGGGAGAGAAGGTGATGTTGATTTCTTAGAGAACTGTCACACTGCATTTCAATAAGTTCTAGTTGCAGACTCTCTTCCACTTCTTGTGCATCCATTAGGAATGGAGTTGAAAACAGCTTGATTTTGTACTCGACAGCAGAAAAATCTTGGAAGCGCTGATTGAATTCTGTCAGTAGAGCTTTGACAACAGACACGTACTTACACTTTTGCGCGGAAAGGTTGGCATTTGGAAAAGCAGACTTGATTTCGGACAGTGTGGGGAAGTGCGCAACATTGGAATTGATTAGTTGTGTCTCAAACAGACGGAGTTTCAGACAGAATGCTTTCAAGTGCCCATAAAGCTGTGATACAAGCTGGTCTTTACCTTGAAAGGTCCTGTTCAGTGCGTTGAGATGACCAGTGAGATCAACCAAAAATGCTAGGTCTGCCAACCACTGAGGGTCTGTTAGCTCATCAACATGTTGGTTCTTCGCTTTCAGAAACTGATCGATTTCGGACCTCAAAGAATAAAATCTCTGCAGCACAGCGCCGCGACTTAGCCAACGCACATCAGAGTGATAGGATTTTTTTTAAATTTAAATCATATATTTTCATAATGAGTATTACGTTATATTTTCATAATGAGCCGCGGGCCAAAAAAAAGGGCAGCGCGGGCCGGAGCTGGCCCGCGGGCCGTAGTTTGGACACCCCTGTTTTAGTGCGTGCATTTTACAAAACTACAATTTCTAAAAAAACTAAGTCCTTTGGTATACTTTGTCTATTCTTTCTCGATAGCATGGATGTTTGGCATTATCAATCAAATTATTCAAAAAAATTTATCGACAAATAAAGTCTGTGAATTTTAATATGTAGCCTACTCCAAGCTAAACACTTGGTGATCACCCAAGAAAAAGACGATGGGGTAAAGATGGTCCTTCTTATCTTTTGCAACAAAATGCAAGTGTTGAGCTACATATGATCTAAATGTTGAAGCAATTTCTTTTGCAATTGGGCAAGGTTGTCGCAGCAGCCAGCTGATTTGATACTCTGAACCTCGACATTATTGATGGGGGCTCTCGGTAGTGCTATAACTGTGGGTGCTTCATTTCGAGTTAGTTTGCTGTTTGCATGGCGGCGTTTATGCCAGGGCCAAGAAGCATACACGCAGTTCGAGACGCTAGTTCATATTAATTGGTCTACAGTGACGAAGAAGTGGTAATAATGGCTCAAAACGCATTGTGAGATCATAATCTTAAACGACATCACAATGCTTGCCACTATGTGGTGAAAACAGCAGCCGGCAGGAAAATTATCCATTATCATTTTAATAGCAAACACAAATGGTAAAACCCATTACTGATATTTGTAATTGCAAGGATAGGCCTATCGGTACAAAACACCAATCTTCATTTAGAAGTAGGGAAGTCTGGATTAGGGGCAAAGTTAAATGTGATAAAATCCCAAATTTAAGAAAAGATCAAAACTAAACAATAATAACATCAATCTGTTGCACTGGATTAAGAGGGAATGTTTTTGTTTGAAAAGAGCTTAATAAGCGCCTATTGCACTAGGTTATATGACTTAAAGGAACGCCATAGAGAGTATACTGTAATAAAATCCCAAATTTAAAAAAAGATCAAAATATCAATCTGTAACACTGGATTAAGAGGAACTGTTTTTGTTTGAAAAGAGCTTAATAGACGCCTATTGCAGTAGGTTATTGACTTAGGGGAAAGGCAGGGCCCCTTTTCATGCTATGGCCGAATTAAAACAAACAGCGCAGGCAAAAATCTTAATATTACAAATATTAATACGAAAGCGGGGCCATCAAATCGTCAAATAGGCCTACCAGTAAATACCTCATCTCTTTATGAGTCAAAACGACCACCATTTGGGCAATGTCATTGATTTTAACTGTGTTTTACTCCCCTCCTTACACTTTTAAAAATTACGAATGGTGTTTGTGACATCATTCTTTCCTTTTGAATACTTCCAGTCTTGACTAATAGACCAACATAATCACTATTGCATATACAGTAACTACGGCTTATATTTACTAAAACATTTCGTTGTTGCTCTCACAAATGTTTGTACGGTGAAGCTGGCGCAGCTGCATTAAGGGATACGTTTTAAATCGGTACGAGTGATACCCTGCCCGGGTTAAATCGCACCATACTAAGAAGAAACATTTTTTTCTATTTTGCTTGATAATAGCTTTATAGAGCTACAGGAATCAAACCTGAAAATTTCGGAAAAGCAAGGACTCTTTTAACTTCTATGAGCATACCTATACAAGGAAAAACGAATATGAATCATAATGCGAAGCCAACAGGGCCTTGAGAAAGTTTAAGGAGAAATTAACGTCACTGTGTGAAATCGCACCACATGGAACATATTATTGGAATTTTGCTTTATAATAGCTTTATAGAGCTACCGGCACCAAACCAAGCATTTTGGGAAAAGCAGTCTCTTTAAACTTTCCAAGGCACGTCAACCAGGGAGAAAAGGACATGCTGCATAATGCGTAGCCAGCGAGAACTTGGCAAAGTTTAAGGGGAAATCAAAAGAAAACAACGTCACTGTGTGAAATCGCACCACACGAAAGACATTTTTTGACTTTTTGCTTTGGAATATCTTTAATATCAAAATCCATTTCCTACTTCCAAACTACGGGAAATGCAAGGCTCCCTTGGGTTCGTGTTAGCAATGAACAGAGCACATAGACTAGAGGCATAGCCAGGATCTTGAAATGAGATATTCTATTAGGAAAAGGAGCACACAAAGTCGTAAACATCTAATATGCAGAAAACACATAAACGTTTGGCAACTCTTCATACAAAAACCTGATATGTGAAGCTGGCTTTGCCGGCTGAACCAACACTCTCAATCCCGACGTTACTGACGGGGTCACTGCGGGTGACGCTGTCATATATACTATAAAGCAAGGATTTTTTCTTATGCTGATACGCTGCTTGTTATGGTATTTATGTCTATACTCTACATCATTGTAATAAAATCCGAAGTTTAAGAAAAAATCAACACAAAAAAGTTAACCATAACAATTTGTAAAACTGAATATAGAGATCACAATAGCCACTGTTGTCGCTATGCCGGAAACAAGACCAATAGCGCAGCCAAATTAGGAACTTAATACCTCAAATATAAATAGGAAAGCGGCAGCACCAATTGCCAAATAGGTTTACCATTACATAGTTTTTTCCTTAATTGTGAAAGCAATCATCATTTGGCCGCTACAATCAGTTTTGATTATGTACAATCCCTGCTCCCTCACAAGTATTAACGATAATTTGTGGCAAGATTCTTTGTGAGCATTGCCAGGCATGATTGAGAGAATATGATGATCACGATTTTGTGTACAAGAATTGTGAAAATGCATGAAATTCATTAACTTTTTGCTACTGCTCACACAAGAACCGGATGGGTGAAGCCGGCTTGGCTGGTTGAACCGAAATACCAAACCCGGGCATTACTGATGGAGAGCCTCTGCCGGGCTACGCCGGCTTGGCCGGCTAGTACAGTACAAATAGCGATGCATAAAATCGAGAAAAAAGGGGCGCTGTAAACATGGGAAACTTTTTTAGCTCAGTGTTTAATTAAAATAGTGTTTATGATTTGAATAAACAAGACGTTTTAGGCTGACTTGACGTATTACGACGTAGAATTTATGTAAAATTTGCTATCAGAAAAGTATAATTGCGTTGAAAACAAAATTTGGTGAGTAAAGGGAAAAAATTGTGATATTACTTCCTATACTAGACTACTCCAATAGGCTATTGCTAAATATTGCAGCTTAAAAGAATGTAAACAAATGAATATCGTTTGTTGGTAAATAACTTCATATCTTCATTTACTACTGTTCAAGTCGCGACTAACAAAAATGACGTCGGGCTGAGTAACGAAGACGACGGCTGCTCAAGAAGAATCCCACTAATGCAAGCTGTAATAGACCACAGAAAACCGCTTTGAAAGTTACAAATGTAAAAAGCATTATGTTTATAGAGAAAAAAAAACAATTTTATTGAACAATTTTGCTTTAAATGTTGGTCTATTATTAAAACCAAAAGTCGAACAAACAAAATCCGCCAAGAAATGACTAAATGCTGACAAAAATCATTTCTTTACGAATTATGTTTTCAAAACATAAAAATTGAAATCTAATTTCGAAAATAAATGCATCCGAACGATATCAGCTTTATCTGTCCATGTGTATTTATTTTCTACCCTCTCCCCTGTAAAACTTTGATTCAGTTTGTGGTGTAAATCTGAATTGCCGTTTATATTAATGCAACCTCATTCTAAAGAAGAAAAGAGGCAAACACATGAGCAATTCTCAGAGTCAATAAACGCTGTATAGCATTGATAGCGGCCTCTCAACATAGATTGCTCATCGCTGGGTAGCGCTAATAAGCTGTGTTTTCGTAATGCGTAATTTCTTCAGCAGGCAATATTGCGGTCGTTTTGACAAATTTCCAATACCAACGAGCTTAGTAGAAAAACTGAAAAGATAATGAGCAGTTCGTAGAAGCCGGGAGTTTAATCTGTCGTTTCTCCGTCTAACTGTTTATCAACCAGGAAAGTATAACATGGAATGAACCACATTTTATTTCTCAAACGTTTGCAACAATAGATGGTATGAAAAGCTCAGGATTCAATCTGAGCTAAGCGCAGGAGAGTTTTAAATTAAATCATAAACGAGGGTCAATTATGAGCCAAAATTTTATGTGGGGTGGATTTTTAGTTTGAGTTTGGTCTTGCGATTTATGTTCGATGAGAGAAATTTAAAGCAGAGCCTGATTATCATCTCCCGGTTTGTGTAGAGAATAACTGAAAACCCCCTTTGGGAGCGTATTAAGGACTGACAGGTCCGTGTCCTACATTGATCGGTCAATGACTATTGTTCTGGTGATAGGAGCGGATGCGGAGTTGAAACCAAACTATCAGTCTTGCCTTGAACAGGTTGTTTATAAATCTTGATGGAAAAATACCTAATACGGATACGTTGGGATCACCATTACCTGAGTCTATAATTAGATGGTCACAGAAATTTTGTGCAGCGTAAGCTACAGTTCATTTTATTTTTCAGATATACAATACCGTGCAGAGCTCACATTTTTGATATGCGTTAAGAAACTTCATGTTTTATCAATTTTCAATAAACGCTTGAATTCTGTACCTTTTAAATTGAAAGCATGATGTATGACGTCGTAATTGCTCACTCTCTCTGCATTGCTACGATCGCCATTGGCGTGGTGACGTCAGAAAAGGTGCCAAACAAGAAAGATCTTTCATCACATAGCAATCAAGGTAAAGATGTTTGTTCTTACTCAATCTTTTGATTGAGGATTGTTGTGATATAGCGAGCTATAGCCCGAAATTAATTGCGTCACGAAAATCGTAGGTGTCTGGTTTTGTTTCGCCAATTTGTCACCAAAATATCGATTGCCGGAATTGCTGTTGTTTGGAATTTTCGATCCAGTGAAAGCTGGATCGCAGGCTGGCAGTGCGGAAGTTGGCAAACAAAATAAAAAATTTATAAATTGTTTCAAAGCAGCGATGTTTTCGTCGTGCGAGCTGGCGGTTGTCGCGCAGAGTTGCATGCGGGCGGATGTACGCGACGCGGTGACAAAAATTGGCTACTATGCAAAAATTTGGCTACTATGCAATATCAGGATGTCATCGATTTGTGGGATGGACTGAGCTGATGAGCTAGGCATGAGATGAGCTCTACCACCAGATTCGACCGCTGCAGATGAATGGCCTAATTCTCAGATGAATAGCCTAATTCGCAGATGGATGGCCTTGTTTGCAAATGGATGGCTCGTGGGCGCCAACTCAGCATGGAAGCTTTTCATTAAACGCTTAACAATCTTTTTTGATTTTAGCTCCTCGTTGGATCAATGAAAAAGCGATGGAGCGCGAAATCATTGCTGTTCCCGCAGGCACCGACTTAGAGCTACCGTGCAAGGCAACCGGCTTTCAACCAATCACAACGAAATGGTTCAAAAACTGGAAATTAATTCAGAAAAATGATCGCAGCAGGGGGCAGTATAAGGTGCCTGGGTAATAAGTTTATCGGGCGCTTGCTTCTACCACTATGCTGTGATTACTCCACTTTAAATGGCACATCATGACAACTCTCGTTTTGTTTCAGTTTTCCCGCAGATCCACCAAGCTCCGCCTCGAGTCAGCCGTTCCTTTGGACGACGGAAGCTACACGTGCGTGGTTAGTAATGCTTACGGCTCCATCAATCACACGTACGTGGTTGGGGTGGAAGGTAGGTAGGTATGGCACTGTATGAAAGCATAGCGCTGTGTGGAAGCCTGGCTATCTGAATGACTCGCGTTTTTTGAATTACCACAATGTGTGCGAATTATTGAAGCGTGAAGTTGCATTCAGCCGCTGCGTGACGGAAACAACGTCATCAATGCCACTAATTGTTGCAACAGAATTGACGTTATTGATTGGAGTGAGCAGAAATACTGCGATAGATTATCCGCTGCGAGGTATTCCGCCCATTTTTTCGCTTTAGTTATGACGTGACCGCTTGCTTTGTAACCGTTTTCGTGAGGTCATAACTGCAGTTCGTTGTTGCACGATAGCGTTGTCTCAGCCCCTTTTAAAGCCAAGGAGTTGAACGGGATTTGACGCGATCTTGCAATCCAAAGGTCTAGCGTTTGTGTGCGCCCTTGAGAAAAAGACCTTGCGACAAGCGTTTAGTTTCAGTACTGAGCGCAAGTTGTTTCATGAATCAGTGTGAATTTTTTCGATGCCTGAAAACGATAATCAAGCTGCTCGCCTCGAGCTATTCGTGCCACCGATCACTTTTTCGATTGATTTTTCCATACGCTCTCACGCCAAACTCTCCGATCAATTCTCGCCGAGAGTCGCAGCAATCCACTGTACAAACAGCAGCCCCTGCCGAACATATGCTCATGTTTACTTAAACCCACGCATTAAGCAAATATCATAAAAGAATAGCAACTGGCTGTTACGCAAAGCTACTGATTATTGTTGTTGTTATGCACAAAAGCATTGTGAGCGAACAGTCAATCCACTGAGCGCTTCAAGTTTCTTTGTCGGGGCCGCAACACCCTCGGACAAGAAAAGTGATATTAGGAGCGAGAAGAAAATCCCAAGGGATAAATGCTCCCCAATAGTGTTAGTCTAACCTTCGTGATGTATGTCACGTGTCTTGTAGTCTGTATGTAATTGGTGAAATGTTCAAAAAATTATTCAAATTTCATCACGTGGCCATCGCAGAAAGGACGTCACATCGGCCTGTGATAACAATGAAACCGCCCGGTAACCAGAGCGTACGTGTTGGTGAGAATGTCACTTTCGAATGCATGGTCTACTCAACCGCGTTCTTTCATGTTGAATGGCGGTATGGTAAAAAACGAAACGTCATCGTTTTGAAGGTTTGTGAAGGTGGATCAGATTATTGTAAAGTAAACAATGCATGTTTCTTTGACACAGACTGTTCTTTTTTGCTTGTTTGATGTGCATAAGGTGGAAGCTGAATGAAGCGCCCACGAAGAAACCACCAATCTTGCAGTGGTTCTTGTGCAGCGCCAAAAATTGTTTGTCACGAACCCCGCCACAGATTGATTGGAGACAAGCGCTAATTGCTTCACAGCAGGCCGTAACTTGCTTGCACGCTCGTTACAGGATAACTTGATTAAGAGGCCAAACCAGAAAACAAACTTAGGGGGAAGCCAAAATAATCAATGGTGTACATTCGTATCAGAGTTGTTTCAAATGCTCTGGTTTTTGAAAATATGAAAGTGGCCACTCGGCATAAAATGGTCGATATGTAAATGTATAAACCATTTTCCTGTAGCAGTGCTGCTCTATTTTTCATGATATTACTACCGCTTTCCCGACTGGATGGGGAGCTTTTTTTATTGTAATGCACTTTTTGGCATGACTTAAAATATTCAAAGACTAAATCAAAAGATCTGAGGCAATGGTTGGCTCGTCGGGCGGCGGACGATGCGTCCGCTATGAAAGCACGAGAAGGATAACTCAAAATTGCCCTTTTAAAAGATTTTAAAAATAGTATTCACCGCGTTCCTACTTAGCCCTCACCACAAAAGGACATAGTTAGGTTTGCAATTGGCCCCAGTGCCTGGAGGAACATGTTTGATTCGCAGGGTGTGGGCAAAAATTTTGAAAAATAAAGCAATTAATTAGCATAAATTCAAATAAATGAACCAAATACAAATTTATTTTAATGGAAACTAGAAAAACCACCAGTGAAGAACATTTTCTGTTTATTTTATTGTTTTTAGTACTCAAGCATTTGTAAATGCTAAATATATCTTGTTCATCATGGGTCTATTTTCACGAATAATTGGTAAAGAGTTTTTTACTGTCTTGAAATTCAGCCCGAATTTTTCTGAGACTGGCGCTTGCATGAATCTTTCAGTCTGTACGTTTAAGCGGCTAAATTCCCTCACTTTGTTGGATTCTGTCTAAATTTTGTTGAGACTTACTCTTTCGCCTCTACATGGGGATTCTCAACTAATCATTCACAAACATTTAGCAAGTTGTCTTTGTCTCTGCAACACTCGTCTTGCACCTTCATGAACCCACTGATTGAAATGTTCACAGGCAGCAATGGCGTCTCTAGACTCAGCGTCACAAGGAGATGGATGGCATTGCGTCGCCCTTAATTTCAATAAATAGCTTTCAGCTGCCACTGATCAAAGATGAGGATTTATTAAAGACGGGCTGCAGGTCTTCATTATGACGTCACCCGGCGCAGAGCTACCCTGCGCTAGCTAGGTCTATGTTGGTGCGCGCAGACGCAGCCCCATCAGTTGAATCTATACAATCTATAATGCAAGTATGATCTCGGTCTGCCTGTCTGTCTATATCAGCAAATAAAAATGAGAGATATATCGTGCAATCTACATGTATTGTGAGTTTTTCATGTTAAATCTTTTGCTTTCATAAAATTGTCAAATCGAAAATAAAGGGGTCACGTAGTTTCACAAAAATCAGTCATGCTCACTGGCGTATTTAAAAACTACTTTGGAGGAGGAACCAAGCATTAATTGAGCCTAATTTTATTATTAACCGGGCATGTATACAAATTTGTAATCAACATTGGAAAATTTTTGTAGATCTTGAGTTAAAGATGTTTTTTGCCTTTTTTTTTTAAAAGAAATACTGTTTTGGGGGGGAGATTAACTACGCAAACGCAAAAGTTGCGGCCGTTTTTCTTCGCCAGCATGAAGACCATTTCTTGAACAGCAATCTTTTTTTACACTTTTTTGTATCTGTTTTACCATTTGGGGGTGCATTGCTTTATGTGACCCCTTAAAATAGGCCACTGGTCATTGCTTGAATTGGTTTTAATCTCGTCTTTGCATGAGAAGTTTCTCTTTTAAACGCCCGTGCGAGTGAGGCTATGCTCTGTTCGCTAGTCTTTCCTTAGACAGCTTGCCGCCTGTCTGGAATATTAAGACGGAGATATTTCATAAAATGCCTCACCAAAAGATGCAGCAGGCTAACTTATCGGCTTTTTATTCGCGCTGGTTATTTCGTACGGAGCGCCAAGCAGGAATGCTGTCAACTACGTTTTTTAAGTCTTTGATACGACTTAATAAGGCAACCGCATCCAAATCTATCAACCACAACACGGACATTCCCTTACTGTGTAACCGTACCGGATCAAAATTTGTAAGTAATAGGGAATCAAACTGAGATTAATAAAACGTAGTGAATTACAGCCGTTCTTCGTTCTTGGATATTTCTCACATAATTATTTTGTTTCAATCTCGCTGACGCTTTTTATATCTTTGTCTCATGTCCGCTCTATGCCTGCTTCCTGTCATCATTTTACCACAGTCGCGAATTGGCAGAATTGCAGTTGCTGCCAGATTCATGTAGGTTGTCAGCTTTATTGCATTCATCCTTGTCTGATTCCAGCCGCTAGGTAGCTGCCTAAACTTTTTTACTATTTTATTTACATGTGCTCTTTTGCTTTAATGTCTTTTGAAGTGGTCGAAGGAAACGAAATATGGGGGTGGGGAGTAGTGTTACCACTAAGGTGTGCGCTTGTGCGCGCACACAAGTAAAATAATGCCGCGCATGAAATTTGAATGAGGGGGCTGAACAAAATAAAAGAAACACCTAACATTTTGGCATCAATCTTTGAACGTGTTTTAAACAATGAAAACTTGACATAGCAATGCAAGAAGCTAGCGATGCACTTAGCAAACTGCAGACAGTGACACTGTTTCGACCTATTACGTCTCTTCAGTGCAGTTGGTGACCGACAAAAAGCTAGGGGCTTTTAATAAAATGTGACGGTCTAAGCTATGTTTTATTAAAAGCCCCTAGCTTCTTGTCGGTCACCAACTGCACCGAAGAGACCTAATAGGTCGAAACAGTGTCACTGTCTGCAGTTTGCTAAGTGTATCGCTAGCCTCTTGCATTACTATAAGAGCTTGTGAGCACTAGGCTGTGATAACACTATTGTTCTAGCAGTTGCTGGACTTAGTGCATCTGCGACAACCGCCACTCATTCACGAGTGATACGGCTTCGCAGAGTACTGACAGGCCCTCCACCAAGTGGATCTAGTATAGGTCCCACAAGTGTGGCGGTCTAAGCTGTGGTTTATTACAAGCCTCTAGCTTCTTGTCGGTCACCAACTGCACTGAAGAGACCTAATAAGTCGGAACAATGTCACTGTCTGCAGTTTGCTAAAAACTTGACATATTTTAATGCTTTTTGTTTGTTATTTATGGCATTTGATATGTTTATTTAAAATAACTTTTTTTACAGATATTTATGGTGGTGGGCCTACAGCATATTAAAATAAAAATAAATTTTGTCAGCAAATTTTACTAGTGAGTGATTATGTAGAAATCGGACGCCAACTCTGCTGATGGCGACGCGGAGAAGCTTTTCCTACAGAATGTAAAACCATATGACGCGGGACAATACACATGCGTAGCCGAGAACGCGATTGGGGCTTCGCACGCGATGACGTGGCTCACTGTGATACCAGGTGACAACGTTTTCGACTTCAATAATTAATGCTTGGATACATTGCTTCGAAACACTAATAAATGATTGATGTACGTAGACGAGAACACATTGCTATTGGTTGCTGTGGCAGTCGGGGCGGTGTTCGCGGTTATTTTCATCATAACTCTTTTTTGTTTAATTCGCCGAAAGATAAAACACAAAGGTAAGCAACTGTGACGTTATAATTGATTTAGTACAAATTTAAACAATCGCAGATATGCCGCGACTAGTTACCATCAACGATTGGGAGAAAATTCCGCCTCTTACTAGAGTTGAAGAACCGGTGTTGCACCCTAGCAACAAGCAGTTCGTTTCGCAGGGAAACGGCGTTGCCATGGAAATCTGGGCGGATCCGAAATGGGAACTCCGTCAGGACCAGTGAGTAGCGCGAGCAAGAGATCTTACTTATTGATTGTGACTTCATATACGCTTAGAGTGAAGCTATGTCAAAAGATAGATGAAGGATTCTTTGGATTGGTGTACAAAGCTGAGCTGTTATCTGGAGGAAGAAAACAGGATGTTGCGGTGAAAACCGTCAAACGTGAGCTTCTAATTGTTTACTAAGTGTCACATCTTATTGCTCGAATTAAACGGCTCCGGTTCATTCCGCAGCATCCGTGAGCGGGTTCATTCCGCAGTATCTGTGAGCGGGTTCTTTATTGAGATGATTGTAACTGCCAAACGGTTCATGGAATCCTGCTCCCTCGAAATCAAAGACCCGCTCCCTACTTAGGTTGGGTCGTCGCGATGTAACTCGACCAGTATGCAATTGATGCCAATCTGTGATGCACAACTCATTCACTCCACATCAATGAAGCACTTGAAGCATGATTAGGTTACAGGCAGTTTATTCCAATTCATTCAACAATGCAGACTCACAATGCCGCCACTATTTCACCAATCAAGAGTCACCTCAACGTGGTGGTGCGGTCCCCGATTCCGTTTGGGATGGATCGAAATGGCAGTTGGCTTCTCCGAAGGTGACAGTTACCCCTGGTAATCCCCACACCAATCATTTTTTCGTCGTGCTGTACTCTGAACGACCGCAGAAAATACGCACTCAGTCTTTTTAAAATTGGTCCCTTGTCTCTTTTCCTGACTCTCTCTTTCCAGTTTTTTTTATTCTTATTCTCCTTTTTTCCTGATGAGCGGCAACGATCACCCTAACACTGGCCTGTTCAGCGTGCGCTGGAAATGTGATTTGGATAAGTAGTTAGGTGTAATACTGCATTAGTTTTAAATGGGTCCATCGAACGCACTCTCTACTTTTTTCTCGCAAATTCAATGCTCTGGGTAGCTCCCACTTCTGGAGCTCTCCTGTTTGCTGTCTCTCTACTTCTTCTGGGAGTCCCCAACCTTCCAATACCGTGACTTTCTCCTTGGGCCCCCTGGACGTATAACTTCACTGTTTAATTTAACCCATCTGCCTCTCTGCCATTGCAATCCTCTACACTACCCTCGCCTACATATGTCCTACCCTCTTCCTCTCTCTGCGCCTTTCTCAACTCCCTTGGTTCTGGCTGTTCTTTTAAACATTCTGCTTCCCCTTCACCCCCTGACTCGCCCGAAAATGCCTGAGGTCTTCGAGCCAGAGAGCCCAACTTCTCCACTTTATCTCGTTTTATTCTTTACATCTTATCTCTATCCAGGGATCCAACTTTAAATCGTCACCCCCTTTTCAAATCCGTGAATACTCTGCCCTGCGATCTAATTCCACTCACTTCCGATCTGGCATTCCTTCTACTGATAATTAGCACGCCGGTGGTGCCACCATTTTTGTCACGCAGGGCTTATCCTTCTCTGAACTCTCTACCTTTCTCTTTCTCTTCGCTTGACCCCTACTCTGACTACGTAAAGGTAAACATCTTACTAAATAACTCATCCTCGCTCTCTTTCCTTAACGTTTATGCTTCCTCTATTCGCTCTTCTTTGATGGATAGCAGAATCGAGTTCTTCTCCGCATTCGTTCTTTCCTCCACCAGAAATCTCTTCATTCTGGGGCATTTCAAATGCCATCATTTCCGATGGGACTCCAAAAGTACTTCTGATCCACATGGTGAGAAAGTATCTCATTTGGCAAACCTTCTAGCAAATACTTCTCTCAGGCTTGTGATCTGTTCACTGTATTTTTGTGCCAATGTAGTGTTAAGAGACTGACTTTTTAGAAGAAGAAAATGTGCAAAGTTTTCATTGGACATTTATTTTGCAAAAAGTGTAAGCTTGGTTTGAAATGATTTAACCTCCAGATATAAATCATGAGCAAATACCCCTTTACGTAAGAGTTTTGAAATTGAGTTCATTCATTTTTTGTATGATATCACTAATAAATGCAAAACCACACACCCATTTCATATCCTATGTTTTGATGGAGAAGTCGCAGTCTATATTTTTCATTAAAAAAACATGGCAATCTCTTCTTTTGGTTCCCAAATTTTTTAACACGTTTCCTAAGCTTAGCCACCTTACATCGTTGTGGTACCGTACGTCAGAGAAATCAGAACCCATGTCTTGCAGTAAATTCTTAAGCTATCTGTGATTTAGTCCCCTTGATCTAATCACATTAACTGCTCGTACAGCTGAATCCACAACATGTTTAAAATCCAATTTTTCCTTGCAGAGACTTACCTGATGAATTATACATTGAAATGAAAAAACTTTATGAAGTGGGTAATCAGCTTGAATCTTGTCATCGATTCGTTTGATAAGTTCAGAATGTACCCTGTTAATGCTGGCGCACCGTCTGTTGTTATGCGTGCAAGCTTATTAAGACATAACTGTAACTTTTCTAAAGAGTGCGTAACATTGTCGAATATGTCTACCTTTGTAGTAGTGCCTTTGAGGCTCTATGGATAGTAATTCATCTGTGATACAAAAATGTTCGTCAATTTTCTTGATAAAAATTAGCAATGGAGATGTGTCCCCTATATATGTGCCTTCATCTAAAGCAATTGAGAAACATTCGAATATATTTGCAGTATTCAACAAATTTTCTTGTAAGTTAGCAGCCTACCCTTCTACCAACTGTAGTTCTCCTTGACATGGGAATTCTTCAATTTTTGACTTCATTTCTGAACATACAATGTTTATTGCAAACCTTGCACCTAATTGGCAAAGCAACATACGAGCGTAAGGGGCGTTAACAATTTATCAAAATGAATATGCCAGGAAGCAATAATGAGTATACCACTCATGGCGTTCAGTCCGCATGCAGCATTTACGGTGTAGCATGGCTGCAACCAATGTGAACAGGTAAGGGCCTGGGAAAAGCATCTTTACTCGTGGTTTTGGCAGGCGCAAGTGGGCCGGATGCGGCCCGCGTGCCGTATAACGCCCACCCCTGTTCTACAGATTAGACAAATGGATTTGCAAAAATAAGTCGGCCAAAGTTGATTATCGAAAGTTCAATCAAAGCGTTTAATTATTTCTTCATTGAGCTTATTATTGCATCCAAATAACAAGGACACGTAACAAAGTGGCATTTATATCGGTAGTTGCACAGCTTGGCTACTTAGGTTTTATTTTCATTTTTTGAACAAATATCGAAAGTGCTCAAAAAAATATGAGGTGATATGGGAAACGTCACTGACAGTTCCGTAGGGAAATGACATGACCAGCAGAGAAGCAATGCACTCGAATTAAGAAGGCCATGCAAATGATGTGGGGTACTGGCCGGCTCTGCTTTATATTTTTTCAATCGGAAGTTCTGTTTTTATCAACAACTGCTGAGTGATTTATCAAAACAATTACAAATCGAATTATGCTTTCCAAGGTCTTAGACATTTAAATTAATTCTATCGCTAGAATAGGTTATTTGTTTGTTATCGTTACAAGCTTAATGACTAAAAATAATATTTCACGTTATCCAAAAGACCGCCTGAAGCGGGCGCCCATAGAAGCCTTATCCGGACGCTACTGGTTGTGAAGGTAGCAAGCCTTTCATGGGCATATGCACAAAACAAATGTAAATAATCGAATATGATCTTCCATCAGCGCTGCACAATTTGCTTTTATCGTAAACTGCAGTTGATTTGACTGAAACCTCCCTCGGTCAAATCGGTGGGCTGGCAATCTGCAGTTGTTAAAGGCTGATGCAAAGCCATTGAAAGGCTGATGCAAACCTGATAGTGGAGAAGGAGAGAGCAGACGGTTTCTGCCAGATGTGCCAGAGAGTTTGAGGTAAAAGAAAAGACTGAGGGGAGGACAGAGCGAAAGTATAAGAGAAGGAAAAGAAAAGTTGCAGACTTCTTGGTTCTGCTGAAACTAGCGCAGAGCTTGCAGAATGGTGCAACGCTTTAGCGGAAAAAATTTAAACAAACTAGGCCTGCCGAAAAAGAAAGAGTGATCTTAGCGCCAAAAAGTGACCAGTAGGCAAGAACGTCAGAGTTGCTTTTTGGTAAAAGGAATAAATCCATCTGTCCAAATCGCCAGATCATGAGATGGAAGAGAGCCAAGGTGGGCAAGAGCCGCACCTTGGCGAAAATTAGGGGAATCAGAGCGGGAGCATGGGGAAAAACAATCAGCCCCACACTGAAGGAAGGCGCGTTCCAAGGAGGGGAGGCAGAGCAAGGAAAGAGATATTCCCTACGAGAAGTAGGAGAAAGCATGAGCAAGTCAGTGGACCCAAAAGCTTTCCAGGACGATTTGGAAAGTTTTGGTTTTCCTCCAAGTCTGGCCAAATCTGAAATAGGAAAGGGAGTTGAAAGACAAAGGGCCCACTCATAATATGACAGAGCGAAATGAGTCAGAGTGACTCATAAAAAAGGTAGAGACGCCTCAGAGACGAAAAATGGGATAGAGAGGACAAGGGGCAGCCAAAAATGGCGCGACTGACCGCTCGGTGAAGGCGTTCCAACGTTGGTAACGCTAAGAAAAGGAAACCATCCGGGTGATGTATAAGTGGGAAATAGCCGAGGAAAAGCTTTGTACAAAAGAGGGACTCCTTAGTGGTGCTCCAAAAAAAAGCAGAAATACAGTGTGAGGCCTTGATATAAAGGAAGAACTTGACCTTCAGCGAAAATACGCGTTTAGAAAACGAAAGAATGGGGTCGAAGGTTGTCCCAAGAAAAGTTGGATTTGAATAAAAAGCGAAAAGGGAGTTGAATAAAAAGAGATGTGCCTAGATGTTAGCTTGATGGAAATCTATCAAGAAGAAAGAGGCCTCACATTCGCTTGTATTGAGAGAAAGACGCCAATACTCTGATCATTCCTCTAGTCAAATCGTAGGTCCTTGTGTAGCCTCCACAGCGGTAGGAACCGAGGGGGAAGAGGACTTGATAGCCAGGTCGTCAACATAAAAAAGACGGCTAATGGAAGAAGGCAGAAAAGCAGGAAGATTATTGATCAAAAAGAGGAAAAACAGAGCCAACAACAAAACACTATGGAACACCTCGACGAATTTGAAGAGAGCGTCTATCATGTTTTTGAAAAGCCACGCAAGCGCACGGGTCAGATAGGAAATATTGAGTCCGCCGAGCAAAGCAAGGAGAAAGATCACCTAAAATAAGTTTATGGAAAAGAGTGGGATACCGGACAGAGACGAAAGCCTTGGAGAAATCGATCGTAGCAAGAATCGTCCAAGAACCCATTTGAAATGAACTAAAAAAGATAAAAAATTTAATCGAGAGCAGACCGTCCGGGCGGAAACCGGCCAGTGGCAGCGGACGATGAGAGATTTGTGGCAGCCGCGAGAAATTAGGTGGAAGAGAAGAGAGAGCACAAAGAGAAATAAGATTACTCGAGGTATGTGACCCATTGGAACTCGGACAGTTTGCCTCTGACTCTGCTATGCAAGGCCTTTGGGCAAGCGACAGAAAAGTGAGATACCCGATAGACCGCGTAGTTCGATGCCGACTCCTTGGGAGAAGAACAGTTGGGAAAGTTAGGAGGGGAGGAAGATGATGAGGAAGAAGAGCCAGCGACAGAACGAAGGAAAGAATAGACTGATTTAGGAAAGAGAGAAACGAGCATGTTTCCTGCCATGCCTCAGCCTTGGCTTTAGCAATGACAGAGGAAGCACTTCGGGAAGCGGAGATGTAAGCCTGACAATCTTCATCACTTCTATGAGCGGCAGCAAAAGCCCTAGCTGTTTCGCTTACTGCATCTTCCACTTCAGGACACCACTAGGTTTGAGATTAGCGTTTGACGCAGGCGAAAGGAATGGAAAATTTGACAACATTTAATGCTAGAGAAGTAAAAGAGAGCAGCTGCAGAGGAAAGAGAGAAGTATTTTTCTGCAAAAGAACAGTGAGAGTCAATCTAAACGGCTAAGTTATCCCAACAATCTTTATGAAAATTGTAGGATGGAGGCCGTTTGTTGGGGCGGAATAGCGGAGAAAGGGAAACAGAATTGGGAGTTGATCAGAACCCAAGTCCTGAAGTACCACCAAGGAGCAAGAGAGGAAGGAGCGAAGGAGTTGTCAGGAGAGGAGTGACTGCCAGAGAAGCGATGGAGAAGAATAAGAGTGTCCTGGTCATTGAGGCGAAGGAGGTACGAAGAAATAATTCAATCGAATACTTCTTCACCACGGGGATCAGAAGTACTTTTGGAGTCCCATCGGAAATGATGGCATTTGAAATGCCCCAGAATGAAGAGATTTCTGGTGGAGGAAAGAACGAATGCGGAGAAGAACTCGATTCTGCTATCCATCAAAGAAGAGCGAATAGAGGAAGCATAAACGTTAAGGAAAGAGAGCGAGGATGAGTTATTTAGTAAGATGTTTACCTTTACGTAGTCAGAGTAGGGGTCAAGCGAAGAGAAAGAGAAAGGTAGAGAGTTCAGAGAAGGATAAGCCCTGCGTGACAAAAATGGTGGCACCACCGGCGTGCTAATTATCAGTAGAAGGAATGCCAGATCGGAAGTGAGTGGAATTAGATCGCAGGGCAGAGTATTCACGGATTTGAAAAGGGGGTGACGATTTAAAGTTGGATCCCTGGATAGAGATAAGATGTAAAGAATAAAACGAGATAAAGTGGAGAAGTTGGGCTCTCTGGCTCGAAGACCTCAGGCATTTCCATTGAAGAACCCCGAACGAGTCAGGAAAAGAAGGGGAAGCAGAATGTATAGAAAACTGCCAGAACCAGGAGTGGTTACGAGGTTGGTAGAAAGAGGGTAGGATATATGTAGGCGAGGGTAGTGCAAAGAACTGCATTGGTAGAAGGGCAGATGGATTAGATTGAACACTTGAGGTATACGTGCAGAGGGCCCAAGGAGAAAGTCGCTGGATTGGAAGGTTGGGAATCTCAAGAAGAAGTAGAAACACGGAAAAGTGGACAGCTCCAGGATTGGGAGCTGCCCAGAGTATCAAACCAGGAGAAGGAGAGCAGCGAGCATCTTAGATGGACCCATTTAAAACAGGTGCGGCTTGGCATAGATCCACCCCTCCGGTATGGTACTGATTTACCACATTTTCAGCGCAGACTGAGCAGGAGAAGACAAAGTCAGTGTTTGGGTGATCCTGCCGGTAATCAGGAGAAAAAGATGAATGAGAAATCTGGGAAGAGAGAGTCAGGAGAAGAAGACACAGGCTACCGGTTTTAAAAAGACTGAGTGCGTATTTTCTGCGGTCGTTCAGAGGACAGCACGGTGAACAAAATGATTGGATGTGGGGGTTACTCGAGGTAACTGAGACCCACAGGGAGGCCAACAGCTATTTTGATCCAGCACAAACGGGGTCGGGGACTGCACCACCACATTGAGGCGTGATTTATTTTACATGTAGTTTCTGAATCGCTATTTTGAATGTCGGTAAAAATGATTTCTTATTCTACTCTAAGCACCACTGTATGTTCAGCAAGCAGCGGAGAGAAGGATTTGCTTGACCTCCTCAGTGAGATGGAGCAAATGAAGAGGGTGGGAAAGCATGATAACATCGTCAGCTTGGTGGGAGTGTGCACGCGGTGGGGCGACTTGTGGCTAGTGACGGAGTACGCAGAACAGGGGAACCTAAGGTAGGTCATGTAACATCGTGGCCATACAACGGTGGTCACGTAAGTATTGTTTAGGGATTATCTGCGAAGGAACAGACCCCCTTCCATGTACTATCCACGACTTGATGCGAATGCTCCCCATCCGAAATCTGATCCTCTCACGCAGAAGAACCTCATATCTGCGGCTTACCAAATTGCCCGCGGAATGGAACACCTTGAACAAAAAAAGGTGAATTCTCTTCTTGTTCTTTCGCCACCTATGCACTTCATTCATTCGATTGTTGCAGTGCATTCATCGCGATCTAGCCGCCCGAAATGTGCTCGTCACTGATAATTTCATCATGAAAATCGCGGATTTTGGTCTGGCACGTGATACCCAGTCCAACGACTACTACCGCAAGAAAAGTCGAGTGCGTCGGAGTGGTGGAGGAGCGTTGATGTTTCGGGGGTATTGATGGCTGGGGGTGTCTGTGGTTCGGAAGTGATAAAAAAAGTGTCAGTGGTTGGCAGAGTGTTGGTGGTGGGGGAGTGATGGTGATTCAAGGAGTGTTGGTAAATAGATGAGTTTTGGTGGTCGGGTAAGTATTGGTAGATGAAAGGTGGTGATGATGGGGAATTGTTGATGAATAGTGAGTTGCTGGATGGGTATCGGTAGTCGGTAATTGGGCATGTTGGTTGTGAAGTTGTTGGTAGTAGAGAAATGTGGTAAGGGAAATGTTGATGGTGATGGTAGTGATAAAAATGGGAAGAGTAATGGTTAACAAGGAATAGCTTACGTATTGATGCTTTGCAGGTACACCTTCCATACAAATGGATGGCCCTCGAATCGATGATCGATAATGTTTTTACACACGCCACTGATGTGTAAGTAGGGATTGTGAGGGATGGGTGGGTGTGGGTGCCAGCGCGGTCAAAAGGATTTTTGTCAGAGGATAAAAACAAACATTTAATGGAATTTTTGGGAAAAAGTGATTGGTTGACTATCTCAAAAAAAGATTTTTATCCTTCCCTGAGGCAAAGTAACTCGGTTGAGACAAGGGTATATAGAAAAGTATTTGGTGTCACTTTCCAGGAATTTTTGAAATTCTAAGATAAAAAGTTTTATTAAAATAAAAATTTTTGAAAAAACAAAAATTTGTCACTCAAAAATTGGCAGTAATTTTTGTTTTCTTATTTCAAAGTTTGCTGTTTCAATTGTCAATGCCAAGTTAGCATACAGATAGATTTTGGATCAAAGTTTTGTAATCTATAGTGTGAGTAGCGTATGTTCTAAGCGGTTACTGAATCACCTCATCCTGCAATGTGGTTAATCAAATCAACGTAATCACAACTTGTTTATTGCATATCAATCGTTTACATCAGGCTGCTGAAATCTGCGGTCCACGGCCTGAAATGTTGCGGCTGGTGGAAGGATGTGGTTTACGGCCCATGTCCACCGATTAAAAATTTTTAGGTCACACTTTTGAAAGTCACACTTTTTAAGAGCAATCTCCCAAACAAATAAAGGTCTTCAAGTTTATATCGAGACAAAAATCGGCGAAAAAGTCATTGCGAAAAAAATGATCTCAAAAAAAATGTTTTCAAGTTTGTTAAGTGATGGCAATTGGCAAAAGAGTCGCTGCCGAAGCGTTGATTTCAAAAAAAAAGATTTCAAATTTGTGAAATAACAAAATTGGCGAAGTATCTACTCCACACCAATATTAAATTTAAAAACTCTGACCACCCAGTGGCTCTTTCACTACCAAAAACCGGTCCGTTTGCCAAAAAGGCTGTACACTCCTGTATTTATGTTGTTCTTAATGTTATCAACCTAGCAACCACTGTTCGATTTATTCGCTTCTGATTAGTACGACCGTCAACGACGCGTTAGTACTGCGACTGGATGTGGGTTCAAATCCCTCTCCGATTGTTGTTTTCAACAATTAGGACTTGTAAAATAGATCGAATCATGATTAATTTTTTTGATTAAGAAATATTTCTATTTATTTTTTGAGGTCAATTTTGCATCCTAAGTTGCATGAAACAGTTATGACTGCCACTAAAATTGATTTTACACAACTAAATTGTTAGTTTCATTTCTTCATAAAAACTAAAGAAAAGTAAATAAAATCCTGGTTTATCGCCCTGTAAGCGTTTTTTGAAAGTTTTTTATTCTGATTGAAATATATTTCCAAACAAAAAAAACTTTTACCTCATTTTCAAAGTGTCACTAACTGTGTTGAAAATTTCTCGCCTGGTTTTTGGAGCGTCTGTGGGGATGCCTGGTTTTCGGAGCGTCTGTGGGGATCCTAACAATTGTAGCTACAAACAGTAATAAAATTATTCAAACTTTAATTCGACCTACATTAACCTGAATACCGAGAGCAACACAGACCCTTGCCATTTACCCCCAAAAAGGCTAACCACACGTTTGAAAACAGCAAGCTATTGAAACACGATCTTTTTTCATCAGCAGCGACGTTATGATTTCTTAAAACGGATATAAAATCTACAAGCATCAAATACCATTGGCGGCATTGCTGGTTTTTTGGTAGTAGCCGGAGCATAGTCTAGTCAGGTTTTTGTGCAGGTGGTCGTTTGGGGTTCTTTTGTGGGAAATCTTTTCTTTGGGAGGGTCCCCCTACCCAGGAGTGAAAACGCAAGATTTGGTTCGATTGTTACGTCATGGAGAGCGATTGGAGCATCCACAATTTGCATCGATTGAGCTCTACCGTCTCATGAGGGATTGCTGGGAAGCTCCTCAAAAACGGCCCAAATTTCGTCAACTAGTGGAAGATCTGGACAGGATGTTGGCAGAATGCGCATCATCGGTGGGTGCAGCGTTAGGTTGTAATGGAAACGTACAGAAACTGTGAACTTGTGACTCATGATTCATTACAGGATTACATCGATCTTGAAAACTGGGTCAGTGCATTAATTATTTCTGAATCTGAAGAATCAGTAGCTGCAGATGAAGTAGACTGGAGGCAAGATTTTGAAGTGGATGATGACTCCGTTTTTGACCCGAGAGAATCGGAGACAGGTAAAGACTGTTTACTAGGAATTACTACGAGGGGTAATATTGCCAATTGGATGTATTCCGGAGGGAATTTTGTTATGTGGCTTCACTTGTAAAGCAACCTACACAACGTCAAATATAATCGAACAAGCGAAGAGATTTAATCTCCTCCAAGGTTGACCAAAGAGTAATGATGCATGCATTTTAACAGTAAACTGCGATTAGGTTATCTAATTGGAAAAGTGCTCTCTACTACTCAGCCTTGAACATCTGCAGCGCCATCACAAGTTTCTTTTTGCTTTTCGTAAAGCACCTGAATGCTCTAATTGGCATCAAAGAGTCGTTGGGTCTGAATATATTCACCTGCAGTTTTGCTGTGCACCAACTTGGAGATTAAAAGTTGTTCAACGTTGCATTTTCTCAGCGCTTTTTGTCTGACTTCTTTACTGGAGAAATCTTCAGATGACAAAGGCGGACCGCGCTTTCACAGCAAAGAGGAAGGTTTGCTTAGGTAACAGATTGTCGCCTTTGAGTGGCTAAAAATGGCTAATCGGAAGAGAGTAGTGTACCAGTATTCGCTTGTAAATAAATTTTTTTTGAGATAACTTTGGGTTGGAATTTTTATAAATAAAGGGCGGGGCAAACGTCTGGGTTTATTCGAAATTTATTACATATAATTGAAAGTTTACACATAAAGATTTCCTACGAAAATTCTCACACAACATCATTTGATGTTTACAATAAGTGTTCAAACTGATTTCCACTTTCTTCCAAACAATTTTCTATGCCCCGTTTACAGCGATGATTAGTAAGCCCACTTGAAAGTGAACTCAACTAATCGTAACCATGAAAAAATAATAAAATAATAAATGATAAGATTTGTTAATTTTTGTTGTAAGCGGGGTTTTGCTCGAAATACACATGAACTTTGCACGAACAAAATTTTTGGTGATAGCTTTTTTGCAAAATTGTTTGCTTATTGGGGTACTAAACATTAGAAGTATCTGCGACTGAACATGCGCTGGCACCTTGCTTCGCATACAGTAAAACAAGTTCTACTCTTTCTGCAGTTGTTGAAGTTACTGATATGGCTACTAATCTTAAAAATAATAAATAAAATGACCAAAAAAAATATATACTATTCAAAAAATAGCTTTAAGTAAATTTTTTATTTTATTTTGTAAATTTCCAATTCCAATGAGACTTTTGCTTCACGCTGTATCAGAGTTGGAAACGGGCCCAATTGTAAGGCCCGAACCCGACTTAGGCCCGAAATTTAAATTTCCTGAACGACTTGAAAATGCATGAAACTGCGGAGTAGTTTAATAAATTAATAAGTAATAAGTTTAATACATCCTTACTTAGTTTAATAAATCCTAAGTTAATAATTTTGATAAATCCTTACTTTTAATAAGCCTACTGTGAAAAAATTTTGCATACGGATCCAAAATCGGCGCGAAAATTTTTTAGAACTTAAGCCCAAACCCGAACCCGACCCGAAAAGCCCGGCCCGTTTCCAACTCTGCCCTGTACAGTGCCAACGTCGCTTTTCCGCAAGTCGGAAGAATGAATTCGAAAATGCTATACCCGAACGCAGTTTTAGCAACAATTTGCTACCGGTACTAATTAAACAATACGCTTGGTTACGTTTTGGTATTTATTCACCAAAAGACATCGGTACTTTCGAAAGTAAGCTGGAACCGGTACTTGAATCCAGAAGTAGCTCGGTAGCAGTACTTATTTCCAAAAGCACCGAATTAATTTAGCGGTACTCGGTATTGGTAATTGGTTGATTTTTGTCGAATGAAAAAGCGATTATGTCAAAGCGTCGCAAGCAATTATTTTCGCAGTAAAAGAATAGCTGCTCAAATAGTTATCAATAGATCGCCTTGAAAATTGCTAATTAGCAACTAGCAACTCCTATATTTTATAAAATGATAAGTCTTGACAATGATCCTACATCCCTATTAGGACTTACCAATGTGACTTGTTGTCCTGGTCATGTGTGTTTGTCATTGAATGTGACCCCCATGATATAGGTATTGCTGTATCATATTGTTTTGTATTACATTTTTGTGCATCCAATGGCAAATTTGTTTTTTCAGCATGCTTATCATTGAGTGCTTTTTTCACTCGCCTGATGAGACCCAATAAGACCGAAACCGGTCGCGGGTTGTTGACATGATGTAATAGCTTGCTTTATGGTACCGTATGATGTTGGTGATCATTTTTGAGCAATTTTTTTTGTTTTGCCTTGATGCTGGAAGCAGATCCCTCTTGATAGGAAATCGCCTTGAAAATTGCTAATTAGCAACTAGCAACCCCTGAATTCTATAAGGGAGAAACAACAAATTTGGTTTAGAGAAGCCAAATTTCTGCTAGCTTTTAAATTTGTATTTTAAATTCTATCTCCTTGGAAACTTGATACAAAACAATTACTTTAGTGGTGAAATATTTGCAATTTATTTTCTCTTTTTAAAGGGTGTTGTTTTTCTAAAAAGTATAATTTAGTGAAGGTAAGTCAAAAAATGTTTAGGGATTTTGAACTGACATGATGTAGGGTACCCATTTTTGATCAGTAAATATCATATACCGCTTAACCTAAACTATTTAAAGTTATATATTGCTGGAAAGCAAATTTCCTAAGCTTTCAAATAAGATTGGTATTCAGCAACATGTTTTATTTTTTACAAACCGAACCTACTTTTATTATTTACAACACAAAATTTTTGGTGGATGTTTTGAGACCCCTAATTATTTGAAAATTTTAATATATAAATTTTTTTATTATTGCTTGAAATTTTGTCTGAAGATACAACAAAAGAGTTGTTTTCAGACAGTGATAATGGTAAAGACTTTGGTTTCTCGGTAAACACATATATCTCAATTTGATTTCAAGATAGTTGGCTTTTGCTCGTGTCTGCTAAACATTTGGCAAATTTTGTCGTCTGCAACTAAGTTTTTTGTCTTTTTAGCACTTTATGGGTAAAAAAAATCACAAAATTAAGGCATAAATTTTACATTTTCCAATGCGTGAGGAATTGAGTATGATTTTTTGAAAATTTTATGAAAATCGGTTGAGAAATAAAATCATAAATTATTTTTTAGTAAACATATTTTGTAACTTTGGCAGAAAAAAAATTGAAGAAAACCCAAAAAGTAAAGATCATATAGTGATTGAGGGAGTGAAAGAATAAATAGGTCATTTAGTAATCAAAATTGATTTTGTCTAAGCACAACTAACATAGGCTAGCTTGTGGTTGGGAGATTTTTTGTAACAGTTACCGTCATTGTTTCCCTCAACACTGTTTTTTGTATTATTCACAAATGACTAAATTGGTAGCACAGCAGCGCAATCAATAATCACAATTTTTATCAATTAACTAAACTGGAAGTTTATTGAAAAGCTTATAGAAAACTGACCAAACAAAACAAAAAACCTGTTCATCATTATCAACTTTACAAAAATTTGTTCATTTTCAAAACCTCAAGTCCTACAATAGACACTTTTAAATTCAAATCCGGATAAATTTCTTCAATCTGCCTGATTTAATTCAAATTCAAACGCATTTTTGATGTATGTACAAAAGTAAGACTACATAACAAGGCCAAGCCTGGCGTTTGCTCTTGCCCAGTGTTGCCACTAAAGATTGTGTGAAAACGACCAGAATTAAAAAACTGTCTTACTATCTATGTGTTGAAAGAGATCTAGAAAAATCAGCATTTTTGTTTCAAATTATAGAACTATTTTGTACTTTTATAAAACAAAAGATGCTAAACTAGCATTATTTCACGCTGAAAGTAAGCACGTAAAAGTAAAGTAGCTAAAAAATACTCAAAAAAGTAGTTGTTTCGGAAAAAAACTACTTAAGTAATCTATTCAAGTAGAAGTACTTTGTTAATTTACATCACTCTCCTTAAAGAGTATAAAAACTGATTGCGCGTTCAAACTGCGACCCATGCCATTTTCCGATTTCCCCAGAACAGTTTTATTCCCAATCAGCCGGCTTCGTCAACGTCGTTCGCTGTGACAGTCAGCAAGATTGGGGTTTAGAAACCGCTTTGGTTGCGTCTAGTCCATTCTTGGAGCAGTTCTGTTTTAATAACCGTAGCGGAAAGCTGTAATAAAGTGATGGTTTCTTGTCACAGCCAACTAACACTCGATTGACACAAATGTAGGTCTACTTTAAACGAGATCTAGTCAAAAAATGTTGGAGGGAGATAAACCTTAGTCCAAACGCATTGGTTTCGGAACATGGTTTTCTCAACTTTGATGTCTTCCAAGCAGCGCTGTCAGTTATAGATATCACCATGAAACAATAATTTCACTTTACGCAAGTATAAATAGCTGCTTGGCGGCTTTATTAGCAATTTAAATCTCAAGCCCTTACTTTAAATTGATTTGGGCAAAAAAGTAATCTCAATCACTGCAGTTTGTAAAAATCTCCGAAAATAATAATCATGCTTGGCCTATAACTTTACTACTTGTCCGCATCAAAAAAATACTAGTCATCTGCTTTATGTTTCTAACACCGAGACATCAAAAGCCTACTGTGGCGGAAAGGCTATATCCCAATTGAAGGGGTATCGCAACATACAGACTTGCGTCAGAAACAACTCTTCGGCCCTTAATCTCCTGGCTACACGCATTTGCCCTGATCCAAGACGTCTGTCTTAAATCAAAGCTGGTCTTATCAACAAACAGCCAATTTATGCACCAGCTTGCATCTATTCCTTTTAATAAGTTCGAAAGCACAAATTCAAATTTGCGGGTGAGTGCCGAAGTTGTGACGGTCTTTAGGGTAGAAATAATCTATCAAGTGATTGGCCTACTTCACAATTTAATGCGCTGACTTCTTTCCTAATCATCTTTGCAATTAAATTCTAGTACAAACCTGTTGACGGTGGTCCCAAGACAGCCAGGGGGTAAAAGAAGCTATGCCTATCAAATTCCTTAAATAAACTGTAGTGACAGCAGCCTGTTATGTTGCACTGTAAGCCTACTGACCTACGCCCAGTGATAAGCAGTATTGAAGTACCTGTATCAGTAATAGTATTTCTCGATGCATTTGCATTGATAGCGGTGTGGAATTATCATTGCTTAAAAGCATTAAGTATTGGTATCGATATATTCGGTTTTTTTTTTGGAGATCACCCCTGTTTCCTTATTTTTCACAGGCTCGTCCTTCTACGTCTACAAATGAATTTGAGCGTCCCCATGTTGTTATAAAAAAATTTGTCATTATTGTCATTATGTCCTGCTTGAGCATCACTGAAGTTTGCACACCTTTGAGCAAACTGTTCTGTTTGACTGAAGCAAAAAGCGGGATTTTCGATGAAAAAAGCGGGACGTATGGTAACCCTACGCATAATAATACAATAAGATACAATAAGTATCGGCGATATTTTCAATTTATTTGATATTGATTTAAGTTGAATTCGATGATCCCAGTGACATTATTTTTGATTTCGAAAGAATTGACCTTGAAAAATCCCAAGATAATGGAAAAATTCCCAAGCTAATTAAATGAAGACAAAAACAATATTGTATGGACATAATATGTGGATCAATTTTACAATGGGCACTTCAGGGTGTGGCAATTTTTCCTTCGGCGAGACGATGATCTCCAAAAAAAGGTCATTATTTCCTAAGCGGTGACGAATCAACCTCGTGTTTTCAAATTGATCCGCTTTATTGCCAGTTGAGCCTGTTTTTGAGCAGTATTTTTCAAGTTTATGATAGTATTTACTATAATTTCTTTCCAAATTACCGTCATAAAGTCGATCTAGTGGGTTTGTGATAGTTATACTATCAATTAAAGTTGTTACTTATACGTGATTTTATTTAAAAATCCCAAGATTACTTTCCGAGATCCCAAGGCTACTAACGAAATCCCAAGATCTTGGGAAAAATCTCAAGCACTGGGATTCTTGATTGAATCCCAAGAAGGCAAACGCAATGAAAACAGTAACAGACTTCACTCTTTCGCATTCACACTTTTCCGCTTGTTGTTACTTTATGATGGCTCTGATCTTTCATCAAACTCGCTGGTTATATTCATTTTTCCTTTCATGCTGCAAATTACACCACATTGATCAAAGCTTAACAGCTGTCAGTGAGTAGTTCCAGATAAAAATATCTTCCTGACCCAACCTTCTGTTACTTTTGTCAACGAAATTTTACCGTAGGTTAAAAATGGTTGAAGGGCATAATTATGTAATAAAAGTAAATTTATTAGAACGCCAAACAAGAAAATATCTCGAGTGCAACAACTTAGCCCGATTTCACCGACTATGCTACTGCTAGATTATAGTAATGATTATTCACCATTGTGTTTGCCGGCGTACCGGCCGGTGTGCCTATCACAAATTACTTTTAAGTCGGTGTCGGTTTAGTCAGCTGTGAGGTGTATCATTCATTGCATTTCGTGAAGCTTCACGCCCTACAACCAGAAGGAAGTCAACCCTTTCAACCTTGGCTTACCTAAAGTACAAAAAATTTTTTGAAGTTTTTGGTATTTTTGCTCGAAAAGGCATCAATATACATATCTATTGTCACGAAGTGCATCAGATGAATTTGGGGGTCGGGAATTCTAGTTCTCGACAGAACTCAAGACGTTAAAAATTGGAATTATTCGTCATACAGAGTCTTACATTTCTTCCACATAATCATATTGATTATATAATAAACATACACATATATTTTCATCACTGAAAATGAACATTCTGCATGTTTATTCGGCGAGGTTTAGTCATACATTCAAAATATACTAACGCAACATAAATATAGCAATATGCGGCAATGGATATCAGATGTTTTTTTCAACAAATTCTCCAAGATTAACAAATTAATGTAAAAATTACGATTATTATTATTTAGCCATATGTTTAGGACTAAAAAGATATACGATCAAGCTGTTTGCTCAATACCTTGAGATTTTGGTGGTTTTTGACTAAACTTTTTTTTCTTGTTGTCCTGGAATGAGTATCTACAAACGCCAAATTGCGAGAGCAAGTAACACATTCGCTAATGGGATAAAACGTTTGCTAGAAGTGAATGGAGGAAGCCCTGTGAGAGTAGTGGCTAAAAAATTCAACAATACGAAAGAAGCCTTTGAGAGCAAGAGGCTGAAGATTAAACTTAAAACCAAGTAATGTTGAATGGTTCGAAAGAAGAAATAATCAAGAGCAAAGTTTATCCATGAGCCAAGTGCGGCCGGAGGGTGATGGCGAATTCAGTGCTTGCGCAAAATGTGGTAAATAGGTACATGATAGATGTGCCAAACTGAAGAGTGACTTTGACTCTAGCAAAAGATTGTATTTGTGAACGACGCGTTGAAGCAAGGAAAAGAATTATCAAACTAGCTCAAGAGTTGATATTTTATGGCCAAGTGGAACTAGTGAAGAGTTTTTGTAACTTGGGGAGACAGATAAAATGCGAATGACGGAAGTGAAGCGGCAGAAACAGCAAGAACATGAATTGTATGGACAAAATTTAGAGAATGTGGGGAATTGCTTACTGCAAAAAAAGTATTCGTTGAAAGCCAAAGAACAAATTTTATCGGAGTTGTGTGAGTTTGGCGATGTTGTACGGGAGCGAGAAATGATATCTGCGGGAGAATAAGTTTGCGATTTTGAAAAGAACTAAAAAAGCAATACGAGCAATGTGTGTTGTTACGTTAATTGAGAAAAGGATTAGTGAAGAACTTATGGAATTGCTCGCTTGATTTGGAAGAAACTTTGGACAGGCTCGCCAAAGCGAACGAAATGCGATGGTATGGGCATGTTTTGAAGGGGGATAGTGATGGTGGGTTAAAAAGAGCGTTGGATTTCGAAGCGGTTGGGAGAAGGCGCGGGCAACCAAAGATGACCTGAGAAGGCAGGTGGTTGGAGAAATTAAGAGTAAATAAGATGCAATTGAAAGAACGAAGTGGCGCGATGCTGTAAACAAACTTTTAATGATCATGAGATGAATCCGATCACCTCTGTTAACGCAGACCAAACCGGATCTAAAACATTGGATCTCCACGAGGTGCAACTAGAAGAGGCCAGTCAATTAGACTATTACTGCGTTTTTGTGATTGTGTGCAAACGGAAATATGCAATTATAATTTATCCCACTCCAACCAGATAATTTTACCGTTTGCTTATACAATCACTACCACCAGTTGTGCCGTTCATTCCACTTTTATTCGCTTGTCTTCTCACATTGTTCAACTTTTGTTATTCGTAACTGTAGCAATCGTGTTCTGTGTTAGTGACCCTTTTAACGCTTTTTTGCTGTTAAATTGTGATTGGGAATTAGTTGGCAACTTTATTTTGGTTTATATCAGTGATATGGATTTAGTGCAGGACGATTATAAGCATGCAGTTGATGTTTACTTCAAAATGTATAATTTGGTTTAACTAGCCTTTTATGCTGAGCTAGGTGTTTAGCTGTACATTCATTTATGCGGTATGAGCTCATGCTTGGTTTGCATGTCTTCCGTCAGACTGGGCCACCATCATGGGTAGACTGCTTGGCCCCGCCACTTGTCTGCCACATAAAGATAGAGGCATCTCGTAAAGTGCCTTGCCCAAGGACACGGAAAGCAAGCTTGCCGGCTTGTTCTTCGCACTATCGCTATGTGCTGAGCGCCAAGCAAAAAAGCTGTGAACTCCATTTTTTTAAGCCTTTTGGTATGACTCGACTTCGGGGAATGAACTCCAGGTCTATCGACTGCAAAGCGGACGTTATAACCACTACACCATCGCGCCAGGTTTTAGCTATACAGATAGTGTATCAGTAGTTTTTTCTCTATGTGATTGCAAGGCTTTATCTAAATTTTAAACAATTGCAACTGCTAACAATCTGTTATTTGTATTGCACGTTACGATATTCCAAAATACGGCATGCTAATTCTATACGAAGCATTCTTATAGTCATTCGTCCTCGGTTTTTGTTTGGCTTTATTTTCGAATTTTTGAAAGTAAGATTAAAGAAGTAATCAAAATAACCACTTTGCAAAAGTGTTTTGTGTAGGTATTGACCTCATTATGAAACAGCATTACATTCGAACAAATCAATACGCTCTATTAAACATGCACACTATAAAACTAGATTTCCAGCTATTAGGACAAATAATTCAATATAAGACCAGTATTACACTGATTGCGATGAATAGTGTTCAAAACCATTATCGAAAATTTTAATTTCAACTTCTAAAAAACTTAATGACTCTGTTACTTGTTTAATAGCAAATTTCAAATGAAGATGCAGTAAATTGAGCACATTTAAGAAACGTTCGCAAGTACAATCGTCGTCATAAACCGCAAAAATATCGTCAGAGTACCTTGAGCATAATTTTGGTTTTATTACGTTAGAATTACTAAAATCTTTCCTTTAATTGATTTTTTAAACTTGAACTTTAAACTAAAAACTTTTTTAAACTTTAAACTAAAAAATTGATTTTTTAAACTTGAATTAGTCGAAAAACTGCTGTTAATTATCTCTTCATGATGGACAAAATTACATTGATTCAAATTGTGAGTCCCTAAAACCACGCCCATAACGAGGTGTTAAGGACTCGCAATTCAATACGGACAGAAAAATGTCGAAACATGCGCAAAAAATTACATTTAGTTTTGATGGCATCACAAAAACTAAAAAGATTTTTCCTCAAATTAATTTTTATTTGAAATTGATTGCTTTCTATATTATAACAAAGCAAACGATTGTACTCTACAAAGTGACAAATCCTGAGCAATACCTTTATGGATTGCTTATGCTGTATTTAAAAAAATGTCAATGTATCCGCCCAAGCACTTAAAAGGGCAATCGAGCCTGTTTTGTGGTACGTGCGGGAATTTCAACGCAGTCTTTGTTAAAGCCTGGATTTACAACTCTATGTGCGTTTACTTGCGACCAACTAGCGATAACTTTGATTTTCTCCGTATCAGTTTGCCGCCCATCGGTCAAATTTGGCTTCGAGCGATTGCATGCACATGGAAGGGGGAATACATTCCCCAAGAAGTCTTCATGCTCCAGGGAGCGCCACTGTTTTTGCTGTTTGCAGCTTCGCTGCAATCAAGTTTAAGCAAGAAATTATATCTTACAGATCTCCGTGAATGTTGATCTTTGCTGGGTCACGTTGTGGTTTACGAAACTTGGGGCGGTCGAAACCATGATCACGCATTGCACATAATCATGAGCGTTGTGCTGTAATGTTTAGTGAATGCGATAAACATGTTTCACGGTTTGTTCAAATTAGCTTGCAAACCATTTGTTGTTGCCCCTACTTAAAACAAAGACTTTGATGGATTTTATGTTTGGTAATTTGTTATGTGAACTGCACAGGCAAAAGCCTAATTATCTGATTTTGTAAAAAGATGTGTTGCAAAGTAGTCTATTGCTTAGTGCTAATTACTAATCTTGTGTTTTACTTTCTGTTCTGTTTGAATAAGAAAACTGATAAAGATAAACTTGTATTATCTTTTGAGTTAAATAAATTTTGAGTGTAACACCATTAACGCGGCTGCCGCGAAACTTCAATTAACGCCTTCTGCGCCTGCACGACTGCTTGCTTCCGCGTGGTCTCCGCATCGACAATCCGCTGCAATTGTGACAAACGTTCAAGAATGTTCTGTACGATATTGCAAGTAAGCACGACACGTCGCTTTGTGTTGATAAGCCGACGCACGTGATGATCAAGATTGACGCTGACTGGCTGTTCCTCGCTGATGCGTTGCAACTCTGTGGTCACGTGATCAATTTTCTCTCTTAGAGCGACCTAAAATACACCTTCAATCAAAACTTTACTCCACTTGTTTCGTTATTTAGACTCATGACAAAACATCAATCTGTTGATGTGGTTACAAAAGCTTCACAACAATTTTGCGAGTTTGTTGCCTTGTTTTCTTAAGCTTACAATTGATCATAATTCCGTTTTAACTGTACATCCTACTACTAGCCTACGTGGGATGGCCTACTTAAATTCGTCTCCAAAAGCCTCCCTAGAATAGTTTCTTATAGAAGCTATTTAATTTTCTGTTTTGTTTACTGTAGCATGTGCTTTTCCAAATTGTGGTCACTTGCAGCTACGTAATCCATAGCTATCACATATCTGCTAACGGTATTTATTTGTTAATTTTAACACTTATACAACTGCCCCAATATTGAGTGGTTAGGGCATCCGCCGCCAATGTATAAAGTTGCATGTTCTAACCTTGACCGCGTCATACCAAAACACTTCTTAAAAAATAGTAGTGACAGCTTTTTTTAAAGCTAGGTAAACGTAAGGGCTGGTGAAGAGAAAAAAGCAAAAATTTTGCTTGGAATGCCTATGGAAAAACGTTGTGTATGTAACGTTTTTCTCGCAAAGCATAAGTCATTCTCGCAAAAACGGGGATAAAAAAACTCTCAACACAAGTTGATCTCCAAAAAAGTCATCCAATCATTTTGAAGTAGCCTAACAGGTTTTGAACTAAATTAGATAAGTATTTTTTAGTGTGAGTGGTTGATAGAAAAATGACAAACTTGGTCACAAAATGCACTACTGTCAGGGTCAATTGTAACAGTTGTTACGAGTACAATAGACTCCAGCTTCTATCAAATATTAATAACTGAGCATGATATTTAACGAAAAATATATAGAGTTTAATGATATAGATATGCTTAGTATGCTGTGAACACTTCAGTGACAGTCGGCCTGGTGATGATTGGGTTCAGTTCTTAACATGCAGGCACTGGGCACATGGACTCTGCACAACTAGAGAGAATATATTTATTTGTCAGAACTGTGACTCCGACAATGATTTGAATTAAAATTCATTGATTTCCTGTCAAATATCAACATTGACAATTGCTTTATAAATGAACCAAAGGCTGGTTACAATTGACCCGCTATATGGGGCCAAATGTAACAAGTGAGATGGCGTGATTAGATGACCATTATACCTAAACCAACTACTGCATGGATTTAAAATGTTCGGGAATATGTAAACGGGGGTTGTTTCATTTTTTAACAAAAATTTCTTTACGCTTAGTCTCATTAAATTTTGAGTTACAAAGCAAATTGTAAATTTTGTAACAATTGTCCCCGGTTTTCCCTACATTACAGTGCCCGCAAATGAAATGTATATAGCTCGGGCAAACGAAATGTTGTCACATATGTTGGCGTAAACTTTTTGTGGGGTTATTAGGCTATTTCTGATTAATCATTGGTCATTAGATTAACAAACACCTTACCAGTTCTAACATCCACCACTAGTGTCGCTGAGGCTGAATCACGTGGTTGTCAGGACAGCCATTTTTCAGCAGTGTAGAGGTGCAAATTTTTAGTGCTTGTATTTTTGTGTATAAAAAGGCGAATATAGAGAAAGCTCAGGTTTTAAAAGATAGAACACGGTGAGCCTATTTGTAGGTACTAATAGGTGCTAATTTGTAGGTATCAAGGCGAGCCATTTGCAAGCTGATGAAGACTGCAAAAGGTCCTCTAAAGCAGTGTTTCTCAACATGGGCCTGAAGTTTTCATTGGGCCTACATTAGGTCCCAAGAAAAATGCATGGCTGAAATTTACAATTTATCTGCTAAAGTAAATTTATGATATTATGAACTTAGGCTCAAGTGAGTACAACCCAATTAAACAACATAATTAGTTTTTTTGCAAATGTGTTTTTATAAATATAAATTTTATAATTTCTCAAGTTATTAGGTTAAAGTGTCTTAATTCTTAATATCTTTTAACTCATATTACTTTTATGATGTCATAGACGCTGGTTTTTACGCAATTGGTAGTTACACGTGGCTAGAGAGTATAGTAGATGGGTTGACAGTAAGCGAGTGCCAAAAAGCAGGCGTTTTTTTTTGCAGAATTTAAATGATCTATAACGGAAGCAGATTTATTGTAGTTAAACAAGCAATTAAATTGTTTTTTTTAAACAAACAAGAGTAAGGAAGAAAGTAGAGGAGACGTGAGCTAAGTATACGACAAAGAGAAGGAAGAAGAAACAACCGCGAGCTAAGTTTACTAACTTGTAACATTGTTAGCGTCACTGACTCTTGGCGCTAAAATCTCAGCGATTTAGGGTTGTAGTAAAGTTTTATTATCAAAATATTAATTGATTATTGATTATAACATTATAAAACAAATGGTTTAATTTTTTTTATTTGTGAAAACATTTATTTTGTTTATTCTAATAATATCTAACGTTTCTTTTAACCCCCTGACTTTCCATAATGGCATCTTCAAGTTCGAAAAAAAGAAAGACTGTCCGCAATTACCACAAAGATTTTTTATTACTAGGCTTTTATCCATCAACTACTGATTCTGAGAAGTCTGAATGTGTGGAGTGTGGTCTAATAATGACCACTGATTCCATGAAAAAGTCAAAATTATTAGCTCATCAACAGGTGAAGCATCCTAGTTCTGTAAGGAAAGAGCTCAGCTATTTCGAAAAAAAAGTGGAGTTACGCCAGAAGCACGTTCCAAAGCCTTTAGATTTCCTTTGGAAAAAGGCAAGGGACAATAATAGAAAGGCACTTAAAGTCAGCTATATTGTAAGTGAAATGATTGCTAAGGTTGGAAAGCCTCACATGATTGCAGAACGTCTAGTGAAACCAGCAATGTTGATTTGTGCTCACGAATTGCTAGGAGAACAAGCTGCTAATATTTTTTAAAAAATCCCCTTGTCCAATGGCACAGTAAAAAGAAAGCAAGATGAAATGGCAGAAAATCTTGAGAAACAGCTAGTGGAAAAATTAAAAGTTTCAAAGTTTTCACTGCAAATTGATGAAACTACAATAAATAATTCTGTTTTATTACTTGCCTATGTTCGATATATTGATGCAATGGTGATACATGAAGAAATGTTATTTATAAACAAGCTGATCGACACACGAAGTGAAACTGTTTATGACTTCCTGCACAATAATGGGATTCCTCTGTCGAATCTATTGCAGATTGCCACAGACGGTGCCAGTGCTATAACCGGAAAGCACAATGGTTTTGTTGCAAAATTTAAAGAAGTTGCCCCCCATATAACGACCATCCATTGCATTATTCATCGGCAACATCTTGCTGCTAAATTTCTCGATAATGACATGGAAGAAGCATTGTAAGTTGCAATTTCAGCAATAAATTTTGTCAAAGCCAATGCTTTGCATGACCGCTTGTTTCAAAAACTATGTGAGGATGAAGACCACCAGACACTTCTCTTACACACTGAAGTTAGGTGGCTTTTCAAGAGAAATTCCCTTGTTCGTCTTCCAGAATTGTGGGACATGGTTCTTATTTTTGTTCATCACATGGAAACTAGCGCTCATAGCAAGAAACAAAAAGATAAAGCTGAGACTTCGTTTTTGGCATTAAATAAAAGTAATACAAAGGCAAAGATTTTTTATTTGGCCGACCTATTCAAGCATGTTAACCAACTAAACACAACACTGCAACGGCAAAACACTAATCTAGCAGATTGTGCTGAAAAAGTGCGCTCTTTTTTGAACAAATTAAGTCTCTGGAAAATGCATCTACAAAAGAATGAATTTGCTTTTTTTTGTAACTTGGCTAAAACTGATCCAAGCCTAAAAGTAATCGCAAGCTGTACTAATCACCTGCAAACTTAAGAGAAGATATGACGAGAAGATTTAAAGACATAATCGAAACGAGTCCACCTGGTTGATTATACAGGGTGGGCCATAAGTTTCCATACATATTGTATTTTTTTTTGTTTTCCAGATATATAGTGTATTTGTTTTTGTTATAATACATACCTAGTGTATTTTTTTTGTTTTCCACATACCCTAGAAGATGCGTTTGACGAAAGAGCAACGAATTGAAATTATACTGATGGCTGGGTCGGGAAGCAGTGACATGGTTGCACTGAACTTCAACAGAAAACATGGAACGAACATCACACATGACACTGTGGCTAAACTTATTAGCAAGTTTAAGAAAACTGGAAGTGTTGCAGATCAACCAAGAAGTGGTCCAAGACTTACGGCCACCGATGAAAACACAACAGCTACGATACTTACAGCGCTTGTACAGAGTCCCAGAAAAAGCACGCGACGGTTGTCTGCAGAAAGTGATGTCAGCAGATGGAGTATCAGGCGCATTTTAAAAGCAAACAAATGGCATCCATACAAATTGCATATGGCACACCATTTGAGTGAAGATGACCCGGATAGACGCATGGAGTTCTGTGAATGGGCATTAGGTAATGTGAACGAGGATCCAAACTTTTCTACTAAGATTTTGTTTACTGATGAAGCAAATTTTTACGTCAATGGAGAGGTTAATCGGCAAAATCTACGTTATTGGAGTAATGAGAATCCTAAATGGCTGAGTCCGACGAAGATGCAAGGTGCCGGCAAATTGATGGTGTGGGCCGGGATATGGGGAGACAGAATTATTGGACCACTTTTTGTCAGTGAAAATCTTAATGCAGGAAAGTATCTTAATATGTTGCAAGAAGAAATTCTCCCTTCCCTGCTAAACGAGGAAGGTGACTACCCAGTTTACTTCCAGCAAGATGGAGCTCCACCTCATTATGGTATTCAAGTGCGTCGGTTTTTGGATCAGCAGTTTCCGGATGCTTGGATTGGTCGGCGTGGTGCTGTAGAGTGGCCTCCAAGATCTCCTGATCTCTCCCCTCTTGATTTCTATCTTTGGGGGCATTTGAAGTTTATGGTGTATCAGGTAAAGATACAAGACATAAATCACCTAAAAGAGCGAATCACCGACGCCATTAGAAGCATACCTTCAAATGTGCTGATGCGTGTTCATCAACAGCGGGAAACACGGGTTAATATGTGCTTTGAAAACAATGGGAATCATATAGAGTACATTATATAAATAAAAATGGTTTTTCAACATAAAATGTTTATTTTGCCTATGTATGGAAACTTATGGCCCACCCTGTAGATATGGCACATTTTGATGTCTTAAGTGAAGAAAACATTGATCCTATTATTGCTGGTGAACTTCTTGAGCTAAAGGAGATCAAAGCATTAATGGTAAATATTGAAAGAAATGGATTAATCGGATGGCTGAGCGTAGGATCATGCTATCCGTTGTTGTTTGAAAAAGTAATTCCATTTTTACTTGGTTTTCCAACTACTTGGTTAGTTGAAGCAGGATTTTCTGCAGTAAATGATTTACTGACTAAGAAACGTCACCAATTGCAAATCGAAAAGAGAGATTTACGCTTGAGGTTAAACCAAGGTTTAGCAGTGCAACTTGACAAGCTGATAAATAGACATAAGGATTAGTTTGATCATTGACAATTTTACTTTATTGTTTGTATTAATAAAAAAACATTTTATGATACTCAAAATTTGTATTAAAGATTTTGTGGGCCGAGAACTTTTTTTGACACTGAAAATGGGCCTCAAAAGAAGAAAGGTTGAGAACCACTGCTCTAAAGGGCACTGTTCAGAAACGAAAAAATAATTCTGGAAAGCAACAAAAAACGTCAGGTAGGACAGTTTGCATTTTAAAACGAGAAGTAATTGCCAGTCCATCAAACATGGCAGCAAGTTAAAAAAAGAAGCACACAGAGCTTCTGGAGGACGTCTCAATCTGGACAACCCAACTGTCACGAATAAAGAAATTTGCCTTATATGAATAGTTTTCATACATGTGTAAAGTGCTGTATCATTTGTTCGCTCGGCTACTAATTGAAAAAAAGACCTTTTTTCCTCGCAATTGGATTTGCTGTAAGTACGCCTTTATTGCATCACAATCGTTTATGACAAAATAAAATTCCAGATTGATCTAGTGATTCTAGCTTCTTCGAAGAATCTCGTTAGCCGATTACATAACCAATAGGGCTTTTTTTTCTTTTTTCACGTGATTTCGTTCTAGCGTTTTCTGGATTGTATTTTTTTGATTTATATATAAGGTGACGGGATTTTTTTTAGAGTAGACTATAGAGAAGCATGTAGTGGGGAGAGATTGATTGACGGACTAAAGAAGGGCAATTGTTTTTTCGTGATAATTTATTGAGGATTCTGTAGACGTGGCGAGTATTGAACAGATATTGGTGAAATTAGTTTTGGCGGTTTCCTGATTGTGTAGTAAAGTGGTTAATTTTGAGATCGTTGAGCGAAGAAGCTTGAAGTTGTGAAGTATTAATTCTGTGAATACATTATTCTGTTCTTAACGTGGTTTAAGGTGTTTTTAGTGGAAGCCAATCTTTTCCAAGTTTTATTAAGTTGCAGTTAGACCTAATTATCCGAAGGATTATCATACGTCGCCTCAATTTTAAAAGAAATTTAAGATTGAGATAGAACCGAAAATTCTATTATTATATCAAAACACGACACCAACATAGACTGCAAAAAGGTTATGTCTCCACTGTAGGCGTGCAGCCAAAAAACACTTCTGACAGACAGAATGAAGAAAAAGAAACTGACTTGTGCTAAAAATTTCTTACATCGAGCATCTCAACAATAGAAAAGAGTGATGTTTTCTGATGAGAGTGCGTTCCAGCTGCTTAGGAGCCAGTCAAAATGGGTTAGATGGCCACTAAGCATATCCAGGCATGATCCACGAATCACGATACTCTGTTAAGATGTCTAAGCACTCAGATAGTGTACTGTTTGGGGTGGGTTTAGTGGTACCAGGAGACAAGAGGGATTATATTTCCTTCCCATGGATGTAAGGATCCAACTACCTCAAAGTTTCGGACGATCACTTGCTACACTTTTGGGCGATTCATGAGCCCATTCATTACATGCAGGATGGTGTCCCAGTACACAGAACCAAACTGGTGAGAGAAGAGATATACCAATTTCAGAGTGACTCTGTACTCTCCTGACCTTAACCCTAAAGAAAATGGATGGAAATTGATGAGATAGGGTACAAGAAGCTCAACAGCTCACTACCAGTAAACTTAGAAAAGTACTGAAACATTTGTGGGTTGTCATGGAGATCAAACATTTTGAAAGTTGGTGGATTCGAAGCCTAAGACTGAAAAAGGTCATTGAAGCCAAAAGTGGTATGACCAAATATTATCAAAGCTGGTAATACTCTAAGAACACTTCTTTTTAAATTTAAACACATTTTCTCTATATTTCATTGTGTAAACATTTCATTTGCGGGCACTGTACATGTACAGCCACAGCCCACAAGTGATGCGCTGCCAGTACGCGGAACTAAAAGGTTAGGGTAGCACTGCTGTATACGACAGCAATAAAGCGCTTACACTCCGTTTATTCCTCTTCTTTCTCAGTATTCCTAGAAACATGCTGCTATAATCTGTTTGTACCCACTTCAGGTTTGGCATGCTTTCTTCGAAGACTTGCACGTTACAGGTGGAATCATCACTATCGTCAGGCAGGGTTGTTCCTTCATTGAACTGCCCACTTCTTACCTTTCTTCCCTCAACCCATATGCTAACAGTGTAGAAATCAACACCTATCTCCATATCTTTCCCCTGATTTCTTAACTTTTATGCTCCTCAACTAGATCTCACTAATTTTCTTCTTACATTCTTTCTTCGTCCAAAAATTCTGGAGAAATTCCACTGTCACCACCCATTCTGAAACACAAGAAGTACCTTGCATTCCACAAGGCTGAAAATGCAGTTTACCACTCAAAGAGTTTATAGTAAGTGAGATCCATTTAAAACCCTTACCTCTATGAACATAGCACGTGATCACCACAAACGTATCATACTTCGATTTACTGAGTTATAAAGACAATCTACGTGCTTTATATGCATGTTCACATGAATGAGGTAGTTATTTCACAAAGTAATAGTATTGCAAATATTGAAAGCCCCCTCCCATAATTTGACGTCAAATACGGTTATGGTGATCACGTGCTATGTTTATAGAGGTAAGGGTTTTAAATAGATCTCGCTCACTATAAACTCTTTGAGTGGTACACTGCATCTTCGATGTGGATGGGATCCTCGTACCAAAGTGACAGCATGCGCCACGCGCACGATGTGTCCAAAGGAATTTGTAATAGAATGATACTGGGGTTTTGGTTTTTGGTGATGACGGGACAGGCCCTGCTGATGAGCCCAAAAGGACCAAACGCGCCCAGGGATGGTCTTGTCAAATTATGATAGGGGGCTTTTAACATTTGCAATATTATTACCTTGTAAAATAACCACATTATTCGTGTGAACATGCTTATAAAGTGCATAGATTCCCTTTATAACTCAATAAATCGATCCACAAAGCTGAAGTATTCAATTGGGTCATTCCCTCTGACCTCCTTCCTTTCAATAACCACTAACTCTCCTTTTGCATTTCTCCGGCAGCCATTCTTTTCCGCAGATCTCTCTTCGGCTCTTGAGAATATCTTTACGGCCTAGGCCTACCGATTCGTCCCACTACCTACCGATTCTTCCCACTTCTCAGAATAACTACCGATTCTTCCCACTACACCCATGCCTAGGATGGATAAAGTGGATTATGCGCTGATTCCCATTAGTCATACTCTACACCTAAGTCAATGAGCATTATTGGCCTTGAGTCACTTTTAACTATTAACATGCTATCTAAAACATAAAACAGCAACAAAAAATATTATTATATTGACCAAAAAGAAAAAACAGTAATTATTAGAATAGTCAGGCCAACGAGCACTACACTCTACTATAATTATTTGTATGTAATATTTAGATCTAGACTAGCAAATAGTAATTTTAATTGTCACCCCAAAATCGAAAAATTACTATTAAAAATTTTTTCTACCTTAATTTATGAAACACTATTCAAAGAAAAACGTCATTAACGAAAAATGAGGTAACCTTTTTTGAGAGTTTTTAAGACTACAGTCACCCCGTAAAATAGTATCTCCTGAAGCAAACTCCCTTTTATTGTACGCCACTGCGTGTACCTTACTAATAGGTTAAAGTCGATTTCCCCGTAAAACCATCCTCAGCTCGTTTAATGCACAATAATAAATATTATTTTGCTGTCTTTGATCACTGAGTAAGTAACAATAATTTAACTCAAGGTAGATTTTTATGCCACTTTGGCCACCTCTGATCGTACTGCTTTTTTTCGTTCTTCCGTTTGCTGCTTCCATTATGCTAACAATTTGGCGATCTGATTTTGTTTCCTTTCTGTTTCTGTGGTGGTAGAGACCACACAACGAGCCCTAGACACCGCACAGCAACTCTGGTCTTCGCCTTCGCTTGATCACATAAATCACAGATATCATAATTACGTAAGTACTAATTAAAATGAATATTAAGCATTGAAGTTGCTTTTAGGCCCATTTATTTTGGCAAATGTCAATTCTTTGTCTAAGTGTGCTAGCACATATTTCAAACCAACTGCAAAACATCAGATGCACTTAATAAAAAACGTAACAATGTTTTGCTAATAAATTTTTTAAGTAGTGCATTGGTACATATCACTATCCTACCAATCTATTGCACAACTTATCCTTATGCGGAATATTAGGATAAGCACAGTAGACATTGAAGTAAACTGGCAAACTATTTAGGGCAACTTAAGGCATCATACCACACATCTGTGGCCATGGTGGACATCTCAAAAATTGTCAAATGACTGTAAAGAATTAGGGTTGAATTGCCAATCCTACACTTGCAAACAACTTAAATCCTAACTCCTGCTAAAAGAATAGGTGTCTAGATCATCTGACATTTGCGTATGACCTCATGTTTCCATTGAAAAAATGTCACTTGAACTGGGAGAGAACAGATTTTAAACATTGTTAATATTGATTGCAACAATCTTGTTTGCTTGTTCTCTCGTTTATTTTTGTCTTGTCTTTGTTGTTGCAAGTACGTAATTGTAATAGTTGCAGTTGCTTGCACTCCAACTCTCCACTGAGCTCAATTTAGGGTATCCTCCTTCAAACCAATCTTCTCTGTGTCTTACTCCACTTGCTTTTTCCAGGTCTTCTTCGGTCTTCCTTGCTTTCTCTTGCCACTCACTTCAAGATCCAGAGCGACCCTCAAAACACTATCGTGATCTTTTTTCAGCACATGTCCATACCATCTAACTCCATTCACTGTTGCTAACCGATCTATAGTTTCCTTCAACCCCAATATGTCTATCTTTTCTTCAGTCGTCTTTCTGTCTTCAACTTTCTAAAGGCAAATGGCACTCAACACAGCTCTCTTCGTTCTCCTTAAATTTACTTTTTCCTTTTCTTTTAAACGCCATGCCTCCCTTCCATACAGTATCGCTAATCTTATGCAACAACAATAAACTTTATCTTTCATCCTTAAAGGAAACCTATTTCCCAGTAATAACTCTCCACATTCCCTGAATCTTACCCAACCAATTCTTTCTCTTGTGACTTCCGCTTCCCAACCACCACTAGAATTTAGTCTTGCCTCCCAAAGAACAAAATCCATTCACTGTCTCCACTTCATTGCACAACTTCTCGATCGAATCTACCAACCAATCCACATCAATACGATGTCTAGTTGTTTTATCACTTGACATGGGACAGCTTGACTTGACCGTTTTCGAATAATACACATGTGACGTTTTGAGTGCGTAAGTGCATCTTAGTTAAATAAGCAGTTCACATAGTTTAGTTCTGACACATCCGTGCTATCAGATGCCATTAATTTGGCAATAAGATACCAGTACAGTGTAAGAATAAAGTCTTTACCTGACAACAAACTTTCATTACATTTAGGGTGAACATGGTAAAAAAATAGTTTTAGGCATACTACTACTTCATGACAAGAAGTGTTTATTGGTATGCATTTTTCAGCATTCAGAAAATGAAATGTGATTATTATAAGAATATGGCATCAATGAAAGAAAAATCATAATGCGTTTGTGGTTGCATGAAACAAAATCAGCAATTGATGTTCAATGCAATTTCAGTATAGAGTATCGGTGAATCCAACCATGTGCTAAATGTATCAAAACCTGGCATGACAAATTGAAGACACTAACAGTAATAGTGACTATAAAAATAACCAGTAGACCAAGTTCAAGTGACGACAATATTGACATTGTGCATCAGTGTTTCCTCTAAGATTTTAGTAAGTGTGCAACCACTGGCACAAAGGCGAAATCGCTAGCAGAAGTACGAAAACCGCCAGACAAATTTTGCTGGACGTTGCTGAACAAACCGCCAAACCAGCCTACGTAACGATTTTAAAGTAAGTAATAAAGATGGTTTTGATAGCCTACTACTGTTCAGTATACCCGCTAAGCTACAAAAAGATGTCGTTTCCCCCAATTCAGATCTTGGATCCTTCGTCCGAAAGTTTTTCGAAAAAAACTAAGCGCCTGACATAAACATCATGTGACAGTAAGCCAACAGCAATTTGCAAACTTCACGCGCACTGTTTCCACGCTTCTATTGTACAGTAGAACTAATCAAACGGCTTTATTCATGACGTCAATTTGCTTATCATAAGGTGTGTTTCCCTCAGTCCCTGCAGAATTCCAATATTTCGGATACTTTAAAGTTTGCCCACATTGTTTTGCGTATAACCGCATTCTTTGTTTTTCCCTCAGACGTACTTTTTTAATTATGGCATTTTTAACCAGGGATGTGGAAGCGGAAGCTGGAAGCGGTCTTTTTCTGTGGAAGCGGAAGCGCGAAAAATTCCACCGCTTCCGCTTCCACATAGGGGGAAGAATGGAAAGAGAAAAGAAATTGGTTCTGCTATCCTTCGTAGAAGAACGAATAGGGGAGCATAAGCATTAAGAAATAAGAGCGAGGAGGAGTCGTTTGGAGAGATGTTGACCTCTGCATAATCAGAGTAGGGGCCAAGCGAAGAAAGAGAGGAGGTAGAAAGCTCAGAGGAGAATAAGCTCTGCTTGACGAAAATGATGACGCCGCCGCTAGCGTCTGCGACATCAGTAGAAAAAATACCAGATCGAGAGTGGGTGCGATCAGATCGCAGAGCAGAGAATCCAGGGATCTGAAAAGAGGAAGATAAATTAAGGTTAGAATCCTGGATATAAATAAGATCAACGGAATGAGACGAAATAAAGTGTAGTAGTTTAGTGCTCCTGGCGCGGAGACCCCCAGCATTCCATTGAAGAACCCTGAGAGAGTTAGGGAGGGGAAGAGAAAGCAGGAGGTAAAGAGAAACAGCCAGGAGCATGAGGCGGTGGTGAGGGTGCAGAAGGAGAAGATACAAAGTGGGCGGAAAAAGGATAAGAGGTTTGAAGGTGAGGGTGGAGTGCGAGTGCTGCATTAGCGGAAGGGGGCCAGATTGAGCAGTGAAGGTATACAAGCTGGAGGAGTCCGAGGAGCAAGTCACAGTGCTGGTAGGTGTAGAATCTCCAAAAAAAGCAGGGAGGGGAGCTCCAGAAGTGAGAGCTGCCAAGAGTTTTGAATCTAGAATAGGAGAGTAGTGATCACTTTAAATAAACCCAATTAGAGCATGAGCAGCATTGCACTGTCCTACCCCTACAGGTCACATTTCCAGCGCACACTAAATAGGGAAAGACAGAGCAAGGGTTAGGATAAATGTTGCCGCTCATCAGGAGAAGAATGAGAAGACGGGCAAGAGAAAGGCAGGAGTAGACAGGCCAATTTTAAAGAGGCTGCGTGCTACCCTTTTGTGGTCGTTTGGGGGCTGCACGGCGAAAAAATGGTTGGTGTAAGGGGAGTGCCCGGGGTAACTGGGACCCTCGGGAAGGCCAACAGCCATTTTGAATCAATCCAAACGGGTCTGGGACTTCACCACCACGTTGAGGCGGCTGTTGATTGGTGTAGTTTAATTTTGCTCGCTTTAAATGTACATACTATATATACAACAGAAATTTCGCACTTCACTATCCAAAAAGATCGGAGCCAATACGTGTTTTGAGGACGGATAGAAGGTCGGTAATGATAATTAGAGTTAAATTTAACTCAAAGTCAGAGTTAGTTGAGGATAGAGGAGGAAAATCAACGCTATACTCTGTAATTTGTTGTTGTGACGACAGGTTATTGTCGAGAGCTGTAATATGTAATCATACGGTTTAGATCTGAGAAGCATTAATTCCTTTCTTACCACTACATGTTCCAGTTGTCTATTTTTATTCAATTGCGCTGTATAAGACTAAACTGAACCGTTGATTTGATATACAAAAAATTATCTTTCTAGCTAAAAAGGTTTTTGAGATACACATATGTTCCCATATGGGAACATTGGCGGGTTGCAGCAAAAAAACTCAAAAATAAAAAAATTTTGTAAAATATTTTTTTTTACTTTTTATTCAAAATTACAAGCAGGATGCATCGTGGTACACGCCTCAACACATGCTTTTAGTCGCAACTCGTACTTTTATTTGAAGCTCGCTTTCTCTTTTTGATTCTCTCGGTCAGAAAACCTATTTGATCCTCCTCTACATCATCTATATGTTCTTTCACTTTGAGCTCACCAGCAGGTTCAAAAGCCGTTTCAAAGCCTTGAGGAACTTCTTCATCATCACTTGCTTGATCACATTCATCGCCACCAGCAGGAGTGAGTAGAACTACACTTCTTGTTCTTTCTATTGTTTCTACTAGGTTTCTCACTTCTGACGTAGTAGTAGCATGAGCTACACGTCGGTATGAAGACTTTTTAATAAAACCTTTTTAATAAAACACTTTCGCTAACTATGAAAATGTTACCCGAGCGTGATATTGCCATGGAAACTGATCACGTGATTAAAGCTTATTTCACGGCATTTTCCACCTTTAAAATTTCTCAAACAATGCAATAAACCACACCAAAAACTGTAGAAAGCTAAAGAAAAATGTTTCCTTGTATCATTTTTGCTGCTTTTTAATGCTACAAAAATTCGTTATTTAAGAAAGAAACACGTGATTGATTATATGTTCCCATATGGTAACATTGGTAAGAAACGGGTTAAGTTAACTGTTGTAAAAGTAGTTGTAAGTAGTGAAGGAACTTGTAATAACTGTCTATTTGTTGAAGTGTTTAATTATTTTTTGAATTGTAGTAACGAAATATTTGATTTTCTCGCAAGCAATTTGTGATTTCTAAATTTTTGTTAGTGGGAGTTCCGTGACAAACGCGAAACTACATTAGCGGTTCCGCGATGACAAAAAGATTGAAAAGCACTGTTCTACATTCAACGCGAGTTCTGATATCTAAGAAAAAGAAACACAGAGTAGTTCGAAACAATAAGCTTAAGCGAAGTAGGTAAAGTAATAGCAATAAATGAAGGTTTTGGTTTTCTCTAAATGATAAAGTGTAGGAGAAGGCAGGCTACAGACCCACAAAAGTTAAAAAAAATTGTCAACGGTCGTTTTTTCGTTTTTTGTTGGTGGAAGCGGAAGCGATAGGTGTGGAAGCGGAAGCGTTTGAAAAATAACCGCTTCCACATCCCTGTTTTTAACCTAGTTCAGTGCTTTTCTCGATTTCGGCATGAGGGCCATTTTCGAAACACACAGAGCCACGTGGTTAAATCATATATTTCTCTCAATTTCATAGGCGACTTAAAAAAAGTTATCTAAGTAAATTTCAGGGATGTCCAAATAGTATAGAAAAGCAAGTCGACAAATAAGTTTTCCCATTTCACTGGATATGAAGGGTAAATAAAGTGCTGATCTCGTGAAGACCGATGTCCACCGATTGAAAATCTCTAATCTAGGCCATCATCAACTGTCACGAATGATTTTTCAATTGGATTGAAACACCAGCTTGCGAGTAGTAGCTTGTTTATTTTGCCACGTCTTTCGAAGCAAGCGATAACAAATTTCACCAGAATCTTGTGACTCTTGTCAACTGATTTCACAAACCACGCGTGAAAACAAACGAGTTAATTTTTAGAAAGCTTTGTTCCAATTCGAAAAAATAGCAAAGTGTCGTTATCTGGCTGGATATCCTGATGAAAGTAACCGTAGTTTTGAGACACTGTCGAAGCTTTTTTACGGGACCCTCGATGATAATCGTGGCAACAAAGCTCGCTAAATATTTATTTTGCTCTTAATAAGTCTAATTTAACCACTGACCGTAGGCGTGAAAAGAATTCGATCTTTGAGAAAAGCATTCGAAACTTGACCGAAGTTTATTTTTTGCTGAAAAGCAATCGAAATTTGACCAAAGCAAAGGAAACAGAGAAGCCCATGGACGCGGATATGCGCGAGTTTGGTAAACGTAGATTTTAAGTCTAGTAAAAAATTGAAAAGCCGATATATGTAACTACGCATAAAACTACAGGGTCTCACTTAGAAACACTTATTGCAAAAATAAAGTGCATTCATCATTTAAACCACATAGTTTTACTGGATTTGTGAGGAGGCTGCCCTTTCCGGATAAAATTTTGGGGGACCTCACCTACTTTGCCTGGTGCCACTGACTACAGGCAAATATAAGACTGCAATATCAGCGCGCCCACCAATTACGCCTTAAAGGAAGGTTTCTTTGCCCAGTGCACAACTTTCTGAGGGTTTTGACTATTTAGTAATTTTTCTTGACACTGGTAAACGTGATTAGATGATACATCTTAATGTTGAATAAGTTTTGGAATGGTCAATCGTAAACGGTAATTTTTTACAATCCCTTAAAGTTATAGGCAAATTTTACTGTATTACAAATTACCTTTTAAGTAATTAACTCAAAAAAGGCTACATAGGTATTTATTCGATTATAAGACGATTCGCTTATAAGACGGATCCGATCTTCATCTCATATCTTCTGCACAGTTCTTAGTGAACTATTTTTTATCTCTGTAGACCTCGCCTATAAGACGAGTCCCCAATTTGAGCCCGAAATCTCAGGGAAAAATCCCCGTCTTATAACACTTTGAGCGCTAAGGACGAGTTATCTCGTCCTTTATTTTCCATTTTATACGCTAAAGACGAGATAACTCGTCCTTCAGGTAAGTTTATATTCAAGGATTTTAGCGCCGTGCAAAACGCCATATTCTATTGAACGGAGAGAAAAAATGAAGGTAAAGAGAATAGGTGATAATTAGATTGCTTTTTTTCTTCATATCTGCCGTATTACTCGAGCATATATTGAGTCAGTTGGTCAGATTTGAAAACTTTTAGATGTGAAGTTAGAGCGCAGAGCGAGAAAAACGGCCGCAGTTATTGTGATAAGCGAGTAAAGAGGGCAAAACGTTTTTAAAGAGATCGAAACTAGAACCTCCACACTATTTCTGTACGTTTCAGGGCTTATTTCAATCATGACTGGTAAGCTATCAAGGTACATACCTGTCAGCTACATTTTATTTAAAAAACAACATTTTGGGTGGTATTTAAAACTAAAATTGGTTAGAATTGGTATTCTTTTCTACTTTTAGTTTTCACTACTGGCAAGTATAAGATTATTTATTTGGAATTAACAAAAACTGAACCGCTCTCTCAAAAAATGGTGTTTTTATGCCAAACTGAAGCCAAGAGCTAGGCGCCTTATCAAGCACGATTGAAATCGGCACTGAAGTGTGAGGAAAACATAAACATGTTAACCACTTGTAGTTTCGAACATCCCTCGAAAAATCATGTCATATGTTAAACTGAAGTCTAAGAGCTTTTTTGGTATTTTTGATCTTTGTTTACGATTAAAATTGGCCGGGAAAAGTAAACAAAAAACCTTTTGATTTGCTTCATGTTAATTGTTTGAGACAATTTTTATACTAAAGCAGGAGTCTCCAAACGTTTTCCACGGAGGGCCACATTGCTGTTATTTTAAAGACCCGTGGGCCAAAGTTAACAAAATTAAGTTGGAAGTAACGGAAGTATTGGGAGATCGCGTTATGTTGCCTGAAAAACAGGTGATCTCGAAAAAAAAAGATCATCTCTCTCGCTGTTACCAATTATGCTGTCCGCGATTAAATTGATAGGATCAAAGCGGCTCAGTCAAGGAAACACTGCGCTATACATTTTGTTTTGCAATATGAAAAAGGCTCCGTGGGCCAGATAAAAAGCCTTTGCGGGCCGTAGTTGCACTGCCCAAAAATAGCATCATCCAACCTTGGATTCTTATTCACTGTCTCCCACATATTAAACAGTTGGTTGAAAATTTTGCTAGCAAAATCGTAAAAAATTAAACAAAAAGAAAAAAATTACCAAATAATGTCAGACTTTTTTTAGGCATCATTGAATTTTAAGTGCGAATACACTGAAGATGTTTTTGCAAATTCACACTTTTTTCACGTTTGAAGGGAACACTGCTGTGCATACTGAAATACATATATATATTAAGGTGGCCAAAAATTTTTTTAAGGTCAACTATAAAAGTCTTACACATGCAATTTCAGTGATTTTTGAGAAGTTAAAGAGGTAGCTTAAAGAATTTACTTTTTTCAGAATGGTTGTTTATTGGAATAGTTGAATGCATGGTAAAATAGTTAAATTTGTATTCTCTCTTGTTCTTGTAAACATATTTCATCTTTAATACATTTTTAGGACTCACCAAGGTTTTTTTCTACTTTATACAGGACTTAACTCCAAGAGGCCTACATATTTTGCTGAATGAATCATGACGCATTCTAAAAACAAAAGTTCAATGGATGTATGGCTGTTAGCTTTACTAATAGCTTACTTACCTGGAAGTGAATTACCTACCATCCAACAAACACTAAGACTATTTTATCATCTCCACTGTACAAATAAATAGACAATTAATGAAGCAACAAAAGAAACAGTATTTAAAGCAAGTAATGGCTATTTGGAATAAAGCTGGCATTTCCACTAAGCAACAGGGTAAGGTATAAATGTTAGGACAAAATGTTATTTTTGATATTTTTGGATCACCCTAATATACATATGTGAAGACACATATCTATATGTGTGCTGACTTTTTGATATCAAAAAATGCATATTTATGAAAATGAAGTCGCTATTTTGCTGTTAATGACAGAATACACATACAGGCTATTTTGCTACACATGATTAGCACATTTGCAGTACCAATCTCAGCATTGCAGTGGCACAATGGGTAGAATTGATGCGATTGGGTGGCATAGTCAACAGTTTGATTCTTTGCTAAAATTGTTTTTGGATATTAAGGTGTAATCTAAGGAAGATGTATTGCGATAACATTTTAATTTTTTGAAATTGTACAAATATAACAGCAGTGCACATAGGGGGGGGGGGGGGGGGTATGTACAGTTAAGGAGTGGGTACACTAAAAATTAAATTTTTGTCATGTCACGTTTTTACATGCCATCGAAATTGACCAATCATAAAAGACTAAACGTCAGGTTTTTAATACATCATCAAATTGACCATTCACAAATGTTTGACAGCAAAACTGCCACTGCCAAATAAAAACCTTTTCCATGTGGTACTGGTACTATGCTCAAAGCTATTGCTCTTCCTTGTTCACCCCAAGTGCAACAAAAAATTAAAATCAAGTGAAGATTTTATGCTCATCCTGTATTTTTTGGTACATTAGCTAGATGTCTGTGTTGGGTGCACTTGCACTTTAGCTCAGAGCCAAAAATTTTGGGTATATGCCAAAGTGGAAAAACTTTGAAGAGAACACTGTTATTTGCTGGCGTTGAATGAAGCAATTCATGCTGTTTATTATACTACACAATAAGGTGGCCTTTAAAATAAAAGCAATACCTACCAAGTAAAAACAATACCTGAGAATGTCGCACAGCTTTAACTTGGATGTCAATTTTTTCAACTGCTGGTTTTAAGTGTAAAAATAAATCATTTTCTACATTTTCCATCTTTATTCAAAATTGTAGGAGCACATTAGAAACAACAAATTAACAATTACTTTAATAACCTAATTAATATCTACACAAATATAAAACATCAATATTTTATTTTTTTATTTAGAATGTAAAGCACCAAAAGACAACCAACAGCAATACTGGTACAGTACTTGAAACATATTTATTAACAAATACAGGGTGACAAGATTTAAATCATAACTGCCAGATTAGCTAAAAAAAGCAGTTGCTATTTGGCTGCTGAATGTTTGTATTTGGTCAATTTCCAAGACATACTAAAAACGTGTTTTTTAGTCTTTTGTGACTGGTCAATTTCGAAGACGTACTGTATTAAACAAGTGACTTGACAAAAATTTAATTCTGTGTAACCCCCTTTGGTTTGCATACCCTTACACTAACATACCCAAACCCCCTTAAGGCACACAGCTATCAGTAAAGCACACTGCCTTATGCATGTTATGTAAAGAATCAAATTTGCATTCCTGACACTTAATGGTAAATGATAGACCTACTAACCATCACACCATGGCCTCACCCAATGCTATTCAGCAAATGTGTTTATTTAACCCTTAGGCACCCGCATGCCTCTTAAGAGGTTTGGCAGCGGGCGCCCGCTATCCTCTTATGAGCCAGAGTCAGCTGGCATCACTCCTCCTCTGAGTCCCTTTAAACACTGACTGTAAGATTTTTCTGTGATGGCATTTTGTCTTGCTTCGCCATGCTGGTTGGAGAGCTGACGTCATTTTATGACTAGGCCCGGGTATTTTGAATTTGAAAATTAGTGCGTAATTAGTATGTTATTGAATACAGCTAAGTGAGGATTAGTTGAGTGTTCGCTGATAATCTGGTGCAAATTAATTCATTTAAAATAATTTTTTTCAAAGATATTATATTTACAGTGCAAGCATATCTTTCTTATCTATGTTTTAATACATTTGTGTAAAATTTTTATTAGTTATGCCTTCTAAAAGCAATGAAACGAAAAGAGACAAACGGAAGTTTTCTGAGATTGATATAAGTGAAGAACTTTCCAGAATGTCTGAGTGTAGCAGTGAAGATAATTTTGAAGTAATTTCCAACTCATCAAGTGACAATGAAATTGAAATAAATGAAAGTAGTGACTGTGATGATGAAATTAATCCAATAAATGTACAGTTTGTGTGGCAAAACTGTGATGACGTATTTCAATGCCAAGTGAGGCCAAGTTTAAAAGTAATAAAAATAGCATTTTTTTGTACCTGGAACGATTGCTGAAATTTCCTAATGCGGGCGTGTAAGGGTTAAAGATGCACTAATCATGTACCACAAACAGATGCAGGTAACAAGAATAAAATCAATGGTAAAATAGCCACTTTCTTAAATAAGAGTCCAAATAAATATTTCTTTATAAATTTATCACAGAATTTTGATAGGTTGTAAGTCACTGTTTGCCAGATTGCAAAGCACTAACCATAAAGTCCTTCAATCTCAGGTATTAAACGTTAAACAACTTATTTCATAACTAAAATCAACAAAATAAAGCCAAGTTTGAGAAACTGGTAAAGCTCACCTATAAAATTTATCAGTACTGGCATTCGAAATATTGGTGAAAAGTAAATGTTGTGGTTATCATTAACCCAGTAATTCCTGAATTAATTTTTTTTTTACATTGCTGTGATTTGGTCTTGAACTGCTGCAAACGCAGCAGCAAATTACCATAAGTAAAAAGTATTTTTGTTAGAGCAACTCTTACACTACCTTATACATACATTTCAAAAACCAAATAAGCATGGTTGAATCTGGAGCACTTCCAGCTAGGCCAGAAAAATGTGACCATATGGTTACGCTAGTAATCAATGGGTTAAAGACTAGGGACAAGCAACATCATTCCATTTGGGACAAAGTTAACCAGCACATTTAGCGGAGACAATTAGATTTTAATTTTGAAAATCCAAATTTATCACCCAAAGCTAAACCAACTTTCAAATAATATCAAATCTTTTTGATACTATTGTACTAGCCTTGTACTTATATCATGAGATATTTTTACTTAATTATTGCATAGGTCTACTGTCACCTCAATAAGATGTCTCTTTCACAGCGTGCCAAGAGAGTAATATAAGAGAAGTAAAAATATTGCCATATGCAGCACCAATTTTAATTGATTTTCACTACATTTGCATTATTCATTTCTTTCAATTGCTGTAAATGAATGCATATCACTTGCCACAAAGTTGATGCATGCATCATTAAGCCTATATTTTACTTTTGGCAGTGACTATCTTGCCTTGAACAAAATTTTATCCTTGGAGGCTATTTTGCCGTGAGACATTTGTGATTGGTCAGTTTTAATGATGTATCAAACATGTAACTTTTGGTCGTTTCTAGTTGGCCAATTTTAATCATCATTTTAAAAAATTTTCACCCCCAGCCCACATTCCCCACACTATACTTTTCCTCCCAGTGTACACTACCCCATACATTTACATACAAGGCCCACCCTTCCAATGCGCACTACCTTTCTATAAAAGCCCTACCAGTCAAGATTCCAACCTATAGCCATTACATTTCAAAGCAGCTGCTATTTATGCGCCACAGCATTACTACCAGAATCATAGCAATTAAGCCTATGTAAACACACATGAATGGTGATGGCAAAATAACCATTCTCTTTTTGTGGTATCTGATTGATTTTTTGAAACATGAACTAACTTTTGATTGCAAAGTATTTTTATCAGTTACTTGAACTCAAATAAACAAAATTCTTCAAATACTTGTTCAACTTTCATGTTTATCAAGAGCAAATATACAACCACATGTTTTGCATGAAACACTGTAACATAAGCTTCATACTGTACTTCTCAAAGGATGAAATAACAACTCCTTGAAAATGGTAGAGTCTAAAACACCATAATTTTGGCAAAGTGGAATGTGGTATTCTCCTAATTTAAATAAACGTAGTTTGTAAAATCATTATCCGTGACAATGCAAGAACTAAAGTAGATTTTTGCTGCTACATGTCTGTAACTAGTTAGGTACCAGTACAGTAGTATAGTTGTAGAACCGAGCGAGACAGGGTAATTTAGAACATATTTTTGAGAATTAAAGTTAGTGTTTTTACTGCTAACCAAGTAGCCTATTGCATTTAATGAGACATGCTGCTGCATGTGGTTCACTACCAGTATATGCATAAAATAGACCTACTATTTGACACAAGCCCATTGTTGTCTTTGATTTGAGACCTCATTTTTTAATCAATTTTTAGAATTTTTTTAACAAATTAAAGGTTATTTCAAAACAATTCTGAATGAATAATTTGTACATTTACTGTTAGTTTTTATACAAAAAAGTGAAGTTTAACACTTGTCGTTTAATTTTTTGCCCCTTTTCATAAACTGGTAACCAGAGTAAAAACTGATAAGTTCAATATGTAAAGATTGTGGTAAGATACCAACAATTCATGTCATTTAAAAGCTGAAGTAATTTGTTTTCCAACAATATGTGACTCTAATTAGTGAGGGCAAAGGATTAGTTTACAATTGCTGATCAGAATACGGTTGCCACTTGCCATACATCATTTTTCATTTTTAGTTGACACATTTTCCTACTATACCTAAGTAACTAGCAATTTTTATAAAACGTTAGTTCTTTGGTATTTCCATCTACTTCGCCTTTATTTGTCTTAATTTTCAAAAAGATTCATCATAAAATGAAGTCTCTAAAAACTTTGAAATGTAGCTGACTGGTCGAAAACACTCAAAATTTTTGTGTCTGGTCCTCCCAAAATTGCAATTTATACAAAAACTATGTTTTTCATAAAAAAACTATGTCCTTTCATACATTTTGACTATTCTTCCTCAAAAGCATGATTTGTTGGCATTATCTATTAAAGTTTTCAAAAGGAATAATGTAAATCGCCCCCTTCTCCACAACTTTTAGCTTGTGCTTCGTTGCACTTTATAAAAATGAATCAACAAAACTTTTTAAATCGTCAACTGTTAAAGTAACCAAGTCCACTTCTTAAGTACCAAACAGGGCAAGCAAGACTTAGCCAGAAACTCCAGAAACTCAGGAAGAAATAGAGCGGCTATGCGCAACCTCTTACAATATTTTTTTTAGGCTTGATGAATATCCTTTAAAAAACGGTATTTTTCATTTTAGAACAAGAATTAACTATTGTCAAAGAAGCATTAACTTTTTATTACTGTTCTTACAATTACCCATATTCTTAACACCAGCATTACTGATGGGGGCGCTAGAACTGTAATTGCATCTCTTTGGCTTAGTTTGTTCTTTCCTTGACTGTGTTTATGCCAGGACCAAGCAACATCTTTGCTGCTTGAGGATTTAGGTTGTACAACCAGACGTTCTACTACAAAAGTCATAAGCAGGCGTCATGATTTTGAAAGGTTATTTCTGAAAATGCATATTAATTACCTTGGTGCCCTTCCACAACTTCAGTGCTTTCAAGCACTTGCTAAAATTAACTCATAAAAGTGTGATATCTTGAAGGAAGCTTATGACAAAAGCAGGGCAAATAGGACTTTGCCAGAACTCGAGAAATTGGAAGACATGTAGCAGCTGTGCGCAATCTCCCTCCATATTATTTTTTAGTTAATTTCATTTTAAAAAGCAAAAGCTTGGTTTTGAAAAGAGATTTTTAAATGTGATAAAACAAACTTTATACAATTTTTTTCACAACTATCCATTGGATGAAGCCAGCTTAACTGATATTCTTAATCTTCACATATCTAATGGGGGCCCTACTATTGTGATAACTTAACCTTAAGTGCTTTATTTTGGAGATGGGGTTAAATCAAAATTACTGCCCCGCACCAGTGCGCTTTGAAATCACACCAGCGTGATCACCAACCACACCGGTGCCATTTCAAATCACACTAGTGCAGTCAGTGCAGATCTTTTGCCACACCAGTGCGATTTTTTATTGCACCGGTGCGGTCAGTGCAAATATTTTTCGCTCCACACTGCACTGAAGTACATTTGTTACAGAACCAGTGCGATACGCATATGTAAACATGATTCAAAGGTGCTAATTAATATTTATTAATGCATAAAAATTATTTGTTTTACCATCATGTAAACAAATCTTAAAGTTTACATGAAAATTTTGTATGTTTTGAATAAGTATTCACAAAATGATTAAACAGTTGTAAAAACTTTCAGACGAATGAACACAAAATTTTCGTTTCCTTAGGCAACAGTTGCTTCAAAACACAAATGCTGTAATCACGGTATCCTTGGAGATTGTATCAACATAACGATTTTTTTATTTTTAAATTAACTACTATGCATTACATGCATGCAAAATTGGTGTTACTCTACACCATAAAGTTTGTTTGTATTATAAGATCACTTTTGTTTAATTTTTTAGGTGCATATATGTCTACTATGCCTGTACTATGCTTGTACTATGCCTGTATTATGTCTACTACGCCTGTACTACGTCTACTACCTCTGTACTATGCCTGCTATGCTTGTACTATTCCTGTACTAGGTCTACTAAGCCTGTACCAGTGTACTATGTCTACTATCTCTGTATTATGCTTGTACTATGTCTACTATGCCTGTACTATATCTACTATCTCTGTACTATGCCTGCTATGCTTGTACTATGATTGCACTATGTCTACTATGCCTATACTACGTCTACTATCTCTGTACTATGTCTACTATGCCTGTACTATGCTTGTACTATGCCTGTACTATGTCTACTATGCCTGTACTACATCTATTATCTCTGTACTATGTCTACTATGCTTGTACTATGCCTGTACTATGTCTACTATGCCTGTACCTGTGTACTATGCCTATTTATAACCACCAACACTCTTTTACTGCAACAAGATGTTGCTACAGTCAAAGATGGGCTAAACATTTCTTCAGAACGCTTCTCAAAATCGTTTGTGGTCTTGTCAACCAAGTTACATCACATAGGTTTTCATTGGTAAATTTTGCGTTAGGATGCCAATACTTTTTGCATAGATTATGGTTCTATTGGATGATTAATCACTTTTATGTCAACTGTAAGTAATGTCTTTATCCATATGTAACATTTTCCTCACTTTTTGAAAAAATGCACTCAAGAGACCCAATTGAATCATCCCACATCAGGCATATAAACAGTTAGCAACAAAGCATCCTAAAAATGGAGCTACAAAGTCAGTCCCTCCTGCTATTATAGCAAGATTTGTATGCAGGGATATTTGTAATGAAATATACAATCAACATAAAACAGCAAAAACCATTCAATCTCACCAATATCCAGTTCCAGGCATGACCAAGCTCTATGTCAATGAAAATCTAACTCAGTACAGGAAAAAACTGCTTTGGAAAACTAAAGAACTGACAAAAAATATCATTATACATATTTGTGGACCACAAATGGTAAAATTTTTGTGAAAAAAAATGAGAAGGATGAACCAAGAATCATTCAGAATGAAAATGATTATCAAAAACTGGTGGTGGAACTACATCCTACCACTGCTAAGGAAAACTTGATAAGCAAGTAGAGTACTTATAAAAATTTTGTTTAGCAGGTGTTTGCTATCTACTGATCCAACGAGTATTAAAAATAATGATGTTCAATTTAATACCAATTTAATGGCATTTCCTAATTCCAACATCAGAGATTGCAAATATTACACTTTGCTAGAACTTGCTGATGCCATGAAATCTAATAAAAGTACAGTAGACGCTGCTTAATATGACCACCTTGGGACCAGACCATTTTGGTCATAATATTCAAATGGTTATAAAAACCGAAGCCGCGATAACAGCTCCTGAATCGACGCCGTAAGCCACAAGAAGTCCAAATACCGTCAAATTTGTCGTTTACCCAAAGTAACAGTGTGACGTTGGCAGTAAAACAAAGTACAGTACTTTAACACTACAAGTGACAGTAAAATTTAGTACAGTGTGTAACAATATGTTGAAAAGGCGAAGTTATAAGTGAGTGGCGGGAAAAAATACTGTACTGTAACAAGAAAGATGGAGAAAATGTTGGTCATATTATCTGAAATTCAGTCACATTAAACGGAGAATTTTAAATAGAGAAATTCCGGACCGTACCAAATTGGTCATAATAAGCGGCTGGTCATATTATCTGTTGTCATAAGCAACGCCTACTGTAATGACATAATGGTAATACATTTTAATTTAAGATCATTGCCAAAAGATATATATAAAATTGAAGATTTTTTGTTGCCTATGCATAATTTACCACACATAATTGCTATAACAGAAACTAAGCTAAACTCCTCTAATCTTGATCAAGCTGAACTAGCAAATTATCATTTTGAGCATATTGATTCTGCATTAAATGCTGGTGGTGTTGGTGTGTACACAAGAAATGATCTAAAATACATTTTAAAATCTGATATTGTTGTAAATAGTGAAAACTGTGAAAATATTATTATTGAAATTATAAACAAACCAAGTAAAAAACGACAAAAAAATATACTAATTGAAATTGTTTATAGGCATCTTAAAGTTTCCTTCACATCATTTCAAAATAAACTTTGTGATGTAATGTCTACTCTTGACCACAGTGATAATTCTTTTTTTTGCTAGGAGATTACGATATAGATTTGTCCAAACAAAACATTGAGCCTAAAGTGAGGAATTATATTAATGAGGTATATTCTTCTGGATGCTGCTCACTAATTGACAAGCCAACCAGAATAACGAACCATATCATCAACTATCCTAGACCATGTATACACAAATTCATCAGAAAAAGTATGAGCATCAGATATCTTAGTGCTAGATTTGTCTGACCACTTGCCTACCTTCTGCATTATTCAAAATAACTTTTATAAACCTTTTAAACTGAAAGAACAAGTACATGATATGAAACATTTTAATGCGGAGTCATACTGTGAAGATGTTAGCTACCGACTGAAAAAGCTAAAACAACTTTCTGACCCTAGTACAAAAATGAGCAAGTTTTTAGATGTTCTTGCCAGCACTACCTATGATCATGCTCCTTTAAGACCACTCTCTCAAAGAGAAATGAAAATAAAATCAAAACCATGGCTCGCTTAGGGATTAATAAAATCTATTTCAACAAAAATGCACTGTTTCAAAAATGTCATAAACAGAACAAAATACATCTGATATCCCATTACAAGATTTCAATAAATTAATCAAACTCGAAAGAATAGCAAAAAAGAATTGCTATCAAAAAGAAATACAAAAACAAGATAAATCTAAACAGTGGAAAATTATTAATGAAATACTTGGGCACAAAAACAATAAACATAAATTATATCTACCATTACATATGTAAACAATAGACTAGTAAGTGAAAATACGGAAATCTGTAATATATTTAATAACTACCATATTTTCGCAACCATAAGGCGCACCGAAGTACAGTCGAATCTGGTTAATTGCATAGTCAACTTGCCAAACTATTTTATGCGACTAAGCAGATTATGCATTTATCCGAAATTAGTATAAACAAACAAATAGGTTTGGGAATTACAACTCCTATGCAATAAAACATATTATGCAATTATCCGATATGCAATTAACCAGATTCATCTGTATAAGGCGCAGTATCAAAAAACTGCTGCAAATGCATTTTTTTTCTTACATAAGACGCACCAGACTATAAGGCGCAATCACAAACAGAGCAATTTGCTCTAAAGAAACAAAGCAAGAGAAAAAGAGAAACAAAAAAGTACTCTTTATAAACTTGGCGGGAATAGAAATTGAGAAAAAACACTAAGAAAACTTTCTTTACAAAGACAAGCTAGAAGAAAAAAATAAATTCCTTTTTTCTAATAATTGTTTAACAGTTCATTACATAATACAACGTTCCAATAAACTTATTGCGTACACACTGTTCTGTTAACAAAACAATTCCTGGTATGTGAAATGCTAATGCGAAAAAATACCGCTATTTGTAACATTAAAGATGGTTTGCAGTTTTCTTATGAAGCATAATTTTATCCACATAAAACGCACTGGACGATAAGGCACATGTTCAATTTCTGAGAAAATTTTTGGCTTTTAGGTGCGCCTTATAGTCGCAAAAATATGGTACTTCACAAATGTTGGGCCCTCAATGGATGCTAAAATACGAAATACCCAATTAAAAAAGTTTAGCACAACAAATATAATGAAATCATTTTGTTATGATCCCATGTGTCCAGAAGAAGTTCTTTTGCAACTTCAACAACCTGACACATCAAAAGCTAGTGGACCTGAAAATATACCAAATAAATTCTACAAACTACTGCCACCTATAATTTCACCATTTTTGAGTGAAATATTTAGGCAGTGGCTATTTTGCCATCGACGGCAATTTGCCCTTGGAATCTATTTTGCCGTAATCATTTACATGTGTTTATATAGCCGTATTTGCTACAATTACACCAGTGACACTGTGGTGTAGTCGATAGTGTGCTGGGCTTGAGATACCATGGTTGCAGGTTTGAATCTCAGCTGGCAGGGCATTAAAAGAACGGCAGTGTACACAGAAGATGCAGGTCTGGTATGTAAATGTACGGGGCAGTATACACTGGAAAGGAGTGTACAGGGTGGGGGATAGAGACCTGGGGATGGAAAATTTTTTTAATTGGTTTTTAAAATTGACCAATCAGAAACGACCAAAAGTCACATGTTTAGTACGTCATTAAGATTGACCAACCACAAATAACTCACGGCAAAATAGCCACTGGCAAATATTTAATGGTTGTTATGAGAAAGGGGATTTTCCAGATATATATATATATATATATATACCGGTATATATTAAAGCATGCAAAAGTAATTGCTATTCATAAATCTGGTCGCAAAGATATAGTTAGCAACTACAGACCAATCTTCACATTGTCAACTGTTTCAAAAATCTTTGAAAAGTTGCTATATTTTAGACTTGAAAGTTTTTTACCACTCACGAACTCATCACACAGCAGCAATTTGGATTTTGTCAAGGATATTCAACTGAAACGGCCATAACAGATCTTTGAAATATGTTACAAAATAATTTAGATGATGGTTATTTTACTTGCTGTATTTTTTTTTTTGGACCTTTCCAAGGCTTTTGATACCGTAAATCATAGAATTCTTTTGGATAAGCTCCACAGTTATAGAATTTGAGGCAATATGCATAAACTTTTGAAAAGCTATCTACAAAATCGCAAGCAGTTTAGTGTTTGCAATAATATAACATCTCAAATAAATACTATCATGTGTGGTGTACCAAAGGTTTCTACACTTGGACCTTTACTGTTTTCATTATATGTCAATGATCTACCACTACACACCAAATTTCATGTTAATTTATTTGCAGATGACACTGTATTAATACTCAAAAATAAAAATCACAACCTTCAAGCTTTAGCTAATCATGAACTCACTTTCATCAATGACAGGATAAAATACAATCGTTTGTCTTTGAATTATAAAAAAAGCACCTACTTCATCTCTGCTCCCAAACAAAAGAGAGTTGCACTACAAAACTTTCAATTTCATGTTGGTGGGCATAAACTTTCAAACACAAATTGTGTAAAATATTTAGGAGTATTTATCAATAATAAAATTAGCCCATTTCGAACCAGTCATGAGTGACTGGTAGCCCCACCACCAAAAGGCAGACTGTCACTGGTAAGTACCCAAGAGTCGCCTTTTACGACATGCTGGGTTAGCAATTTCACAATTGTCACCCAGTGAAGTATGGTTAGGCCACCTGTCTGCCACATAAAGGTGGAGGCGTCTGTTAAGTGCCTTGCCCAGGGACACAACATGCAGGCTTGCCAGCTTGTTCTCCATACTATCCTTTTTTTATGCTGAGTGCCAAGCAGGGAAGCTGTGAATACAATTTTTTAAAGTCTTTTGGTATGACTCGACTTAGGGAATGAACCTCAGGTCTACCAACTGCGAAAGGTACGGTCTAACGACTACACCATCGCGCCGGTTATATTGTTAACCTCAACATTACTAATTAGAGCTCTGCCAAGCGATGCCTCCAAAGCCGGCTAGTATGTGATTAAATCATCAAAAACAAAAAGTGTTTTAGTGTTGCCATGTAGTATCGTTTATGGATTCTCATCCCTTCCTAAATTATATTTTAGATTGAGCAATAGACTAAATTATATTTTAGATTGAGCAACAGAAGTGGATTTGAAAATTGAAATTTCGCAGCTTAGAAATCTAAAAAGAACTTATAGAACTCAACCTAGACGTAAAGTATTTTGACACTTGTTTGGATTTTAAAATTTGCCAAGGGCTTTTCAAGTTTAGGCCACCTAACCTCGAAGTCTACAGAAATTCTGAAGAGTTATATCAAATTGTTTTAAATAGAAAACAACTAAAGCTCACTAAAAGTGTTCAGCGAGCAGCGAAAAACCAGTGCGAGATTTTGAAAAATCAGATCTTGCTTAATTTAAGTTTTATTGAAATATCTTGTTCAATCAAACTTTTGACTAGGATCTTTCACAAAGTAGCTGAGGCTTACGCTCATGTTCATCAAAAAAAATTGCTTAATCTCTTGATTTACCAAAGGAATAAAGGCCCAAGTTGCATTGTGAATTTAAGTAATAGGAAATTGACGTTTTTCGAAAAAGAAGCGTATCAGTTTAGCTTTCAGCATCACATATTGCCAAACAAAGGTTTTGAAGACAACATCAAAGCAAATTTTAAAAAATTGACTTACAAGTTGCAAATAAAATATGGATTTCTATATGAAAAACTTAAAGATCAAATCAAATATTATTTTTGAAAATTTTTGAAAAAATGAAATACTTCTCTGTGTTTAGCAAGAAAAAACCAAGCTACCCTTGATCGTTTCTGTTTTATATTTTTGTATGCGACTCCTGTTTAATTGTGGTGTATTGAGTTATGTATAATAGATTACAATTAAAATGCAGTTTCAGTAGAGAGGTAATTTCTTGTACCATAGTATAGCAAAAGCAAGCAGCCATAATATTTACTCATTTATTTATTCATGAACAAACGATTTCGGCTTAATATTGGCCATTTGCAGCTTTCTTAAACAATAATAGCTGGTTTAACTCGGTAGTTATAAATAGGCATAGTAGGCATAGTACAGGCATAGTAGGCATAGTACAGGCATAGTAGGCATAGTACAGGCATAGTAGGCATAGTACGATGTGGCAATGATTTTTAGTTGTTGGAGTCCGCCTACTACTAAACCTAAAGGACAAAATTTGAACTTTACATTACATGCTTAAGTAGTTCACCAAGCAATGAAATGAAAACGGCTGCTTGCGGGACCTAGGAAACAGATGTTTAGGGATCTTTGCAACACTGTGTTGCAAAATAAAATTTAACAATCGCACGTGGACATGGTGTTTTCCAAAATAAAAGGTCATCTCCCTCGCTTTGGGTGGAAAATGCGTCTGTGAAGACTGTCGAGCACTCATGTCACATCGCTCTCATCTTTAAACTTCCACATTTGCATTTGAATGAGGTAGTATCAATCCTTGCTTAGGACAATTCATGAGATCTAAAAATGGATTCTCTCCAGAAGCATTTTTGAAATCCTCCACTTCAGCCCAAAATTTCTCTGTTCTGTGTTTTCAGCCCAACATTATGTTTGAAAAATATTAGATAAACTCACTAATACAACATTAGCCTAACAATATTGCATAACCTAGAACAAAAATGTAAAGAAAAACAAGTTAATCTCCCTCCTTCACTATTCTTTATGACATTACTCGACTTAGGATTTCCCTCTAGAAAATATCTAGTACGTTAAAAAAATATCTAGACTTTCTAGCCATCATCTAGTTTCCCAATTATACCTCTAGGCCTTACAAAAAATATCTAGATTTAGCTATAAAACATCTAGAGTGGCAGCCCTAATCGGATCCCTCTTAATAGGAGGTCGGATTGAAAATGCTAATTAGCAAGTAGCAACTTCTATATTTTATAAAAGTAAAAATTAATTTTTTTTTGAAAGGAAAAAAGGCTTTGTCACATTTGTGCGACTGGTTTTCGATCGCACACCTCTCCTACTATGCCTACTTTGCCTGTACTATGCCTACTATGCCTGTACTATGCCTACTATGCCTGTACTATGCCTGTACTATGCCTACTATGCTTGTATTATGCCTACATTGCTTGTACTATGCCTACTATGCCTGTACTATGCCTACTATGCCTGTACTATGCCTACTATGCCTGTACTATGCCTACTATGCCTGTACTATGCCTACTATGCCTGTACTATGCTTACTATGCCTGTACTATGCCTACTATGCCTGTACTATGCCTACTATGCCTGTACTATGCTTACTATGCCTGTACTATGCCTACTATGCCTGTACTATGCCTACTATGCCTGTACTATGCCTACTATGCCCGTACTATGCCTACTATGCCTGTGTAGCATTAGGTCAAAGACCTATGCTACTTATCGTGTCATTGTAGTATTGTGACATCACAGTAGACTGGATCGCGCGATGTTCCAGCCAACATGTGACGGCAGAGAGGGAAAAAGGACGAAGTAGAATAAGAAGGTGTCAGTACATTGCAACTGTTTTTAGACATTAAGTCATTTTGAATAGCAATAATTCTTTTGGATATTTCTCAAGACACTTCGCTGTGAAAAGAGAAATCTATTCGGCCACAACTGGACGGGGAGGTGAGAGAACTTTTATATACGTGTAGCGCGAATGCTTCTCTGGCAACAGTAATCTCTGACCAGAAGCAATCGAAGACCAACCAATCCGCTACATTTTGGTGACCCCCGACAACGAACTAGTTCTGAAACGGACATCTAGCAATTGCTTGCTGTTTACAATTGTAAAAAATTTTAAAGACTTTTAGTATTAAAATATCGCGTTTAAGTTTGTACAAGCCTGCTGCTACCAGTAAAAGCGGCCATCTTGAAAATCTTCAACGATCACGCAAGCTACGTCACAATCGAAACGATCAAGACGCAATCCAGCACTTTACTCTTGGCTAGCGCAAAAGTAGTGTGAAAACATTAAAACTGTTATTTCAAATTTGGCGTCTCATTTTAGAAGCGATTATTTTGAGTATTAGCAGTTTTATTATGTCGGAGAGTGGAAAGGTAACGCCTATTTGGGTTATCAACTTATTGTTTGAATATTCATGGTATGTGTTTATGCTTTTGCTATCTATTGCAGTTATTGTAGTTATAGCGTATGTTTTGACAAATAAGGCACATATTGGGCCAACGCGAATGGTATCCACCCCACTAGATAGTTTGCCACACACTTCTGATGGCTGCGAATTAATTCAGAACCCAACACCTAACTCGTCTTTTGCTTGCTTACACAGTGCAGGTGTTTCATCCCCAGACACAACACCAATAGGCTCACCACGCACCTTACCGTATAATTCTACAGACGCCAATCAAATGCAACACACTAGTTTTATTAGAAAACACGAACCACCACAACTACCCAAATTTTGGTTGAACAATCCTCAAGGATACTTTCACATTATTGAACTGTTATTCACAGAATCACATATTACTTCAGAACACACAAAATTTGCCTTGCTTGCCACAGCTTTAAGTCATGACAATAAAGTTATGCAGATGATTTCAGATGCATGGTCTCAAATTAACTCAAATGAACCTTTTACAACATTAAAAAATGTGCTGCTGAAGCGATTTTCACCGAAGAACCAGGACTGTCTTGAATCATTCTTTTCAGAAACTCAAAGACAAGGGGACACAGTCACAGAATATTTGATTCGTTTACAAGCTTTATTATCTTCCCAATTCCCAACCAATTCGGAAATAGGTCAAGCTTTAATTCGGCGAAAACTGTTAGAATCTGTTGATGCTCAGACTCGTCTCACGTTATATCCTTATGAAAAAGAACCATTGGAGATTTTAGCCCAACACGCCGATAGTATCTTGGCACGTAAACAATCGTTTGTTGCAGGTGAAGATGTTGACCATAATTATCAAAACCCAACAAACCAGGCTATTATAAACCAAATGTTAGAATCTCGACTTGATAAGTTGGGTCGCACTCTTTCTAGTTTGTACCAAAACTCACCATCATCACCACATAAATATACTCACACACCTTCACAGCATCACAAACATGTACCTCAACACACTACAGATTCCAGTTCTTTCTCACCAAACCAAAATCCAACTCGACCCGTAAACAACGTTTGCAGTTACCATCGTCGATTCGGTGACCGCGCCTTAAAATGCTGGGGTCCATCTTGTCCAATGTACCAATAGAAACAGGCAACAAAACGCCAGGTTGACCTCCATGAACTAGGGCCCGTAGGTTATATGCCTCAGAGTCAAGTCCTCTACTCTTCGTACGCGACACTTGCTACAATATTCAATTCCTGATAGACAAGGGGGCTGTTTATTCATTTTTGCCACTGTGGGCAGTCGACGCATCGCTCCTTCAACCAGTCAGTGGTCACACTATTTCGACCATTGGTGGTGGCTCTGTGCTAATCGAAGGTCAACTTAAAACCCAAATTAATCTTGAATTTTCCCAACTTTTTGAGTTTGATTTTTATGCAGCTAAATTGCCATATGGAATTCTAGGAGCAAATTTCTTACGACGTTTCAACTTGTGCATTGATCTTACCGCTGGTAGACTTTTCCAACCACCAGAGATAGAAAAATTATCTTTGCCGATTGAAGAAGGTATTGAAACGGACTTTACTGTACAATCATCACAACAGTCAAGTTCGAGCCTCTTACAACATTTAAAATCGCACTACCCTCAAGTTTTTAATGCCTCCACGCGATCACGAGAGATAAAACATTCTATTACTGCTCATGTTGAAACTACCACAGAAGTACCTGTTTGGTCTCGTGCACGACGACTAGCACCAGATAAATTCGTAGCCTTGAAACAGGAGGTGAAGCATTTAGTAAATCGAGGCATTTTAGCCGAAAGCCAGAGTGCTTGGGCTAGTCCAATTGTTATGGTAAAGAAGCCTTCAGGTAAATATCGACTGTGCGCCGACTTTGTGGCTTTAAATAAAATCTTGAAGGTAACTCGCTACGCCCTTCCTAACATTAATGATTTTTCGTCCATGGCTCGCGGATGTTCTTGGTTCAGCTCAGTGGATATTAAAGACGCATATTACCACATTCCTGTCGACCCTGCAGATTCCCACAAGCTGACCATAACCACTCCTCTTGGAAATTACAAATATCTCTATATCCCCATGGGTCTGGCCACCTCTAGCGGATACTTTCAAAAACTGATGAATGAAATCTTCTCAGGTCTTCCCAGAGTATTTGTTTATTTGGACGACATTATCATCATGTCACCAGATTTGGATGATCATCGCAAACTGCTAAGCTTGGTTTTCTAAAGGTTACAACAACATGGTTTGGTGGTAAATGATGCCAAATGTGTTTTTGCCGTAAAAGAGCTCTCCTTTTTGGGTCATTTGGTATCTGCGGAAGGAGTTAAGCCTACAACAAAAAACGTCAAAGCAATAACGGATTATGTTCGCCCGCGAACCAAGAGACAGTTAAGACGATTTCTTGGCATGATTCAATTTTATTGTAGATTCATTCCCGACTGTGCGGAAATTCTCTCGCCGCTATATTCGTTACTTAGCACAGGGGCAAGAATGACCCACCTCTTATGGTCGCCAGAAACAGAAAACTGCTTTTTAAAAGCAAAACAAGCAGTGGAAAAAGCGACAGTTTTAGCTCATCCTAATCATGAAGCCAATTTAGAGCTGATTACGGATGCGAGCGACAGTGCGGTAGGTGCAGTACTGCAACAAGTTTCAAATGGATTGCGGCAACCCCTCGCCTTTTGGTCCAAGGCACCCACACACTCACAACGTTCATGGTCTTGCTTCGAGCGAGAGCTATTTGCTTGTTATGCGGCAATCAAACATTTTCAATACTTTCTGGAAGGACGTGATTTCCTTCTAAAAACTGATCACAAGCCAATTGTCAAAAAGTTCCAACATAACTCACCAGCTGCGTCACCACGCCAAGCTCGCTTCATCGACTACATATTGCAATTCACATCTCGAGTGGAACACGTATCAGGACGAGAGAATGTGGCTGATGCTTTATCCAGGCCGCTTGAGCCACCGTTGCTGAACCTTATCACTCCACCTTCTGCTCCACTGAATTACTTACAACTGGCTGTCGCGCAGCGAACAGATCCAGAAATCACAGATTTGCGCCGCAACAACAGCACGGCCCTGGTCCTGAAAGATATACCATTAGCTGAGCATGGCATTAACATATTATGCGATGTATCGACGGGTAGGCTGCGACCAGTAATTTCTGTCTCTTTGCGTGCATCTGTCTTCAAACACTTCCATTCACTAGCTCACCCTGGCATAAGGGGAAGCATAGCCTTATTGACAGAAAAAGTAGTTTGGATAGGGATCAAGAAACATGTCGCCCAATGGACAAGAGAATGTTTGCAATGCAACCGCTCCAAAATACAGCGGCATAACAGAGCTCTTCTAGAAGAGGTGACTCCTCCTCCTAACGAAAGGTTTACTCATGTCTATGTGGACATTACCGGGCCACTTCCGTTAAGCAAAGGCTACTCGTACTTATTAGTAATTATAGATAGGTACTCACGTTTCATGCAGGCTGTTCCTCTCCAGGGAATCTCAGCTGAGGAGTGCTCCTCAGCATTTGTTCAGTCATGGGTGTCTTTATTTGGTACCCCAACTCACATATATTGTGATTGCGGAGCCCAGTTTACTAGTGCTTTGTGGAGAAAACTAGCTCTATTTCTCGGTGCACAACTACATCATAGCACTGCTTACCATGCTCAAGCGCAGGGCTTGGTAGAACGGGTTAACAGGACTCTCAAAACTGCCTTGAAGTGTGCGGAATTTCCTACTGATTGGTACGACAACTTACCATGGGCACTGTTGAGTTTAAGAAATCAGCCTAAGGAAGATCTAGACAACCATTCACCTAACGATTTCGTGTTTGGAGGAAAACTACGTTTGCCCGGAGAATTCTTTGTCGTTCAGGAAAGGGAAGATGAAACTTTGCCTACTAGAAAATTTGTGAAGTCATTGGCCCAGCGAGTGGCATCTTTTCGCTATCATCCTCCTAGAAAAACGAATAGATCATCACATCTTGATTCGGCTTTATTCAATCCCCAGGTCACTCATGTGTTTGTGAAAGATGATGTACGACGCCATTCATTGCAACCAGCATATCGAGGTCCATACCTCATCCTAGAGCGATGCCGCAAGTTTTTCGTGCTAGATTATGGAACTCATCATGATAGGGTATCCATCGACAGAGTCAAGCCCGCTATTTTTAGCATGACGTCACTCAATGAAGAGTCTGAGAATGCGTGCACACACACGGCACATCTCCATGAAGAAAGTATTCATTCGCTCTCACTCCGGTCTGAAATGTTTGATGATCTTGGTGACACTTGCTCGCGAACATTACGTGAAAGACATGCAGAACAACACACACCACACGACAACCTACATAACAATAGCACAAGAAACAAACATACTTCCAAAGGGCGACCTATTCATGCTCCAAAGCGCTTTAGAGATTACGAGATTTTGTAATGCCGAACCTTAAACCTTTTGAAACTTAAACTTGTTTTGAATGCCATTGCTTTATAGAGAAGAAAATCTGTAGTGTATTTCGAATACCGATGACTTATTATGTATAATTTCTATTGTGCATCCGTCTCAATGATTTAATTTGGCTTGGTCGTTTTGTCTGGTTACATACCAGGTCTATCAAGTGACTGATTTCAGTGATAATTGCCTGTTAAAGAAAGGGTGCAACTTATTAATAGCTTGTGAATTTGTCTTTGACATGTGTTCAGTTATTTCAGCTTTGGCTTTCTATTTTAGCTTTGATTACTGTGTTAAGTTGTTGCTTCAGTTCTAGTTTTGTGTGTAACTTTGTGTGGGGTTGATCGACGTACGAGTTGCTTTATGTTTAGTTCGGCAGTATCTTCTCTTTACTTGACATTCTTTCCTTTTCTCTCCTTTCTCTTTTCTTTTCCTTTCATCTTGCGCTGCTTGAATTTTTCACATTGCTAACTTTTATCGTTCGTATTTTCACATAGCATAGCATTTTTTGCATTGTAGTTCTGTACATACGTTTGTTTTTGTTTTGGCATAAGGGGGGAACATATGTAGCATTAGGTCAAAGACCTATGCTACTTATCGTGTCATTGTAGTATTGTGACATCACAGTAGACTGGATCACGCGATGTTCCAGCCAACATGTGACGGCAGAGAGGGAAAAAGGACGAAGTAGAATAAGAAGGTGTCAGTACATTGCAACTGTTTTTAGACATTAAGTCATTTTGAATAGCAATAATTCTTTTGGATATTTCTCAAGACACTTCGCTGTGAAGAGAGAAATCTATTCGGCCACAACTGGACGGGGAGGTGAGAGAACTTTTATATACGTGTAGCGCGAATGCTTCTCTGGCAACAGTAATCTCTGACCAGAAGCAATCGAAGACCAACCAACCGCTACACCTGTACTATGCCTACTATGCCTGTACTATGCCTACGATGCCTGTACTATGCCTACTATGCCTGTACTATGCCTGTACTATGCCTACTATGCCTGTACTATGCCTACTATGCCTATTTATAACTACCCGGTTTACCTCCACATCTCATTATTAGGTATTGTTAGATACTATTAGACTACGCTTTTACTTAACCTGTTAAGCGTCACCAACGAGATATCTCGTTTATGGTCATCTGCTAGGAAATGTCATCAACGAGATATCTCGTTTTTGGTTGTAGACTTCTACAATAAGCTGTAATACACGAAATATCTCGTTTCTCTCGTACAGTGCCAGAAAGGAAAAAGGGCAAATCTGTATGGAAGGCGGTAAGGTCAACTGTGGTCAATTTTGGTGCGATAAAAACATGCTATACACGTGTAGGCCTAATGAAGCTTCTGTTTCCAGTTAGACTGCCAATCAGTGTCTACGCCAGGCTTCTGAAAGTGGGGTGGGGGGTAGCATTTATTTGGTTTGAGCTAATAGGGTATAAATATAGGGTAATGATAACATATATTATAGTTACAAGTGGGTAGGCTTGACATTAGAATGAGGGCTCAGCCCCCCCCCCCCCCCCCCGGCGCGGACACTGCTGCCAATAGAGGAGGAACTGCAATTTTTTGCTAGATATGACACTTCTCAATTCCTACATTGCGTATAAAGCATTAGGTGGAAAAACTACAAGACGCGACTTTATTTTGACACTGAGTGAAAAACTGATATCAAAATATGCTGACGAAATACCAGCTAGTGTGCGTAGGCCTCCCCGACTGTCAGTGAAGCCATTGCGGCTAATTGGAAGGCATTTCCCTGAGTATTGTCCTCCTACCGCAAAAAAGGAAAGACCGACCAGAGTTTGCGCGCAGTGTCGGAAAAGATGATTAGATCGTGGTGCAAAGACTGCCAGGTTGGCTTATGTGCTGCACCCTGTTTCAAAGATCGGCACACAAAAGAATAAAGGCAAAATTTTATGAAAGAAAGACAGTATGAACTAGTTGTGCAACGTATAAGTGAACTTTTGAATGCTTATTAAGCTCAAGATTTCTACCTAAAATTTTGATAATAAATATTTTCATTAATTTAGTGTAATTTTAACGTTAAGCAAGAAAAGCAGCACGATCTAATCATCTGTGAAATCAACAAACGATATTGAAAGCGTATAATCGAGTGTATGCGCAATGAAAGAAAAACTGACGATAAAGGTGACGCTACGAAAGCGACACGGTTACGCAGGCGTGACGCTTAACAGGTTAAAGGCAGGCAAAATTTAAAATAGTTTTGAAATAATCAAACTATGACGTAACAAACCTATACATAATGAATTAACAAAAATTGAACTTATACTAAACCAAGGTCACTAAATAAATACAAGTTGTCCGACGCGTTGGTTCAATACTAACGTAGCAATGCCGCCATTTTTACTCTCACATTTGCCTTGTATAACTGAAAAAAGCATAGATAACGATTCTTGAAAGAATTTAAAATTGTTTTTTAGTAAAATAAAACATTTTTTTGGTACACTTTACAACTTTGGACATCAATGACTTAACTATTTAAAAGTTTGTTAAGTTTTACAAATGAAACTATTTAATTTTCCATTAGTTTTAAACATTTTGTGGAGTACGGTATCGTAATGTCGGCTATTCAAAACCAAATTACGCTTTAAATGTATTTGCAAAAGCAGTTAATTTTTTTTCTTAGTTTTACCTATACACCAAAAGTCACTAATTTCAAAATTTGAGATTATACGCTTTTCGGAGGCGTGATTAATTTTCCGAATGAATTTAACGTGATGGCTATGTAAAAAGGGGGAAGGGAAGGGGACTAAACGACGGATTGTTACACAAAACTGACAAAGATTTGTCGATGCAGAAAGAAATTGTGCAGCCTAATTAGCAGGAATGCAATGATTTGCCTTGTTTTTGTCGCTTAGTACTTAGTTAGGTTTTCTTTTCAACAAAACCGTGCGTGCGATGACAGATGCTAGCATCCTACCCCTGGATAGCTACTTTCACTACCGTGTCGAGGACAAAGGTAGGGTAGCCACGGCTTTGCAGTTTGGTCAAAAGATAAAATTTTTTTTGAAGACGAACTTGGGGTAGGACTTTTTTCTAAGGTAGCCTAGGTTAAGATCCAAAGAAGCATTGTGCCGTGCCCTTCCAAACAGGCTAGTAGTTATTTTAAGTTGTGGCAGCACTGAAAGCCATTTAATCATGTGAATTCTCCAGCATTAGTGTTATATCA